>OX465257.1:2683018-3299242 GCA_949987775.1 Aproaerema taeniolella
TGAATAAAGTTTCAAACTTAAAATTAAGATAAATACTAAAAAGTATCAATTTTTAACGATATGTCAACCACTTAATTTTCACGTTTTGGAACTTTTTCACAATTTAATAACTTGTGTTGCCGCCTCGGGCTCTAATTACAGCTTGGATCCGGTTTGGCATGCTGAACACTAAGTTTCGGAGGCGGTGTTGGGGAATATTTTCCCATTCTTCTATCAGCGCATGTTTTAGAGCCCTGAGTGTGGCAGGAGGTGGACTGCGCCTTCTGACTAGCCTCCCAAGCTCATCCCAGGCGTGTTCAATCGGGTTGAGATCTGGGCTTCTCGATGGCCAAGCCATCAAGTTGATGCCAACCTCCTGAATGTACTCTTGTACGTGGTGAGCAGTGTGTGGCCGGGCGTTATCATGCATTAGGATGGCTCCATCACCCATATTTATTAAATATGGCCCTGCATACTCGTTGAGGATCTCCGAGGCATATCTTTCACCAGTCAAAGTCCCATTTTCTATTACCACAAGCTCTGTGCGACTCTCTGAAGAGATACCAGCCCATACGTGTACAGAGCCCCCGCCATATTGGACTCTTTCCGAGATACAAGCTTGAATGTATCGCTCACCGGGTCGTCTGTAGACTCTCCGCCGTCCATCTGAAGTGTATAAAGAGAATCGAGACTCATCTGTGAATAAAACTCTAGCCCATTCTTCTTCGCCCCATTGTACGTGTTGACGGGCGTAGCGTAGTCTTGCTACGCGATGCTCTGTCTCAAGTTTGGGGCCATTTGCTGGTCTTAGAGGCTTCAGGTTAGCTTCAGCAAGTCTTCTTCTCACTGTACTCTCACTGATGTAGTCTGTTCGGGTCCGAAGAAGCTGTTGCTGAACCTCAACTGCATTAAGGTGTCGATTTCTTAACACAGTGGAAACAATAAAGCGATCTTCTCGGGTACTTGTGCACCTGGGTCTGCCATTACCTCGTCTCCTTAGATGGTTTCCAGTCTCTTCGTACCTTTGCTTTACTCGCTGAACCGTTCTTAAAGTTACACCCACCCTCCTTGCAGTACGACGCATACTGATGCCCACTTCGAGAAAAGCTAAGATTCTTGCACATTCTTCTGGTGAAAGAGGCATGATTAGTCAAATTTACTCTCTGAAGATACCTATGCTTTTCAATTACAATTGCTTTATCAGCAGCGAATGTGTCAAACACAAAAATCCTAAGTAAGACAACACCTTTCAACAGTTTAAAAAAAGTGTTTTTATTTATTCGTTTTTTTTTAAAGTCAAGCATTATAAGTTCTTATAATGCATGAAGTTTTTATTGAATAAGATTAAATTTTCTTTTTAACCTTTTTTGTTTCAAAGGTCTAAGTTTTATAGTTTGGGAGAAATCGCAATTTTAAAACTGTACTACTTATTTTTGACGCCCAGTGTAGTTCTACAGTTTGCATATGGTATCCGTGTCATATAATACACATAATGTATCAAAAATGACAGTCGAATTTCTACATACATTTTTGTTGTGGTGTACAGTCGCGCACAGAAATGAATTATTAAGTCGTTTAGTTGGAATTTAACTAATATTTTTTTATGAATGCAAAGAATAGAATTAGCCTTTACCTATGTGCAATAATTCCAGTGGATTAAAACAACTTAGTTTTGAATATTTAAGTATCGGAGATTTTTCCGATGATAAATACTAAAATATAAATATCCTACAATTAGCATTCCGCCCGGGACTTCGTTCCCGCGGGAATTCTGGAATATTATATATCCTATGTCCATCGGGGATATTGTAGCTTTCTAATAGTGAAAAAAATTTTCAAATCGGTACAGTAGTTTCGGAGCCTATTCAATGCAACCAATCAAGTCTTTCCTCTTTATAATATTAGTAGTCTAGATAAGCGAAATATAGTTTGACTATTCTTATGACAGCGCTATTATTTTTTTTAGCAAAGTGGACATATTACAACCACTGGACTCTGGACATTTGTTACTTAAACCTTGTGCATGTAATTGGAGATACCTTTAAGGTAAATTATTCAAGGTACGGTCTCAGTCTTCACCACTAGTAACTTGAGACATCAAACGTCAAAATATGTTTAAGGAATGCTTGAAATTGAACTGAGTCTTGAACATTTTTATTCTAAGTTCAGTCTCAAGCACTTCAGATCCATACATATTTAGTACAGTGTGCGTTCGTTCGTCACTGTTTCTTACCCATTTTTTTTTATTCTTAAAAAAATATTTTTATCTACTTACGGTATTTCAGAAGAATTCGTTAGTACTTAGGTATAAAACGTTCATTCACGTAAAATGTTTCGGTTTGATATAATACCAACTTTGTTAATATCAATAAGTAGTTTGTTTTTGTAGTCTTTATTAAATTTCCTACATTTTCAAAGTAAATACAAATATAAACTCAAATCATGACTGAATAGTATTTTTTTTACTTGAGAGTTCTTATAAACTTGCCTTATAAATACTAGATATGTGCGCCAATGCTCATTTCTATACGCGACTGTACCACAACAAAAATGTATGTAGAACTTTGACTGTCATTTTTAATACATTATGTGTATTATATGACACGGATACCATATGCAAACTGTAGAACTATTTCAGAACTATTTTTTGACAATAATTCCGACAGAAAAGAGTTAGCCGATATCGAGATTTTGTGATGAGTATGCTGGGATGACGTCAGCCCAGCATACTCACCGAGATACCCTCATATCTCTGGTTTCCCTAAAGCATTATTTTTGAGATTTAGCACAGAGTCAGAACTATTTCGAGAACTATTTTTTGAGATCAACAGCATGTCGCTAGCTTCAGCCGTTCTTGGTGAGGATTCTGGAGTGACGTCATCCCAGCAGCCTCACCGACACCTATCTATAACTGGAAAAGTATTGAGGAACTAATTATTTCATTGTAGCACTATTTATCACTATTTCCGGAACTATTTATTGGCATATGTAAAAATGTTCAATTCCATGATGAGGCTTCTGGGGTTATGGTCACGCCGCCGTTGAAAAACGAACTTGTTACATTTTATAGTATTGATACTTAAATTACAAGTATGTGCAGTGTTTGCAACGTACCATATTGTACAGTGTTCGGTAACATGAGAGAAAGATAATTCCATATAAGGCCTGGCGGATCCGTTACGTAAGCAGATTTATTACAATTGTTATAAATCTGCCCCCCCGCCCCCTTGTCAGCAAAAGTAAGCAAAGCTTTTACCCCGCCCCTCCCATGCTTACCTACTTAGGCCAGTGTTCACCAAAAATTTAACCAACAATTAGCAGCTAACAAGAGATTTGACAGTGTCAATTTCATACTTTTTTTTGACATTTTGTCTGATTAGCTTCTAACCGCGGTTTAACCGTTGGTTATATTTTTGGTGAACACGGGTCTTAAAGAGTGGTTTACGTTTTTCAGGGAATCCCCGAAAATGCGCTTCGTTTTCAAGCATAGACAATGTGTGGGTTGCAATTAGTGTAAAAAAACTACTGCTGACGTAATTACCATCTAGACCCTCACCCCCCCCCCATGTCATGAAACATAAGCAAAGCAAAGACTCCCGCCCCCCTACAGTGCTTACGTAATATTTGAATGGCCCGTGGTTCACTTGCATGGAGAATTCGCTAACTAATTCACTTCCTTATGACATTCGAGCGAGTCGTTCATTGGATGCGTTCAAGAGAGAGCTGAAAGAGCATTATTTATCTTTCAAAGTATTATCCATATATTATATGTATTTATATATCATATTTTGTATATATTATATATGTAGGTATTTATTATCTATGTAGCAAATTGCATGTGTTTATAAATATATTTATTTATTTTTATTTGTAAATTATTTACTTAATTTAATTTTTCACATTTTCTCTTGGTACACCCTTGCCCACTTCAACTGCCTCTCCCTCTCACATAGGTTAGCTGGAAGAAAACTCATTTCTTGAGTTAAGCTCGCCGTTGTATATGTCCTTTCTCTTCTGTAATCTGTATGTATATGTGTGTACAATAAAGAATAAAGGATAAAGGAACTAATTTTAAGTCGTTCAATTTAATCAGCTCGATGATGTAATATTCAATTTGCGAGGACGCACAAAGGATAATCAGTAAAATGAGCGTTTCTGTGATTTTTAATTCGGTTCAGATAAGGTACGCCAACGGCACATCAGGATTGTAAACTCTAATGCTTGGAGATAAAATTGAAAATCGATTGAAGAAATTTGACAGTTTTGGATAGCATGATGTGCTGTTGTCCCTGTACATACAGCAGCACGTCAGGTTACTCATTGGCACTACGAAAACCGGCGCTATTACGAGCGAGATTAGATAGATAAAACGTTTATTTGTCTGCACATACACAATTATTACCAGTTATTGCAAATGCAAATTAACATAAGTTTATATTAACTTAATGTATAACTTATTCATATAATAACCCAAAAAGGAAAAATAAAATAAAAAAGTTAAATGTGTGTGCTGTAGCAGAGCAAACCGGCCATAGCTCAGCGTTTATATTGCTAAAAAGCAAATCGCTGATTTTCAGCTACTGCCTGAAGTGACGTCAAGGTCAACATGTATAGCCTGATGTGCTGTTGTGTGTACATCACTACATAGTATAAAACAAAGTCGCTTCACCCGTCTGTCTCTCTGTCTGTCCCTATGTATGCTTAAATCTTTAAAACTACGCAACGGATTTTGATGCGGTTTTTCGATAGAGTGTTTCAAGAGGAAGGTTTATATGTATAATACATGCATAAGTAGAGAAATACTGATAATTTCACAGGTTTCTAATATGAAGTCGTAAATAAACAAATGTTTTTGCACTTACATGCAAACGTCGGCTGAACCCTAAGAGATAGATCAAAATAATGTAGGTACTACAGTATTGTACACCTTGAAAAGGTCTACAAAAAAGTCAGCGAAAGTCTCTTAGGGATAACCCACAATAACCATTTTTTATCTTTTACTTAGATTAGACCTTGGAAAAGGACATTAGGCTACATTCTGTCACACAGCTGGGCACGAAATAACCTGTAGTCCACGCGGGCGAAGCCGCGGACGGAAAGCTAGTAGCGTATAAATTCATTGTTGTTGTGAAGGTCTCGATGAAAAGAATCGATATATCACCGTAACATTCTCAAACCTTACATATTGTATTGGCTGAACCAATTTTGATTAAATATAGCTTAGAACCATCTGGATTACGTCGCTTTCAAACGAAAACCAGCATTCACTTAGAGCACAAAAGATAATAAACTTTACGTTAGATCAAACAAACCCATCAATTTACAAGACTGCACATTTTTTATGAATGATTTATTGTAATTCCGACGAAGTTTCACATTGATGACTCCATTCTATGTATGAAATTAAGTAGGCTTTTTGGGCTACCTGGCTTTCAGTTAGGCGATTTTAGACTACTTGACAGAAAAGAAAAAGACTTTAGGCTACTTCGCGCAAATTTTTGGCGACTTGGATCCAAATACTTGGCAACACTAATAGCGCGAACGTCGACACTTGTGGAATATTGCTGGACAAGACTAGTCGCGTTAGCAGTAATATTATCGGTATTGAATTCCACACGAACTTGTTCAAACTTGTTATCTTTGAGTGCTGTGTATTGTAAATAATAGCAACATTATTTATAAGCTACTTTTCCTCAACGGGCTACATCAGTTGACCTTGAGTTACAAGTGAGTATGTATTTATGATAATTAATTACAAAAGTTATGCTTCGGATAATTAGGATGGAAATATTACAATGAACAGGAAGAGTCAAGGACTAAAATGCGAATAAAGATAAAAGTGTCGTCAGTGTCTGTCTCTTTCTAAGATAAGCTCGCCATGCGTATCCTGTTCTCTGTAAAATAATAGGTCTTTATTCATGAAATTGCCGGTTTTCATACAAAACTTTTGGATAACTGAATTTTAAACTCTCTAGCTCGAAAAGAGAGCTTTTGCTTGTCAAAATCAGAGAGCAAAATCGTTGTTTGCTCACTGCATTTTTGAGCGAGAGAAAAAGTGATTTCAATTTTGAACACTAACTTTGAAATGACTTGGCGCGGTGATTTGTTCTGAAACTAATTTAGGCCTATAAAATCATACAATTTTATATTATTAATTGAAATCAAAATTACAAAAATGTGTTAAATATTGATCGTGAAATAAATATTTATATGTAATATAAATTCTAATAAACAATGTAGTTTTCTAAAAAAATATTTAATTTTGTAAAAATGTTACGAAGTGCAATTTCTGAACGCAAATTATAATCCTGTCCACTTTTAAAAAAGAACAAAACACGCAGTTATTTGTCAATAAAAAAAAAGAAAACAGCGGCAAATTTTATAGTTTTTTCGTTGTAGAGGTGGAAAGTTATGTGTTTAAGACGAGAGCAAGTTTTTTTGTCTCGTGCCTTTAAATCACTTGCTAGGCTCAGTACTCAGTAGTCTACTTTAGAATCACGAGAGCAAAAACCAACATTGCTTTCTTGTTGAATAAATAACTATTTTCATACTAACGTTTTTGCATTTTTCTCGGGAATGTGAAATCCAAAATTTAAAAAAAATCGGAAGGTTTGGACAACATTAAGTTAATTTTCATCATACTGAGTTAATTGAAAGTCGTAATTGTAGGTAACAAAGGTATCTACAGCAAAAGTAGGCAATAAAACGGGCAACAGATGAAACGAGCTATATTTGAGCTTCGCTTTCAGTAAATAAATCCAAAGTAAATATGTATTTTTTTACTCAAAATCTCCGTTAAATGACCAAGGTTTTCAATAAAAAACCATTTTAGTAACAGCTGTTCAATCAAATAAATTATGAACAAAATAAAGCTTGAGAAAAAAATCAGCAATTTCATTTTTCTCGTATTATTTTGTATGAACAAAGTTTGTATCACATTTTTTTGCCTGTAGTGTTTGTATCTGGCTGGTTTTGATACCATTAATAAAACATTAATATAATAACAAAAAACATTTTTCCACTATTTTTCAATTGTTTTTCTGTCCAACAAAATTAGTGAATCTAGCGAAAAAATTCGATAAATTTTAAAGTTTCACTACAAATAATATATCGCTAAAATTAAAAATTTTGAATCACCTCCGACATGCGATTGCTTATAACTTTTAAACGGCTGAACAGATTTTCATGAAACATGGCTAAGAACACTCAGGATAAAGTTATCTATGACACAAAAAAAAAACTAAACGAAAATCGGTTCATCCGTTTGAGAGCTACACAGATACACAGACAGACACGTTAAACTTATAACACCCCTCTTTTATGTCGGGAGTTAAAAATTGAAAATGCGACACCAGGCAGCGTCACTCTACCGTCAACGGATACTAGTTACACAAGTTACAGTACTTGATTTAACAATAAATAATTGTTATTATGTTTAAGTACCTAATAATATTTTTTCACCAAATTTCGTATTTACACTAATATTATAATAAAGAGGAAAGATTTATTTGTTTGCATTGAATAGGCTCTGAAACTACTGGACCAATTTGAAAAACCCTTTTACCATTTGAATGTTATACATTATGTCTAAGTAACATAGGCTACATAATTTTCCCGAATTCCCTCGAGTATTAAATCCCGGGCAGAATGCTAGTTTCGAATAAGTAAGTTTTCAAAAGACAAGAACAAGACAGACACCGTTTGCCGAGAGTCATTAAGAAAATATATTGTAAAACCCGTTATATTTTAATTTGACATAGTAAGATTATAAACTCTCGGTGTTTTATGAAAGGCCTCACTTTTTTTAACAATGACGGACTTTTTTATAATACTAACTAGTTTTCCACCCGCGGCGCCGCCCGCGTGGACTACAGGTTATATCGTGCCCAACTGTGGGATAAAATGTAGCCTATGTCCTTTCCCAGGCTGTAATCTATCTCTGTACCAAATTTCATCAAAATCGGTTTAGTAGTTTAGGCGTGAAAGACGGACAGACACTGACAGACAGAGTTACTTTCGCATTTATAATATTAGTTAGGATGTAACCTAATCTAACTGAACCTAAAAAGCATTGGCGTATCTAGGGTTATTTTGTAGGGGGGGGGGCCGCGGGCCTGGCGAAAATTAAATGTACTCTACCTTAATACGCTGTGTATTCAAAAGTAACTAATACTGTACTATAGTATGTAATAATAAGTAAGTATGTAGATTTCTCAGTTGTAGATATTTTTTTTATGATTTTTGTGTGAAGTTATCAGTATTTTGGCATCAATTATAGAATTTCGAATTGGTAGCCCAATATTCTGGGGTGGGCCCTAGACCATACTGGGGTAGGCTATACGCCTATGCTAAAAAGCCTGACCTAACCTAATTTCATGCAGGCGAACCTTAAAGTTTCGTAAATATCTTTACTAAGCAAATTGTAATAACGCAGGAGATTATAATTTCACTACTGAAATTGTATTATTACGGCCCAAATACGTCCCCACCGAGGGGCACGGGCCGCCTCCCTTCGAAACACAAAGGGGATTTAGGCCATAGTCCACCACGCTGGCCCAATGCGAGTTGGTGGACCATTCATCTTCGCAAATTTTCTTGGACGGGCGGGTTTCATCACGATGTTTTCCTTCACCGTTGAGCAAGTGATAATTAGAAATCCGTACATAAATCCGAAAAGACGAATTAAGTGGTACAGGCCCGCACCAGGATTTGAACCTACGACCTTCGGATTACAAGTCTGCTTACTAATGTTAATTTATTTTTCAGTAATATTTCAGGATCATGAGTATGTCAAAAGAGGCCACCGAGCAAATGAAACACAGAAAAGTAAAAGAACCGCCGCCAGGGATCGAGGCCCCAAACTCTTTCCCGCCATTAGATCAATTAGAGGTAAATAACTCTAAAATAAACACTATCACCCCAACATACCATCCTATCCTACTAATATCTTATACAGGGCTTTAGGTATCTCTCTTTCAACCTCTCGGGTGGTTAATCAGTCATGAAACTGAACAACTTCCCCAAGGAACATAGGTCAAAATACGAATATTTTTTTTTTTTTAATTTTGATTAATAAGTTTGTATGGGAACTCAAATTCTTTTTTCTATTTTCGATTTTGACCTATGTTCCTTGGGAAAGTTGTTCAGTTTCATGGACTGATTAACCACCCGAGAGGTTGAAAGAGAGATACCTAAAGCCCTGTATAATATACAATTGGAGGTCCTGATTCACTGATTCATCAACGCTCAGCCCAAACCCTTACACCTAAAAAGCTGAAATTTGACAAAAAGGTGACTTTTATGTCGTAAGCGAGCACTAAGAAAGGATTTTTCGAAATTCAACCCCTAAAGGAGTGAAATGGGGGTTCAAATTTTGTATGGAGAAAACAATTTTTTTGGACATTTTGATTCGAAACTTCGTCTAGATCATTGATTACCAAAGTGGTCCAGGTGGACCCCCAGGGGTCCACGGGAGACTCGAAGGGGTATACGTTGGTGTGACAAAAAAATGGGGGTTCACAATTCGTATAAGCGGGGGTCCACAAAAATTTATATGTTTTCGATAGTGAAAAACTAAAATGCTCCTTGTGCTGTGAGTAAGATGTCAAAAATGTAAAGTTGGACGGAATAATTTTTTTGATTGGCCACCTTTACTTTTTTGACATCCACTCACAGCACAATCAATTAATTAATAAACCAATCAATTCTCGCTTTTTTTTTCGAAAACTGTTAATTCGTGGTTGAAACTCAGCCGCAACGCAAATTCTCTTAATTACAATTGTAGATCTAATCTTCACATTTTTTGTCGAGTTTTGGGAATATGGTATAAATGTAGCTGCGGGGAGGGGGTACACCGAAAACCAGCAACATTTTGAAAGTGGTCTATGAGAAAAAAAGTTTGGGAACCTCTGGTCTAGATATACCTTAGAGTAAATAAACGGACACGTGTTTCGCAGTTTTTCGAAAATTATCCTCTAACAGCTAAGGGGTAAAGAATGAAGTAAAAGAGTTCTTTGCGCGAGCGGAGTCGCGGGAAAAAGCTAGTGTATAATAAGTGGGAAAGTTTCTGAGGGTGTATGTTACTTTGTTACTCTTTCACGCTCAAACGGCTGGACCAATTTTGATAAAATTTGGTATGAAGGTAGCCGACACCCTGGATTAACAAATAGGATTAAAATGGATTAACCATGCGGTAATCTACAGTGACTTTAATATTTAATTTCTTTATTTATAAATGTAATTATATTGATGATAGGACTTATGTTACAATTTAATTGAATATGTCAATTTTTATTTGTTTCAGTGGTTAAGACTTTTACAAAACGGCATACCATATCTATGTAAAATAATCAAAAACAGAAACGAGCCTACAGCAGGTACCTATGAATTTGCATAATATTTATGTTCATTGAGAGTAGTATAGTTTTGAAAAGCATGTTTAAAATACCTATTAGGAAATGAAAAGCAATAATTTTGTTTGATCATTTTTAATAAAAACAAATCAATGAATCGATTCTTATTACGCCTAGTGATGGTCCCTTTCTGGATAAGCTAAAAAGATTCTGTTTTATTTCAGATGAATTGGAAGATACTTTATATGAAAACCTATCAATCGATTTAGACGGTATTAAAGAAATTTTCAAGACTCTGACTGATGATCAGCGTGACATCGTGATGCACGTATACTATCTATACAAAAACAATAAAAAGTATATCAACCAGAATGGTTTCGGTGAAATAAGCGAAGATAATCCAAAGATAATTCTGCAAGGTCCAGCGGGCACCGGAAAAAGTACTATTATTAGTTTAATAGAGAAACTAATAACGTGGGAAGAAAATAAAACCTCAGATTCCCCAGATAAAATCAAAGTACTAAAATGTGCATTCACTGGAAAAGCCGCTACAAACATTGATGGTGTAACACTGAACCACATGTTCTCTATACCTATTTACAAAACAAGAAGTTTCAACAAAAAACGTCTCAATGCTAAAAAGGATCTGTTAGAAAACTGTATTTTCTTCATTTGTGATGAAGTGTCCATGGTTGGAGAAAGGCTGATGGCTTTAGTAAACATGCGCTTGCAGCAAATTTTTGAAAACGAAAAATTGTATGGAGACAGATTTGTTTTGCTGGTCGGTGATCTATACCAAATCGACCCAGTGCGACAGAAACCAGTCTATCCGAAATCGGAGTTATGGACCTGTTGCGATTTTTATGAATTAACAACTATCATAAGACAAGACGATCCGAATTTCATTAAAGCCTTGAACAACTTTAGAGACTCCAAAATGACGGATGAAGATATTAATTTGTTGAGATCACGAGAAATACAAAATGTCGATGAAGTACCAGACTTAGTTATACATTTGTTTTACCTAAACAAATGTGTCGATGAATTTAATGAGAAAAAAATTAAAAAATCAAATGAAAACACGGAAACAGTTAATTCAATTATTGATGATGATAAGAAATGGGATCCCACCTTTCTGGTTGTGAAGATAGGAATACGATATATGATTACACAAAATATGGATGTTGGTGATGGTTTGGCAAATGGTACAACTGGTGTAGTGAAAGGATTCGATTACGATAAAAACGGTGGGGTAGCTGTAATTTGGATGGATTTTAATTCCGACACAATCGGCAGGAAAACTAAAGCAAATTATTTCAAAAAACATTCCAGACCTGGTTTTGAAAATTGGGTGCCAATTTACAAATCAACCGTGGAGTGTAAACTAAAAAATGATCCAAAAGTGACGCGAATTTTCAGTAATATGTTTCCTATGAGGGCGGCAGAAGCAATAACCGTGCACAAGAGCCAAGGGCAAACATATCACGACGGAGTTTGTATACATTTGACTGACAATTCATACGACAAACTACGTACAGACAAGAGTTTGCAGTACGTTGCATTGACTCGTGTCAAACGACTCGAAGATTTATACATTATCGGTAGTTTTAACTTTTCAGTGAGAAACAGCAATAAGTTTATTCGCACGGAGAATGAATTAAACAGACTGCGGACTGAAAAGAAACTGAAACTAGCGTATGAAACTTTTGAAGATAAAGTTGGGGACGTGATTATTCATTTGAACACTGGATTGACTTTCAATGAGCATCATCAATTTATTTCTACGGACAAGTGGTATGGAAGCGGATCACTATTGATTTTCACAGAAACCAACACTATTCGTTCTGATGTAATTGAAATACCTAATTTTGAGCTTGTTTACAGATCTGATAAAGTTTTTCGGTCAGGTGGAGGCATACTTTGCTACAAAGAAGCAAGTAAATCTGTGACAGCTGTCACTTCGATAAGAGATGATGCAAACAAAATGTATTTAACACTGTTGTCATATGAACAGTATCTATACATTATTATTGGAGTAAAGGGGACCTTGATTAACGATGAATTCGAAACAGTTATCCGTGATAATTTTTCTTCTTTTATACGCGATGAGAGATGTATAGTTTTTCTTGGGAATTTTAATATGACACCTTTCACCGATTTCTTCAACCTCCTCAACTTAAAAAAAGAAATATCATGTGAAATTTTAACCACAAACGAAGAAAAGCTTTATGACATGGTATTTACAAGAAATTTCGACATAGATCAGGACCACATTGGATGTTATGAGTACATACCCTCTCCTAATAAACCTATTTATGTGAAGTTGCCTCCACGGTGTGAATTGGTGAAGAGTCGAGGTGATGTCTATTCTGCAGTCTATGACAGTCCTGGTACCTCACAACAAAAGGTGTCAGAAATGGAAGTAGATAATATCTAGTAATGTCTGTCTACATGTTATGTAATAATAATAATAATACCTACCCATAGTCCAGTTACCCAGTCCACTAGCCTCTCAACTCAATAGCCCAGTTTCCTTTCTTTCCATTCCTTTCAATAGTCCTGCACTAACCAGGGGTTGTCTTTGGGTGCATTTCTATAGTGCATACAGAGATAACTGCCGGTTGGTGTCACATTACTCAATTAAATTGTCTATTGAACGGGCCTCTACGTGTTGGCTTCGGCCCCACGCATGCCTTCCAACAGTCCAGGACTTAATTGCCCGAGATTATGGCTCATAAGACAAACATAATAATAATAAGCATTTATTTGTCCATTAAAAACATTTGACAATTATAACAACAAAACAATATTTATAATGTTCTTAGGGTCGCTCCCACCGCGACGCGACGTCGCGAATAGAGCTACTCAAAATTGAACTGAACTGAAAAGATAAATATTTCATTGTGAGAACGCCGCGGCGCTGCGTGGTGCGACGTGTTCTAAATTCTCACTTGTAATAAATAAAGTTCAATTTGGAGTGGCTCTATCCGCAACGTCGCGTCGTTATTCTGCCACAGCCTTATAATTACACTAACGGAGAAACACATCAAACGTATGGAAAAAATAAAATTATAAATAACAAAATAATTAAAAAATTAAAAGAGTAAGTGAACAGAATATCACGGAGAGCCATAAAAATATTATTATTTAAAATAACAAGCAGCTGCCTCGGACCGCTTCAAGAGTAGCCTGCTTAAGCAATGCTTTCGGAAGGTTGATACATGCCGACAAAACCAGGGGGGTGTCACTCCTTTGTTTAGGCATGTTCTTGCGGCGGGCATACTGAGTATGCCAGCGCGCGCGGGTTGAAACTGGCCGCGCGCGTGAGCCGCGTTAGTCGCGTATTGAACAAAATAATAATGTACCTACTTATTAAAAATATAAAAACCAGACAGAAACACGTTTTGCCATCACAATAGTCTGTAGTTAGTGGGTGTGTAGGCTAGATATCAAATAACATGGTTGGTTATGTTAACTTGTGTTTTTACATTTTACACTTCCTAACTAAAGATTAAGTTCAATAATAATTTTACCTCTAAATCGGCGGCGAATGTTAACCCTGAGCTCTCGTCGCGAACGCGGCATCGAGTTGGCGGTGCGCAATAGAATATGAACGCTAGCGGCCGACTATAAGTTTCAATTTCTCTTGCAAGCCTGTGCCGCTTGCAATGGTAGGCAAATTTTTATGCCTAAAGTTGACTTTTGTTAGGGAGTGAGACTTCTGTACGTTAGTACTATTATTTATTCTGTGACAAAACCCTTCGCGCAAAGGCAGGGGAAGATCGTTTCAAATTTTCGCTGAAGAGATCTATCTTGAAGCAGCCCTCGGAACACACCAAACTCGTTTGAGTTTGAATACATAAAATCCCCCTATCTCTTAACTTTGGATTGTAAGGTTTAAATTGTATTTTATCGTACAAATATTTAGGTACTTGGGTGTTAAATAAGCCATGTAAAAAACACAAATATTTAAGAGAGCGAGTTTTATGAGAGTTTAATATTTTTCTATTAACGAGATGTGGTGTAATGTGGTCTCTCTTTCTATTGAAAAACAAAAGCACATACACGCATTCTGCATTCTGCATGTGTCATGTACTTTTAGAACAAATAAGCTTTTACGTTGCTCCTAATTTCTTGTCTTGTTTGGGTTATCAATGTTTTTATCGTTTTTCCGAATGCAATAAATTTTGAATAACATAACATATTTGGGGAAAGTTGTTCAGTTACATGGAGAGAATCACCCCCTAAAGTTTTTCTAACAAATTTTAAGTCAGCCCACACCTTTCCAGACATAACTCTAAAATTGAAAATGTTGTACAACCCCTAACATTCGATTGCTAATAACTTTTAAAAGGCTGCACCAATTTTGATGAAATTGTCTAACGGTAAATTCGTAGTTAATATTTCATATGGTTATTGTCATCACATAAAATGGTAGGTACGAAGTGGTATGTATATGTTATGGACCAAGTGATAAATTGGGCATTATTCATAATGACCGGGCATTATAAAAAATGCCCAATATGAGAGGGCAATTTGATAATAATTATTCTAATAATCAAATTGACCGGGCATTATACATAATGCCCATCACCTTTTGGGCAGAGTAATACAAATATATTTAATTGCAATTTTTTTATTATTATAGTCATTTAATTTCAAATAAACTAAATGTTAAACAATTTAAATAATCAGACTCATTATTTGGATTAAGTAGCAAGGTAAAAGGCGAGGCCGAAGGCCGAGCTCCGCATAGGGCGAAGCCTGGAGCCTCTCCCTCCCCCAATCCAAGATGGCTGCCATGCGAGTTAAGATTTTAACGGTGAGGCGAGGTCGCAGACTGAGCCCAACTCCACGTAGGGCGAAGCCCGGAGCGTCCACCCCCTCAATTCAAGATGGTAGCCATACAAGTTTAAATACTGTAGGTGAGGCGAGGCCGTAGGCCGAGGCGAGCTGCGTTTAGGGTGAGGCCGAAGTCCAAACTCCGCGTAGGGCGACGACCAGAGCGTCCCCCCCCCAATTCAAGATGGCCGCCATACAAATTTAGATACTAAAGGTGGGGTGAGGCCGTATGCCGAGGAAAGCTGCGTATAGGGCGAGGCCGAAGGCCGAGCTCTGCGTAGGGCGAAGCCCGAAGCGTCACCAAGCGTCTTACCCGCCGACTGCCTTCCGAAAATGTCATATCCGCCAACTTTGAGTTTAGTTGGGGGAATCGTGACGAGAAGGGCAAACCCCGGAGCGTCGCGATTCCCCGCACAAAAAATCCAAGAAGACGGATATTAAATTTTCGGGCATGCCGACATGGGTATCGTTTGATAGATTGTCGGGGATGCTGATTCCGAAAATGTCGTTCATTTTGATATCCAAGATGGCGGACGTTTACATTTTTGATAAAACTGATATGTGTGTCGTTTAATAGGTTTTCGGGGGTGCTTATTCCGTAAACGACATCCATTTTGAAATACAAGATGGCGGACATGCATTTTTTGTAAAAATCCGTCATGGATGTCGTTTTAGATTTTGAAATCTAAGATGGCGGTCGTGAAAAAATAACGAAAACTTTTATAAATTGCAACGAGGGCACTTCCCTCCCCGCACCGCTTCCCTCCCCGCACTTCCCTCCCCGCACTTAGCTTTATTATCAAATTGCCCAATTGTCACGTAGCAATATTATAATGACCGGGCAATATGATAAATAATGAAGTTTAGATAGTAATTAATCACTTTGCCCGATAGAGCTAGACATTATGAATAATGCCCGCATTAATCACTTGGTCCATAACATATACATATTTTGGAAAAATTATAAAATGTATTTTTTTTTAATTATAAGATGGGTTAACTCTTGACCTCAATCTTGACCATAAGGTTAAAGATGAAGTCGACGAGAGCGAGTTAACTCAAAAAATGCCTATAAAGGCACTGGTACTCCCACGCACCGACGGAACACAGCAAGCTGTTTGGCGTCGGACTTCGGTAGGAGGGTGGTCGCGAACCAGACTGCCCTTTACAGAGCCTACCACACCGCATGAGACCATAGGACGACACCTCAGATTCAGAAAAAAATGAAGTGTCGTTGCCTGGGATGGATTACTAGGAGGCAGGTCTCATTTGTGTTTCCATAGTCGCCTCTTACGACACCCACGGAAAGAGATGGGGTGGTGTTATTCTCAACCGATCGCCACACGGCTAAATGTAAAAAAAAGACTTACAATGAGATCATCTCGAAGCTCTTTCGTGATGGTTTCAGCCCACTCCGCGTCCACAGCCGGCATTACTTGCTCGTCCAGCAATTTCAAGATGGCGGCCAGAGTGAATTGCGAAAGTCCCAGCAACTGTCGATTGAATAATTTTCCACGTTAAAAAAACGTATGAGTCGCCGACTTCAATCCCAACAACAGTTCGCACAAAATAGATAACTAGCATTTTTTGCAGACTACAATGCTTATTAGCAGATAACGAAAATGACACTCATTTATTTAGATGATGTTCTGGTTTGTAGTAAGTATTTTTTTGTTTTTGTTGATTTTTCTAAAAGCGCTAAATTATTTTCGATAACATAATATTATATAAAAAAATACTGACATCTAATAGAGTAAGATGACGAATGAGAAGTTCCAATCCGCAAAATGTGTAGGTAGTATATCTAAAGCACAAAATGTCAAAATAATGTCTGTGTTTTTTATACGATGTATTGTTTGGAAAGTGTGGGGCCGCATGAGCTCATTCCGCCTATTTTTTTTTAATTTGTCATTTTGCGCTGTTGGCATTCTGCACCTAAGCGAAAATGATGTATCAATTTAATTATTACAATACCGCGTTATAAGTCAAAAAAACACAAATGGAATAGTAAAAGTATGTTGGATATAAATTCTTGGTACTTTTATTTAAAAAAACTAATGTCTTGTGCGTTTTTTTTTTACTTATTTAGTTTTTAAATAACGCCTGTAGATTTAAAAAAAAATATTTAAAATTATGTTCTAATTCCGAATCACTCTGTATATGATACTAGGTGTCATATTATGTGCGTGATTTTCAAGCATTTCAATGTTATTTTTTTACCTTTTTGGGTAGTTCTATAAGCCCTTTGACTTCGCCCTGGTTATTGGCCAGCAGCTTAGGGAAGCTCTCGGCCTCCTTGCTCATCCCGTGCTTCCAAATCGCGAACATGTGGTTGAAAGCCACGTGATAGTATGGCTTCGGAGCTTCTGCGGTCGAGCCTGCCTTTTCAGACAACTTTTTTATTACGCTAGAAGGCAATATGAAGTAGAAATTAACGTAAAGTATAAATTTACATGAAGTTTTAAAATAACCTCGACTAATATTATAAATGCGAAAGTTTATGAGGATGTTTGTTAATGTTAAAAACTCATGGCAACAATGTTAAAAACTCATGGTAACCGTTTTAATCCGGCCGCCGCGATACAAGCTACGCTTTTCAATTGATAAAAATATATTATTCTTATTCTTAATGCATGTTTGCATGTATTTATTCATAAGTTACACAAGACACAATATTAGAAAAACAATAAAAAGGCGGACTTATCCCACAAGGGGATTTCTTCCAGTCATATGCAGTCATTGAGTCTTTGAGAGGAAGGAACGCTCAAACGGCTGGACCAATTTATTTGGTATGGAGGTAGCTACATAATTTTCCCAAATTCCCACGGGAACGAAGTCCCGGGCGGACTTCGAGTCCGCCCGGTGCTAGTGTTTATGTAAAATATAAATATAAAAGCAGAAATTAATATAACAAAGAAAAATTAATATAACAAAGAAATAAAAGACACCATGTAAAAATAAGAACAATTCATACCACTTCAGTTATATTCTACTTCAGTTTTTTCTTCGTGATTTCAATAAATCACGAAGAAAAAACTAAAGTGGAAATTAAAATAAAATAACATGAATGCGCTGTAAATGATGAGTTGACTTACTTAGTCATAGCCTTCCTGAGGTCGGAACAAATCGGACTCACGCGCAGATCTTGAGCAGTCTCTGTGTAGAAGAATTTGATATCCTGGAATTAAGAGAAACTAATAAGGGTCGGAATAGGGCGTCCCAGGACCTAGACCCTAGGTCTTCCTACGTCTAGGGCCTAGACGAACGTTGTTAGACCCCTAGCACACGGTGTATTTTAAACGCTCCGACAACGCGCGTTAAGCCGGGTCCGCAGCGGCAATTTTCTAACAAAACATGTTATCGAAACATGTTACCAAAACATGTTTGCAAAACCGCTTGTCCGCTGCGCCTATTTTTGTTATTGTTTTTATTTCATTTCAAAAATTAGTTCCGACGAAGAAGACGTGGAAGTTTTTTTAGCAATAGTTGATTTAGTTCTCCAAAGAAATAATAAAAATAGGTTCCGGGTAATAACTGAGAATAATAATACATATAATAATGAGAATAATAATACATAATAATAACTGAGAATAATAATACATATAATGGAGGACGTCAAAGACAATATAGGCGGACGGACCCTAGATAAATTAGGACGGACGTCTTCTTCTCGTGAGTGCGAACATAAAATTCGTTCCTTTCCCTCCCCGCAGGCGAACGCGGGGGATGTTATCCATTCGTCTCGGCAAACATGTTATTGTGTTTTTGCGAACAAAACTGTTAGGCCAGGCCCCTATTCGGTTAGCAAAACATGTTATCGTGTTAGCTAACACGAAAACACGTCGCTGCGGACCCGGCTTAACACGAAAACACGTCGCTGCGGACCCGGCTTTACAGGAACGCGCGTTTTCAGCGCCGTAGATGCCGATTTTTGCGTTTTCATAGATTTAAACGCGCGTTTTACGTGTGAAGCGCGTTCAAAACTCGTTTGAATCGCTGTATCTGCGCGTATACGCGCTGTAAACGCGCGTTTCACGATCGCCCCGTGTGCTGAGGTTACAAAGTTGCGTTCAAACCGCGTTTGAAGCGCCTATACACGCGTGAAACACGCGTCGTCGGCGCGTTTAAAATACGCCGTCTGCTATAGGCCTTAGGCCAAATTAGCGACGGACTGAAGAAAGGCCGCTTGTTTTTACCCGACTTAAAAAAAGGGGGCATTTATAATTATAACTTAGACTTTAAATAAGTAGATGCGGGTATGTGAACCACGCGGCTTTCGAAAACGAATTTTCTCAGACGTGCGGGTTTCATCACGATGTTTACTTTCACCGCTGAGCAAGTTATAATTAACGAACGAGCCTATGGACGCTTATTTATAGGTATGAGGTTTTTCATACCTAGTTCGGGCATATTATTTATTAGTATAGTTAGCGCTATAGCAATTTAAGTTAACATCATTATTTTTACATGTATGAACTTTTTGCTAAATAAACAATTTTTATTTATTTTATTTATTTATTTATTTAAATGAAAAATCCGTACATAAAAGTCTTTACTGAATTATACTTTACTGCACACCAGAAACAAACAAAAAGTACATAAACATAAGTAATTAAGCAAGAAGAATGTACAAAAAGGCGGCCTTATTACTAAGGTAGCAATCTTTTCCAGGCAACCTTTAGGTAAAGATATTTTCCGAGAGGTAACGAGGTAATAAAGCAAAGTGGTGGCTAGAAAAAAATGTAAAAAATAAAAATATCTGGTAATAAAAATACATACTTAATTCTTACACAGTTACATAAAACTAAGTATAGTATTAAGGTTACGTAAATAAAACTCCACCACATTTCCCACCTTAATATCAATCTTTCTGTCCAAGTCGATCTCCTTGGCCCTGTCAGCTTTAAGGACGACTTTAGTGAGTGGCGCCAAGTCCGAGACATGTCGGGAGGCGAAGCCTATGGACGCCATTGTAGGCTCCAAGCCAGTTCGGAGCGCTGAACCTGTTTCGAAAAAGAAGTATTCGTCTATACATATTATAAAGAGGAAAGATTTAATTGTTTGTTTGTTTGCATCGAATAGGCTCCGAAACTACTGGACCAATTTGAAAAATTCTTTCACCATTAGAATCCTACATTATCCAGGATGGACAGAGGGCACATGATTTTCCCGGATTCCCACGGGAACGAAGTCCCGCACGGGAAGCTAGTTATATATAAAATTGGAGGTCCTGATTCACTGACTCATTAACGCCCAGACCAAACCCTTAGACCTAAAAAGCTGGAATTTGGCAAAAAGGTGTCTTTCATGACATAGGCAAGCACCTACGAGCACTCAACCCTATATAGAGACGTAATACAAGGCGACCCGAACCTGTCGACTCGTCAGTGGCTAGTCACTGATATTATAACGCACGCCCTAGCGATCGTGTTCGGAATCTCTTCGGATTACTTCGCACCTAGTTGACAAAAAGTTGACAGAATCGTTTTCTTTCAAACTCGCATGTATTACGTCTCTATATAAGGTGAGTACTCGTAGGCAAGCACGAAGAAAGGATTTATTGAATTTCAACCCCTAGGTAAAATGGGGGTTCAAAGTTTGTAATTTTTTTGGACATTTTAATTCGAAACTTCGTCAAGATATACCTTGAAGCAAATAAACGGACACGTGTTTCGAAAATCATCCCCTAAGGGATCAAGAATGAAATGGGTGACTAAAAGAGTTCTTTGCGTGAGCGAAAAGCGGGAAAAAGCTAGTTAAATTCAAAAACGGGTCTAAATATGTACAGGGTGTCCAGGAAGTCACGGATAATCCTTGAACTGCAGATGGGTAATGTCGTGATCACAAACTCTTTTATGGGTCAATGTATACAGTTCTATAATAAGATTCCCATGTGTATTCAAAATTTACCTTTGGATAAATTTAAGACAGTGATTAAACAAAAACTTTTCAAAAAGGGCTATTACAAAATTTCTGATTATCTATCAGACAGGCAGCCATGGGAATGAACTGCTCAGCTCTACAGTTATTTCAGATTTAGTTAAAATTAGTAAATAAGAAAATTTGTAATGCGATTTAAAGGAGCAACCTCAGAGTTTCTTGCCTGTTCTTCTCTGAGGTAGACTGCACCTTTGCGAATAGGCGTAGAGTCAGTAGGGTCAAAAGAACGAATGCGTATGTATGTATTTAAATCGTATAATGTATGTTTGTATGTATTTCATTGTAATCTTGACTTGTTTTAAGTGACATCCTGAATGTCCTATAAAATAAAGATTATTCTATTCTATTCTACCAAATATAAAAAAAATGATTTAATAAAAGTATCACCGTTTTCGAATTTTTTTGAAATTTTAGTAATTCAGAAAATTCTCTACCTTTGATCGGTTTTTTCCATGCGATTTCTACAAATGTTAACTTTTTCCGCGTCAGCTTTTTTTTATTTTTACCTTGAATCATTCTTCTATCGATAAAATATGAGGAATTTCCATTAATAGGCTTCAAAAAATTTAAAAATCAAGTCAAACAGAAATAGCAAATCAAATGATATTGTATTTATTTTTCGCTTTTTTGAAGTTGGTTCTATTTTTTTTTAAGTTTTTATTTTTCCATTTTTAGTGCAAATTATAACCTTTTCATTTTTTGAAGTCGGTTAATAAAACGAAGTGTTAGCTTTGAAAAGTTTAAGCGAATTTTTGATTTTTATTTTACATATATACAGTTTAAACTGAGAATCCTCCTTTCTTTGAAGTCGGTTAAAACACTAAAACCTTCTCCTAAATGTAACAAATACTTTTCTGAAAACCGCATCAAAATCGGTTCAGCCAAACGCGAGATAATCGCGGACAAACATACATACATACAGGTCAATACCTCCTTTTTTTTGAAGTCGGTTAAAAAATATTTCTTATCAGCGCGTAATAATCCGCGGGATTTCGACAAGATAAGGGTGGTACCCCGCGGTGCGTCTGGACGTCCGGTAGAAGAAGGGGGCAGGCGGAATGAGTGAGTGCAGCTCATGAGTGTGCTCAAACATAAAAAAACATGGTAAAAATCGTAAAAAAACATGGCTTCGCGTATTTATCAACAGTATTCGTAGAGTGATAGCCCAGTTGGTAATGAGCCAGACTTGTAATCCGAAGGTCGTGGGTTCAAATCCTGGTGCCGGGCTGTACCACTAAATTCGTCTTTTCGGATTTATGCATGGATTTCTAATTATCACTTGCTCAACGGTGAAGGAAAACATCATGATGAAACCCATCCATCCAAGAAAATTCATTTACGAAAGCGGTCCACCAACCCGCATTGGGCCAGCGTGATGGACTATGGCCTAAAAATCCCCTTCGTGTTTCGAAGGGAGGCCCGTGCCCCTCGGTGGGGACGTATATGGGCTGGTAAGTTCGTAGAGTTACCTTCTAGACTGGTGTACCCAGCGGTGGGGTTGAGAGCAAACAGGCCGCAGTAGAACGCCGGCATGCGCGTCGAGCCGCCGATGTCAGAGCCTCAAACAATATAACAACTCTCAAATTAAACATTTTGTGTCACCCCCGACATTATATCGCTTATAACTCTGGTACACATACAGGGTGTTAAAGGACAGCTTAGCAAATACTTAAATGGTGGAATCTACCCATAACTATCATCAGCTATAAGTAATTATTTTTTCCCGGTAACGTCATGTTAAGGAATTTTTATTATTGACATACTTTGGCACTACGCAACGTATCGCTACACCGCGCCCCGCGCGCGATCCCCCCGCGCCGCGCTGCTATCGGAATGCGAAGTACATTGTTGACTTTCGTGTTTTACGTTGTTATGATTGTTTTTCATTGCAAAATGGAGTGTATCTGATTAAATAATAAAAAATATCAGCAGAAAATATTAAAAAACATGGCAAAAATAGAAAATTTTCCGGGGAAAAATTCCACTGGAAAATCATTCAAAATGATTGTCTGAGCACAGGGTTTCAGTTTTTGCTAAGCTGTCTTTTACACCCTGTATAAAACTTATAATACCCCTCTTTATTTGTCGGGGGTTAAAAATAGTTGAAACCCGAAAAACCCTGTCAGGCATTTTTTGTGGGTTGAAAATGGAAAACTCAAACTGAAAATACTATTTTTTTGTGGGAAAATACTAAGAAATATCCTTCAGTTCACTTCGAAAATTTCACAATATTTTTTACATACATACGCTTACGCCTGCAATCCCCAACGGGGCAGACAGAGCATCAGTGGTTCCAGAAAACCACTTAATGCCACGCTTGACACAAATGGTGAGGGTTATTAGATGGAACATGTTGTGTAATGGTGAGAGGTGGTCAGCCTTTCGCCCATGACACAGCAAGACCCTCACGTCCCACTTACTGACTTTTACAGTATGCCTGGGAAGAGTTCAGTCCAGAGTCCAGAACTGGGAGTGAAAGAAAAACTTTCACTCCCAGAAGAATGTATTTTTACACTAAGGCTGACATTCATAGACAAAAACTAAGCCAAGACCCGACTCTGAAATGTCAAATTTGCCTTCTTTAGTAGGCAAATGACATTTAATTTGACATTTCAGAGTCGGGTCTTGGCTTAGTTTTCGTCTATGAATGTCAGCTTAAGATACATACAGTAGACTAAGAGATAAAGAGAGAATATACTTACAGAAACTTAAAGGGAGATTACTGTATACTTACAGAGATGCAGAAGACTTTTAGAAAGAGACAAGAGATTATATCTATACTAATATTATAAAGAGGAAATATTTGATTGTTTTTTTTTTTTTTTTTTTTTTAATAGGCTCCGAAACTACTGGACCGATTTGAAAAATTCTTTCACCATTAGAATTCTACATTATCCGTGATGAACATAGGGTACATGATTTTTCCGAATTCCCACGGGAACGAAGTCCCGGGCGGAAAACTAGTGGATTATAAAGTGAGATATATTGGACTAAGAGAAGGGAAGTTTCGTAAAGAGAGATTCGTAAACGGATACGATAGACTTACGAACAGTGCCAATAGAGTTATTAAGAGGGATTTGTAGACAGGAACATTAGACTTAAAGACAGATATTAGAATATTTAGAGGTTCAAAAAATAGACTTGCTTTTTGAATCGACCAGTGAGGTTAAGCAACTTACACAGAGGCAGAGAACCTGATAGATGATCAAAGTGGACATTTATTACGAGCGTTTTCGTGCTTCGAAGGGCACGTTAAGCTGTCGGTCCCGGCTGTTGTCAATTGACAACAGTCGTTAAAACCAAGTCAGAGGCCATTGTGCGGTTTGAAAACTCTGTCACCAGGGTAAGCCAAGTTCGCCACATGCTTGACTATATACCTAAAGATAAGAAGAAGAAGAATTAGAGAGGAGTACAAAGGACTTACAGAGAGAGATAGGTGTGGCTATGGCCGCAGCCAGGGCCGCCTCGCCGCCGCTGGAGCCGCCCGTAGTACGGCCCGTGTGGTACGGGTTGTTGGTCTGGCCGAATACCATGTTGCGGGTCTCTTGCCTACAAAATACAATAAAGTATACTTTATTTGCACACAGAAAATAAAACAAAGTGTACAACAAAGCGGCATTATTGCTAGATAGCAATTTTTTCCAAGTAACCTTATGGTAGGACATATGCAAGGTTTAGAAGTAGTAAAATAATGTCTTCATTAGAGTAGACAATTAGACTACAAACTGTTAATGTGTTTGTTTTTTGGCAGTGACGTGTGAGGGTGTTTATTGTATCTGTCTGTATTTGAGTGTTTTTGGTAGTGGTGTGTGGGGGTGTTTATGTGTTTTTTGGCAGTGGTGTGTTGATATTTTTGTGTTTTATGTGTTTTTTGGC
This sequence comes from Aproaerema taeniolella, assembly GCA_949987775.1. Lineage (NCBI taxonomy): Eukaryota > Metazoa > Arthropoda > Insecta > Lepidoptera > Gelechiidae > Aproaerema > Aproaerema taeniolella. The sequence goes on from OX465257.1 coordinate 2,708,008, forward strand.
AGTGGTGTGTGGGGGTGTTTATGTGTTTTTGGCAGTGGTGTGTGGATGTCTCTACAAAGTAACAAACTCTTTTATGGGTCAATGTATACGCTTCTACAATAAGATTCCCATGTGTATTCAAAACCTACCTGTAGAAAAATTTAAGACGATAATTAAACAAAAACTCTGTAAAAAGGGCTATTATAGAATTTCGGATTATCTGTTAGACAAGCAACCATGGGAATAAATTGCTCAGCTCCAGAGTTATTCAGATATTAAGTCAATTAAAATTAAAAGTAAGAAAATGTATATGATTGACTTAAAAAGAGCGACCCTCGGAGTTTCTTGCCTATTCTTCTCCTGAGGAAGACTGCACCTTTGTCAAAAGTGCTAATGTAATTCATAATATTGCCGTGTTCAAGTATCATTTTATATGTTCAATGAAATAAACACTTTTGACTTTTTGACTTTTGATGTTTATGTGTTTTTTGGCAGTGGTGTGTGGGGGTGTTTATGTGTTTTTTGGCAGGGGTGTGTGGATGTTTATGTGTTTTTTGGCAGTGGCGTGTGGGGGTGTTTATGTGTTTTTGGCAGTGGTGTGTGGGGGTGTTTATGTGTTCTTGGCAGTGGTGTGTGAGGGTGTTTATGTGTTTTTGGCAGTGGTGTGTGGGGGTGTTTATGTGGTTTTGGCATTGGTGTGTGGGGTGCATGCGTGCGTGTGTGTGTGTGTGTGTGTGTGTGTGTGTGTGTGTGTGTGTGTGTGTGTGTGTGTGTGTGTGTGTGTGTGTGAGGGGTATGGTGAGTGTGTGCGAGAGTATGTGTTGGGTGAGTATGTGTGGGGGGTTAGATGAGTGTATGTAAAGGGTTGAGCATGTGTGGTGGTTAAATAACTGACCACTTATTGATCTCGGGCACGTTGGTGACGGCTAGCGGCACGGCCCCGGCGCCGACCAGCAGCCGCACGCACTCCGCGTGTGCCGGCGCGCGCGTGTGTCGCCGGGACAGTATGCCCAGCGTGTGCAGCGTGCCTGCTACGGCGTGGCTCTCTTTAGCCGTGAATGGGACACCTGTTGGGTTGAAATTGTATTCAGAGAGATATGAGTACTTCCAACTATACTACGGCCGTTATCAACTGAGGCGTGGGGCCATAAATGTCAATAGAGATAGGAATGTAGGGCCCGTAAGAGCAAGCGAGATATGCTCCATAAGGCCCGCAAGTGCAAGCGAGACAGACATAGGGAAATTATTTATGGTCCGACGCCTCAGTTCATAAAGGCTGTGGGGCTGCCTAGAGGCTGATGAAACAGTCGTCCATGTAATCCTGGACTGCATGGGAGTGGCAGAACACCAGGTAAAATTCCTTGCAGATATTAGGTCGCTCCGTGAAGCCTGCGAAATCCCCAGGAGGATTCTGAGCTTCTGGACGGAGCTGAAGTGGCTGAAGTAGCCACTGACCCACACGCATAATGGGCCACTTAAGAGCCTAAATGCGGACATGGGAGCCCCATCACTTCTGTAGATTTGAAAAATGTAAAAAGTACCTACTCCAATAGCTTGAAATTACTAGTGACTAGATTTTAATCAACTTTTTAAGTCTAATACATATACATATATTTACATAAATAGAGACACGCCCTCGCAGACAAACTGCTCAAGCAGTTTTGTGGGGCTTAATTTTTAAGAAAACTGTATTTATAATTTTATCCATAATAATTTGAATAAATATTTTTGTTTTCGGCAACTAATAGCGCTTTGTTCAGATCATTAAAGACGGGTTGAAAAAACTATTCCTTTATTGTTAATTGTTTTTTGTTCACCAAAAAAACGAGAAGTTCCTTTGTTAAGCAATAAAAAAAATGTCCAGTTCTGTGATTGCTCAATTTAAGACGAGGGCGGGGGCTTGTCTTGCTCTTCGCTTGCAAGGGATAAACATTTGAAACTGGTCAGGCGGAACTGGGGTTGATAGTACATTTTTTTTTTTTTAACTCCCAGTCTAACATGAAAATATAATTTAAGATTTCGTTCAACATATTAAAATTCCATTTACTAACCTAAGAACGGTTTCTCCTTGAAGTACTCATCAGACAAGCCGTTCTCTATCTGTTTATCTATCTCACGGGCTTCTTTCAAAGCTTCTTCAAACCTTTCATCTGTCACCGCATTCAAGTAGACATTTACCTAGAAGGCAGACATTAAAGATTGACCCAAATAATTTAAAAAAGTATCAAGTTGTCAAATAGAGAAGTTCATCTTAAGGAAATGCTCCAAAATCGTCATCCTGTTGATTTAATTTTAAAAGAATAATTTTAAAAGAAAATAGGTAACATTCTATGAAAAAAGAGAGAAGCTCTATAAATAAAAAATATTGTTTTAAAAAGTTGATACAAAAAAAATTTTACACCAGTGTTTTAAGTTGATATACCTACATGGCTAGGAACTAAGTGTGTACTAACACTTTGTATTATTTCATACATCATCAGATTAGATTTACTGGATTTCGTAGGGCTATACAAAAATAATACTATCAAATTAAGTAAGTAATAATAAAGCTCTAGATTCTGGTATGAGATTACATAGATTCTAGATAGATTGGGTTTATAAAATATCCTTGTACTGTGTGCTTCTCGGCATAGGCTTTCCTTCAACAATTTCCACTACTCCCTATCCTGAGCGACCCTCCTTCAGTTTGGTTCAGCCGTTAACCTTAGGTCTTCCCCTGTCTCTGCTGCTACTACTTATGCATTATTTAAAAAACATACACATTTTATCATTTCATAGTGTTATAGCTACCATACTATTTATCTGGTGGTGCAGAGTATAGGCCTGGTTGTCTATACAAATCCAACTTACCAACTTAATCCGTTCAATACATGTTTTCACCAATTCCTCAGACTTCAGCTCTTTATTCCTGATCTTCTCTGCGAGGGAGACAGCACTTTCCAAGAGCACTTTATGCCGAGGTTCCAATTCTGGGATCTTGTGTCTTTCTCCCTCCCATATAAGAGAGAATAGGAAGTCGATAAACATGTCCAAATAGCTCCGGAATAGAAGGAATAGGTGCTTGAGCATGTTGAATGCTATGCCTTTCAGGATTTTACAAGTTTTGTTCCTGCGGCGCTGTAAACATTTCAGAATACATCTTTATTGCAAGTTGTGTATTATTTTAAATTCAATTCAGTTTTTTCCTTACTTACAAATTGATAGATATAAAACAAAATTGAGCGATTGGTAATGTAAATATTTCACAAACACTTTATGTTGTCAAGTAAGTATTGTTGTGAACAATTTGGTATATTTTACCAGTCAAATTGAACTTAAGTTTAATATTCAATGAGGTCAAAGTTCATACGTATTTTGCATTGTTATGGCATTAGCAGTGTAATATATGTAGGTACCTACCTAAAATAATTAAGATATAAGTAAGTATCATATAATAAAAATAGTGCTATTTGGTACAATTATATTTAATTAAAAATACCTAAGATCTGTAGATTATGTAGAGTCAACAGCACATCAGGTTACCACAAACTGTCAAATTTTCCCAATGGATAGTAAACTCTAATGCTTGGAGTTAAAATTGAAAATCGATTGAAGAAGTTTGACAGTTTTGGATATCACGATGTGCTGTTGACTCTACACTATTATATGTAGATTTTATAAGATCCGTTACACTTGCTTACAGATTACTGAAGATTTTAGTTTTATTATTATTTTTGGACATTTATTGTTGACACAGATAACTGTAATTTACCTTTAATGGTTAAGTAAATAAGTATGAGTGTGGTATACAATAACAGTATGTGGCTAAAAAAAATGAAAAGGTTACAAACTATTGTTTTCTTACTGAAAATCGGTATTTTATCCATCACCTTCTCTCAGCATGGTTGTAATAAAAATCGATTACCTACATATTACATGTATGTTGCCGCCTTTGGTCAGTGGGTTATGTTAACCGCCCCTAACATGACCCACTGATCACCGATTTTCTACACAGTAAGAAAACAAGTTATGAATAATTAAAATTTCTTTTTACTGAAGTCGTAAAATGATCCATATAAATAAACAAAATAGCTTACCGGACTCTTAAGTTCCTTTTCACGAATCGCTGATGTGGACATTCCCCAGGAAAACGTCTTGAAAACTACCTTACAAATTACTTTTGCAAAACTTTTATTTAGCTGACGTCAAAGAACTTTATGACAAGACAATAAAAAAAGAAAGTTACTGTTTTAGACTAGGTTTTAGATTATGAGCACTGCATTGGCACTTTTATTTTACTTAGAGGAAAGATAGATAAGATCAAGTATTTTTGAGGAAAATGCAAAAACATTGGTAAATAACGGGAAATCTGAGAAAAATCACAATAAAAAACAATCATGAAACTGTCGCCGTAAACGCATCGGAAATGAATGAGTGAATGAATGAATATTATTCGGTCAGCCAAGCAACCAAGGCACGTTCGTAATCGATTAAAGTGTGCTGTATTGTACGCAAAAACTGACTTGAGTGCTAAGTTGCTAATACTTGATTTATCATATAATCATATCGTATTATCATACAATATTAGGAAACAAAGTCCCCTTCCAAGTCAAGTCTGTCTGTCTGAACGAGTTAAACTCAATAACTACTGAACAGATTTTCGTACGGTTTTCTCTAATGGACGGAGTTATTCAAGAGGTAGGTTTATATGTGAATAGTTCATTTCCAAAATTCCCACGGAAACAAAATTCCGGGTGGAAAGCTAGTAATACCTACATGAAAGATCAAGCTACCTAAATAAAAATGTCCATAATGTTCTTTGTAATGCTTTGCATAAAAAAAGTTTTTAAATTCATAAAAAGTAGACAGAGCACTTTCAATTCAATTTAAATATATTTATTTCAGATAAACATCCATATTAGTGTTAGTAACAGTGATAAAACTTAAAAGCTAGTATTAGTAAACAAAATAATTTACATTAATTAAATGTTGCGCCGGGTAGTGTGCCCGTCGCGTGCAGGCTTATCCACTGCCTGAGCACTGCCTGATAACTTTACCAGTAGAGGTGCAATCTAGGGCGATGGTTTCTCACAACACTTCAGTGATTTTTCACTGATATTTGCAACTGAAGAGCATCGGTGGTCTAACGGCTAGTGGGTCTGACTCGTAAGCGAGAGGTACCGAGTTTGATCCCCAGTGCCGCCATGTACCAATGACTCGTTTTCTGAGCTATGTACATTGGTTGCAAACTAACCAATGCTCTTACGGTGAGGGAAAAAATCGAGAGGAAACCTGCACATTCAGGAGACTGAATGTGTAACCATGATCCAATCCGGTCAGGTTCTCCTGTTAGCAGGGTCACGGAGGTCAGATGGCAGTCGCTCCACTCTGTAATGACTTGACCTGCAAAACCTTGGATCATGGAGAAGAAAAATTTGCAAGATAGTGAGGATTTATTTTTAACTAAGTCATGTTCTACTGGTTACGTGCAAAACTAGGTGTCTTTTCCGAGACCATAATTTTAAAAAAAAATTACATGATTACAAACGACTCTTGCAAGCAAATAAACGAATCGCATCATGTGGCGCGAAAACGAAAATCGTAAAAGTTTTACCGTCTTTCATTATTAATTCTAAGTGCACATAGTTGGATTATATTTATTTATTTAACAGTTTATTATACACAGGACAAATTACAAATATTTATACAGACAAATAGAAAAAAGAACACAAAAGGCACAGCTTATTTCTTTAAGTTTCTTTCAGCAGGAGGCGTAAAATACACTGGGCGTCAAAAATAAGTAGTACACTTTTCAAATTGCAATTACTCCTAAACTATAGTAGTTACACTTATGAAATAAAAAGCAGTTTATAGTAAACTTAACGAAGTTTATTAAAGTTATATTTTATTTGGCATGAATAAAGTTTCAAACTTAAAATTAAGATAAATACTAAAAAGTATCAATTTTTAACGATATGTCAACCACTTAATTTTCACGTTTTGGAACTTTTTCACAATTTAATAACTTGTGTTGCCGCCTCGGGCTCTAATTACAGCTTGGATCCGGTTTGGCATGCTGAACACTAAGTTTCGGAGGCGGTGTTGGGGAATATTTTCCCATTCTTCTATCAGCGCATGTTTTAGAGCCCTGAGTGTGGCAGGAGGTGGACTGCGCCTTCTGACTAGCCTCCCAAGCTCATCCCAGGCGTGTTCAATCGGGTTGAGATCTGGGCTTCTCGATGGCCAAGCCATCAAGTTGATGCCAACCTCCTGAATGTACTCTTGTACGTGGTGAGCAGTGTGTGGCCGGGCGTTATCATGCATTAGGATGGCTCCATCACCCATATTTATTAAATATGGCCCTGCATACTCGTTGAGGATCTCCGAGGCATATCTTTCACCAGTCAAAGTCCCATTTTCTATTACCACAAGCTCTGTGCGACTCTCTGAAGAGATACCAGCCCATACGTGTACAGAGCCCCCGCCATATTGGACTCTTTCCGAGATACAAGCTTGAATGTATCGCTCACCGGGTCGTCTGTAGACTCTCCGCCGTCCATCTGAAGTGTATAAAGAGAATCGAGACTCATCTGTGAATAAAACTCTAGCCCATTCTTCTTCGCCCCATTGTACGTGTTGACGGGCGTAGCGTAGTCTTGCTACGCGATGCTCTGTCTCAAGTTTGGGGCCATTTGCTGGTCTTAGAGGCTTCAGGTTAGCTTCAGCAAGTCTTCTTCTCACTGTACTCTCACTGATGTAGTCTGTTCGGGTCCGAAGAAGCTGTTGCTGAACCTCAACTGCATTAAGGTGTCGATTTCTTAACACAGTGGAAACAATAAAGCGATCTTCTCGGGTACTTGTGCACCTGGGTCTGCCATTACCTCGTCTCCTTAGATGGTTTCCAGTCTCTTCGTACCTTTGCTTTACTCGCTGAACCGTTCTTAAAGTTACACCCACCCTCCTTGCAGTACGACGCATACTGATGCCCACTTCGAGAAAAGCTAAGATTCTTGCACATTCTTCTGGTGAAAGAGGCATGATTAGTCAAATTTACTCTCTGAAGATACCTATGCTTTTCAATTACAATTGCTTTATCAGCAGCGAATGTGTCAAACACAAAAATCCTAAGTAAGACAACACCTTTCAACAGTTTAAAAAAAGTGTTTTTATTTATTCGTTTTTTTTAAAGTCAAGCATTATAAGTTCTTATAATGCATGAAGTTTTTATTGAATAAGATTAAATTTTCTTTTTAACCTTTTTTGTTTCAAAGGTCTAAGTTTTATAGTTTGGGAGAAATCGCAATTTTAAAACTGTACTACTTATTTTTGACGCCCAGTGTAGTTAAAGACGGGGGGCGTGCACGATTAACCATTGAAATCTAAATACCTACTATTATTAACAACATATAAATAAACTACATACAATGTATTTCGTAGGTAAATTACTAGCTTAATTAATTCCTGACTGACTAAGTAGGTACGTAAATATTTAATAATAATAAGTCAGTAAATATAGTCTACCTACATGTACACTCAAAAACATTTCAAGCTTTACACTTTGTAGGAACAGCTTTTATGTTACGTACCTATGGTATACGTAAGAGGGTTAGATCATTTTAGTGTACGACTCGAAATCAACAAGTCGTAGGTAAACTAACCTCTGCAGACCTCGCGAGTATTTTTTTTTTATTAATGGCTTAATAAGAATATTTTTCACAACGTTTTAAAACCCCATGGCACCACCATTTTGAAAAATTTCCAAAAACCGAATTATACAAAAAATTCTATGGGGTGACCTTTAATGAGTTAGCGAAACTTTAGGGGTGATTTTCCCTAGGGAACTCAACAACTTTCCCCGAGGAACCCGTATGAAATTAAAAAAAACAATTTTGACTTCCCATACAAAGGCAAATCAGCTAATCGCACAAGTTGTATGGAGAGGCTAAAAAGTTTTTTCATATTTCAACGTGTTCCTTGAGGGAAGTTGTTCAGTTTCGTGGGCTGATTCATATCCTTAACGTTTGCTAATTAATTACCTAATAAACTTAAAGTCATACTTACCACAGAATAAATAATAGTTCTAACGTATGTTAATTATCGAACTTCCTTAGAAATATTCAAAAGAATACTGAGTATTTCTGAATAATGTAGAGAAGAACATGGAACAGGGGCACTATTTTTGAATCACTCGCCTCGTTTCGAGCGATATCTTTTGTTGATTTGCGTCGCACAGTGGTCCCGATGTAAAAAATAGTGGACATTCGACCTTAAGTCTGAATTTCGGTCTGATTTTTTTTTCTGGTACAGATTTTGAAGATGTAAGAACATTATGTTCTTTTGTAAAAATCTCTAAAGTTGATAGTTTTTGAGAAAAAAAAATGTTAAGTTTTTTTTGTATGGAGAGAAATAGTTTTTAATTTTTTTTGCGAGTTGGTGCCAATTGGCGCGTGTTTGGTTTTTATCACGTGTTAGTATAAGTAACAGTGAACCCAAAAAAAAATATAGCTCGCGCGGTCACTTGCGGCCTCACGAGATAAGGGACATCAAAAATACGTTTTGTTTTTTCATTTTTTTCGAAAAGTATTTGTTATATGTCACTTTTTTTTTAATATTTGTGATCCTTAATTTTTCCCTCAGTGTTTTCAAGTATCATATGTGTAATAAACGATGATTTTTTATTAATTTTTTTTATTGATTTATTATAAAAATGGCATTTTTATGTTATATATACATCTCGAAAGTTCCTTTAATCCCTTTTGGAATAAAAAAAAAAGATACGCACCAAAAATACTCGCTTATCAAAAAAAACACAATTAAGGCCCTTCGCATACGGATCGTTAGCATATCACCGGCAAGTCTTGTGCGGACTTGTTTGAACATGTACCTACGCGCTTGTATTGCACTCGTCGTACGAGTGTAATAATATACGCCTACGCTTACAACCTAAGTGCGAAGGGCCTTAATTGTGTTTTTTTTAATAAGCGAGTATTTTTGTTGCGTATCTTTTTTATTATTATTCCAAAACGGATTAAAGGAACTTTCGAGATATATATATAACATAAAATGCCATTTTTATAATAAATCAATAAAAAATAATAAAAAATCATCGTTTATCACACATACGATACTTGAAAACACTGAGGGCAAAATTAAGGATCACAAATATTCAAAAAAAGTGACATAAAACAAATACTTTTCGAAAAAAATAAAAAAACAAAACGTATTTTTGACGTCCCTTATCTCGTGAGGCCGCAAGTGACCGCACGAGTTATATATTTTTTTGGGTTCACTGTTACTTATACTAACACGTGATAAAAACCAAACACGCGCCAATTGGCACCAACTCGCAAAAAAAAATTGAAAACTATTTCTCTCCATACAAAAAAAACTTAACATACTTACAAAAAAAAACGTAACAGAACTCCGTTGACCTTTCAATCTCAAAAACTATCAACTTTAGAGATTTTTTACAAAAGAACATAATGTTCTTACATCTTCAAAATCTGTACCAGAAAAAAAAATCTGTCCGAAATTCCGACTTAAGGCCCAACGTCCACTTTTTTTTACATCGGGACCACTGTGCGTCGGTGCTATTGATTTTTTAATTTTTTAACTACTAAATTCCATGAGTACTAAGACCCTTTCGCTGAAGTGTATTGATAAAAAAGTTCGGAAATCAATAGAATTCGCGCAAATCAATAAAAGATATCGCTCGAAACGAGGCGAGTGATTCAAAAATAGTGCCCCTGGACAGACGAAAGCGTTAAGCTAAGTATAAAACGGAGACGCTTCGGGCTCGCTCGAGCAATAAAAAACAGCAGTATGTTTAAAAATATAATATCTTTAACTTAATTGCAATCTTATAAATAAAGGTACACCTACATACAAAAGCTAAAAAGTTAAGCTTAAAAAAATAAATGGTGTTACATTCATAAGCATACGTAACTATAGACAAATGAAACTGAAAATTCTATTGATTTCCGTATGCCTGTTGTCATCGTCGTAACAGAAGAAAGCTGCCTACGCTTTGATTTGTTGTAAAGTGATAAAGCAGTGTTTCTCAACCTTTCAATCTTGAGACCCCCTTATAGGTGAAAAAGTTCAAATTAGTATTTAGTTTTTGAACGAAAAATGTAAAAAACGTTTCATAATTTCGAACGCTGGATATAGATATTTTAAATAAAAAATCAAAACTCGTACAAAAACTCTATTTTTCTTAACCCACTAACAGTTTTTAAAGGTCTTGCAAAAAAAGTCCGTCACAGTGTAGAAAATTAAAGCAATTGATAAAGCGCCGTGCCATTATAATTTTAATAGTGAATTTATAATATGACGGGTTTGACAATATTCCTTCGACATATACGAAATCAAAAACAAATTGCTAGACAAGAAGAGTTTCCGTCCGCTCACAAAATAAATCTCTAAAACTGACTATCCCAAACTTAATTAAGAAATTAAGATTTATTATTATGACATGAAAAAGTAGGTACCACCGAAAAGTTCTTAGGAACCCCTTTGATCCAAATGCAGATCTCCCAGAACAAAAGATGCCCTAAATTCAACCTCGTACATTTTATCCTGCACATCTTAGATTCATTTTTATTCTTTTTTGATCTTGCACGCCATAACAGCTCCACCAAACTCCTTCTCCAAATATTTAGCCACAGACAAGCAGAGGGCGTCGTTGTACGGCGCTGCGACCACTTGGATGCCTATGGGCAGGCCCTGGCTGTTCACACCGAGAGGTACCTGGTGATGAAGAGAGAGTCTTAAGGAAAATAAAATAGTTTGGCTAAATGTCGTGATGTTACGCTATGTGAATAGCAGTAGACATTCTCCTACACCCTGTTATTTAAGTTTATTGTTATAAGTTTGACATGTGTTTGTCTGTGAACATATTTGTCTGAGGCATCAACGAATGGACCGATTTTGATGCAGTATTTTTTTATTTGAAAGCTGACCAGATCGAGATGGTTATTAGCTATTTTTAATCAAAATCGGTTCAGCCGTTTAAGAGTTATAAGCGATCGAATGTCGGGGGTGATAAAATTTTTGTAATTTTTATTTTCAATCTATTTTCTTTTGTACACAAAAGAAACGATTTTTCTCAATTTCTACCAATGGGCCTTTTTAAAATTCGAACGTCACAGCGCACGGCACGGTAAAAATTGTATTACCATTGCCTCCTATATTCCTAGCTTCTAGTATCACTAGTACACAGAAGGCAATGGTAACACAATTTAGCCGTGCCGTTTTCGAATTATAAAAAGGCCCAATGGGAAATGTTCCAATCGTTGGTAACCTTACCTGCACAGCAGGACACTTGAGGGCATTGACAATAGCCCAGTAGGAGAAGTTGTACGGACGTAAGACGGGAGTGTAGTGATAGGGGGCAGCGTGAGGTGCGCTAGGGAGTAACAGAACTCCGTTGTCACCTAGATGGGCCTGGAAATAAACAACATTACATTACATTACATACGCTCGGCTCATGGGTGTTCGTGATTGTCTTTATGTATGTTCCAAGGGACCCACGACACAAGGGAAAACCTTAGTGAGGGCCTGTGAGTGTTTAGTGTTTATTTATTTATTTGTAATCCCATACGGGGTAAGCAGAGCATCAGTGGATCAGAACCACTTGATTTATAGTGGTGATAGGTCAGTCTTTCGCCCACAGTACAGCAAAACCCTCGCGTCCCACTTACTGAGTTGGCAGCTGGTACAATCTAATTTTTTTTTTCACTTCTCCAGCGTGGAAGTACAAATTGTCTTTAAAATTGAGGATATAGCTCTTCCAATACGTTTTTACTTTAAGGTTTAACATTTTCAAAGATTCAAAATCTCATTGAATACGGTATTTAAATGTATGCAATGTCTAACTAAATAGTGGTAACAGTAAAAAGAGAAAAGCTTTCAAAATGTTGTTGTTATTCGTAAGTAGAAATATTTAACGAGATTGAAAAATGATTAAGGTTTACTAATGTTTTGTGTTAATGATATTTTCTTTTTACCCAAATTACCGTTTCTGCAACTAATTATCTACAACCTTAATTATTTTTCGTCTAATGGGGACGATCCGCGAAACTAAGACTAGACCGTAAACAACTAATAACTTAAGAAACAGCTAAGTAGTTAATCAATAACTTAACGCTTTTCCACTCCTTACTTAAGCTTGTTGTCTATTTTTAGGGAAAAAAAAAACAAAATCAAATTAAAATTCTAATATCTAATTGAATTCATAAAGAACTTACAAATAAATCTTCTTTCAGCTCCTTGGTGAGTTTCTCCGCCCACTCAGGGTCCACTTTCGGCAGCACTTGCAGCTCCAACAACCGCATGATCACGAAGAAACAGTGATTACTCAGGCACATGAACTGTCAGCAAACGTTTAATTTGATTTACAACTTGATTAGAAATGTACAAAAAAGTAGCTGCTGAAGCTATATATATGGCTATATGGTAAAGTCAATTAAGATTTATCTAAAATTCGTCTTAAATAGCTCCTCCATAATGCAATTTATATACAGGGTGCTAAGTAATACGAAAAAAAATTTTTGACTTCCCATGCAAAATCATTTATCAGCTGATGCAATTTGTATGGGAAGTCAAAAAAATTTTTTTCGTATTTCGGCATTTGTTCTTAGGGAAAGTTGTTCAGTTTCATGGGCTGATTCACCACCCGAGAGGATAAGATCGAATTTCTTAACACCCTGTATAAAAGGTTAGGCGAAGTCAAGAATAGTCAAGATAAAATACAGTCCCATGCGAAAAATCGATGTCGTATTTTTTTATTCGAAATCACAAGTGATTGAAGCTTCACACAAACTTATTATATTAAATTTTACAAGTAGTAAATTATATGAGTATAGGCACGGACGAGAATTGGTACAAATCTTTTCTAAGCAACTACTATCGCTCTATTTTAACGATGATCAGGGGCTCTATTTTTGAATCACTCGCCTCGTTTCGAGCGATATATTTTATTGATTTGCGTGGATTCTTTTGATTTCCGAACTTTTTGATCACTGCACTTCAGCGAAAGGGTCTTAGCACTCATGGGAATTAGTAGTTAAAAAATTCAAAAATCAATAGCATCTACGCAAATCAACGAAAGATATCGCTCGAAATGAGACGAGTGATTCAAAAATAGATCCCCTGAACGTAAGTGCTTATTTTTTCAACTAGTAGGTAACAAAAATGTATCGTAAGAGCACACACTGTGTCGCATAGACGTAGAAAGTTAGAGACCACAGATACCTTAAAACACCTTTTATAATTAGGCCCATATTACAGAAGGACACTTGAAGTCTTCATCTATACTTAAACATTGATTGTCTCTTTTTCTCACTATCAAAATGACAAAGACAACTGCTACTCAAGTATCGATCAGAGTCTAGTCGCTTTCTGTAAAACGGACCTTAGTACATTCAGAGCAAAACCTGGAAACTAGATTAAACTAAAAGTTTGCATGAAACTAGGTAAAATCCTTACCTTTTTACCAAGCTCTAGGATTCCCTTAGCCTCTGACTTCCCGTTATTGCACAGGCTGGGGTAGTTGTCTGGTTCCTTGCTCATCCAGTGCTGCCATAACTTGTACATGTGGCTGAAGCCTTCGTGTCTGTACGGTGTAGGACCGTTGCCGGTGGTTGGCATGTCCTGACTGATTTTTGCCACAACCCTAGAGTACAAATAAAATGTTAATGATAGTTCTATTATAAAAAATAACGTTTGACTATTCTAAAAATAATTGAAAAACAATAACAGGATACAGAGTTTGATAGTCCAATTTCGTAATTCTCTTTCGCTTTCAAAACAGCAATTCTTTGTATTCTTTGTGAATACAAAACAATTTTATTACTAGAACTTAACGCTAAAGAGAGAACACTTTATTCGTTTTTAAAAGAGAATTTTCAGGTTCATGAATAGAATGTTGATTGCTTAAAGTTTCATCAGACCTGTTCATAGCTGCTCTTAATCCAGGGCTCATGACACTCAGCAGACAGTCATTGCTGCCTTCCATGTAATAAAACTTGACATCCTGTAGAGAAATACGGCTTTTGGTTAATTTGTTGCAACATAAATAAACATACAAAAGTAATTACACGATATTTTTGATCACAATGATTAATAATTACGAAAAGGGTATCGTAGAATTTGCAGACGCATTTCTAATAACTGTTAGTTTATCTTAACTGAGTATTAAGTAATTTAGAATCTAAAGATATCGTTCATAACATGTAAAACAGCACAACACCACAGAAGATTTGACAGTTTCGTTTTAATTATTCCTAATTAAAACACTTCGATGATACGCCATTCGTCATCTATTATACCTCCATACCTTAATATCAATGGTCCTTTCCAGCTTCAAGAGATCAGCCTTATCGCCAGCAACAATCTTCATCAAAGGGGCCAGGTCCTCAGTGTGTTTGGAAATGAAACCCAGGGCAAACATCGACTCCTCGTCTCCCTTGCGGAAGAATACTCCTGAAATCGCAAATTGTGTTGGTTGCTAATAGTAGCACCTATCTTAACTATAAGAACCCATAAAGTTCTCGGTTGACTACTTCTTCTTCTTTTCGTGTAGTTATAGTTAAGTGTGTGACGAACTTGGCCACAGCCAATTGACTACAGTCGTTAAAATAAAGTCAGAGGCCATTTGGCGCTTTGAAAATTGGTTACGAACCAAGTACCTACCTTAACTATGAGAACCCATAAAGTTGTCGATTGACTACTTCTTCTTATCGTGTAGGTTAGTGTGTGGCGAACTTTGCCACAATCGATTGACTACAGTCATTATAAAATAAAGTCAGAGGCCATTTGGCGCTTTGAAAACTCTGACGCCAGGGCAAATCAAGTTCATCACACACTTGACTATGCCTAAACGATAAGAAGAAGGAGAAGCCATCTACTTATCACAGTGGGTCCCAATAATTCCTTGACCCATGAGTCCAAAAACCTAGCAAACAAAAACTTACCCCTTAAATTGGTAGTTCCAGCGGTTGGATGGTATCCAAACATGCCGCAGTAGAAAGCAGGCATACGCGTAGACCCCCCCACATCCGAGCCTGTACGAACACCAGAATAAACAGTAAATAATATAACACCAACAGTTCCATTGGTAATGAAAAAACGCGTAATTTCCAAGGAAATTCGGCACCCTGATAAAAGTTAATGTTACGAAATGTGGCAGTTTAAAAAAAAATCTATCAGCACATTTTTTTAAAGTAAAAAAAACTGCTTAACGTGGAAGTTATTCGATGACTAGACGAAGTAAAAGTATTTTCAATTAACCTACCTCATTGTAGCTAACGTAAACCAACGTGTAGGTATGGTAATTTATAGTTAAATTTATAATTAATGACGTTTTTGAATTGCTAAGAACTTAACGCAAGTTAAAAAATTAAAATCAAATTATTTTTTTTGCTTTTAAAATCGCCGAGGAAGCACAATAAAAAAAATGGAATAGAACAGAATAGAAAATATTTCGGTCATGGGTGAATAACGCAGTACTTAGACTGGTATTTAAAATTATAAGACAACTTATTTGAGAATCAAATTGAAAAGTAGCAAATGAAAAAGTAACTCCAAAATAAAACTTTCAAAACTTTGAGAATCTAGTAGGTACCTAATTATGTTATTTATTTAGCCACATATCATGTTACGAGCATAATGAAGTTTTTACGAGTACTAGGCCCAACTCTTAGTATTTTTTAAATTGTAGAGATCATTTTTGTAAAAAGCTTAAAAATACTATATGCTAATGTCCTAATCAATTGGTCGTATTATTGTGTTGTGCCACCAATAGCTCCAAAAAATTCAATACAGCTCCTAGAATATTTAAGTTATACTGTATGAACGTTTAAAATAAACAGGTTATTTTGCTGTTTCTAATTTTATTCGTAAAACGAGCTTGGTTGGCATGTTGCAAACTTCGTTGCCGTGACCGTGACCACCCATGACCTGGGGGTCTACCACCTAAGCGAAGCTAATGTTGACTGAACGACTGGATTGTTTTCGATTGCTTCTTCATAAGGAGACCTTGTTAACGAAATGAACCAAACACAGCAATGTACATCATTCTATTCGTTCAATTAGCATCAGCTTCGCTTAGGTGGCAGCCCCCCTGTACGTCGCCGGCTTTCTTTCTTATTTACATGCATCCGTTCATTGCATTTTTTTGATATCAATTTTATTCAGTATTAACATATAATTGAAAAACGTTTGACTCAGTCTCATATACACATGATATTTTCGTGCGTCAAACAAATAGGTATAACTTTGCACGTCAGTAACTATTTAATATTGAATAACGATTTTTTTGTAATGCTTATTTTGCGTACTCGGTGAGGACAAAATCTTTGTTTATAAGATCACGTGTGTAACAGAAATAACTTTATAATATTAGGTGCTTATTTCCGTCATAGTACGAGCGCATCCCGGCCGTTTTGAACCGATCATAGAGGTTAAGCAACATACACAGGAGCAGGCAAGCTAATACCATAGTTGCAATTTATCACGACCGTTTCCATGCTTCGGAGGGCACGTTCAGGAATCGGTGCCGGCTGTTTTTGATTAGCTACATCTACAGTCGTTAAAAATGTCAGAAGCCATTTGGCAACTTAAAAACTCAGACACCAGGGTTTAGTTTTCCACGCCCCTGATTATACCTACTTACACAATAAGAAGATGTCGTAGAGCTGTAAATAGCCATTTCTTCATCGCTTAATAAGAAGGAAATCAGATATTTCTTTTCTAAAAAATCAATGGAATATTTATGGCAATGAAAAGTGAAGAAACAGGTTGTAGACGTCACAGTTTCATTTCTGTCAGATGGTCAGCAATATGCATTGTTGGTAGGCGAGGATAAGGTAGGTATGTTATGTTATGTTCTATCTCGATTGGGCGATTGCGTGTGATATTGTTTGGGCTAGCTATTCCAGCCAGCCAATGTCCTCTCAGAAGCACGCAAGAGGATAGGTTAATGGGAACACTGAGAAGAGTGACAATTTAAAGAACTTACACAAGCTGATGGTAGAAGCATAAGAGGCAGTGAGGGCAGCTTCAGCACCGCTGGAGCCTCCTGGGCTGCGGCCAGTGTGGTGAGGGTTGTTCGTCATGCCGTATACAGGATTACGGGTTTCTTGCCTGGCGATGATACAATGTTGTCTAAATTATGTATGTTTTCTTTGTCTTATGGCGTCATTCCGGAAAATATCTAAACGACCCTAAATGAACGGCAAGCGCCTCCTGGTTGACTTCGTGTAAACGCTACACACTCAAAGGCCCACACTAAGGTTTTCCCTTGTGTTGTGGGTCCCTCGGAACACACATAAAGACAAACACAAACACCCATGACCCGAGAACAAACATCTGCTTTTTACACAAATGTTTGCCCCGACTGGGGATCGAAACCAGGACCCGCCGATCAAGAGGCAGCGTCACCTACCACTTGACCAAACTGGCCGTCACTCGACCAAACTGGCCTGTTTATTTTTTAATCTCTGCTTACTAGTTATGCCGATACTGAGTTGCCATGCTTGCAGCATATAATTATTTGTTTATTTATATGTTGAATCTTGAAAGTGTTATCGATACTGATATATTATTGGGAACAGTATTAGATTATTACCAAATCAGCAACTCAGGCAAGTTGGTACAAGCCACAGGTATCGCTCCAGCTTCCTTCAACCTAGCCACGGCTTCGCTGTCTTCGGAGGCCACTTGACGTCTTCGTCTCCATAGCCCCATTGTCAGCTTCATGCCTTTCACGGCCTGGCTTTCCTTGGTTGTGAATGGTACGCCTGAAATTGTTAGAAGGACTTAGGTTTCAATTTAAACAAACTGACTGATGAATTTTCAAGTCATTAACTTAAATTAAAAGTTGACAACACACGGAGAAAAAATCTCGTAAAAGCAAAAAAAAACCTGTGCTATTTGGGACAGTCAGATAAAATTGTGGTAGTTACATTATACCACATTATAAAATTGTGAGTTTGTTCCCGTGGGAATTTAGTAAAATCCTCTCTTGTTACTTGCCTTCGTTGTACACAAGGAACCTTTGTGCCGAATTTAAGCTTTCTACGCTAGTGAGTCAGTACCTTCAGTTTTATATGTTTGGATTTTATTTAGTTTAGATTTTAATGATCAACTTTACTAGATTCAAGTTCTGCCTGATTTAGGAAAAACGGTGATGTAGTTTTCATAATCAAATACATGTTTTTTTATGTGTTTTTTACCGTCATTTATTCACACACGAGGCCTTGAATTTTTTATAGCCGCATGGTAAAGATATGCTCACCTAAGAATGGCTTTTTCTTGGCCTCTTCTTCAGAAAGCCCAGCTGCTATAATCTTGTCCACCTCTCGCGCTTCATCCAGAGCCACCAGGTATCTGTCTTCTGCCACAGCATTGAGGATAGGATTCACCTGTATGCGGGATAGAAATTAAAGGTTTCAAAGGACACTTTCAAATAAATGGCTGGTAGGGTCAACCGGCAAACAATATTAAGAAGTGATGATTAATACATTTATTCCCAAAAGGCAGTATAAGCGTAATAGATTACTGATTAGGTAATACAAGAAAAATACTAGTTGAAAAAAAAAACATTTTTTTTTCAACTAGTATTATTTTTGATTGAAGAACTACCAATTAACGATGAAGACATAACCTTAGAGACTTTATGGGGTTTTCTTATTTTTTAAGTAGGTCACTGTTCATATTAATTTGAGAACCGCTTTAACAATCCATTTATTTTTCATACTTTATGTCATTTTAATAATTTAAGGAAAATACTTACCATCATTTGGTGACTTCAAAGTTAATACAATTAGGGTTTGCGATCCGGATATTCGGATATCCGTTTATCCGGATATCCGTCCTGGTTTTGGATCCGGATAATTTCTGTCGTAAAATCCGGATATCCGGATATTACAGTTATGTCAGATTGACATGAAAACATCCTAAAAAATAAACTGCGTCAGCTGTTTTCAAAAAGAAAACAGCTGCGTCAGCGATGATCTCATGATGTCTTTGAAAAAAAGTATCAGTGAACGACGAATTCCTATATGTATTAAGTGGCACACTAAAATACTGGCACAACTGTGCCAATTTTTATAAAGAAGGTCCTTCGAGTTACCCTTTCCAGTCCAGAATCCTGATAGTGAAGAGATATTAAAGTTCATCGCTAAAATAAATACGCAATACTTTTCGCCAAAGTATTGCGTATTTATGACTCATGACTCATCAGCACAATCCCAATCGCATACTGAAGAAAGTACTGCTAATTTGAACACAACCTTTTCAATCAAGAAACAGTTGCAGAAAAGGATAAATAAAGCTATTTTAGCAACACCGTCGACTTCATCAGCACATTGTGATTCTTCTAGTCAACTAGACATGGAAACGAAGGTCCGAGTTGAGATGGCTCTATATGACAATGGCGGCGAACGGGGTCAACATTCGTCGCGAGTGTACAAATTACTAAAGACTGTACCACCAACCAGCGTAGAAGCTGAGAGAGTATTCTCCGCCGCAGGCTACATGTGTAATAAAATTCGTAGTTTAATGCATGATAATACTCTCGATGCTTTAAGTTTTTTAAGATCATACTACCAAAAGAGTCAGGTGAATAAATAATAATGTTCAATAATACAATAGACAACAGAAGAGGGTCTATGATTGGTCATCTACTTAGTCATGATGATTTTTTCAAAGTCATTATGGAAGGCAAGGTGGAAGGAAGGAGAGGAAAAGGGCGACTGAGAAGACGATTTAGCGACCAGTTGAAAGAAAAAATAGGAGTGTCAACTTATAGGGAACTGAAAGATATCTCTCAGAACCGAATAGAATGGAAATTGCTACACCGACAAGAGCGCGGCTCTTAAGATAAGGAAGAAGAAGAATTTAAAAAAAAAAATTTATATTGACGTGCCTTAGTTGATTTTTATATCTTTAACGTTTGTGTTTTAATGTTACAAAGAATTATGTTCGTATTGTTTTAGTTTCTTTCAATTAAGTAGAATTTAAGGTTTTTTGATTTTGCATGTTGTTCCGTTTAATATTTAATATTTTAGAAATGTTTTTACTGTAGGCATTATTTTATTTGATGGATATTTCAAATTATCTGTAACTAGCATCCCGCTCGGGACTTCGTTCCCGTGAGACTTCGGGAAAATTATGTAGCCTATGTTACTCAGGAATAATGTAGCATCCTAATGGTGAAAGAATTTTTGAAATCGGTCCAGTAGTTTCGGAGCCTATTCATTACAAACATACAAAAATAGTTACAAATCTTTCCTCTTTATAATAATAGTGTAGATAAAACTTTACTATTTATTATAAATCTTCTATATTTTTAATCGTTTGTGTTTTAATGTTAACAAAGAAATATGTTTGTATCATTTTAGTGATTTGTTTTTATTATAATTTCAATTATTTCAAATTATAAAAATTTAAGATTTGTTGATTTTGCATGTAGGTAATTCTGTTTCAAATTTTAAGAAATGTTTCTTTTTTATCGTAGTATTGTATAACGCAACGCATTATTTTATAGACCTTTCTAGTTATGTATGAATATGATTATATTTAAAACTTTAATATTGTTGATTTTGAAAGTCTTTAATAATGGTAAGAAAATAATTGTTATTTCGATAAGATTTAACTTTCCAAATCTATATATCTATATAAATAAAAATGAATTGTTGTTCGTTAGTCTGATTAAAACTCGAGAACGGCTGGGCCGATTGAGCTGATTTTGGTTTTAAAATATTCGTGGAAGTTCAGGGAAGGTTTAAAAGGTGAGAAAATACGAAAAAAAATAAGGCTTTACGAAGTTCGCCGGGTCAGCTAGTATATATATAAAAATGAATCCCTATTTCCCTTGGTCACGGCGTCACGCCTGAACGGCTGGACCGATTTCGCTAATTCTTTTTTTGTTCTGTTCGTTATTATCAGGAGAAGGATCTTATGAAAGAAAAAAATAAGAAAGTTGAAAAAAAAAAAGAAAACAGGACAACGTCTGTCGGGTCAGCTAGTTACTTATAAAGCTGTTATTATTGTTATTTACGATCATATCAGTCCATTAAGTTTAATAAACAACCATTTCCATACATTTTACTTGGTATTTTTATTTATTTTAAATATCCGGATATTATCCGGATATCCGGATAATCAAATTTCAAAACGGATAATATCCGGATAGCAAAAAAAAACGGATTTTGCAAAGCCTAAATACAATACTTTTTATGGTGTTTACCTTGAAAAATATCAATCGAGTCGAAAAACTGTTTTTGCCGATTCAAACGCCAGTGAATCATTAAGTTTAAAGTCCTCCTCGTAATTATGGTAGATAACACGATGACGACTAAGGATTGGCATCTAGGATTATCTGTCTAATTAATTATCTAATGTGATCTATTGAATAATAATTTTCCGCAAATCTACGTCTATGTCTAGTTATAGTGCAGAATATGTAATGAGACTAATAAGCTTTCGAATTAAATTATATTTTAAGAAAATATTGTTTAAGAGATCTTTTCAGCTTGTCATTGATAAAGATTAATAAGTTATGTAGTAGTGTTTAAAGTTTATGCTCTGTATCTTTACATGTAGTTTCGGTAATTGATTAATTAGACTGTAACTACCAACATACAATACTTTTTCAATTAAAAAACAACAGAATCATAATCTTTTCAATATTTCTAACTTAATTAGGAAATAGTTATTGTGTTTTTAACTCACTTGTTTTATCCTTTCTATCACAGCCCGAACAACTTCTTCCGATTTCAGTTCTTTTTCCCTAATTTTCTTTGCTAATGTGGTAGCACTGTCAGCTAGGAATGCATGTTTCGGCTCCAAATCGGGCACCTTTTCCTTCTTCCTCTCCCAGTATAGGGAGAAAATCAAATCGATAACTCTATCTAGGAAGATACGCATGTAGCACAGAAGCGTCCTCACCGTCGCCGCCATTTTTTGGCACTGGCTTCTCCGTTGCACAGCCTCTGCGTAATTGCATAAAAAACTATTAAAAGAGGGAGGTACTTTCTCTAAGTAAGTAAAGCAGAAACGTTTTTTCCTACTTTCACTAAAAAGAGTTTTTTCCGTCGAAACAAAAAAGCTCAAATATATTCAAAAGCAACTCAACGTCCGTTCATTTATTATGATCATTGATCAATAACAACACAAAAGAAACTGTTAAGCCTACTTAGGAGTTCAAAGGAGCCGAACCAACGACTGTAGTAGGATCTTACGCTAAGTGTTAACCATCGCCTTTGGTCATTTGACAGTTATTAGTACCTAACAGTAAATTGTAATTAAGTAGAGAGTAGGCGTGTTAGAACGTAGATTCCATATAACCATCACCGGTTAATTAGTGATAGAATCCTCCATGCTTAATACTAGTATGGTTACCAGAGTCACGGGGATTAGATGGCAGTCGCTTTTCTTCTACAATTACTTCTGTCAAATCCTGGGTCATGCTGTCATGCTCGAAAGAAAGTCCACCTTATGTCAAACCAGACATAGAACTAGGAAGAAGAGAAAAGTACATTAAAAAAAAACGTGTTGGATCCATAAAAGTACCATCCTCCTTCAAAACCGCTCAAGCAATTGCTTTCTCCTCAAAATAACTTATACATAGCATACTTACTACGATTAAGTTAGGTAAAGTTACATGACCTATCACGAAAGTTTAAGGCCTTTACAGAGTATATTTCTAACGTCATTATCATATGGCGATTGATTTGAATTCAATAATGCATTAGTAAAATCGTTAAGACACAGAAAACATCACGTCATTCCAATCTATTTCAAAATCCAATGCTTTAAGTAACAAATATGATTAAATCTCGTTAAAAATCTTCATCATTCATTAGACTGCAGCGTTCAAAACCATGCGAATGCAGATTATCAGCAAACTCAACTTTCATCTTCATTTTGCGACTTCGCAAATGCAACTTTCACAGAATATGTCTGAAAACCATGCCAGGCATTTATAAAGAAGAGGCAGATTAGCTTATTTGCCTCAAACCACGGTCGGCTGCTTTTGAAAGTCTAATTATATCTAGCTAACTAAGTAATTATGCACCTAGTCAGAGCTGCTACTTATTATTAGTGACGACTGGAATATGTAATATGGGCACTAGGCATTCCTTTGAATAGAACTTATAATATCCAGCCTTGATTTGTACTCACGTCTATTATCCGTGTCTAGAACCGTTCAAGAACCATTTGACACAGGATTTAAGATTCAGATAAGTAGACGTTCAGCCTTTCGCCCACGCTCTAACGAAAGCCTTGCGTCTCACTCACTGGCTTCTACACTTCTATTTATGCCTGGGAAGAATTGGCAGTTTGCACATTCGATGTTACTCTTTCACAGAACACGTGTAGTTTGCTGCGATTTTGGTGCTTTTATCAGTGGGTTTAGTCTTTGACCCCGCATATCCTTTATTTTTCGTATACCTAAATACATATATATCGTTTACTAATTGCCAGTTCATTGCCAGTCATTGCCAGTTAAGTACCTTTAGGTAACCCTTTTTGACCCAATCACAGATACATTCGATTTTAAAACAACTATCGTATGGTTACAAACCAACAATGTCGTTGAAAAACTAACTTCCCATCTTTTCCCACTTCAAAAAAAATGAAAACAAACTGCAATAATAAATTTGTACAACCAACTTGTACCTTATGCGGTGCGTTCAATTTTCAATGTCAAGTTGAACGGAGAACTAATTTCGCATCTGCAAAATAGCTTTGTGTAGATAAGACATTTTAGTGGCTGCCATCTGAAATCCGTGGCTCTGGTAACATTGGGACTTAACTTTATAAAACTTAGTCCCTTTAATGAAAGGTTTCGTTTTCATGGATTTCCTTAATTAATTACAACAAAATAATTTAAGTAAAAGTAAACAGATCCATTTTATTTATTTCGTAAGTTCCCAGTTTTAGACTCTAATCTAATCCAATTTGAAAGAAATAATAAAAGATAAACATTTCATTAAAATAGGGGGCAACCAATATCAACAATAGGAGGAGGGCTTTGGCTTACACCTTCAATTGAAAATCTAAATCACTTTCAATGTTTTAAATGTTCTGTTAATTGTTCTGTATGTCTCTGTGTGCAAATAAACTACCTATATTGTAGAGATATTGTAAAATCAGATTGTGCAGAAGCAATGCAAATATGTAGTTGACTTTTGTATGCAACCTGACGTGGCGTCACTGGGGATCGAACTCAGTATCTCTCTCTTGCAAGTCCGATCAATTTGCCCATTAAACCATCATCGCCGACCCTCTGTGTATGGTACAGTTTTTAATTAAAGCCCATTGAGTGCAAATCAAGTCTTACTAGATTGTTGTAACAATGAGATTGTGCAACAGATAGAATTATAGTCTGTGGGAGTTATACAGCATTTTATTGCATGCATACTCGCGCTTAGCATTCGAAGTATAATTTTACATCGCGCAAGTAATCTAATATACTTATTTAATGTCATGAATGACTCAGCAAACACAGCAAGCAAATGATGCGCCTGGGCACTTATTGTACCAGTTTCTCAAAGGTCAGAGCTTCTCAAACTTAAACCTAGTCCCACTATGTGATACGTATCTACACTACACTAATAGGTATATCTAATAATAGTTTAAGGATAGGAATTTTAATAATATTTTTTTAAATTAAGTGAAAGACGTTTTTTATAGTATTATTTTTTATAAATCCGTTCTCAGAAACCAGCGATATACAGGGTGTAAAAGACTGCTTAGCAAAAACTGAAACCCTGGACTCAGACAATCATTCTGAATGATTTTCCAGTGGAATTTTTCTCCCAAAAAATTACAATATTTTTCATGTTTTTTAATATTTTCTGTTTATTTTTTATTAATTAATCGAATACACTCTATTTTGCAATAAAAAACAATCATAACAACGTAAAACACGAAAACCAGCAATGTACATCCCACTCCGATAGCAGCGCGGTGCGGGAGGATCACGCGCGGGGCGCGGTTTCACGATACGTTGCGTAGCGCCAAAGTAGGTAAATAATGAAAACTCCTCCGGGAAAAAATAATTACTTGTAGCTGATGACATTTATGTGGGTAGATTCCACCATTTAAGTATTTGCTAAGCTGTCCTTTACACCCTGTATATCAGCTATGAACATCGTTTACTACAAAACTCTCGTCACAGGCTCCCAAAAGAAAGAACCAACCCAGCTCCAGTCAGCTGTGATGACCCCACTTTGAGAATCTCTGCCGCAAAACTCTTCATAAAAATTATATTATTCGTTCGTTTCTAAACGTCAACGTCCAAAACGTCAGGGTCATTTTATAATATGCCGCCGACACACATATAGAAAATCTCGATGTTTCCCGGCGCATAACGTTTCGTAACTGGCCAGTTATATTGGCGGAAGAAAGTTACTTTCTCTGACCAGACATGTTATAAAAAATTAATTGTAAGTAAGTAAATATATCTCGCGGCGCGGTGGGCCGCTCGTGCGCCGTTGTTTTTTGTTACTTTAAAAGTGAAAAAAACTACAGTCAAAAGCACGTCAAATTGACACTTTCGCTTTCCCTACACTATCATTAGTAATGCTTTTAAATGTAGTACAGCCAGTCTGTTATTTCCCTGAGTATCTACCCAAGATTATTGTGGCCACTAAAGATAAAATTCGAACGTACCTGAAGATAAAATTCGAACGTGATTGATTGTTCGACTCTACTGACTTCTTACTTCTCTGTAAGGCCTCTTTAAATAGACAGTAAATTACTTAGTTTACCCTCGGATTATTATCACAAGCAAATAAATAAAATAAAAAGCCGAACCAAATGAATAAATAAGTAGGTATTTACTTCAAACCAAAACATTCATGTCAAAATTGCTTTTAAAGTTTGACCTCAACAGAGAGCAAGTGTATTGTAGTGCGAGTCAACCAGACTTTACCTAACTACCTATTATGTTCAATTAAAATATAAAGGTATACCTAAAAACAAAAAGTCTTCTTCTTATCGTGTAGGTATAGTTAAGTGTGTGGCGAACTTGGCTAACCCTGGTGTCAGGGTTTTCAAACTGCACAATGGCCTCTGACTTGGTTTTAACGACTGTAGTCAATCGACAACAGCCGGGACCGACAGCTTAACGTGCCCTCCGAAGCACGGAAACGCTCGCGATAAATTGCCACTTTGGCCACCCATCAGGTTCAATGCCTCTGTGTACGTTGCTTTACCTCACTGACCGCTTAAGAAAAAAAAGTTACTTACCAGTTCGTTTAAATAGCGGCTTCCAACTTCAATATCAACACAATCACAAATACTTATCAGATAATAACATTAAACCGACACAGTTTTATCATTCGTCATTATTTTTACACCGAATAATGTAAATAAAACAGATTTTTACGTGAAATACTTATTAATTTCAAATCAATGGAGCGGCACGTGCCAACTCAACCAGTCAAATTGGTATACTGGCAAACATACATACTTAAATATAACTTGTTTTGCTACATTGATTGCATTTTTTTCATGTCTTCGTCAGCGCAAAACATTTTGCAAACTAGTTGCGCATGCGCACTTTGTACAGAACCTTCACAGGTCAAGTTAAGCAACTTCCGATTGTGTTGAAACTTGATGGGTGGACTTGGCATTTCTATAAAATAACAAAAATAAAACGGTTGAACAGAAGTTAATATGTGACTGTGAAAATGGAAAGGTACAACTTTCGTGATAGTCATTAAGGTTCACTATTAGTGTGATGAGCTATTGTAAATAGCTCTTATTGACTACCCCGAAAGTTGTACCTTTTATTAAACACAGTCACATATATGTGAATTGCAAGTTCAATTAACTTTTGTATGGTACAGACAACAATTTTACTCTTTATGACCCATTTGCAACATGCAAAAGAAAATAGGCGATTCTAATATTAGTTCAATGGGCTTTCGTGTGTACTACAACTACACTACAGTCAAAAGCACATCAAGCTTGACAGAATCGGTCAACCAATCGTCGTCGCATGTCGCAAGAATACAATTACCTAAAGAGTGAGATAGAAGATGAATGAATGATTGTGATTGAAAGTCACAATCGTTTTTCTCTGACTTCGTAAACGCTCCCGACCAATGACCTTGAATGACATTGGATTTGACAGCTGATTGCGAATGAACGAAGTTTGAGGCTCACATCGCACTTACAGTCTCGTTTATTCTTCGATAAATTAATTTTACCTACGCTAATAGTTAAGAACACCGCGTCGAAATAAGTGGCAAGCCTTCCTAGAATCTTTTTTCATTCATAAAAAATGCCTGGAGTGGTCATAGTGAACACAAATCCTTACGAAGGTCAAAAGCCGGGCACAAGTGGTTTACGTAAAAAAGTTAAAGTTTTTCTACAAGAAAACTACACGGAAAACTTTATACAAAGTATTTTAGACGCCAATAAAGATGCTATAAAGGGTTCTACGTTGGTGGTCGGTGGCGATGGAAGGTATTTAGTAAAGGAGGTAGTTGACAAAATTATCAAGATCTCTGCGGCCAACGGGGTAAGTTTTTGACCTTTGCTTGGACTTAGTATAATGAGATGATAAGTTGCGATAATTATGAGTTGAAATTGAGAGTAATATTATTGTGAACGTCATACAATATAAATATTTAGATTTTTAACTAAGATATTATAATTAATTATATCTTTATTTAACTCTTTAAGAGATAACATAGTTTCTAGATACATTGGATTTATAAAGTATTCCGGTTTGGGTGTCCCATGGGCTGCCCCTTTTTAGACACGCCGATCAGTATTCCTTAATACCGTATGCCTGTATATAGGACGCTTCAAACAATTCCCACTGTTCCCTATTCTGAGTGACGCTCCTCCAGTTCAGTCCAGCCGTTATCCTTTAATTGTCCTCCCATCTCTAGTGCTACTTTCATCTGTTTTTGGGACCATCCATAAATTACGTCACACGTTAAGGGGAGGGGAGGGGGTCGACAAAGTGTGACATTGTGTGACAAGGGGGTGGGAGGGGTCATAAGTTTTGTGACCTCACATTTCAAAATGTGTTGAGTATCAAAACGTGTTAACTATTAACAACAAACTTAACCTCCTCAGTCCCAAGCACTCTTACGTTTTTACTTTGGTTGAGACAGTGAGTTTTGAGTTACCAAAAAGAATAACAACTATTAAGTACTGCTTTTATTAGAAAATTACAAAAAATTGAAAATATCACGCTAGGGAGGGGGAGTCTTGCAAATGTGACCAGCTGTGACAATGAGGAGGAGGGGGTCAAAAATCATGAAATTCGTATGACGTAATTTATAGACGGCCCCTTTCCTGCCGTTCCTTGGAAACCAATCCACCACTTCTCTACTCTACTGGTCAATATATGATACTGAATGTCCATTTCCAACCTTTATTACCATGAAAATGTTTTCAGTAGTTATAAAAACTGTCTTAAAAGTATTTAGAACTTAAGAATATTGATATGATTTAACATTTTCTTAACAGGTAGCTAAGCTGTTAGTTGGACAAAATGGCATCCTGTCCACCCCTGCTGTATCATGCATCATTAGGAAATATAAAACACTTGGTAAGAATTAATTTAATACACCCTCACACACAATGACACAGTAATTTTATAATAAAACCATGTCCTACATATAGTAGACTTAAATTAAAAATTAATAAAAAAAATATTTATGTAAAATGCATATGTTTGTTCTCAGGTCATGGGTGTTCGTGTGTCTTTATATGTGTTTCAAGGGACCCACAACACAAGTCCTTGTGTTGTGGTTCCTTCCTTGTTTTATGTGTGTAGCGTTTAAAAAATAAAATAAAAAATAATTTATTTTATTTCAAAACTTTGTTTACAGTGATAGATTGTGGTCAAGAGCGATCCCATTGTTAATAAAAAAATAGTTTATCAAAAATATTCAAAGGTTTATCATGTTTCAAAGTTGTTTGAAATTGCATAGAAAGAATTTCATCTACCTCAAGATTAAAAAAAATGTATATTGTATAAGCTTCTTTTTACAGATCACATGTTACCTACCTTGAATATAAATGAAGTTCTGCTATCATGCGTTGAGGTTATTAACAGCATTAATAAACCAGATAACTCTGTACTTTAAACAATAACTAAAGTACACACAGCAGCACTTGATGTTACACTTATACTTATCTCATATTTTTAATAATGACAGGTTTAATAGGTAGTGCATTTGTGTAACCTAGTGTAGAAAGAAAACTATAAATTATACAATAGTTCCATTACATATTTCATTCCATTTTTAAATGAATAACCCGAAGCGTATAACAAATAACAAAAAAAAATATTCATTCTCGTTTTGGTATTCTTATTAACTTTCCGCCCGGGACTTCGTTCCCGTGGGAATTCGGAAAAGTTATGTAGCCTATGTGTTAATCCAGGGTGTCAGCTACCTCCATACCAAATTTTATCAAAATTGGTCTAGCCATTTGAGCGTGAAAGAGTGACAATCATCCAAAATAAAATAAATAAAAAGCCTTTTTATTTCCACTTCTACAGTTGAAAAATAAATATTACATAATGTTTGAATGAACGAATGATGTGTTAGTTGTGTTAGATTTAAACTACACTTATTTGTGTCAGTATGGTTTAAGTGGACCCCGTTTGGGTATAGGCCTCCTCAAGTTTTCCCCACCTTTCTCTATCCTCGGACAGGTGCATCCAGGTTTTTCCTGCAATTTTTTCCAAGTCGTCCGCCCAGCGTTTATGTGGTCTGCCTATGTTCTTTTTGCCTCTAGGTCCCCTCCATTGAGTCATCCATACATCTTCACAAACTTTCACATTTATAATATTAGTAGGAAGTAGGACAGGATAGGATAACAGCGGTGATAGCCCAGTTGGTAATGAGCCAGACTTGTAATCCGAAGGTCGCGGGTTCAAATCCTGGTGCGAGCCTGTACCACTAAATTCGTCTTTTCGGATTTATGTACGGATTTCTAATTGTCACTTGCTCAACGGTGAAGGAAAACATCGTGATGAAACCCGCTCGTCCAAGAAAATCCATTTTCGAAAGAGGAGTGGTCCACCAACCCGCATTGGGCCAGCGTGGTGGACTATAGCCTAAATCCCCTTCGTGTTTCGAAGGGAGGCCCGTGCTCCTAGGTGGGGACGTATATGGGCTGGTAAGAGCGTAAGAGAGGAGAGGATAGGATAAGCGTCACTCATACAATTTTTTTTAAAGCTACACACTCAAAGGCCCACACTAAGGTTTGTGAAGCTTCTCTTTAGCGCCAATCGTCACGGTCTATACCCAGCAGTGATTCGATATAGGCTGATGATGACGATACTCTGAAGTGTTGTCTATTAATTCATACTTTTGCAGGAGGCATAGTCCTAACCGCGTCTCACAATCCAGGCGGCATCAACAACGACTTCGGCATCAAGTTTAACTGCAGCAATGGAGGCCCGGCCCCCGATAACACTACGAACGAGATCTACGCGCTCACCACTCAGATAAAACAGTACAAGATTGTGCCCGATCTGGTCTGTGCTATCGATAAAATTGGAGTACAACATTTTATGGTACGTTATTTATTTATCGCTCGTAGGTTCAGGTCCCGCAACCATTCAACCACCTCAGGTGTCAATCTAACTAAACAGATCCCTGCATATAGCACTGCGTTGGGGAACAAAATCGAGCTATGCGGGTCACATTCTTATCAGCCCTTTCGCTCGTAGCCCAGTGACGCTTGCTGATCTCAACCGATCAGTGAGGTTAAGCAACGGACACAGGCAGGTAACCTGATGGGTGACCAAACTGGTAATTTATCATAAGCTTTCCGTGTTTTGGAGGGCACGTTAAGCTGTCGGTCCCGGCTCTTGTCGATTGACTTAAGTCGTTAAAATCAAGTGCGGTTTGAAAACTCTGACACCAGGATTAGCCAAGTTCGCCACATGCTTGACTATACCTATACGATAAAAAGATGATCAAGTCTCTGCGCCGTCTTGATATGCCTATCAGCAGATATCCACAAACCAAAATGTCATATAAACAAAAGTGTATGTCTCTTTTGATGAATTGTTTTAAAAGCGCTGAATCAATTTTGATAAAATTTATATAGCAGCACCTTAAAAGTATACTCTTTCGAATAAATAAAGAATTTTGAAAATCCGTCTACAATTGGCGGAGTTATCGCGTAACAAACATACAAGAAAAAACAATAACATCCAATCGAATTGAAAGTCTCCTACTTTTATTGAGAAGTCGGTTAAAAAAATGCATAATCAGGCTGACCAAGATAAATAGTGTCTGAAGATAATCGCATATGTTTGTTTGACAGTATCTCTCACATATTGCTTGATATTGAACCAAAATGCCGCGTCATCGTGAGTAACCACTAAGCACGCTAACAGATATGACATCACCAGTACGGACGCATGTCAAAATCGATCGGTAAGGTTAAGCTGCGCCGGCGAGTAGTTCCCATTTGTTCTATAGAACTGACGTCACTGGGACAAAATTAGACAATTTTGTCTTATTTTTTTCCGTAGAACTACATACAAGCGTTTCCATCCTGATACACTCATTATTATAAATTGGGAATCAAATTTTCCAAAAAAGTTCTATGTAATGTTTTTTACAAATTTCTGTCATCCTTTTGAACATCATTTCTGTGTAGAAAGCCGAAACACAGCTTATTATTTAAAAACGCAAAAATGGACTATAATTAAAAACCAAAACTGCTGAAAAGGCAATATATAAGTGATGTTATCGAAAACTCTCAGGATATTGAAGAATCACAAGTCATTAAGACGTAGAAGTAATAAGTAAATTATTTCAAGTGGCCAGTTGATAATCAAATCACTAAGGAGTCTTGTTATCTTGTTCTATAAAACTATTAGAGAAAGCGAGATATTAATAGTTCTATGGAAAACGTGAGAATTATTTTTTCCTATTTGTCCCAATGACGTCAGTCGGCTGTCGGCGGGAGCCGGAGATTTGGAGTACGATGGAGGAATAAGGAATTAATATTAAGCAGGATTACGTTTATTGGATACGCATTTAAACTTTTAACGTTAACTTACAAATGTATAAAAACAGTATAGTATTAGCTTATCGGGCGTGCGCCTGCGACGGAAATTCAATTGGAAACGTTCAATTTCGAATTTAAATTAGGAATGCCAAAACTGAAGAGTAAAAATGTCGCAAAAAGAGAATGGAGAAGGAGGATGAAGACGAGGCGCATGCAGACATAAAGATATTGGGCCAGGAAACCTATTAGGTAGACCGTGCTCGCAATGTATCTCTGTAACTACGGCTGACGGCCGGTTTGGTCGAGTGGTAGTGACGCTGCCTCTTGATCGGCGGGTCCTGGGTTCGATCCCCAGTCGGGGCAAACATTTGTGTAAAAAGCAGATGTTTGTTCTCGGGTCGTGGGTGTTTGTGTTTGTCTTTATGTGTGTTCCAAGGGACCCACGACACAAGGAAAAACCTTAGTGTGGGCCTTTGAGTGTGCAACGTTTATTTATTTATTTAACTAGGTAATTTACTCCGTTGCAGAATCGTTCATTAGATTTAAAAGCTTCTTTTAATGAAATGACGCCCTTGCTTACGTCAAAAAGACGTGAAGTGACGGTGTGTCATTTAAAATAGCATTAACTCCTCTGAAGTACTGCAAATTTTCGCGAAAATGTCTAGTTTTTTTGCGGAAAATTTAGTGCGCAAAAATTTCTGTTTTTCGCAGAAAATTTGGAACGAATTTTGTCCAACCGTTTCTTCTTCTATCCACATCCCGTTTTTTGTTTTAAAATTTGTACGAAATGTATCTAATCAGAGTCGGCGTTGCTCAACGGCAGGACGGCGCGATGGCTCCTTTGGGAGCCACCAGTGCTCAAGAGGTGAGCCGTTCTGCAACATAGTGTTAAAGTCGCAATTTTTCAAATGTGTTTCCGTGCTTTTGTGGGCAAGATACGAGCACCCATTCCCTGCCTTTGTGTACGTTGCTTAACCTCACTGATAAGTTCAAATCAACGAGCGCCACTAGGCTGCGAGCGCTTGAATAAGTACCTCAGACATTTATTAGATAGATGAAAACTTTATACATATTTAATAATAGCATTCCGCTCGGGACTTCGTTCCCGTGGGAATTCGGGAAAATTATGTAGCCTATGTCCATCGCGGACATCGCGGATAATGTAGCTTTCTAATGGTTAAAGAATTTTTCAAATCGGTCCAGTAGTTTCGGAGCTTATTCAATGCAAACAAACAAACAAACAATCAAATCTTTCCTCTTTATAATATTAGTATAGAAATCCTACAAATATTATTAACGCGAAAGTTAATGAGGATGTACGGATGTTTGTTCCTCTTTCACGCTCAAACGGCTGGACCAATTTTGATAAATTTGGTGTGGAGGTAGCTGACACCCTGGATTAACACATATAATAATAATAGTACATTACATGCATTATTGATTTTTATACATTACATTACATGCATTATTAATTTTGAACATTTGACACATAGGCTACATAATTTTCCGAAATTCCCACGGGAACGAAGTCCCGGGCGGAAAGCTAGTCTATACTTATATTAAAAAGAGGAAAGATTTTATTGTTTGTTTGCATCGAATAGGCTCCGAAACTACTGGACCGATTTGAAAAATTCATTCACCATTAGAATCCTACATTATCCGTGATGAACATTGGCTACATGATTTTCCCGAATTCCCACGGGAACGAAGTCCCGGGCGGAAAGCTTGTGTTTAATAAACACAAAGATTCTTGCGGTTCGCGGTATCGGATACTCATTTTAAAAAAAAGAATCCGATACAATTATGTTTAAAACTTGTAATAAATTTAACTGTATTGTTTAAACAGGTAGAAGATAACCCATTCACAGTGGAAGTAATCAACTCAGTAGAAGACTATGTGGCCTACATGAAGGAGATATTCGACTTCCCCAAGATAAAGTCACTCATTCAGGGCTCGGAGCAGAGGAAACCTTTCAACGTGCTCATTGATTCAATGAATGGAGGTAAGTAGGGGGTCATTCATATATTACGTCACAGCATATGGGGGAGGGGGTCATATCAAACGTGACCATCCATACATGTTAAAGGGATACCAAAAAAGCGTGTCATAGGGGTGGGATTTTTCTCGTAGTCAATGGTAAAAAGTAGAGTACCTAACACGTGAAAAAAAATTCATCTCGGCTCTTGTATCCCTCGAAAAGAATTCACCTTTTTTTCACTTGTTGGGTTATCTACTATTAGTGAAATATGACATGTTTTTGTACAGTATATTGGTTTTGCTGTATAATGGGCGAAAGGCTGACCGCCTCTCACCATTATACAACTTGTTCTATCTGATAACCCTCACAATTGTGTCAAATGTGGCATCTAGTGGTTCTAGAACCACTAATGCTCTGCTTACCCCGTTAGGGATTATGGGCGTGAGCGCATGTATGTATGTACTTTTTACCTTTTTTTTAACCTCATTTTGTCAATATTTAATATACTTTAATAAAAATAATCGTGAATTTCTCTTGACATGTTTTGCGAACATCACGACTAACCCCCCCCCCCCCTACAGTAACAGGCCCATACGTCCGCCGCATCTTCCTAGAAGAGTTAGGAGCGTCTGATAAGAATGTGTCCCGAATCACCCCTCTCGAAGACTTCGGGGGCGGCCACCCTGACCCCAACCTCACGTACGCAGCCGACCTGGTGACCGCGGTCAGTGGCGGGGACTACGACTTTGGAGCTGCCTTTGATGGGGACGGTAAGAAAGGGTTCAGTACATTTGTATTAGACAATAAAAAATTCAAATGAGTCCTTTAGTTAGTTGAGTCCATTAGTTAGGTTAAGTTTTTTTATAACCACCCAGAAACGAAATTTGGTTAGGGACCATCCATAAATTACGTCACACGTTAAGGGGAGGGAAGGGGGTCGACAAAGTGTGACATTGTGTGACAAGGGGGTGGGAGGGGTCATAAGTTTCGTGACATCACATTTCAAAATGTGTTATGAGTATCAAAACGAGTTAACTTTTAACGACAAACTTAACTTCCTCAGTCCCAAGCACTCTTTTTACGTTTTTACTTTGGTTGAGATGAGTTTTGAGTTCCCAAAAAAAAAACAACTGTATTAAGTACTGTTTTTATTAGAAAATTACAAAAAATGTAAAATATGCAAAATATGTGACGTCACGCTCGGGAGGTGGGGAGTCTTACAAATGTGACCAGCTGTGACAAGGAGGGGGAAGGGGTCAAAAATCATGAAATTCGTGTGACGTAATTTATGGATGGCCCCTTACCTTGGAATTAGTCCTTTAGGTTGAGTTAAGATTTTTTTATAGCCACGCAGAAAAGTAATTGGAGCACCCCAAAATGATCCACTCACTCTCACCAATCACCCTAAGGTAGACTGGTAGATAATGCCATTGGGCATTAAGTCCGCCCTTGTACTTTTAGTGTATTAAGTTAAATAAATAAATAAAAAAAGATCGGGGTACCCCCCCATCCCTCTAGATGTAATTTTTAATCACCGAGAAATAAATCATTTTCGATTATAAAATTTGATGAGGAGTGATTTGGCGCTTTAAATTTATGTCAAGCAACTTTTGGTCAGTCGTCCATTTGTAGACACATACCTACATTTGGCATATTAAATTCAAATAAATAAATACCTTTCACCAATAGAAAGCTCTCTAATAATTTTTCCAGGTGACCGCAACATGATAATAGGTCGCGGCGCGTTCTTCGTGACTCCCTCTGACTCGCTGGCTGTGCTAGCCAACCACCTCGACCACATCCCCTACTTCCAGCGCCATGGAGTCCAAGGGTACTGTAGTAACTGATTTAATTACGTCATATGCAACCTGTTCCCTTTGATATCCCATAACTCCAGGGTATCAATGAGACCATGTTATAAATACAATTAATTGTCAAAGAAAGTGTACCAACTTAGGACTCGTTTTATGGGAGAAAGATTTTGAAATATTTCAGTTTTGATTAATGATTTCTTCGAAAATACCCATTTAAGAACATATGTTCCTTGGACTTTTTAAATTATTTTTATTCATAGAATATGACCTTATAGTTATGGGATATCAAAAGGAACACGTTGTATATACATATGTATATTTATGTATATGTATTGTACATGTATCGGCTCGGTGTTCTCACTCGTCAACGTGTTGACTCAGCTGCGACAGATGTCTGACTCTGTGTCTATGTGTGATTGTATGCTTGTAGGTTTGTTTATATGTTTATTATTTACATGTTTGCTACAGGTACGCCAGGAGTATGCCCACCGCGGCTGCAGTCGACAGGGTGGCTAAAAAGAGGGGAAAGGAGATCTTTGAGGTGCCTACTGGTTTGTATATCTTAATTATTTTTTTATTTACGTATGTATGGTAGCTACATAAAATCGCCGCGGTCACACTATAAATACGGCCGGCGTAACAAATAAATACACAGTCTTCCGACGACACTCAAGCGTATTATTACTCCCCTACTCGACCCTACCATCGTCCAACGCTGGGACTAGTACCCACACGTATCTTAACTATTCATTTGCTTTTTGATTTAAAATAAAAAAATGATTAAACATTTATTTTAATATTAATAATGGGTTAGCTCTTGACCACAATATAGCACAAGGGCGAAGATGTGGTCGAGGATGTAGCAAGCTCACCTAGAAGAGACCTATTCATTCGAACTATTAAGAGATTTAGGTTAAATTAATAAAGTTAAATAAATTTATTCCACGCTGGACTGGGAGCAAAAGAAAAACTTACGTCTGTAAGAGGATACTTAAATAAATAAATAAAATAAAATATGTTTTATTTCTGTAAATCATTTACAATCTATTTGCCGGGGCTTCCCAGTAAGTAATCCGAGGATACTTGTGTTGGGAATGCCTCGCTCTTCCACGTCTTGGTTACAAATTGATTTACACTATCTCTAAAGCTTGGTACTAAATATCTTAAATTCTACTTAATTCGTGAGTTGTGTTAGTATTGTTAGTAAGTATTGAGTTTCGGGAATAGATCAATTAGAGTCCGAGTGTAAGTGAGCGCTAGTGGATGTGTGTGTGTGAAAGCGAGTGAGTTTGTGTAGGTATGTGTGTATTAAGTTTTTGATAATCTATATTATGTTTAAGTCCAGCCCACCCCGTGGATGATGAAGTTGCTTGGGATCGCTAAGAATTAAATAAATAAATAATACTTATTAGTTACTTATTATGAACACCTACCCGCTGACTTGAGAAATCAAAGAAATGACGAAACATTTACTTGCCAATAGGGATGTTGACTACATTTTTTTTATTGTTTATCTTAAGAAGGACCTGAATCCAAAATCCAAAACCGAAATAATTTTTGAAAATTATTGAGAAATAAAAAAGTTACAAGCTATTAAATTTTAATAGAGGGGGAAACTGTCAAACAACGAAAAAGAGATGCACTTACAGACATGTGACGTCACCGCCATTTGTTTCCGTAGGTATAAACGAGATAGCTAGCTCTCCCCACAAAACGAGATAGCTAGTCCTTACGATAATATAAATGCTAATAACTTGTTCATTTATAAACCAATTTTAATGCTGTTTTCGGATATTAATATATTTCTAGCATTATTTTTTTGTTTCACATACAATAATTCATAAAATCAAACACCGTCAACATCCCTATTGAGAAAATTTTTATTGGACAATGAATTCTATTCAGTTAAAGAATATTTGGACATCAAATTTTGATGACAATTTTTTAATAATTTCAAATTGATATTCAATGTTATTTCTAAATTTTGACATATTTTTTATTTTATTTTTGACATTTTTGATAGTATACTTTTGTATATTAATTTATTTTCTTATTTTTATTTGACATTGTTTAAATTATTAATTGTAATTTTAATAATTTATATTTTTGACGATCATATTATGGGCTGAAAAGACTAACATATTTTATTATAAACTTGGCATTTGTAGCTATATTATGAGATAAATAAATTTAAATCTTAAAACCCTCTGAATTTATGTCAAACGTGATATCAACAACTGATGATCTGCCTACCCCGATAGGGATTATAGGCGTGAACGTATGTATATGTCACCGGAAAATAATAAGAATCGTAAGTTCATCAACTTTTGAAGTAGTTTATCAACTATCGGAAAATCTTAAATGGCAATTGTAATGTATTATTTTTTAACGTATACATTTTCGGTAATTGATCAATTAACGGCGACTCGCGGTAAAATGATCCGACGAACGCGAAGTGTACGCTGATTGGTTGGAAACGCGAGCTGTACCCTGATTGGTTCAATGTCTCACTTGGAACTGCGACAAATGGGTTTGTTAGTAGCCAAAAGGTTTGTTAGGTTAGGTTAGTACTGCGACCCCCAACGACTCGTTTGTAGTTGCGTTAAGCGGTTGTCGTATCAACCAATCAGAGAACAGTGTATTATATTACGGATGTTAGTTTAACCTAAAAATGCACACTGAGCAACGATTGGTCCATTCGTGTATGATTTGACGTGTGGCAAAATCGTTACTTGATAAACGTATAGCCAGGCAGCGTAAGTTGATCAATTGGCTAAAATTTATTGCGTTAAATAATACATTTCAACTGCCGTGTATGATTTTCCGATAGCTGATAAGCTACCTCGAAAATTGATCAACTTACGATTCTTATTGTTTTCCGGCGACATATACTGGGTGAAAAAGAACCTCCTAGCTATATTCAAAATCCAGAACCAGTATCACTTACAAAACATATTTATGAAAAAAAAAAACAATGGGAATAGTAAATTTTTTGCCTAATCGTAGACATTACTCCTACACCAGGCACACGAGGGGTGCGAGTAGCGCTCGGGGGGTGCGCCCGAGTGGTGTCTACGTTAAGAAAAAAAATCCCCCCCCCCCCCCCAAATAAAAAATAAAAAGTGTTCAGTAAGTGATACTGGAACTGGTTCAGGATTTTCAATAAAGCTAGGAGGTTCTTTTCAACATGTATATGTTATAAATTTCAGGCTGGAAATACTTCGGCAACCTAATGGACGCGGGTCGGCTGTCGCTATGCGGCGAAGAGAGTTTCGGCACGGGCTCAGACCACGTGCGAGAGAAGGACGGACTATGGGCCGCTCTCGCTTGGCTCTCTGTCTTAGCGGCCACTGGGAAGTCAGTCGAAGACATCTTGAAGGCACACTGGGCCGAGTTCGGAAGGAATTATTTTACTAGGTAAGTCTAGAGTATGAGAAGAAACAGTGTAAGAAAAAAGAGTATGAAAAGAAAAGAGAGAGTATGTAATAAGAGTAAAATGTACTTCGGAAGGAAGTACTTTACTAGGTAAGGCTAGACTCTATCTCTAAAGCTTAGAGTATGATGAGATAGAGTGTGAGAAGAAAGAGAATGAGAAGAAAGAGAATGAGAAGAAAAGAGAAGTCAGAGTACAATATAATACAAGAATTACTTTACAAAGCAAGTCTAGAGTATGGAAAGAGTAAGAGATTAATAGAGATAGTTTGTGAAGAATATTATATTTGTATTCGATCGTAGTTATGGGTAGATTCCACCATTTAAATATTTGCTAAGCTTCCTTAAACTCCCTGTATAGCGTATAGGCAAAAATGTGATATAAAAGGACAGCCTGTGGGTGATTCCAATTTGGCAAATATGTGAAAGACCCAACCAAACTCCAATAATATGGGTTTTTAAATGAATGATGTTTAAATTTAATTCATTAATGAATTACATTTATATGTTAACAAAACCCTCTTTAAAAAAAATAAAGAATTTAAAAAAATTAATAACATTAAAAAAAAATAACAGGTGACTTTAAAAGTAGAGTATGAAAAGAAAGGGAAGAAAAAGTATGTGAAGATATACTATTTCGACTTCAATATTTTCATACATAATTTTTTTTATTTTATAGATACGATTACGAAGAATGCGCAAGCGACCCTTGCAATGAGATGATGCAGGCTTTGGAGAAGAAGATGACGGAGCCCGGGTTCGTGGGGTCTACCTACTCCAGCGGTGGGAAGACCTATGTGGTCCAACTGGCGGATAACTTCTCTTATATGGACCCTATTGATCAGAGTGTGGCTATGAAACAGGTATGTAATTAAAAGATATTTTTCCTAGTAATCCATCACAGGCAACGACATTTCATTTTTTTTTCTGAATCTGAGGTGTCGTCCTATGGTCTCATGCGGTGTGGTAGGCTCTGTAAAGGGCCGTCTGGTTCGCGACCACCCTTCTACCGAAATCCGACGCCAAACAGTTTGCTGTGTTCCGTCGGTGCGTGGTGGACTATGGCCTAAATCCCCTTCGTGTTTC
This sequence comes from Aproaerema taeniolella, assembly GCA_949987775.1. NCBI lineage: Eukaryota > Metazoa > Arthropoda > Insecta > Lepidoptera > Gelechiidae > Aproaerema > Aproaerema taeniolella. The sequence goes on from OX465257.1 coordinate 2,748,296, forward strand.
GAAGGGAGGCCCGTGCCCTGAGGTGGGGACGTATATGGGCTGGTAAGATGTTAATATCCCACAATTAACTAATAACATGGTTTTAAAATAGTCACTTATTGAGGTCTGACGTAGGGGGAGGTGAGGATGGCGCAGGCGGAGGGTGCCGGATTATTGGATGTGTCGGTCTATTGAAGTGCCGGATTAGTGAGATTCTACTGTATTTAAATCCTTTAATGTTTGTATGTATGTATGTATGTAAATCCTTTATTGTACAATAAATATTCTTACAGGAGCAAAATATGGTACTTAAAGTTAGAGTACATTTAAGGTACAAAGGTGGACTTATCCCACTAGGGGATCTCTTCCAGTCAACCTAACGAACATTGAGAAGAAATCTTGATGAGTAGGCGTAAAGTACAAAAAGGATTAGAAAAATTAATAGAATAGAAACAGAAAGACAAATAAACAATGAAGAACTATACAATACTTAAATAACATTATTAAAAATACGTTTGTATGTATTTCACGTACCTAATCTTGACTTGTTTTAAGTGGCATCCTGAATGTCCTATAAAATAAAGATTTTTTCTATTCTATTCTAAAAACGTAGGCGTCCATCCCGTGATAGTTTAACTGTGTTACAGTATACAGAGTGTCTTCCCGTATATGCATCGGTTACATTTCTTTCGACAATGCTTACTACAAGAGCTCACAATTTCGATTACTATTAATTTTATTTAACTAAAAAATATTTAATTTAAAAGAATAGTATAGTATACTGGATTGCGTTGTGCGTGTGTGCATGAGTATATATATATATATATATTATATGTGTGTGTGTAAGTGTGGATGCAATAAAATATTGAGTATATTGTTGTGTACCCCAGGGTCTACGAATTATATTCTCGGACGGGTCTCGCATCGTGCTGCGGCTCAGCGGCACCGGCAGCGCCGGCGCCACCGTGCGGTCAGTTAACACATTCATAATAATAATAATAGTTTACGTATTTATGAATTTATTTATTTTACAAAATGTTTACATTTTGCACTGATACTCACACTAGGATACCCTGTGTTGTAAGTTATCAGCGTCTTCCCTTTAGACATGAACATGAACATGAGTTTAACTTAAAAAAATACAAAGTAAACAAAAAATATGTCTGTACTAACAAAAATTAAAGTACTTAACACTAACAAGTCTAAATGGTTTTATTAACAGAACTTTACAATATTGCAGAACCTGATGGGTGACCAAAGTGGCTATTTCTCACGAGAGTTTCCGACGTTAAGCCCTCGGCTAACCCTGGTGTCAGAGTTATTAAACCGCACAATGGCCACTGACTTGGTTTTAACGACTGCAGTCAATCGGTTCAAGACCGACAGCTTAACGTGCCCTCCGAAGCACGGAAACGCGCGTGATAAATTGCCACTTTGGTCACCCATCAGGTTCCCTGCGTCTCTGTACGTTGCTTGACCGCATTGATCGATTATTTTACTAAATATGTAGTAGTGTTTTCATGCTGAACTAGGAGTAAAAGAAAAATACGAAAATGTGCCAGCTGCCTACTCTTCCCAGGCATAATGTAAAAGTCAGTAAGTGGGAGCGAGGGCTTTGCTGTATTGTGGGCGAAAGGCTGAGAACCTCTCACCACTTACAACATATTTAATCTGATAAACCTCTGAATTTATGTCAAACATGGCCTACCTCGATGGGGATTTTAAGCGAGAGCGTATGTATGAGGTGCGCGGGGCGCGGTTTGTAGAAGGACGTGAAACCGCTACGCTCTGTGTTTTAAAAAAAAATTGTGCGGTTTTTTCGAGTGAAACAATATTTGTGTTACACTACTGTATTCTGTGGCTAATATACTATCTTACAGTGTTCGTGGCTAATCTAATTGACCTGTATTGGAGCTGTAATCTCGAAAAATATTTTTTTTAACTCGACCGTTAAAATTGTGCTCAGTGGCAGTGACTCATGTGTGCTTGTGAGAAGAACATCAGTCATTGGCTTATTTAAATCGAGGATTGCGCAGCTCGCCGAATAAGACTCTTAATTTCATCACTGCTGTTAACGTTGAGTTGGTGTAACGGCAAAGGCGTCATCTCCAAGCTTACGCTTTCTACTAAGCGCGGGTTCGATACTCAGCACAGCCAAGTCTTTTTGTGTTTTATTTTATTTTATGCTGCTTTTCTTCACTGAACACGAGTTCGAGAACCAGCACACGCAAGTCTTTTTCTGTTTTTATATATATTTTTTGTATACTGCGCTTGTCTGCGGTTACTATGGCGAGTACCAGGCAGGAAATGTATCACTGCGCTGGATGTAATACCTTATTACAGGATAGAAAATACTTAGCCTGCTGCACGTGTGGTCGATATTATGATTTGGCCTGCGCTAATGTATCCGAAAAGCGTTTCTATGGTTCCATGACAGCAGAACATAAAACTACATGGAAATGTGTCACTTGCAAGTCTCAGCTTTTTATTCCAAGAACGGATAATACACCGGTCCATCAGTCTATGGACAATGTCAACACTAGAAGAGGTGGCTCGATATTGAGTCCGCCGGTGCAGGCAGAAAGACAGCTATTGTTTGCAGATGCAGATGTCACGTCTGGCAATAGCAAAGAAACAGGGACTCTTGCTTCAGAAATCCGCGAGCTGAGAAGCGAGTTCAAAAAGGAGATGCAGGCCTCACGTTCACAATTAGAGAGCTTTAACGCAGTTGTGTCAAAAATAGTTTTGCGAATGGAAGCATACGAGGTTAAGCTAGATGCCCTGGCTGCCAAGGTGGAAAGTATTGAGCGTCGTGTGGAGGTGGAAGGAAAAAAGGACGATAGTTTATTGGAGGTCGTTGAAAAACTAAAAGCTGATCTTAACCAAAGAGACCAGGAAGCTTTATTAAATGATGTAGAGATTACATGCATTCCCGAAAATAAGGAGGAAAGCCTAACGCATATTGTGTTGACGCTCGCAAGCAAGGTTGGTGTTCAGATCTCGGAGCAGGACGTCGTCAGTGCGTCGCGTGTGGGCCGCGTCCACGAGCCGGATGAGGAGGGCCGGCCGCGCCCGATAGTGGTCCGCCTGGCGCGCCGCGCCACCCGGGATCAGCTGCTGCACGCCGCGCGCGTCCGCCGCGGCGTCACCACCGAGGGCACCCAACTGCCGGGCCCGGCCCGTCGCTTCTACTTCAATGAGAGACTGACGCGCGTCAACCGACTTTTATTCCGACGGGCGCGGGAGCTTGGTGCTCTCCATCACTGGCGCTTCGTGTGGACTCGAGATGGTAAGATCTTTGCGCGCCAGCGACAAGGTCCGGATGTCCCACGTCATCGTATTATCTCGGAGGCGGACTTGACGCGGGTTTTTAGATCAGGTGCCGTTTGACCTGAAAAAACAATACAAAATGACTACAGTTTATGTGTATGAATATGTTCAGGGTGTTATTATACTATATTTTATATTCGTTTCTCTTTGTGTCAATAACCTAAGCAATCTGATTGTGATTTTTATTTTATTATTTTTTATTATTACCTTGTTTAACGTATGCTTTCTTGTATTATTGGGTCTCATTTTGTCGTACAAAAGGTCCGTCCTTGTGTCGAAACTGCTATTCAATCATTATCACTGCGACGCCTCATGCTTAATGAACCTGAAAGTGTTGAAATTAAAATTGTATTATAGTTTTGCATTTTACCTTTGCATTTTATGTTTAGTTAAATCTCACTTTGGTCTTTTATATTATAAAAAAACGAATACTACTACGTTTGCGCAACACATTGCTTATTTATGTTGCTTTGTTTCTATTGTTATTGTGTGTGCTGCAGTAAAACAGGAGTAGTAGAGTCAGTAAGCGGGAAAAAATGAGTTGACTTTCGGAAATTGGATTAAAGCAAACCACTTGGTATGATTGTTCCTTAGGTTAAAATAAGCCGATAAAGATCGGTAGCCCTCGAAAATATCCCCTCTGAACCGGGAGGGGGAGGGTCAAAGAGGTGCTCCGCCCGGCGTTACTTCAAAAAATATTACCACTCATTTGTAGCTACCAGGTTGAGTTTGGTATGGTTTTCGTATAAATCAATAACGAGGAATTCATTTCTGGCATTTATTTTACACATATGTGCAATGGTTTTTTAAATAATCGCAAAAATATAAAATTGTAATCCCAAAAATAAACCTTTCACAGCCTATATTTTTTTATTTAAGAGACATATAAGTGTTAAAAAAATATCCAAATGTAGCCTGTTTAATGTAAATTTATAAAAATATAACTTAAGTAGGGAATTTCATATAGAATTATGACACAAAAAAAATTTGGATCCGACGCGGCGGACGGATTATTTGAGAGAAATAACCTTTTTTTATTTGAATCATATAATAATTTTATAATCTGGTCCTTTTTATGATATCGAAGCGTTTACTTGCTTTATAATCTATTTATTAATTTTATTTTTTTGGGTTTTTCCAATGTCAAAGACCAGTAGTGGAGTGCCGTAAGACCAAAAAATTTCAAAGCCTCGGAACCCGGTTTTACTGAAAGGGTTTTCGTAAAACATTTTTTATTACATTGTTTGAGGTATAAATAAAAAAGTTTAACCCTCAAATTTTGCCGATCTGATTTTTATCTGGTATGAAGGAATTCCCAATCCAAAAGAAGATTTTTTTCGGTAGGTAAAAAAATCAGATTTTCAAAGAAATCCATACAAAATCAAAACTATGGATGCTGTAAGTTTGAAATTTTGCATAAATAATGTTCAGATATTGTGAAAACTTACCTAAATGAGGTTATACGGAGTTCCCATGGGAACGAATTGTAGAGCGTCCGCTAATTGATATGTACGTTTGGTGTTTCAGTCGCAGTCTTCTATCTTTCAAACTATTATAGACAGTACGTCCAAATTTTCGGGAAATACGTATTTTGATAGTAACTGTCGTAAAATATAATAAATAACATTAAAAACCGAAATAACAATGGAGTTCCCATAAGACAAACGTCCAAAATTTCGCATTTCCTTTACAACTTTTGTTACTGCTCTATTTCAAAAACGATGTAATGCATACACCTTAAACTTCGTTCACATTTAAAACATACTTTACATTAGTTAAAAAATATATGAATGACAGTCAAGAGTGAATCGGACTCAAGCTAAATATATTTAAACAAACTCTCACTCGAACTGTATTTGTGACATTTACTTGGTTATTTTTGATGGAATTACTGTTATTATTTATATGATGACTCGGAAACTTTAATATCCGTGCCTTTGATGTATGTGTCTTCGTTTTATTAAACATTTTTGCCTCACATCATACTATAAACGCCAATTCCATAGTAAATAACCAAAAACCGTGAAAAAAACAGTTTTTATTTACATTGACTTTAAAATTTTATTGCTTGAGTTTGGCTCATAGCTGGCCAGTTTTAATATATTTTTTAATTAATGTAAGGTATGTTTTCAATGTGTACTAATTTTGAAGGATATACATTGAATGGTTTTTGAAATAGATCAGTAACAATTATTTTTTCGAAAATACGATATTTTGGACGTTTGTCGTATAGGAACCCCACTTTAGTTTAGGTTTTTAATTTTATTTATCATATTTTACGATAGTTACTATCAAAATACGTATTTCCTGAAAATTTGGACACGCTGTCTATAATAGTTTGAAAGATATAGGGCTGCGACTGAAACAGCAAATGTACATATCAATTAAATGGACGCCCTATAATTCTTTCCCGTTGGAACTCTGTGTCACCTCATTTAGGTAAGTTTCCAAAATATCTGAAGATCATCTATGCAAAATTTTGAACTAACAGCTTCAATAGTTTTGATTTTGCGTGGAAATCTTTAAAAATCGTATTTTTTACCCACTGAAAAAAATTAAAAAAAACACAAAATATCAAAATTAAAAAATATATTAAAAAGCAAATAAACGCTTCGGTATCATAAAAAGGACCAGATCATAAAATTATTATATGATTCAAATAAAAAAGTTTCCTTCTTTCAAATAATCCGTCCGCCGCGTCGGATTCTACATTTTTTCGTGTCATAATTCTATATGAAAACCCCTACTTAAGTTATATTTTTATAAATTTACATTAAACAGGCTACATTTGGATATTTTTTTAACACTTATATGTCTCTTAAATAAAAAAATATAGGCTGCGAAAGGTTTTTTTTTGGGATTACAATTTTATATTTTTGCGATTATTTAAAAAACCATTGCACATATGTGTAAAATAAATAACAGAAATGAATTCCTCGTTATTGATTTATACGAAAACCATACCAAACTCAACCTGGTAGCTACAAGTGAGTGGTAATATTTTTTGAAGTAACGCCGGGCGGAGCACCTCTTTGACCCTCCCCCTCCCGGTTCAGAGTGGATATTTTCGAGGGCTACCGATCTTTATCGGCTTATTTTAACCTAAGGAACAATCATACCAAGTGGCTTGCTTTAATCCAGTAGAAAAATGTAAATCTGCTTAATGTCTCTACTAGAGGGCCTAAGTCGGGGCACAATACATCAAGATGAAGAAAAAAATAATCGTAACTTGCGAACAGTTTTATACACCCACAAACATAAATACATACATGCATACTTCTACATTTATAACATTATTTCTAGCAACTTATGTTGTTTGACCTTTCACATATTACAAATTCTATATAAATTCAACTTAATGCAACCACATATACACAACGCAACCGCAAACACAACAATAATATCTCAACTTATTGAACATACCTGTTTAAGTACATCTGTAGTCCACCGGATTATCAAGCGTCGTGTTCACATGTCGTACGTTTATGATGAATCTCCCTGCTTTTCATCTTATATTCTTCGTAATTCAACTTTTTTACAAAACTGTTTCAATGGCTCCTGAATCGAAATTTCTAAAGTTTGGCGTCTATAATGCAGGGTCTCTCAACACAGGACATGATGATTTTCTTATAGCGATGACCCGCCACAGCCCCGACATAATCGCTATAAATGAAACTTGGTTGCCGTCAAGGCAGGAGGCGCGCGCGCCGGCTGTGCCCGGCTATCGACTGCGTAATGCACCGCGACCGCTGCACATGCGGGCGGGCCGAGGCGGGGGGGTCGCCTTTTACGTAAAGCGCGATATCCGTGTGCGCTACTTAAAGCACCCCGACGACTCAAACATTGAACAAATGTGGCTTTCTACGAAAGTTCAAGGACGTAGTGTCTTAGTAGGTACAGCATACCGACCGCATTGGATACATTTGGATTTATTTATTGACGCTCTGACTGATTCACTGACATTGTTCTCAAACTATGATTATATTGTTTTAATGGATGATTTTAATGTAAACATGCTTGACCGGATGAATAAAAATACGTTAAAAATTGATCACTTCTTACAGTACATGCAACTTTCACAAATTGTCACTGAGCCTACCCATTTTTCAAAAGACACAGAAACACTGATTGATTTGGTTTGCACTAACTCCCAAATACGAGAAATTACAGTATCTAACATTACTGCGTCGCTTGGGCATGCTTTGGTAACTTTTACTACCGTGTTTAAGAAAGTTAAAATACCACCCAGGGTATTTACCTGCAGGTCCCTCAAAAATATTAACATGGATGCGTTTAACAAGGATTTAGTTTCCTTGGATTGGGAATCAATAACTTTATTGCCTGATATCGATCAGAAGATTGATATGTTCAACAATTATCTCTTGCTATTATTTGATTTGCACGCCCCTAAAAAAGTGATTAAGATTAAAAGACAAAACGATCTACCGTGGATAACTGATACAATTAAATTTATGATGGATTTGCGTAATGAGGCTCATGATAAGTATCGTCAGTCCAAATCAGACTCTCATAGAGAATACTATATGAGTCTTAAAGGCTTAGTCTCAACTAGTTTGTTTTATGAAAAACGCGCTTATTTTGACAGTCTTATTAACAAAAATGTCTCTAAAGATAAGGTTTTTTGGAAAAACGTAAAGGAAAAAATTATTGTGGATCCCAGTAAAGACGAATTTCTCCCTGAATGCTTCAATGACCCAAATAATATAAATAATCACTTTCTGCAACTCCCTGGTACTTGTAATGTGCCACAGTCTGCTCATGCTTTTTTTAGACACCAACGGTTTGGACAAGCTGTATTCCAGCTACACACTGTTACAGAGAGTGATGTTGCCAAATATTTAGCTGGAATTAAATCTAACGCGATGGGTCTGGATGACATCAATAGAGACATGGTTTTGCTTACCCTTCCACACACGCTCTCAGTCATAACTGATATTGTTAACTGCTCGATTAGAAGCTGCAGAGTGCCTAAGGTCTGGAAGCAGGCCCTTATCACACCACTCCCAAAAGTTCCGCAGCCGTCAGAACTCAAAGACCTCAGGCCCATAAGTATATTGCCATACTTGTCCAAGGTATTGGAAAAGGCAGTTTATTATCAACTTAGCGCCTTCGTTGAAAAACATAATATTTTGCCTACCTTACAGTCTGGTTTCCGTAAAGGTCGAGGCACGGTGACAGCCCTATTGGATGTTACTGATAATATCTTGTCAGAAATGGACTGTGGGAACGGCACATTGCTGACATTGCTAGATTTCTCCCGTGCATTTGACAGTATTGACACCTCTCTCCTTCTTTCTAAGCTTGCGTACTACGGTCTGGAAGCCTCATCCATAAAGTGGTTTGAAAGTTACGTTAGTGACCGTTACCAACGTGTCAAACTGTTAAAAAGGGATGGCTCTTGTCACATTTCCAACGAAAAACCGGTAAACCGCGGAGTCCCGCAGGGCTCGATTCTTGGTCCATTGCTTTTTGCCATTTATAGTGCTGATCTTGTTATGGTGATAGAGAACTGTAATTATCATTGCTATGCTGATGACGTCCAATTATACATCTCTACTCCTCCTAGTGAGTTGGCAGTTGCACAACAGAAAATGAGTGAGGACTTGGATAGGATTGCGGAATGGTCAGTCGATAACGCCCTTCTCTTAAACCCTGGTAAATCCAAGTTTATGGTGCTTGGGACTAAGGCGCAGGTTGATAAGATCGTAGGTCAGTCACCTGTGATTGCTATATCGGGAAAAGTGATAGAGCGCGTGAATGAAGCGAAAAACCTGGGACTTACTTTTGACAGCTTGCTGCGTTTTGAGACGTATGTGCTGGGTCTTGTGAGAGCTTGTTTCTATAGAATTAAAATATTGTACAAAATACGTAACCTTCTTAGTTTGCCCACGCGTATCAAACTAGTAGAAAGTCTGGTCCTCTCCAAGCTCAACTATGGGGACTTAGTATATGGCCCTCGTATACTTTCCAGAGTGCAGCGGCTTGTGCAACGTGTGCAGAATGCATGTTGTCGTTTCTGTTTCGATGTGCCTTATCGGAGTCATATAACACCGTTTCTAAACAGCGCATCTATGCTAAACATGGATCATCGCAGGCAGTTGCATCTGGCAAGTTTAGTATTTGACGTGATTAAATTCAAAAAACCTGAATACCTATATAAAAAACTCAAATTTTCCAGTGAGAGACACTATAGATCAGTTAAGCGCCCATTGGCCAGTTACAAGCACAAAACTGTGGCATTTGAGGGGAGTTTCCGCTTTATGGCAACGAAGTGCTGGAATGATATCCCCCCTCCACTTAGGACGATAAACACAAAATCCACTTTCCAAAAACACCTTAAACTACACTTACTTAAAAAACAAGAAGTAGGGGTTACTAAGCGCTTCGTTGTCTAGATGACGGAAATGTATGGCAGAAATTTGATATTTCTTTTTTGTTTGCTGTGGTTTCATTTATTTATTCAGTTTATATATTTTTATGATCATTATTATATTTTACACTCTCACACCTACAAACTATCATACATCACTCTCATACACATTCACACTTCTGGTTTGCAATCGTATTGCTGCACTCGCGCCCCGTACTACCTCGTAGGCGGCAGCTGAAAATCAGTGTTTTGCCACCTACGGTAAAACTTTATACTGAGCTGCAACCTCGTTTCCTGCAGCGCACACTTACTTTGCTTTGTTTATTTTTTTGGCTTTGTTTTTTTTTTGTTTTAATTATTGTTATTATTATGTGTGTTCTATTTCTTTATGTTATTACGCTCTATGTCTCTGTGCTTATCTTATCTACTTTCTTTGCTATTTATTGTTGATTTGTTCCTTATTTCCTTGTTTGTTGTATCTATTGTAAAACTCTATCGTTGCTTTTGTGTTTCTGTGTCTCTTTCTGTTCTAAATCTTTGTAAGTGTGTACTGTGATGGAAATAAATGTCTTATCTATCTATCTATCTTATCTATGTATGTGTGTATACAGGGTGTAAAGGACAGCTCAGCAAATACTTAAATGGTGGAATCTACCCATAGCTATGTTTGCGCTTCAGCTTAGACTATTATTTTTAGGACTATTTTTATATGTTCGCGCATATCTTTCATATTATTATATTGTTAGAATCTCAAACTATGCTGTACTATAAACATTTATATCTTTAGATTTGTATAAAAATCACCCGACAAGTTCATGTTTCTATTCAACCAATCTAATTGCGCCGTGTGATCACTGTATGTGAGTTCAGTCATAGTATGTAGTCCAATTTCACCTCTGCTTGCATTGTAATTAATACTGTAATCCCATATATCTCGTACAGACGAGCAGTGGGGCGCTTGGGCCCACAAACCGGTCATGCATTCGATCGCCCTCCGTCGGCACTAAAACTTGTCCACTTTTGTTTTATACATTTTTATTATACGAGTTTGCCCTACTTTCTATTTTATTTCTTGTTCCCGTCGGTATCAGCTATTATCAGCTATAAGTAATTATTTTTTCCCGGAAACGTAATGTTAAGGAGTTTTCATTATTTACCTACTTTGGCGCTACGCAATGTATCGTGAAACCGCGCCCCGCGCTCGCTCCCCCCGCGCCGCGCTGCTATCCGAGTGCGATGTACATCGCATGTACATTGCTGGTTTTCGTGTTTTACGTTGTTACGATTGTTTTTATTGCAAAATGGGGTGTATTCGATTAAATAATAAAAAATGTAAGCAGAAAATATTAAAAAACATGAAAAAAATTTAACATTTTCTGGAGAAAAATTCCACTGGAAAATAATTCAGAATGATTGTCTGAGTCCAGGGTTTCAGTTTTTGCTAAGCTGTCTTTTACACTTTGTATGTTTAAAGTTGTTCTATATTTGCAGACTATACATAGATTCTTACGAAGCTACGGACGTGTTGGGAGATGCTCAAGTGATGCTGCGTCCACTGATCGAGGTGGCGCTACAGATTTCAAAACTACCCGCGTACACCGGACGCGACGCACCCACTGTCATCACATAAATGTAAGATAATTTAGCCTACTTCACAAAAACATTATTTTCTAAACTAATGTTAACCAATAGAGGTGCAATCTGGGGCAATCGGTATCTCACAATACCTCTGATTTTGCACAGACATTTGTAAGGCGGAGTCGCGCCACTAGTTCCATCTCTCTCTCTCGCTGTCGCAAGCAAGGTAGGACACGTGCCCCCCCCCCCACCTCAGCTATTGGTAAGAATTTATTTCTAACTAATTTCCGTTCGATGCACCTCTACTGTTTACGTGCTCAAACTAATAAATAGGTAGTCCTTTTGGCGCTTAAAACCCTTTCAAATATTTTAAGGCGACGATATCTTTCAGAAAGAGCATCCTACCTAACTGGTATACCTAAACTTCAAGGTGGTCACCCGAAAGAGCCCCACTATGGAGAAATGAAATGATGGCCGCCACAGATGAAATTTGCGACAGTCGATAGAAAAAAATATTACAAAACGAAAGTATTGATTGAAAAAATGTCGAAACATGTATACTTTCGGAGATATAGAGTTTGAAAATAAATAAAAAAAGTACTGTTTTACCTTCCTTACAGCGTTAGACAACTCTATAGTACTTGTTTTAGCATGGAACCGCATTTTTTTAACTTTTATTATATCATGTTTAGGTAGGTACAGTCCAAAACACGCTAAGCTTGATACTTTGAACTTTGAAACGGTCCTGTATTCTATTGCGCCGATATACAATATATCGGAGCCCAGCTTAAACTGTTAGTGTAAAGCTTGACTTGTTCTTGACAGTACGGTCGGCTAAAAAACGACGAGCGGCGGCCATTCCTGACGTTCTATATACAAAGCTATAAGTCTAATCTTGTTGCACAATAGACATTTATTACCTTATTTCTCAACTTATTTTGGTTTGTTTGATCAGTTTGCCACTGTGCCTTTTACTGTGTGCAAGCGATTTATATTATAGTCAACTTTCTCTATCTGTGAGACGTTTTTTATTTTTTGGTTTTCTGTTATTTTGTTGATTTTCTGTTACGTTGCTTTTGTTTTAAAAACGTAATATAATCATGTTTCGATATTTTTTCAATCAACACTTTCGTTTCGTAATATTTTTTTCTATCGATTGCCGCAAGTTTCATCAGTGGCCGCCAACATTTAATTTCTCCATAGTGGGGCTCCTTTGGGTGACCACCTTGAAGTTTAGGTATACCAGGCTTCATACAAATATGTTCGATGATCTTTTAATTCTTTTTTTTCTTTTTCAGATAAATCTACTGGGTAAAAAAAAAACAAGAGTAATGTCTCGATACGATAGTAGTTAAACCATAAGGGAACTAAAGTACACTTACTCACTGCCTGTTTCGATTTTATTATTGTTACAATGAGTATTTTTTTTATCTTTGCTTGTACTTTGATACTTGTTTTTTTTCTTAGCGGTTTTCGACCTTTTTAACACATTGAAGAGGCTAAGCGCACATCACGGCCATCAGTCTCTCACCAAAGCTAGGTTTATTTCATTTTACTTAAACTTAGAGTGTTATAGTTATAGTAATAGAAATAAAAAATATGTATTTATTATTATTATTTTTGCTTTTTAGCCATATGGAAAGTTCATACAGGTTTTATGCATTAAGTATCAAAATATAAAGCAGAAATAAATAAAAAACACCTCTACATGGTAATTTAAATGGATTGTTTTTAAAAGTGCAATATTTTAGAAAATCTTTATTATTAAAATTATTATAATAAGATGAAACCTTTATTAGATTTAAGCGTTTATATCAAAAAATCATGTTTTATGAAAAACATCACAGTTAAGCCAAAGTTGTTTCTTTATTGATTATTTTTTATTTAAAAAAATCATCAGTTATTTTTTATCAAAATTCATTTGTTATTGGTAATACTGAGATTAATAAAACGTTGAATAGTTTGATAATCTTTTATTAGAATGCCTTGAGTAGGTATATGCAAACTAATTTATCCTAAAACGTATGACTAGAACACAGAATATTTGAATTAATTACAGCTTAATAAAGTACCTAATTTAGTTGATATTATACTTATCATTAATTAGCTCATCTCGTGGGAATTTCGAGAAATAATATCGTCATTATAATGTTGCTACAAATCATCATCTAAATATATAAAACTCGTGGACTACATATTATATCGTGCCCAACTGTGGGATAAATGCGGTCCTATGTCAAAATGTCAACATTGACAACGCCCTAGGGCGAGCAAACCTTTGCGCGGGACCCTCGCGCAATCAAAGTGAAGTTTCAGCGTGAGTCGAGCGCGAGTTTGTCGTTATCGTGCTAGAGCTGCAGATTATCTTCTTATGGCCTTTGTCCTTTCCCAGGCTCTAATATATCTCTGTACCAAATTTCATCAAAATCGGTTCAGTAGTTTAGGCGTGAAAGACGGACAGACAGACAGAGTTACTTTCGCATTTATAATATTAGCAAGGATTGCAAGTCCTGACTCACTGACTCATCAACGCCCAGCCCAAACCCTTGGACCTAGAAAGCTGAAATTTGGGCTAAGGTTCCTATTATAATGTAGGAATTAGGATGTTACGAAATCCCCATGCGAACGAAGTCTCGGGTATCCTCTAGTTACATATAAAACTAGCATTCCGCTCGCGACTTCGTTCCCGTGGGAATTCGGGAAAATTATGTAGCCTATGTTACGCAGGGATATTGTAGCATCGTAATGGTGAAAGAATTTTTGAAATCGGTCCAGTATAGTTGTTTAGTTTATTCGTTACATACAAAAATACAAATCTTTCCTCTTTATATTATGAGTGTAGAAGTAGCCTCGTCGCGTCTGTTTGTCTGAACGCGATAAAGTTTTTACCATGGAGTGATTGAAGAGAAAGGTTTATGTGTATGATTTAATCCCAAAATTCCCACGGGAACGAAGTCTTTAGTGGGAAGCTAGTGCCAAATAAGATGATCTGCAGCTCTAGCACGATAACGACCAACTCGCGCTCGACTCACGCTGAAACTTCACTTTGGTTGCGCGAGGGTCCCGCGCAAAGGTTTGCTCGCCCTAGGGCGTTGTCAATGTTGACATTTTGACATAGGATCGCGGTGTTGTCGCGGCGCTGTCACTATCGTACTCGGCCTGCTGTGGTTTCATTTGTCGGTAACATCGCTTGTATTAATATTTCACTTTTAAGACTTTGGCAAGGGTGTATTGGGTGACAAGCGAAAATTAAGGATGAATCAGCCTATGAAACTGAAAAACTTTCCCAAAGGAATTAAAGTCACAAAAAAAAATTCGCCACTCCATACAACTACCGCGGTCAGCTAATGGATAATTCCAATTAATATAAAAAGTAAAAAAGTCTAGACGTAGCAATCATGAGCTATGTTCCTTGGCAAAAATTGTTCAGTTATGCCGTGTGGTGATCGGTTGAGAATAACACCACCTCGTTTCTTTCCGTGGGTGTCGTAAGAGGCGACTAAGGAAACACAAATGAGACCTGCCTCCTATTAATCCATCCCAGGCAACGACACCTCAATTTGTTCTGAATCTGAGGTGGCGTCCTATGATCTCATGCAGTGTGGTAGGCTCTGTGTCTGGCCGTCTGGTTCGCGACCACCTCCTACCGAAGTCTGACGCCAAACAGCTTGCTGTGTTTCGTCGGTGCGTAGGAGTACCAGTGCCTTAATAGGCATTTTCTGGGTTAACTCGCTCCATCGTCGAACTCATCTATGACCTTGGTCAAGATTGAGGTCAAGAGTTAAACCCATCTTATAATAAAATAAAATAAAGTGTAATAGGCTAATTCTAATCCTTTAATTTTCGCGAACTAATAGGGAGGTCTGTGCCCCTTAGTGGGGAAGTAACGGGCTCATAAAAAAAAATAAAGCCACCCCAAAAACATTTTGAATTCACCCAATAATACCCACCCGACTTCACTCGTCAATAAAAAACTGCATCATCAAATTAACAGTGCCAAAGAGTGTAATGGCGGCGTAAAAGGCTGCCTTACACCAGGTTAGCTCGCCGCGGAGCTGTAGCGAACGGACTTGTAACAGCGAAGGCAGAGCGAATATGTGGACGAGACCGCTTATGGCACCGGTGTAACTGAAAAAAAAAACGTCCACGTTAAAAACGTAGGAATCACCGACTTCAATCGTAACAATGCATATTAGCAGGTAACCACAAACTCAAATGTAAGTATTTTTTGTTTTCGTTTAGTTTTTTGAAAAGTGCTAAATCAATTTCGATAAAATTTATATGAGATCAGGAGTTTTTTGAACAAAAAAAAATAAAAAATCGGATTGGCGGAGTTAATGCGTATCAAACGTACAAAAAACATACAGTCGAATTGAAAACCTTTTTTGAAGTCGGTTGAAAAATGCATTTAGATGTTTTTTGCGACCTTTAAATTTAATTAGATACGTCATGTTTAGATATGTTAACTTCTTAGTGAGTCTGGCAAGTAACTATAACGTTGAGGCCCAGCAGCTCGAGCATGATGCGCGACAAACTCACTCGGCTGACGCTGAAACTTCACTTTGATTGCGCGAGGGCCCCGCTTGGGCTGTGTGGTCGATGGCCCCGCTCAAAGGCTTGCTCGCCCTCTGGTGTTGTCAATGTTGACATTTTGACATAGAACCGCGTGAGAGCAGTTACCCACAAACCAAAACGTCATCTAATTTATTTAGGTGACGTATTAGTTTGTAAGTATTTTTTGTTTTCGTTGAGTTTTTCAAAGGTGTTGAATTAAATTCTACACTGCATCGAACAAAAAAATTTTTTAAAATCGATCGACAATTGGCAGAGTTATCGCGTAACAAAAAAAAACATACAATCGAATTGAGAACCTCCTCCTTTTTTTGAAGTTGAAAAATGCACTAAGATGTTTTTTTGAAACCTTTAATTTTTATTTTATTTATTTGTTTATTAATCATATAAATGAACAATTGATATAGATAGATAGATAGATAGATAACAGCTTTATTCACTCCAATAACACACATCAAAACACATACACAAAGCAATAAGAAAAAGTTAAAAAATAAAAACAAAATTAAAAATACTAAGAATCAGTCGACACTGAGTGTCACAGGAGTGAAGAGGCGCTGACTCAGCATTATGCTGCAGACAAAGACTACAGCGCTGATCTTCCGTCAGGACCTTGATATAGTTTTAGCAAGACTGGCAGTGAAGGTGAAAATTTGAAATAGAAGAGAGGTGATGTAGAGTAAGTAGGTAAGTATGTTGTATAAGAATAATATTATAATATTTATTTAATGGGTAAACAGGTAAGAAAGAATGGAAATTAGGTATGTCAATATAAGGTATGTCAATATAAGTATTAATTAAGTATAATGTATAATAGGTAAATTGGTAGATTGGGTGGTTTTTTTAGGAGCATGTTTGTTTTTGGAGATCTAGCAACATTGATCTAATTTTTGATTTAAAATAAACTTTAGAATACATAGCCCCACGATCGAGATTCTCGCGTTTACCACCTCATAATTAGAATGTGCCCCTCAGTGGGGACGTAAGTATAAGGGCTGATAAAAAAAAATGTTAACTACCCTTAACTCATATATTTCCCTTAATTTCTCGACTGACAGCTATCATATCCTTACCGTATAATAGTGCCAATGTTGGGACAAAAGCACGCAACGAGTATGCAGACGCCCACTATCACCGCGTTGATCGTGATCGTGAGGCAGCGGCCATCTTTGAACGGGAGCAGCAGGATCGCCTCGCATCGCAGCATATACGCAATTAGAGGGTACACTGTTACAACCTGGAAGGGGAACAAAGGCTATAAAGTCTATTTTTACGCACTAAAAATTATAATAAATTAAATAAATAAACGCTAAACACTCAAAGCCCCACACTAAGGTTTTCCCTTGTGTTATAGGTCCCATGGAACACAAAGACAAACACCAACACCCATAACCCAAGAAAAGAACAAACATCTGCTTTTTACCGACTTCGAAAAAGGGGGAGATTCTATGTTCGACTGTATGTATTTTTTTAATGTACTTATGTTCACCGATTTCTCCGCCAATTATGAACCGACTTTCAAAATATTTTTTTAGTTCGAAAGAGTATACTCCAGAGGTGCTCCCATATAAATTTTATCGAAAATGATTCAGCGCTTTAAAAAAAATCAACAAAAACAAAAAAATACTACAAACCAGAACATCATCTAAATAAATGAGTGACATTTTCGTTTGTGGTTATCTGCTAATAGGCATTGTAGTCTGCAAAAAATACTAGTTATTCACTTTGTCCAAACAGTTGTTGGGATAGAAGTCGGTGACTCATACGTTCTTAACGGGGAAAATTATCACAAAAATACTTGCCCTGACTGGGAATCGAACCCAGGACCCGCCGATCAAGAGGCAGCGTCAATACCACTCGACCGAACCGGCCGTTAAATTAATCATTGTTATTTTGTTAGTTAAGGGTGTATTAACTAATTATGAGGGTATACTAACTTGAAATAGGAGAAGTAATCTTGCTACTGCAGTCATAATATCGTGCATCTCAAAATTGTTTAAGAAGTTCTGAAAAACAAAACAAAAAAATTGTTAAATTAATTAATAATTGTGAGAAATTTTTATTTGTTGTTGATATATTTCATTCACGAGGCGTGTTTAGGGCCAAAAACATTGCAATTTCATGCATTTGCAAAGAAAATACGTACACTGAGGAAAAAATATTGTTATTCCGTCAATAAAACTTAGGTACTGGGGAGCCGTCAACGTTCTATAGTTATTAAACCAACGTTTTTATTGTTATTATTTTTATTGATAATACAACAAAGGTGT
Source organism: Aproaerema taeniolella (assembly GCA_949987775.1). Lineage (NCBI taxonomy): Eukaryota > Metazoa > Arthropoda > Insecta > Lepidoptera > Gelechiidae > Aproaerema > Aproaerema taeniolella. The sequence goes on from OX465257.1 coordinate 2,766,416, forward strand.
CCTAAAATTATGCAGTTTGTTATTATAGCAATATTGACGTTGTCAACCATCCTAATACACTTTTGTTACACTTTCAATTCTAACATGGTTGTTATCGCAATAATGGTTATTTTAACTTTGTCGCCATAAATACCTTCCTTTTTTACAAAGACAAAACGCATTGCATCTAGATCTACTTTCCTTTAGTTCCAGTAGCTAATTCACTTTGTGTCTTACCATCTAGCATTGTGTTCATGACAAAGTACTTTTGCTAGTAAATTAAAGTAAAATTGTCCCTATAGCTACACTGACTTAGTTTGAGCAGCAATAATATTTTTGGCTTTGCTCCTCCATCAAAGCAGTTTTTATCTAGCTTTGCATCCATGACAAAGTCTTTTTGCTACAAGATTAAAGTAAAATTGTCCCTACAGCTACTCTATCTTAGTTCCAGTTGGCTTTGTTCCTCCAACAAAGCAGTTTACCTAGTTACCCTGACAAAGTTACTTTGCCAGCCTAAGCATCTGAACTTTGCTAATGGTGCAGGATAAAGGAAATTAATACTTCATGCAACTTCTGATAACACAGAGTATTGGTACCTTAACCTGAATTTATAATTTATATTAAATTTACACATAGTCACACAAAGGAATGATGTACAGTGAACTTCGTTAGTGACCGTTAGGTTTGGTTACCTAATGAGATCAAAATTAGGTAATTTTTAATCACAATCTGACGGTTTTAACGGAAATTCACTGTACATCATTCCTTTGCGTGACTATGTGTAAATTTCATATGTTGTAAATTCAGGTTAATGTATCTCTAATACTCTGGGTTATCAGAAGTTGCATGAAGTATCAATTCCTTCATCCTGTACCATGAATAAAGTTCAGAAATTGAGGCCTGCAAAGTAACTTTTAGTACTAGTAAATGACTCAGCATATATTTTTCCAAAAATGATTTTATGTCTTCCATCACGACACGACACGACACGTGCTCTCATTAAGGCGCTCACGTACGGAATGACTGGTGACAAAAATCATAGTTGCGCATGCGACAACAGTATCGGCATCAGTTTGTTAGCTTATACAAGTCTCATTGTTATGGTGTCAATTTCATATTTTATTATTTTTGAACATTGTTTTACCATCACAACATGTCTAAAACAGTGAGCAACTTTTGTTTTGATACATGAACTTTGCCACGCCAGCACTATAGTACCTTAATAAAATAACAGCGTGCATAAACATTGTAGCAACTTATATTTTGATAAAGATACTTTGCTACAACACTGATTCAGTACGTTTGATACATTAACACCGTACCTTTGCCACCCCGTTTAAGCGTTTTAAAGGTAGATCTAGTATTTAGGTACGCTTTGATCTAAAGACAATAAACATTCAACAATAAAAAGATTGTTACAGGAATTATAGGCGTTTAGTTGCAGCAACAAAGTACTTACGTGCTGTATCAAAAAAAATCTGACAATGCTTTTATTGTCGCTTTGTCAGCCAATTTTTTTCTCAGTGTAATTAGTGCGATTCAAGATGGCGCCTCAAAACGAAACTCGGCCGCTACACAGCTAAATTAAAAGTTGTTGGTATTGTATTAACCCTTTTAGCGCCAAGAGTTTTCGTCAAAAACGCCCAACACAAGCTACGACATCAAAAAAAAAAAAATTAATGTCGTGTTGTATGGCGAACGCTTGGTGAACGATATCAAAGTAAAAAAAAAAATTTTTTTTGTCTGATATATCAGACTTTGGCGGTGAAAAGGTTAAATACTAGCAATCCGCCCGGGACTTCGTTGCCGTGAGAATTCAGGAAAATTATGTAGCCTATTTTACTCAAGGATAATGTAGCATTCTAAAGGTGAAAGTTTTTTCAAATCGGTCCAGTAGTTACGGAGCCTATTTAAAGCAAACAAATAAACAATCAAATCTTTCCTCTTTATAATATTAGTGTGGATAGTAATAATACTTACATCTTCAATGCAGGACTTAGCGAGCGGGAAACATACATAGAAGAAGGCTCCAACCATGGTGTAAGTCACTGTCACCAGGATGAATGCTATTGTTAAGTCTCTGCCCTGAAATGAAGGTTTTTTGTGAAATTTTGTTAAAGAAATGGTTATCCTATAATGGCATGAAGTATGTATGTATGTCGTCATCAGCCATATAAGTCCCCACCGAGGGGCCCGGGCCTCCCATCGAAACACGAAGGGGTTTTAGGCCATAGTCCATGCTGGCCCAATGCGGGTTGGTGGATCGCTTGTCTTTCGAAAATGAATTTTCTTGGACAGTCGTGTTTTATCACGATGTGTTCCTCCACCGTTGAGCAAGTGACAATTAGAAATCCGTAAAAAAATCCGAAAAGACGAATTTAGAGGTACAGGCCCGCACCAAGATTTGAACCCGCAACCTTCCGATTACAAGTCTGGCTCATTATCAACTGGGCTATCACTGCTTTTTTAGTATGTAATACATGTAAACACTTATTGCACATAACATAAACAAAGAAGGGGGTAAAAACACAGATCACAAAATGTACAAAGGCGAACACATCCTACAAGAGAGATTTCGTCCTGCTAACCCTTGAGAGAAACGAAAGGAGGCCGAAATGCGCAATAAATTAGAAGCAAAGGTGGCTGCCCGCGCCACGCCCAAAATAATTTAAAAAGGCACCAATTTAATTACAGTTTTTTTATATTTAAAAGTTTAAAAAGGCACCGACTTAAAGTCGGCGTCGGGCCGATATTTTCCGTCGTTATACGAGAACCTCAATCAGGGTGCGAGACAGAGTTATGCACCGCGTTGTCGACCTGCTTTAAATACCGTGATTAAAACCGTTTGAAATTATAAATTACTAGCTTTCGCCCGGGACTTCGTTCCTGTGGCAATACGGGAGAATTATGTAGCCTATTTATTCATTTACTGCTTATTGTACACAATAGACATACAAAAATAAACATACAAGAGAGAGACGACACACCAGGCACTGCTTATTTCTAGGATGAAATTTCTTACAGCAGACCTAACAAGAGAGATTAGACGAAGTGAGACGAGTAGCCTATGTGTTGTTATGATTTCCTAGCTGTATCAAAGAAAGTAATATCGCTATATGAAATCAGGCGACGGGTTTTGATGAAGCTTTACAATCAAAGTGAGTCAATCAATCAATAATTCCAATCAATATTGGAAAATCTTTCCGAATGAAGGTCTCACTTTTTGCTATGCTGTTCTTTAAAGTGTATATCTAACACTCACGGCTCATTCTGTACTAAAATACATCTTACGTTGGCGTTATTGCTCATAATAGTGATGATAACGTTGTGTATGTAGAAGGATAGAGCCAGCATGCCGCTGAGGACTGCGGCTTGCTTCCCGATGTGAGGGGGGCGGACGTCGAGATGTTGATGCCCCACGTGAAGCCCGGGTCTTCGCTCCCGTGGGAATTTGGGAAAATTATATAGCCTATGTGTTAATCCAGGGTGTCAGCTACCTCCATACCAAAATCAAAATTGGTCCAGCCGTTTGAGCGTGAAAGAGTAACAAACATCCGTACATACATCCATAAATACTCACAAACTTTCGTGTTTATAATGTAAGTAAGGAAATAGGGTGTAAAGGACAGTTTAGCTGGTGGAGTTTACGTTTTTGTGTTTTCCGCTGTTATGATTAATTAATTAATCTTTTAAGGCAGAAAATATTAAAAAAGCAAAAGATCTCTGAAGAAAATTCCACTGAAAAATCTTTCAAAATGAAGATCGCAGGCTTCATTCTGAAAGATTTTTATAGATAACTAGCTTTCCGCCCGCGGCTCCGCCCGCATCCTAATTTTTTTTAAATAAAAAGTATCCTATAAACCTCACGGAGCCCGAGACCTTTCCAACGAATGCAAAACCGTGGAAATCGGTTCTTGCGTTCTGGAGTTATAGCGTCAGGAAGGAAAACCCGACTTATTTTTATATAGTAGATTTTTATAGATTTTTTAGATTTTCATTCTGTTAAAGTGTAGGTACTCATGACTCATGACTCGCTTAGTAGATACTAAAATACATCTTACGTTATTCTCCTGATTGGCGTTATTGCTCATGATAGTGATGATAATGTTATGTATGTAGAAGGATAGAGCCAGCATGCCGCTGAGGACCGCAGCTTGCTTCCCGATGTGAGGGGCGGACGTCGGGATGTTGATGCCCCACGTGAACCCTTTAATCAGCACGAAGATCAGCAAGTAGACTACTGACAAGGTTCCTGGAATCAAAGTCAAAAATAGCTTAATTTCATAGTCCATTCAGAACATGACTTAAAATAAGTCAAAATATCTAGTGAATTACATTAGTATTTTTAACTTTGCGCCTATTCGCAAAGGTGAAGTCTTCTTCAGGAGAAGAATATCAGTGACCATAACCCCAGAAGCCTCATCATGGAATTGAACGTTTTTACATATGCCAATAAATAGTTCCGGAAATAGTGACAAATAGTGCTACAATGAAATAATTAGTACCTCAATACTTTTCCAGTTATAGACGGGTGTCAGTGAGGCATGACGTCACTCCAGAATCCTCACCAAGAACGGCTGAAGCTAGTGACATGCTGTTGATCTTAAAAAATAGTTATGAAATAGTTCTACCCCTGTGCCAAATCTCAAAAATAATGCTTTAGAGAAACCAGAGATATGAGGGTATCTCGGTGACTCATCACAAAATCTCGATATCCGCTAACTCTTTCCAGTCGGAATCATTGTCAAAAACTAGTTCGGAAATAGTTCTCCAGTTTCCATATAGTGTCTGTGTCATATAATACACATAATGTATCAAAATGACAGTCAAAGTTCTACATAAATTTTTGTTGTGGTGTACAGTCGCGCACCCTCATATCTCTGGTTTCCCTGAAGCATTATTTTTGAGATTTGGCACAGGGGGAGAACTATTTCAGAACTATTTTTTGAGATCATGTCGCTAGCTTCAGCCGTTCTTGGTGAGGATTCTGGAGTGACGTCATCCCAGCAGCCTCACCGACACCTGTCTATAACTGGAAAGTATTGAGGTACTAATTATTTCATTGCAGTACTATTTATCACTATTTCCGGAACTATTTATTGGCATATGTAAAAACGTTAAATTCCATGATGAGGCTTCTGGGGTTATGGTCACGAATATCAGGAATAACCATTACAAACAACATCTGCTGTTCTAGCACTTTGGCGACCACCTTAGGGAAAGGGGCAAACAGCGCTGCACGGAACCCAGTTCTATAGCAACACAAGCTAAGCTTGGTCCCGGTGACACAACCCCCGCCAAAAAAGGAATGTTATAAGTTTGACATACACACAGATACACAGACGTACAGATACACATCGAACTTATAACACCCTTATTTTTAATCTAAGGTAATCCAATCAATACAAACTTACCCAGAGAATTAAACCGTGTGAAAAACGACACATTCCTAAAATTGAGCAGTGGGAACACGATAAAAGCCACATATAGCGGCACCGTGGAGTGTAGCCCCCAGTACGGAGGGTCGTCTCGCAGCGGCGGGATCAGGAGGGAGTGGTTAGCCAATTCACCACTGGGACATAAGAGCGTGGCGTTGTACTCCGTTGTGTTTGCGTTGTTGAGATCTGTGGAGAGAGAGGAGGTATTACAGTTAAAGGTGACTTAGGAAATATCGCGCAGAAATAACCTGCTCAATCGACTGGTTACTAATTTTCTATGGGGTGATAATGATAACTTAATAATTTTCCACGTTAAAAACGTATGAGTCACCGACTTCAATCCCAACAACAGTTCGCACAAAGTAGATATCTAGTTTTTTGCGGACTACATTAGCAAATAACTACAAACAGAAATGTCATTCATTCATTTAGATGATGTTCTAGTTTGTAGTATATTTTGTTTTTGTTGATTTTTTTTAAAAGCGCTGAATCATTTTCGATAAAATTTATATGGGACCTCTTCAGGAGTATACTCTTTCGAACAAATAAAGAATTTTGAAAATCGGACAACAGTTGCCGGAGTAATCGCGTAACAAATATACAAAAAAAAAAAAAATACAGTTGAATTGAGAACCTCCTCCTTTTTTGAAGTCGGTTGAAAAAAAAAACAGAAACGCCTTAGTAACTTACACAGGGGCCGGGAACCTGATGGGTGACCAAAAGTGATCAAAATGTGATCTGCCTTTTAAGAGTCATGAGCGATGAATTTCAGGGGTGATACCTACATCTTTTTAAAATTTTAGTTATCTTTACTATACTACTAAATACTATTAACGCGTTTGTATGGATGCTTGTTACTCTTTCACGCTCAAAGGGTTGGACCAATTTTGATAAAATTTAGTATAGAGGTACCTGACACCCTGGATTACCATATAGTATTATCCATATATTGTATATATGTATATATTATAGGTATTTTATATATGTAGGTATATATTATTTATTTATTTAGCTAATTGTATGTGATTATATATTTATTAATTATTATGTTTGTATTATAAATTTAGTATCTCACTTTATCTTGGTACACCCTTGCCCACTTCAACTGCCTCTCCCTCTCACATAGGTTAGCTGGAAGAAAACTCATTGCTTGAGTTAAGCTCGCCGTTGTACATGTCCTTTCTTTGTGTAATTTTTTATATGTATTTGTGTGTACAATAAAGAATAGGCTACACAATTTTCCCAAATTCCCACGGGAACGAAGTCCCGAGCGGAAGCCTAGTTTACAATACTTGAGCCTCTTTGCTTCGCAGTCTGAGGATACGTACCAGTAAAATAATTAACAGTGAAATACAAGAAGTTGGAGATGAGTATCCAGTAGACGACGTTGGCTCCGAGCAGCACGACGAGGCTGAAGGCGTGGGCCACCCCCTCCGCGCCGCGGCCCAACAGGGTACGGCAGAGAGCTGGTACCTCGCAGGTGTCGCTGCCTGGGGAGTTAGATACGAGGTAAGTTTGTACGAGTAATGAGCCAGACTTGTAATCCGAAGGTCGCGGGTTCAAATCCTAGTGCGGGCCTGTACAACTTAATTCGTCTTTTCGGATTTATGTACGGATTTCTAATTATCACTTGCTCTTCGGTGAAGGAAAATATAGTGATGAAACCCGTTCGTCCAAGAAAAAATCATTTTCGAACGACGAGCCGTCCGCGAACCCACATTAGGCCAGAGCGTGGTAGACTATGGCCTAAACTCCCTTCGTGTTTCGAAGGGTGGCCCGTGCCCCTCGGCGGGGACGTATATGGGCTGTTAAAAAAAAGTTTGTAGTGTATTGTTAAATACTTTAGAATCAACCAACTTCAATCCCAAAAATGCATGTCAGGAGATAACCACAAACCAAAACGTCACCTAATGTTGTATGTTTTTTTTTAAAGCACTTAATCATTTTTGATAATATTTAAATGGACCTGAAGCAGGTGTACTCTTTCGAATAAAATAAGAATTTTTAAAATCGGGTGTCAGTTTACGAAGTTATCGGTAACAAACATATTATTTACACTAAAATAATTTTCCACGTTAAAAACGTGTTAGTCACCGACTTATCCCAACAAGTTCGCACACAGTAGATAACTAGTATCTTTTGCAGACGAAAATGCTTATTAGCAGATAACCACAAACGAAAATTTCACTCATACAACAATTCGCACACAGTAGATAACTAGTATCTTTTGCAGACGAAAATGCTTATTAGCAGATAACCACAAACGAAAATGTCACTCATACAACAATTCGCACACAGTAGATAACTAGTATCTTTTGCAGACGAAAATGCTTATTAGCAGATAACCACAAACGAAAATGTCACTCGTACAACAGTTCGCACACAGTAGATAACTAGTATCTTTTGCAGACGAAAATGCTTATTAGCAGATAACTACAAACGAAAATGTCACTCATTTTATTTAGATGATGTTCTGGTTTGTAGTATTTTTTGTTCATTTGATTTTTTTAAAAGCGCTGTATGGGACCACCTTTGGAGTATACCTACTCTTTCGAACAAAAAAAGAATTTTGAAAATCGGTCCACAATTGGCGGAGAAATCGGTGAACATACATTAAAAAATACATACAGTCGAACATACTTAGAACCTCCTCCTTTTTTGAAATCAGTTAATAGAAAATAAATGAACTTTTTATGCAAAAATTAAACCGAGTTCAATAGCTGAAAATGAAGACAAAGTCGGTGCCCATCCAAATAAGTTTGGCAGATTCATCCGCCTTCGCGCAGTCTTCAAATAAATCAGTAGGTACGTATACGCAGCACATTAAATGCTACGTCTTTATTTTTCGCTTTTTGAAGACGGTTTATTTTTTTAATGATTTTTTTTAAACATTGGGCCTTTTTATAATGCGAACGGCACGGCATGACAGAATTTGTATTACCTTGATATGTTCCCAGCTTCTAGTATCACTAGTGCATAAGAGGCACTGGTAATACAATTTTGCCGCGCCGTTTTCGTATTATAAAAAGGCCCATACAGTCGAATTGAGAACCTCTTCCTATTCTTAAAGTCGGCTAAAAAGGTTACCGTGGTGGAAGTTGACCCTCAGCAGCACATAAGCTGTGTAAAGGCAAATGGCGGACATGATGGCGAACAGCAACAGCGCTGCCGGCAGCCCCGCGCGCTCCACACCCCACGCCATCGTCAGCAGGGACGACCCCATCACGGTGTTCCATACTGAGAAGCTGAACAGTTGGTAAAATTAACTTTTCACAGAGTCCCCATATACTTTACTATCCACTCATCCGAGGTCTTTATCCAATTTCTTGGATGAATTGAATTTTGTAATATGGCAATCCGCGTGTCGCAGAGAAAATGCACGATGGGGAGAGTCGTATTAGGTATGATATAAATATAACACACACACATCACAGATTACCCATATGGCTGAATACGATAGTGACAGCGCCGCGATAACACCGCGGTCCTATGTCAAAAAATGTCGACATTGACAACGCCATAGGGCGAGCAAGCCCTTGCGCGGGACCCTCGCGCAATCAAAGTGAAGTTTCAGTGTGAGCCGAGCGCGAGTTTGTCGTTATCGTGCTAGAGCTGCAGTGCTTCATAAAATCTATTTTCTTTCTCCTTTCTCTAATTTTTTTGGGTTTTGACATAGAATAGTAATATTAGGGTCATGGGTTTATGAGTAGGTACCTAGGCAGGTATCAACTAGGTAGATCTCCTCTTACGATTCCCTCTTAGTGGCTTTGACTGATTTGTAAAGGTTTGAAGAACATTCTTTGAAAATTCCTACATGAAAAAAAAATCCAAGATAAAGCTAGTTATGTTTATATGAGAAAGTGTTTTCTTGTTTATTTGATTGAAACGTAGGGTGAAGTAAAACTTACATTGTAATAAGAGAGCTCTGTCTCCTTCGTTGAGGCGGTGGCTTTTTCCCGCTGTCTTTGAACTTGCTGTATGTCGATAGAATTTCATCCGACGATATCTCGCCTGGTCCCTGTGGTTACAAATCAAATGATAGGCAAAATAAGTGTCCTGACCTCACCTAGATCGTCAGCCGCGAATCTTGATTTTTTCGAGGCAGGGCAGAAACTGAATATGCCTCCCCTGCCAGTTTATGTTTTTTTCTTTTTTTTTCATTCATCTCAGCAATCAGACGCTCACTGATGAACATGTGTAGGCTATCCGGAAAGAAAACCCCACGACTGGTATAGCACTGCTTTTTCTATGTTAAGTCTATTTTTTTTTGTGGTCATGAGTTATGTGTTCGCTTGCCTAAGTTTGAATTTGCCGCCCGCCTGCCCTGCTCCCCCTAAATCCGGGGCTGCTGATCGTACCCGCCACCAACACAAATATTTGAAAAACTTATTTTCAAGTATTTGCGAGGAGTCTGGTTGTTGATGTATTAGTTAGCAAACATTGAAGATGTGAATCAGCCCACGAACTGAACCACTTCCCCAATGGAACATAGGTCGAAATATGAAACAACAATTATTTTTGAGAATTTCATACAGGTTGAAAAAGAACCTCCTAGCTTTATTGAAAATCCTGAACCAGTATCACTTACAGAACACTTTTTTTTTTATTTTATTTTTTTCCTAAACGTAGACACTACTCGGGTGCACCCCCCGAGCGCTTCCCGCACCCCACGCTGTAGGAGTAATGTCTACGTTTAGGCAAAAAATGAACTATTCCCATTGAAAAAATATTTAAAAAAATTTTTTTCATATATGTGTTCTTTGAGTTTGAGTGATACTGGTTCAGGATTTTGAATATAGCTTGGAGGTTTATTTTCAGCCTGTATAAGTAGTATCCTTGGGGAAAGTTAGCTTCATGGGGGAGTCATCCCCTAAAGTTTCGCTAATTAATTTAAAATCACCCTTCTTCTCATCGTGTAGGTATAGTCAAGTGTGTGGCGAACTTGACTAACCCTGGTGTCAGAGTTTTCAAACCGCACAATGGCCTCAGACTTGGTTTAAAATCACCCCATACTTATATGTCATTGGAATTAGTATTATTCGTTTATTATTTCTGAATCGTTCACGTAATCTGAAAAGATCCTTCCTAGTGCTTTATCCCTTTCTAGATTCGGGGTAGGCTTGGGCATCAACTCATCACAACGGATGAATGAATAAATTATGTTTTTTTTATTATTATTATAACATGGGTTAACTCTTGACCTCAATCTTGACCATAAAGGTCAAAGATGAGGTCGACGATGGAGCGAGTTAACCCAGAAAATGCCTATAAAGGCTGTTTGGCGTCGGACTTCGGTAGACCCAGTCGCGAACCAGACGGCCCTTTACAGAGCCTACCACACCGCATGAGATCATAAGACGACACCTCAGATTCAGAAAAAAAATGAAGTGTCGTTGCCTGGGATGGATTAACTAGGAGGCAGGTCTCATTTCTGTTTCCTTAGTCGCCTCTTACGACACCCACGGAAAGAGATGGGGTGGTGTTATTCTCAACCGATCACCACACGGTGGATCATCACGAAGCGTCAATTTGATAAAGCCCTTCAAACTCACCAATGAATCAGAGTCAGTGGTGATGCTCTTGTAAACCGGCGCAGGGGCAGGGATGTGGGACGCGACGCCAAGCAGTGGGGAAGACTCCATGGCGGTGTGGAAACTCACCACCGTGCTGGATCGGGACAGACAGTTGTAGGATCCGCTGGGGAATAGTTCAAATGCAAAATAAAAAATAAATAAACGCTACACACTCAAAGACCTACACTAAGGTTTCCCCTTGTGTCGTGGGTCCCTCGGAACACACATAAAGACAAACACAAACACACATGACCCGAGGAACAAACATAATTTTTTTGCAAATATTTGCCCCAACTGGGAATCAAACCAACACAAAGGACCCATCTATCAGGCGCCACTACCACTCGACCAAACCTCGTCGTTTTTATAATATTTGTCTATACATATTATAAAGAGGAAAGATTTGATTGTTTGTTTGTTTGCATCGAATAGAATCCGAAACTACTGGACCGATTTGAAAAATTCTTTCACCATTAGAATCCTTTATAGGCATTAGGCATTTTCTGGGTTAACTCGCTCCAACGTCGACCTCATCTTTGACCTTATGGTCAAGATTGAGATCAAGAGTTAACCCATCTTGTAATAATACAAAAATCCTACATTATTCGGGATGGACATAGGGTACATGATTTTCCCGAATTCCCACGGGAACGAAGTCCCGCGCGGGAAGCTAGTTTTCACATAAATTTAAATCAATCAGCAAAAGGGGCGATCCTCCCGATAAAACTGAATAACCTTTCTTCTAGAACCCATGTTACATTTAAAAAAACTACTTTCTAAAGTAGGCGCTGCAAAAACAGACATATTTATAGCAAAAAAATGATTTTGTGAAACCAACTTGTTTAACTTTTTTAAGTACTTCTTACCAGCCCATATACATCCCCACCGAGGGGCACAGGGCTCCCTTCGAAACACGAAGGGGATTTAGTGAGTTGCTAAATGTTGGTGGTCCGCTCGTTTTTCGAAAATGAATTTTCATTACGATGTTTTCCTTCACCGTTGAGCAAGTGATAATTAGAAATCCGTACATAAATCCGAAAAGACGAATTTAGTGGTACAGACCAGCACTAGGACAAATCCTAGCGACCCCCGCAACCCGCGACCTTCGGATTACAAGTCTGGCTCATTACCAACTGGGCTATCAACAGCGGTGATACTTACCTGATTTTATTAATCCTTCGTCGTCTTTCTTGACAATATTCGCAGTCCGAATATTCGGAACACGCAGCGTCGAATACTCTGAAACAATTTCAGAATTAAAAAATATATATATTTAATTAATTATTTGGAAAAAATCAAATTCGAAAAAATTCAATTATTGTAAGCCATTCCACATATGTAGTTTTATTAATACTCGAGATGATATAAACAGATTCACTCACACTTAAGTTTTAAAATACCTTTATGAACAGGTAAAAAGGTATATAATTTTTTCCAACACGATATTTTCTTTTTCTTTGCTGTGAAAATGTACTAACTCACCTGTATTTTATTAAAATTATCACTAAATTATTCCACCTATAGTGTAAGTTATTTCAGATAAGTTGGAGTATTAATTAGTTTGTATTTAAACTTTAATTTTAATATAAATTTTAATGCTTGTAAAAAGAACTAACGTATTCAGTTCTTTGTGTTCGAATGCCCTAGGCTTGTGTACACAGATTAAATCGAAACCTTGACGCATCTTTGATAACGCTTGCATATTGCATAGCATATAATACAGGCTTTGTTTGTGCATTTATTATTAACTAGCTTTCCGCCCGCGGCTCCGCCCGCGTGGACTACAGGTTATATCGTGCCCAACTGTGGGATAAAATGTAGCCTATGTCCTTTCCCAGGCTCTAATCTATCTCTGTACCAAAATTCATCAAAATCGGTTCAGCGGTTTAGGCGTGAAAAGGTAACAGACAGACAGACAGACAGACAGAGTTACTTTCGCATTTATAATATTAAAGTAGGGATAAATTATTTTACTTCCACGCTGAATTGTGAGTGTAGAAAAAACTTAGAATGTGCCAGCTGAAAACTCTTCCCTTGCATACTGTAGAAACCAGTAACGGGACGCGAGGGTTTTTGCTGTATTGCGAGCGAAAGGATGACAACCTATCACCACTATACGAGTATGTAGTCTGGCTATTTATTTATCATATTATACATAATGTATTCACAAAAAAGTATGTAAGTTGTATATCAGTATATAGCACCCTTAGGTCTCCAGAGAGTGAAACCGTTGGAATCGCATCACCATGCTATTTTCAAAGCGTTTGTGGTGCGGTTCCCGACGTTCATGCTGGAGACAGTCATTAAGGAGAGCTTTTGGCCGGAGGGCGTGGTGTTCCGCCGTTTCCGAGGGAGATTCCCGGTTATAGACACCCCCGGAAAAACACCCGGGAAATAGTGTTAATTAAGTTTTTTTGGTAAATAATATTTATATGTATGTTAGTCTGTAAGGTATTTATCTATGGGCCTAGTTGCCTGAAAATAAATGATTTTATTATCATTATTATTATTATAGAACGAGCCTTTGCTTAGTAAATAATAATAATAATAACTATTTTGCGCTTCGAAAGTCTCTAAATTCATTCAACAGATTTTTAAAAAGCCACAGGTATGTCTTTATCGCCTTTGATTCGAAAGAAGAACTTCATGTTGCTCTGTTTACACCGTTAGAGATTGCTGGCGTAAGTATGAGTGAGTCAGCGAGTTGCACAGACAAACACGAAGGCAAAAAATCAGTGTATAAAATATATTTTATAGTTGTAATTGCCAAGTATAAATTCACTAGCTTTCCGCCCGAGACTTCTTTCCCGAGGGAATTTTGGAAAATTATGTAGCCTATGTGTGACAGCTACCTCCATAACAAATTTTATAGAAATTGATCCAGCCGTTTGAGCGTGAAAGAGTAACAAACATCCATACATACAAACTTTCCCGTTTATAATATTAGTAATACATTATTTACATCAATGCTATAATTTAAGATAAAAGGGCACATTCGGACTCTCCAACTGCCTTGATCTCTACTCACAGATAAATTGAGATATTGACTGGGGTTTTATCATCTCAGCTGTCGGGATTTTTTGTAGGATAGGTCTGTGCGAAAAGTGGGGTTCTAGACCACCTCTGCCTAACACAAAGTGGTATAATACTTACTATCTTACTTAAGATTTTTTTTCTTCCATGCTGGACTAGGAGTGAAAAAAAAACTTAGAATGTGCCAGCTACCTACTCTTCCCAAGTATACAGTAAAAGTATGTAAGTGGGATACGAGGATTTTGCTGTATAATGAGCGAAAGGCTGACCACCTCTCACCATTACAAAACTTGTTCCATCTGAAAACCCTCATAATTTTCTTCAAACGTGGCATCTAATGGTTCTAGAACCACTGATGCTCTGCCTACCCCGTTAGGGATTATAAGCGTGAACGTATGTATGTAAGTATGTATCTTACTTAATATTCTTACTAATTATAAATGCGAAAGTTTGTCAAGTTAGATGGATTCATGGACGGATGGATGTTTGTTAATCCTTCAAGCAAAAACTACTGGACGGATTTTAATAAAACTTTGCAGTAGTATAGTTTAGAATCAGAATAGCACATAGGCTATATAGTGTTCCCAAATTGCCACGGGAACTAAGTCCTGGGCGAAAAGCTAGTCTTTACTAAATAATGTGCTTAGTCGTTAAATGGTCGCTAGATAAGATAGATAAGATAAAATTACTGTCATCAATTTATAAAAAGGTTCTCAATGAAAACAATTTGCGAGGCAGTCTTATCTTTAAACGGCAATCTCTTCCAGACAAATCTTTACTTACAGAGGGTGACAAACATAATGAAACAGATTATATCGTCTTATCTAGCCTAACGCGATGTGTCAGTATCGTTTTTAAATTCCTTCAATTATTTTTCAGCTTGTGTCATAATCATAAGCTCACAAATGGATCACCTTTAGGGATAGGTTGAGCGCAAGGTTCGAAATTATCAAGATAATTACGCTTCTTGATAATTATCGGATAATTATCACCAGTGTAAGAAATTCATTTTTTATATTGGTTCCTAACAAATTGTAACAAAACATTAAAGTGAGTGTGGCTGTATGGATATTTGTTACTCTTTCACACAAAAACTACTGAATGGATTTTAATGAAATTTAACAATAATATAGCTTATGCATCAGAATAACACACAGGTAACAAAATTTTCGGAAAGAGCAAAGTCCCGGGCAGAAAGCAAGTCGTAAATAAATTATCTTAGATTGACCAAAGGAGCCAAAGGAATATCTTCATCCGATGATGATTCTATTTCCATTGGCTTTGTTGCTTGTTATTATCAATCGATAATTATCCATATGTTATTATCACGATAATTATCATGTTAATTATCAATGATAATTATCCTTTCGAACCCTGGTTGAGCGTCACTTACACACGTACAACCCTCTTGAGCTAACGGTAGCAGTATTTCTTTTAAAAAAGATTAACTCGAAAGGAAAACATTCTTCCGAGGACAATGTTTGTAATTACCTTTATTTTCCTTTTCAATTAATAACAGGAATGAAGTGTTAGTTTTGATTGACATTCGATCTGATATGTAGGAGGAATGCCCTATCACAGCTGACGAAATCACTATCTTAATTTCGTCATCCTAATGTTTACATACTTTATCTATAAATACTAAGGGATGTACTCCTTATGTTACGTACTTACTCTCTCATTTCATAATTCACTTTTGAAGTTGAGAGATACGAGTAATACCTTCTTGATTATTTTATTATTTTCTAATTTCAAAACCAGAGTCTTATTTATTTAAGTGTCAATTTTCCGAGTTGGAGAGTTCCTACTGTCCTAAAATACAAGTTTCGGCTTAGTTTAGGCACCAGTCTCCCACAAAATTTTGTCAACTAAAGAGCATTTTTATGTATTTAAGATAATTATACCATAGGCAAATTTTGTGGCAGAAAATAAATTACTTATTATTATTATTACATACCTACAGGAAATTATGATTTTACTGTTAATGTTTACGTATTTAAGAAACTAATTGATAATGCAGCACGTGATACTAGGTAAATAAAGCTACAACATTATAACTCTAAAATTATAATTTTTATGTAATTAACCCCCAACATTCGATTCCTTATAACTTTTAATCAGCTAAACCGATTTTGATCACACAGTGCTAAGAACCATCTCGATCACGTCAGGTTTCAAACATAAAGACTGCATCCGTTCGGTCCGTTCGTTTAGGTAACTTAAGGAGCTACGATGCCACAGACCGACACACATATATACAGATACGTCAAACTTATAACACCCCTCTTTTTTACCGGGGGTTAAAAATACGTTATCCAAAATGTTTTAGCTTTATGTTGTTGGTCCCTTAGAACACAAAAGCACCATAAGGGGGCGTACATTAATTACGTGAGGCGTTTTAGGGGGGAGGGGGTCGGGCCGGATCTCACTTAATCTCACGTGGGGGAGAGGGGGTGTCTCTACAAATATCACGTAATATTTTCCCCCAACAGAAATAGTGTTAAATTGTGGGAAAGCTAAGTTAAACCAACTAAACCATGTTGTTCCAGTAGCCACTTTCTGAGTTCCCATGGACTGAATTAGAACAATCTTTTTCAAATTTTCAAATTTAAGTGTGTAAATCATAGCTGTTTTTATTGTTCGATTATTAAAAGTAAAAAAATAATTATGCAAATTATGTAAGTTTTCTAAATAAATTACCAATTAACGTATTTACACTAAAACTAAACATTTGTATAAAACTCACGTGAGATAAAAGGGGGAGGGGGGGGGTGTCGAGACAAATCTCACGACATCTCACCAGAGGGGGTGGGGGGGGTCAAAAAATCGCCAAAAACACCTCACGTTAATGGACGCCCCCTAATCAATCCATACTGAGACAGACGGTTAGATAGTTCAGTTGTGACGGTCGACTGCGGCTCAATTCCCGGTCAGGGCAAAACGTGAGAAAAGCAGATTTTTGTCTCGAATTTGGATGTATTTTTGTCAAAATACCACGATACAAGAAACTGTAATTTACCTATTCAAAATACACGTAATAAATATAAATAAATAATATTTACTTAAACTTTAAAACTGGGGCAAAATCTAGAACAACATGACAAAATATAAACAAAATGACGCTTAATGTTGACGAGTTTTATTTTAAAAATAAACGTTGATTCTATTCGAAGTTTATTTGAACCAATCAGTGTGCTTAAGTAACGTGCACATTGCATTGCATTGAACCTGATGGGTGACCAAAGTAGCAATTAATCACGAGCGTTTCCGTGCTTCTGAGGGCACGTTAAGCAGGCGGCTGTTGTCGATTGACTTACAGCTGGTAAGTAAATAACTCTAATTATTAAAAAAACAAAATACCCGACTGCACACTAAAATAAAATGTATCCTATGACACTCCCGTAATCAAGACAAATCTAACGATACCTCATACATCAAAATCCATCAAGCCGTTTAGGCTACAGGAGGTCACAAAGGAACAGACATACATACATACTTACATACACTCGAAAAACATTACCCTCCTTCTTTGGCAGTCGGGTAAAAAAGTCGGAAGCCATTTATGGTTTGACTATAAGTACTCATTTTTATTTTTAACCCCCGACGCAAAAAGAGAGGGGTGTTATAAGTTTAACGTGTCTGTCTGTGTATCTGTCTATGGTATCGTAGCTCCAAAAAGGATGAACCGATTTTCGTTTAGTTTTTTTTTTTGGCCGGTTTGGTCGAGTGGTAGTGACGCTGCCTCTTGATCGGCGGTCCTGGGTTCGATCCCCGGTCGGGGCAAACCTTTGTGTAAAAAGCAGATGTTTGTTCTCGGGTCATGGGTGTTTGTGTTTGTCTTTGTGTCTTTTCCAGGGGACCCACGACACAAGGGAAAACCTTACTGTGGGCCCACTCAAAAGTGTGTAGCGTTTATTTTTATTTATTTATTTTGTGTCATAGATAATTTTATCCCGAGTCTTCTGAGCCATATTTCATGAAAATCTGTTCAGCCGTTTAAAAGTTATAAGCAATCGAATTTCGGGGGTGATTCAAATTTTTTAATTTTAGTGTTATTATTTTTCAAATCAAATCAAATCAAAATATCTTTATTGTTTATCGAGAGTACAATATGGATGTTATTTTGTGACAGAAACATACTCGATATGCCAGTTACGGCGTACACTCAAGAGCTCGTCAAGCTTGACACTTTGGACTTTGGACCGGCCCTGCATTGTATGGCGCGCAGTATAAATCAGAGCTCAGCTTAAACTGGTAGTGTAAAGCGTGACTTGCTCTTGACTATACAATATTTTTAGTCGCAACGTTCGACCACACATACAAATAAAAATACGAAAAAATAAGTTAGTAATCACTATAAAGCCATGCAATTAAATTGACAAATATAAACACAAAATCGATAACCTAAAAAGTCTCGACTACTGGACTTACTTGCTAGTTTTTATTACGCAGTCGGGTTTTTTGATTTATTGGTACTTATCCACATTTTCAATCTACATATGTTCGCCGCCAGTCTACGTCTCATGAGGGAATAACGCGCACGTACACAATCAAAAGCCCATCAACCAGGCGCGGTCGCAGACAGAAATTTTGGAGGGGGTCACTCACCCAATTCACAACTAAGTAGACAGCCTTTATCTTGAATCTTTACAATAAACCGACAAATTACATTATCTGAATATTGTTATACAATCTTTATCATAACGACGCATATCGATTTTGCTAGGATTACCAAAACTACGTAGTTCGGTTCCTTGTTTCTAAACTAGATGTCATTTCCAAGTTATTTTGGCCATCGTACGTAGTTCATAAAAACACCACTAGATGTCAGCAAACTATAAATTTATCGCGGTTAGAGGATAGCTAGTTTCCTTTTATTATTAGGAAAATTTTTGTGATTTTTCAATTTGACCTTAGATTTTGGGGGGGGTCATGTCCCCTGTGACCCCCCCCTTCGGACCGCGCCTGCCATCAACACTTGACACTTTGTATCGTCCTTATTCCGTACGAAATAAGAAGGAAAATCGCACAGCAAATACTTATTTAGCGTGATATTATCTTGTGTATCTAATCAGTAAGCACGTATGGGAAGTTAAATATGTACTTACTACTTAAAGTATAAAAATACACTTACTTACTCGTAATCATCAGAACAACACACCACAAAACCACTTTCTTTTTTACGCCCTGTCATTTTATGTTTTTTTAAGCACAAATTTTAGCACTAAAATAGCTTATCACAAAATTATTTTGTTTTCTTACGAATAATACGCGATACGTATTGTTTATTGGTCGATATAAAGCAGACTGTGTCGAGTATTTGTTACAAGTAGGTAACAATTAAGAATGAGTAAATAAATACAAAATAAGTAGCTAGGTGGTACTGTCCAGATCTTTGCAGAATTATCGATATAGAGGGTACGTACAATACTATCGTAACTGATTGTGTATTATTGTGTGGTAGGTTAGTGACTACGTACAGACAACAGCACGACAGGTTACCCTTTTACACAACGAAAGCCGGCGCTATTACAAGCGACATAAGGACGTCGTCTAGGTCAACATGTATAGCCTTGTGCTGCCGTGTTCATTCGTACTATCAACATTCTTCGGAAAATGACGTCCACACGCATTGAGGTAATATGCCACAATGTCGGAGTATTTTAATCAAAATTAAAATGGCGAAGTCGCCAATATCAACACGGTTTTACTTACAGCTTACAGTCGATGTCGGGCCGCCCATTTAGATCCTATGGCGCACGATTTTTGAATCACTCGCCTCGTTTCTAACGATATCTTTTATTGATTTGCGCGGATTCTATTGATTTCCGAACTTTTTGATCACTACACTTCAGCGAAAGGGTCTTAGCACTCAAGGAATTTAGTAGTTGAAAAATTAAAAAATCAATAGCATCGACACAAATCAACGAAAGATATCGCTCGAAACGAGGCGAGTGATTCACAAATAGTGCCCGTACGAGGACCTTCTAATCAGGAGACATATTTTTGAAACGATAGAATTCCAATTCGCATACGAATTGACAAGATTCGCATGAGAATCTCATACAAATCTTGTCAATTCGTATGCGAATTGGAATTCTATTGTTTCAAAAATCAGGCCCCAGGAAGTGAGGCAGGTCATGCGCATTCGCGGCTCGCCGTCTAATGTCGGCCCGACCACGGCTTTCAGTAAAGTGAGTAAAACCGTTATATTGTGAACTTCAACTAGCATCCCGCTCGGGACTTCGTTCCCGTGTGAATTCGGGAAAATTATGTGACCTATGTTATTCAGGGTTAATGTAGGATTCTAATAGTGAAAGAATTTTTCAAATCGGTCCAGTAGTTTCCGAGACTATTCGTTACATACAAATCTTTCCTCTTTATAATATTAGTATAGAAGTATACATAGATTATGGGTAAAACGTTCACAAATCGTTTAGTAATAAATTGATACGATGTGTATTTAAAAGTAACTAAATGGAATGTACTGTAGTATGTAATAATAAGAATTTATGTAGATTTCTCGGCTGTAGATAAATATTAGATTTTTTAAATGATTATTGTGTGAAGGTATCAGTATACACTACTCAACAAAGTCTAGGGAACACGCACGATTTTTCATACAACAGAGGCCTCTTTAAGAAGCTGTGAAAAGTATTTAAGACACGTATTTTTAATAAAATCTTTAGTGTGAGCAAGTTCTATACCCGAATTTAAAATTCCTATAAATGAACTTTATCTAGCTTGAAGTTTGTGAAAAAGAGACGAAAATGAAAATTTAATTTCACAATTTCCATACTAAAAGCAAAGAAAAACTGCGTTTTCATTTTTCCCTCTTTTCCACAAATTTCAAGCTAAATAAAGTTCATTTATAGGGATTGAAAATTCAGGTATAGAACTTGGTCACACTAAAGATTTTATTAAAAATACGTGTCTTAAATACTTTTCACAGCTTCTCAAAGAGGCCTCTGTTGTATGAAAAATCGTGCGTGTTCCCTAGACTTTGTTGATGTGTGTATTTTGGCGTCCTTCAAAGAACTTCAAATCGGTAGCCAACAACCTGGGGTGGACCCAAGACCATACCGGGGTGCGCACGGCCCACTCGGCCCCCCCTATATACGCCTATGTATAGCGCCCTATGTACGCTAGCTAATCGTTATTGCCAACTTTGCCTCAAACAGTATTAAGTTTTATCTGGAATGCTTTACTTGCAAACATCATTAAAACAACTAAGTATTAAAACGAAACATTTTATTTTTTTATTTACAATGTAAGTATGGCATGACTAAAATAAATTACTAATACTAATATACTACTATCGAAAGAGACTAAGAAAATAACAGATCTAAATTAAATCTGTGTTTAAGCTATGAAGAAAATTCTTTGGCAGTTAATATGAATTTCTCTAGAATGAATGACCGATTGCCATTTATTAAGAAGTGATATGGCCAATTATTGTCAGTAAGTTTTACCGGCCAAATATTTCCACCACAAAAGTATCTAGAGATACTGTAAAATTTTTGATACAGCTGATGTTTTCAAAAAATATGTAATACGTTGACCACCATAAATGAAAATAAAATAAACATCGGGGTTAGCTCATTTCATTACTTATGATCTTGTCTCGTTATGTTGCACATCTACATACCTACCTATTGTTAACAATTGGACTGCACCGTTCCATTTTGCATGTTGGTGACAACTTGAATGAGCGAACAAAATAATGTAAAATTGACAACTCTATTAACCACATTTCAGCGAATAAAGATTTGAAACATCTTCATAAAATGGCTTGATAAGTGCAAAGGATTGAAACTTTCACAATGATCAAGTGCTTTGAGAAACATAAATAAGTCAATAATCAGTTTTAACATGATTAAGAATTTCAGAGCAAGAGAATACTTAACCAGTAATCTTTCATTTAAGAATGTGTTAAGGCTAATGCCCGAAAAACGGTAACCTAGGTTACCTATTTGATAATACTTATTATTGTAAAATACAATAATAAATTAATTTACATTGCACAGTTACTACTCTCTCAACTTATACAACTTATAATGACTTCACAATGTAAACTCAATTGTAATTATATTTTACGATTGTAAACATTATACAGGAACTAGTTTATACATACTAGGTGTCAACAAACTTCAGCTTTTAGCCATAGCAGAAATGTTGATCAGAACAAAACCAAAATTAAGTACATCTAGGGAGCTTACTTCCTACGTAAAATAAATACAGTTTTAATATTACTCTCGACCACACTATCACAAACATACGTACACCCTGCTGCAGAAATGTCTGTTAAAATTGATGCTACTTTAAATATCATACTGTCTCATTGACGCAAACAGCATTACATTTAAAGATGATTCAACTTTAATGAAAAGGTTCTGCAACTGGGTGATATTTATTCTAAACAAGTGATGTTAAGAATGTTAAGATGATAAAGAAAAATACAATGAGTTAAGTTTTCATCTTAATTTTTATTTTATTTTTTTATTATAAGATGGGTTAACTCTTGACCTCAATCTTGACCATAAAGGTCAAAGATGAGGTCGACAATGGAGTGAGTTAACCCAGAAAATGCCTAAAAAGGCACTGGAACTCCCACGCGAATTTGTCATATTCTTGAATTTTGGGATGCTTTAGCTAATAGTACAGTAAATGAATAGTTTTAAAATTATTTTGATACTAATATTGACTTTAAAGTAACTGACTGGAGGTTTCTGCAACTCAAGAAAATAGGCCAGAAGTTAAAATAACAAATTAACATCCAGTTGCAAAACTGTTAAAGTTAAAACTTCTATAAATTTATGTAATGCCGTCTTTGTATTATTGTATTGTACATCAATAAGATGGAAAGTAAAAGCATGATATTTAAACTAGCATTAACTTTAATTGACGTGAAAGACTGTCATTTAAAGTGGTTTTGTCTCAACATCACAGTTTATACATAAAAACTCCAAACAACTTAAAAACAATCTGACTTAGATTTTGAATCCCATCTTCCTCATGCATGCTTTGTGTTCTTCAATTAATTCACCACAGTTTTCTTCACCTTTCTCAATGATGCTGGAAAATTAATAGAAAAATTGTTTTAATTTTTTTATTTTATTTTATGTATACGCTTCATCTACTCATGTTAAACTTGTCATCTTCCGATCCACCACTGGAACGAAAGATGGTTTAATATTAATACATGGGAATTGAAATAGCCTTTTTTCAGTAATGGTAAATAGGTACCGCTTCTTTCATAAATTAGAGCACGCCGTATTTGAGTTAAAAGTTACTGAGTTTACTTACTGTAAGTATGAATTACTTACAGTAACTCAGTAACAGTTATAGGTAACCAAATTCGAAAACACTTTAACAAAGTTTAAAAATACGTCATTCGACCTTCATGACCCATTTCTTGTTATCGTATTCGCGATATTTTCAAAGTCAAAGACAAAATTTTCAAAGGAAATTTCTAGGCAAATATAACCTAAAATTCATTGTTTTTTCTTATAAATGGGAATATGGTTAGCAGTACAAGTTTAAGGACGTTAATAAGTATATTTTAAATATAGGGCTGACGATTGCGTAATAAGGATAAATGGGGGTTAAAATCTAAAATAACCTTACCAAGCATCTCGCGCTTTTTTGGTTTCTGGACACGCGCAGCAAGGTTTGAGCTTCTTTTCAGCATTGGCTGGCGCCGGAGCCTCAGGTGCTTTTAGTTCAACGCCTTTTGCACTTGCGCTGCCCATGATTTTCTTTAATTTGACTTCAAACTAAAAAATGATGCAATTAATGTTAATACAGCAAGCAGCACAATTGACATTGACATAAGGAAAGTAGTTAAGTTTATTAAATCCCTTTCGGGAAAGGCAAAGGAAACTATGTCCATACAGCCATGTCTTCAGTGAAAAATCTTCTTTCTTGAACTTAACCTAAGCCCTAAGCTCCTCATGTTCTGCGTAAAACCGGGTAGCGTCTGTTTTACGAAAACTGGCGGCGAGAAGCACAACCGCGAGGATCTTTGTCGGTACCAAACGGAGCAGAAACACTGTTATCACTTGAATTTTTCATCACCACACGAATTTTAGTCAATTTACTGCATAATACACTATCACTATTACACATTAAACAACTTTTTCACGCCGAAAACGAAAATTCAATTGACAAAGCAACCGCTCACGCCGAGTTCCCGCCAAAGACCCTAAGGAAAGTAGTAGTAGTAGTAGTAAAATTCATCACAACGGATAGGCAATGGAACTGAGCCATACAGCCAAATCTTAAGCAATATTTCTTGTGTTCATCTTTTAAGGCTTTCGCCACATCTTAAACTTCTTTTTTCTTCGCCAGTCAGGTAATACCCGAAGTAAGGCTATTATAGCCAAATCTTTCGTTAATTAAACAGTAAATTCATTCGTAATCCATTTTTCATAGTCATCTTGATGCTCATAATAGTTTATATGCTTTTCCGTGTATATGTCTTTTCCGTGTATGACATAAGGAAATCCGGAATGTCAAGTTGACAGCTTAACATTTTAAAAGGCAAGTGACACTTTACCATACAGCCATAATTCTGAAATGGTTTTAAAAACTAACGCTTTACTACCCGTGATCTATATATTTACAAGTTAAAAAAAATACGGCCAAGAGCGTGTCGATCCACGCGTAGTGTAGGGTTCCGTAGTTGAAAAACTACAGTTTATTACCTTATTGATCGACCATTACTCGTAAACTTGAAAAGCCAACTTACCTGTGATAGAAGAGGTGAACAGTAGTAAAAAAAACTTCTCACTGTATAACCATGTGGTCGCACGAGGTGGACGGTGGGTAATAAGCGGAAAAATATCCACTAATTTCGTTATATCTTCTAACACTTAATTTTTTCAGATTTTTATAAGCAACGGCTTCCCTAGAAGTGGGGGTGAGTCTCGGAGTTTCTTGCCTATGAGGAAGACTGTATCTTTGCGAATAGACGCAAAGTCAAAAGTGCTAATGTAATTCTCTATATTGACGTGTTCAAGCAACATTTTATATGTTCAGTGAAATAAACACTTGAGTTTTAAAAACAAAAATTGATACTTTAAAGCTTAATATTTCGCAAACGAATCCCTGAATTGAAAAACGTTCTTTCCAAACCCTTACTATCTTAAAACTATCCAATGACAACCCAAGTAAAAAAATATTTTTAGTTGAGTAAAAAAAAACATATCTACGGACGTGTATGGGAGCTACCCGAAAAAGATTTTTATTTCGAAATGTTGTTTTAGGTTTTGTCGGCGTAATCACTAATCAATATGTATAACCGTGCAAAATTTAAGCTTTTCTAGTACCAAGGATTCCTGAGAAATACAGCGCGGTCAGACGGACATGGCGAAAGGGTTCGTAGTTTACCACGGAACCCTAATAAGTAAATACATCTGCATGTTAAACATCTGCATAAAATTCCGTGCATCTGTTGCTTAAAGGTAGACTTTTTAAAACGGACAGCGGCTTCTCTTCAAGGCGCGATTAGTCAAAAAGTTTTCAAAGTTATAAATTGTAGATGTACAGAGTGCAGATGTACACTCAAGAGCACGTCAAGCTTGACACTTTGGACTTTGGAGCGGCCCTGCATGCGCGCAGTATAAATGAGAGGTCAACTTAAACTGGTAGTGTAAAGCGTGGCCTGCTCTTGACTGTACAGATGTGCAGAGTGCAATTGTAGATGTACAGGTGCATAGCAAAATGGTAGGTAACTTAGGAATGATGCGTGCCTTTTTTTTAGGAAGCTGAAGATTTATTGAGATTTAGGGCTATTGAAAATAAAAACAATCAACGTAGTAAGTAAATATTCAAAACTTTAATCGACCAAACAAACTTAAAAATAATTGTGCAAACTTTTCATAAAACTACAAAAAATGCAATTTTGCTCACAAACAAACTCATTTTTAATTAAGTTGTTCGGAATTAATCTTAGCAAAATATTATAAAATAGGTAACTAAAACTAGAAGTAAGTATAAAACACAAATCATTCTATAAAAAGTCTTATCAAAATCAAAAGTTCATGATTAAAATCAATTACATTAAGATCTTAAAAGAAACTACAAAATGGAGTAAAATAATTGATACATAATCTCATGGTGACATAGGTGTGTGCTTACAAATTAATTTAAAAAAAACTTCATGATTTAAATTATGTATCAAAACTTTACTTAAACCATGAATACGAAACACATGAATTTCAAACTTAAGGCATTCATAAATAAATTAGCATGTTAATATGGTTAAAATCAAAAATGCACATGTATAAATGTAGTAAAAACAAAACACATAATGATTGAGAATTTCAAATGTTAACTGATTAAAATGGCTGCCGGGATGACCTTTGCAGTAAATACGTCACGTTTTCTCGTGATCATTGATGAAGATTCGTGGTTATTTTATCAATGTGTCGCGTCTAAAATCAAGTCAAATACTGTGTGCTGATTTTTGGAACTTAGTCAATGCCAAACTAAAAGTCTCCTTTATTTTAAATCATATTCTTAAAAATATGTTATCAAAAGGAAATCAATTGACAGCTGATTAAAAAGAAATTAATTAAAAAAAAAACTTTCATAGAATAATCAAAGGTTAAAAACTGGGGGGATATCATTGAGTTTTAAAATAGTCTGCGAATATTTTTTTTGTTAAAATGCTGTGGGTTAAAATCAAAAAATAAAACATGCTCTTAAAACTACGATTAACGACTAAGCTTAACACTAATCATCAGTAACACGACGTTTATTCGGTCGGCTTACTTCAACAATTGTCTTTTATAATTATTACGCAAAGTTTCCTATCAAATAGACTTTAAAAACATCACGAAAACACACGTCAATAGTGTCTAGAGATATTTTTCATGATATCAATATTTTTTTTAGTAAAAAATACTTCAGGCGTTTAATGTGTATAGGGTCGAAACTTTTAGTGTGAGCAAGTGCTATTGCACTTTGTTATTTTGAAACTTGTGAAAATAAGTCAAAAATATTGAATAAAATATGTTTTTTCCAGGCTTTCGGTATAAAATGGTGTAGGTACCTTACTTATAACAATTATTGTTTTAATTTTGTTGTCAAAACTTTTAACTAAGTAAGTGCAAATTATAGCATTTGATCATACTGAAAGTGTGAAAAAGTATCAATTAATTTTTGCAGACATTATTGTATACAATCGGGCCTTACTCTAGACACTGTTGTGTTTAGTAACAATTATTTTTAAGAACTTTTCGTAAATATGTTGATTAAAATCGTCGTTTTGCTTTAAGCTTGTAATAAAAAAATCTAAAAAAAAACAGTAAACAACTTATATTCTAGGTTTTTATAAAATCTCATAAGAATCAACAGTTCAAAGATAGGAAACTCATTTTCTGGTCAACGTTATTTGAATTTGATTAGTCTCAAGGAAAAAGTACAATTTTGAAACCATTAAATGCATTTCAGTTTAATAAAAAATTACATCATTAAGTAATATTTTTTCCTTGTTTTTTTTCATATAACGGTAGACTTATTTTATTATATAAATCGATCAGTCTTGACCATGATCAGTCTCGATTTTGTACTTTATATTTATGACAGTAAGGTCGAGATCAAATGAGAGATTCCATCAATTACTTAATAGTTATTCTTACATCTATAGCGTCCAGTAATCAAAAGCTGCGTTATAACGCGTATAAATTAATTTGCTCATATTGTTAGTATATATTTCAGGAAATGTTGGACATTTTAATTTTCCCAAGTTATATTAAAACGTTTTATACATAAGTAATGTCTGAGGAAGGTTTCGTTAAGAACCTTGTCCTATTTGGCAAAGGTTTAACTATTGTTTTTTTTTGGGATATGATTTGAATTAAGGTTGTTTTCGCTTGGCCTTTGTAGTTTATGGCTTAGAAGTGCGCGACAAGAATTGTAATTTTTTTAACCATGTTTTACAATTCGCAATGTTCTTCTGTGAATTAAAGATCATTTCTAATTTCTTGATTGCGACCATAATTATTACTTATATCCTGCGTCCAGCGCGTTCAATCTAATTATTTAATTGTCAATAGATATACAGGGTGTTAAGCAATTCGATCTTATCCTCTCGGGTGGTGAATCAGCCTATGAAACTGAATGATAAGATCGAATTACTTAACACCCTGTATACAAAGCTAAAAAAAAACAAAATTCGCCATGTAAAACCTAGGCTGCTTTTCAGTTTGTAAATGAACTTAGATTTGCAATATGTGAGTAAGTATAAATTTGTGGGTACAGTCAACAGCACATCAGGTTACCACAAACTGTCAAATTTCCCCAATGGATAATAAACTTTAATACTTGGAGATAAAATTAAAAATCGATTGAAGTGACAGTTTTGGATAACATGATGTGCTGTTGACCCTGTACATAAAAAACCTGTCTCAGACATTACAAGAAGCGTGATAGTGGTGTGATACGTTACCACTTGTCTTGAGCTAGTGCATTTGTGTTATACTGTGGGGATTTAATGAGTTTTCTGTCTCCGCCGGCCATCGGAGTTACTTTCGGTGTGCCCGCCTGTTTTTGAAGCTCTGTTGGGGAGAAGAGAATATATTATCTTCTTAATAAAATAAACGAATAAATCAAATATGCATAGGTTGACTGGAAGAATACCATCGTGGGATAAGTCGGCCTTTGTAAATTTCCTGTTACTGTAAACTTGTTATCCTCTGTATTATCATTGTACAATTTTCTTATACATAAAATTGGAGGTCCTGATTCACTGACTCATCAACGCCCAGCCCAAACCCTTAGACCTAGAAAGCTGGAATTTGGCAAAAAGGTGACTTATGATTATGACTTAGGGGCACGTTTTTAAGGGGAAGGGAGGGGGTCGACGAAGTGTGACATTGTGTGACAAGGGGGTGGGAGGGGTCCTAAATATCGTGACGTCACATTTCAAAATCATTATAATCTAAGTATTAAAACATAAACTTCGAAATTTTTAACAAATAACTCAAAAACATTGTATACTTAAACATAATTTAAATGGAAATGAAACCAATTCCGGAACTGCTTTTTGAATTCAATAATTACTAGATGTAAAATTTCAAAACATGTGACGTCACACTAGGGAGGGGGTTATCGCACAAATGTCACCAGCTGTGACAAGGACGGGGGGGCGGTCAAAAAACATGAAATTCGTGTGACGTAATTTATGAATGGTCCCTTATGACGTAGACGTAGACAAGCACTAAGAAAGGATTTTTAGAAATTTAACCCCTAAGGGGGTGAAATGGGGGTCAAAGTTTGTATGGAGAAAACAATTTCTTTGGAAAACAATATTTTTGGACTTGGTCAAGATATACTTGTACCTTGAAGCAAATAAACGGACACGTGTTTCGCGATTTATACGAAAAACATCCACAAGGAGTCAAGAATGAAATGGGTGACTAAAAGAGTTCTTTTGCGCGAGCGAAATCACGCGAAAAAGCTAGTAAAGAATAAATACATAGGTACATATATATGTATTTGTATACATGATTATTAATCGTATTATACTTTATGACACTAGTAAAACGCATTCACTCGCCGCGCGTGCGTCTGTCTGATCGCGCTAAACTAAAAAACTAAGTATTTAACGGATTTCATACAGTTTTCACCACTGGACGGAATGAGTCAAGATTAATTTTGACATTGTATTCTCTGACATTTATCTTTGTATCTTTAATATTGTGATTTGTGGTGTACCTATCTGCAATGTCAAGTAATGTTATAGTGCCTTGGCTCTTGCTGTTAGCTATAATTATTTTGAATAAATGAAATGAAATGAAAGGTTTATGTGTATTATTCATTCTCGAAATTCCCATGGGAACGAAGTCCCAGGCGGGAAGCTTTTAATCTTTGTAAGATTACTAGCTTCCCGCCTGTGGAAGTGTATTTGCTTGTCCGTCCTTTAGGTCGTAACAGAGCGATGGATCAATCTGATTTTTTTTTAAATAGACAGTTGGGGGCTGTAGAGTGACATAGGCCAATTATAATTAAACACATGAAGATGGAGGCATTCAAAAGATTAGTACAAAAACAAAGATTATCCAAGAGGTAGTAAAAAAAGCTTTTTTTTATTATAAGATGGGTTAACTCTTGACCTCAATCTTGACCATAAAGTCAAAGATGAGGTCGACGATGGAGCGAGTTAACCCAGAAAATGTCTATTAAGGCACTGGTACTCCCACGCACCGACGGAACACAGCAAGCCGTTTGGCGTCGGACTTCGGTAGGAGGGTGGTCGCGAACCAGACGACCCTTTACGGCATGAGACCATAGGACGACACCTCAGATTCAGAAAAAAAATGAAGTATCGTTGCCTGGGATGGATTACTAGGAGGCAGGTCTCATTTGTGTTTCCTTAGTCGCCTCTTACGACACCCACGGAAAGAGCAACCGATCACCACACGGTCAAAAGCTTAACTTAAGACGTAGTCTTCATCAGTTCTTCTTTTCGTGTAGAGGTACTTATAGTCAAGTGTGTGGCGGACTTGGATAAAAAGGAAGTAAAAAGGTAAGTAGGTAAGTAAGTAGTAGGTAAGTAGTAGGTAAGTAGTCCAACCTGCGATGGTTAGCAACATCTTCCTGCGGGCGCCGAAAGCTGTAACTCCGATCTCGGTGAGGTCAGCCTCGTTCAACGAGGCAAATGTAGACATATCCAGCTCATGCTTCTTAAATAGATCTGTGAACAGAGTTAAGTTAAGATTAAATGGACTTTTGGTGTGAAAGCATAAGTGTTAAAAAAGTGTATGTGTGTGTGTGTGTGTATGTGTGTGTGTGTGTGTGTGTGTGTGTGTGTGTGTGTGTGTGTGTGTGGGATGTATGTAAGGGTGTGCGTTTGCGCGTTTTTGTGTGTGTGCCAGTGTATTTGGGTGTAGGTTTGTTTGACCATATACTTGTGCGTGTCACATCACATATGTATTAAG
Organism: Aproaerema taeniolella; assembly: GCA_949987775.1. Lineage (NCBI taxonomy): Eukaryota > Metazoa > Arthropoda > Insecta > Lepidoptera > Gelechiidae > Aproaerema > Aproaerema taeniolella. Next base: position 2,797,385 of record OX465257.1, read on the forward strand.
GGTGGCGAAAGTGTATGTATGTGCGAAAGCGAGTATTTGTAGTGGGTGAAAGAATTTATTTGAAAGCAGTTGTGTGTGTAATTTGAGTTTGTAGATATTTTAAAAACCACTTTTTTACCCCCGATAAAAATATATGTCTGTGGCATCGTAGCTCCTAAACGAAAGGACCGGTTTCAATGCAATTTTTTTGTTGGAAAGCTTATCCAGATAAGCTTATCCAGATCTGCTTATCCGCAGCTTATCCAGATAAGCTATCCAACATGTGTGTCTATGTGTATGTATTACATTAACTGACCTATGTACTTGTGCAGTCCGATGTCGTTAAGCAGCTGGTAGAGCTGCTGGTAGCGGTCGGGGCGCGGGGTGTGTCTGTGTGTGTGTAAGTGTGTGTGTATTACATTAACTGACCTATGTACTTGTGCAGTCCGATGTCGTTAAGCAGCTGGTAGAGCTGCTGGTAGCGGTCGGGGCGCGGGGTGTGTCTGTGTGTGTGTGTAAGTGTGTGTGTATTACATTAACTGACCTATGTACTTGTGCAGTCCGATGTCGTTAAGCAGCTGGTAGAGCTGCTGGTAGCGGTCGGGGCGCGGGGTGTGTCTGTGTGTGTGTAAGTGTGTGTGTATTACATTAACTGACCTATGTACTTGTGCAGTCCGATGTCGTTAAGCAGCTGGTAGAGCTGCTGGTAGCGGTCGGGGCGCGGGGTGTGTCTGTGTGTGTGTAAGTGTGTGTGTATTACATTAACTGACCTATGTACTTGTGCAGTCCGATGTCGTTAAGCAGCTGGTAGAGCTGCTGGTAGCGGTCGGGGCGCGGGGTGTGTCTGTGTGTGTGTAAGTGTGTGTGTATTACATTAACTGACCTATGTACTTGTGCAGTCCGATGTCGTTAAGCAGCTGGTAGAGCTGCTGGTAGCGGTCGGGGCGCGGGGTGTGTCTGTGTGTGTGTAAGTGTGTGTGTATTACATTAACTGACCTATGTACTTGTGCAGTCCGATGTCGTTAAGCAGCTGGTAGAGCTGCTGGTAGCGGTCGGGGCGCGGGGTGTGTCTGTGTGTGTGTAAGTGTGTGTGTATTACATTAACTGACCTATGTACTTGTGCAGTCCGATGTCGTTAAGCAGCTGGTAGAGCTGCTGGTAGCGGTCGGGGCGCGGGGTGTGTCTGTGTGTGTGAAAGTGTGTGTGTATTACATTAACTGACCTATGTACTTGTGCAGTCCGATGTCGTTAAGCAGCTGGTAGAGCTGCTGGTAGCGGTCGGGGCGCGGGGTGTGTCTGTGTGTGTGTAAGTTTGTGTGTATTACATTAACTGATCTATGTACTTGTGCAGTCCGATGTCGTTAAGCAGCTGGTAGAGCTGCTGGTAGCGGTCGGGGCGCGGGGTGTGTCTGTGTGTGTGTAAGTTTGTGTGTATTACATTAACTGACCTATGTACTTGTGCAGTCCGATGTCGTTAAGCAGCTGGTAGAGCTGCTGGTAGCGGTCGGGGCGCGGGGTGTGTCTGTGTGTGTGTAAGTGTGTGTGTATTACATTAACTGACCTATGTACTTGTGCAGTCCGATGTCGTTAAGCAGCTGGTAGAGCTGCTGGTAGCGGTCGGGGCGCGGGGTGTGTCTGTGTGTGTGTAAGTGTGTGTGTATTACATTAACTGACCTATGTACTTGTGCAGTCCGATGTCGTTAAGCAGCTGGTAGAGCTGCTGGTAGCGGTCGAGGCGCGGGGTGTGTCTGTGTGTGTGTAAGTGTGTGTGTATTACATTAACTGACCTATGTACTTGTGCAGTCCGATGTCGTTAAGCAGCTGGTAGAGCTGCTGGTAGCGGTCAAGGCGCGGGGTGTGTCTGTGTGTGTGTAAGTGTGTGTGTATTACATTAACTGACCTATGTACTTGTGCAGTCCGATGTCGTTAAGCAGCTGGTAGAGCTGCTGGTAGCGGTCGGGGCGCGGGGTGTGTCTGTGTGTGTGTAAGTGTGTGTGTATTACATTAACTGACCTATGTACTTGTGCAGTCCGATGTCGTTAAGCAGCTGGTAGAGCTGCTGGTAGCGGTCGGGGCGCGGGGTGTGTCTGTGTGTGTGTAAGTGTGTGTGTATTACATTAACTGACCTATGTACTATCACGTTCATAAATGGAGGCATAGTCAATACAAAACGCAGAAAACAAGTCGCTTGCGGCCGCTCGTGTACTCACACATGGACACAAATGACGTATACCGCAAACCGCATACTCCACTACGCTTGTTGCTCTGATAACAAGCATAATTTCACGAGCCAAAGCATAAGACTTGGTGGCGCAGCGGAAACACTGTCTGCCTGCTGTAGCAAGGCGCGGGTTCGAGCCCAACTGTCGCCTAATAGCTACGAAGTTTTGTTAGATATGTTTTGGTTTTCAAACATTTTTATAGTGATAGACCATACCATACAAAAATTGAATGCAATGAAGTTAGTTTAGATTCATTCGGTTCGGTGTTCATGAGCAACCTGTTTGTCATTGCTAGATCATAAGCGAAGGTGCTCGTGCGTTCTTACCGTATCGGCAGTTTACTGTGATTTCTTTTTTCGACATGCATATAAATACATAATAAGTTTGCAAGACAGGCAGTGTATTGCAGCGCTACACAGTATAGGATATAATATATCCCAAATTGCTAATGAGACAGGTGTTACAGTGAGTATTCTAATGTTTACTTAATATTAACACTGTTTTTAAATTTATAATTTATTTTGAGAACGTAGACATATCGTCTAAATGATAAGCTTGACTATTGTAATGCACTTATTAGTGGTGCATAGTTTTTGTTCCTTATTATATTAATCTTGTTATTTTGGTTTTAGTGAAGGATGGGTGAATCATTACGGAATGAGGGTAACGTGTAATCTCGGCCGCGCAGTGGATGCTCGCGAATCATCAATGAATCAGCGTGTGGTGCAAATGTATGAAAATAATAGATTCATACGGAAGATAAATGGAGTTCATCGATTCTAAGGCTTAACAAGTTTAATTAAATATTGTTATGTGTAAAGTTTTGATATTTATCTATAACTTATTCTTTTGTTATTATAAACTATATATCTACTGCCTTATAGTGCAAGTTGAATATTAATTTTTATTGAGGTTTAGCTTCAATACTCTTTTCTTCACGAAAACGAATTCTTAAGCTATAACCTTAATAAAACTGTAAGTGATCAAGTTGCAGAAAAAAAATGTGATTTTGTTAGTAGGAAATAAAATTACCTAGTCGAATTTCATATTTGTTTTATTCAAATACTTTATCACTGATACAATAATGTAACATTATTATTATTAATGTAATATGTGTGAAAATAGTTGTTAATGCTTTAATAAACAAAAATAAATTACAAAAAAAAATTACTCGGCTGTGATTAGAACCCGTGAACCTTTCTCCCTGCTAGGGCAGTGCTTATCCGCTGGACCATACATAACGCTAGTAAGATCGACAAAATAAAGATACACTACGTCATGTTTACATTACCGATTGTTTGATATGACTCAACAGCAGCGGTGAGTGGAGGACAGTGCAATGTCGGGTGAATGCGTTCTACAAAAACTTCACCGAGGAGCCAAGAGATGTCGCTTAGCAAAATTATGTTCTTAGAGGCGGCTACAAGCTTGTGTGCGTGAGAAATCGTTTGAACTATGTTCATAGGAACATAGTCCCTATTGCATCGCGCTAAGTAGTTCAACTATGACTCCATTAAAGAACGACACTGTACTTGTGCAGTCCGATGTCGTTAAGCAGCTGGTAGAGCTGCTGGTAGCGGTCGGGGCGCGGGGTGTGTCTGTGTGTGTGTAAGTGTGTGTGTATTACATTAACTGACCTATGTACTTGTGCAGTCCGATGTCGTTAAGCAGCTGGTAGAGCTGCTGGTAGCGGTCGGGGCGCGGGGTGTGTCTGTGTGTGTGTAAGTGTGTGTGTATTACATTAACTGACCTATGTACTTGTGCAGTCCGATGTCGTTAAGCAGCTGGTAGAGCTGCTGGTAGCGGTCGGGGCGCGGGGTGTGTCTGTGTGTGTAAGTGTGTGTGTATTACATTAACTGACCTATGTACTTGTGCAGTCCGATGTCGTTAAGCAGCTGGTAGAGCTGCTGGTAGCGGTCGGGGCGCGGGGTGTGTCTGTGTGTGTGTAAGTGTGTGTGTGTATTACATTCACTGACCTATGTACTTGTGCAGTCCGATGTCGTTAAGCAGCTGGTAGAGCTGCTGGTAGCGGTCGGGGCGCGGGGTGTGTCTGTGTGTGTGTAAGTGTGTGTGTGTATTACATTAACTGACCTATGTACTTGTGCAGTCCGATGTCGTTGAGCAGCTGGTAGAGCTGCTGGTAGCGGTCGGGGCGCGGGGTGTGTCTGTGTGTGTGTAAGTGTGTGTATTACATTAACTGACCTATGTACTTGTGCAGTCCGATGTCGTTAAGCAGCTGGTAGAGCTGCTGGTAGCGGTCGGGGCGCGGGGTGTGTCTGTGTGTGTGTAAGTGTGTGTGTATTACATTAACTGACCTATGTACTTGTGCAGTCCGATGTCGTTAAGCAGCTGGTAGAGCTGCTGGTAGCGGTCGGGGCGCGGGGTGTGTCTGTGTGTGTGTAAGTGTGTGTGTATTACATTAACTGACCTATGTACTTGTGCAGTCCGATGTCGTTAAGCAGCTGGTAGAGCTGCTGGTAGCGGTCGGGGCGCGGGGTGTGTCTGTGTGTGTGTAAGTGTGTGTGTATAACATTAACTGACCTATGTACTTGTGCAGTCCGATGTCGTTAAGCAGCTGGTAGAGCTGCTGGTAGCGGTCGGGGCGCGGGGTGTGTTTGTGTGTGTGTAAGTGTGTGTGTATTACATTAACTGACCTATGTACTTGTGCAGTCCGATGTCGTTAAGCAGCTGGTAGAGCTGCTGGTAGCGGTCGGGGCGCGGGGTGTGTCTGTGTGTGTGTAAGTGTGTGTGTATAACATTAACTGACCTATGTTCTTGTGCAGTCCGATGTCGTTAAGCAGCTGGTAGAGCTGCTGGTAGCGGTCGGTGCGCGGGGTGTGTCTGTGTGTGTGTAAATGTGTGTGTATTACATTAACTGACCTATGTACTTGTGCAGTCCGATGTCGTTAAGCAGCTGGTAGAGCTGCTGGTAGCGGTCGGGGCGCGGGGTGTGTCTGTGTGTGTGTAAGTGTGTGTGTGTATTACATTAACTGACCTATGTACTTGTGCAGTCCGATGTCGTTAAGCAGCTGGTAGAGCTGCTGGTAGCGGTCGGGGCGCGGGGTGTGTCTGTGTGTGTGTAAGTGTGTGTGTATTACATTAACTGACCTATGTACTTGTGCAGTCCGATGTCGTTAAGCAGCTGGTAGAGCTGCTGGTAGCGGTCGGGGCGCGGGGTGTGTCTGTGTGTGTAAGTGTGTGTGTATTACATTAACTGACCTATGTACTTGTGCAGTCCGATGTCGTTAAGCAGCTGGTAGAGCTGCTGGTAGCGGTCGGGGCGCGGGGTGTGTCTGTGTGTGTGTAAGTGTGTGTGTGTATTACATTCACTGACCTATGTACTTGTGCAGTCCGATGTCGTTAAGCAGCTGGTAGAGCTGCTGGTAGCGGTCGGGGCGCGGGGTGTGTCTGTGTGTGTGTAAGTGTGTGTGTGTATTACATTAACTGACCTATGTACTTGTGCAGTCCGATGTCGTTGAGCAGCTGGTAGAGCTGCTGGTAGCGGTCGGGGCGCGGGGTGTGTCTGTGTGTGTGTAAGTGTGTGTATTACATTAACTGACCTATGTACTTGTGCAGTCCGATGTCGCTAAGCAGCTGGTAGAGCTGCTGGTAGCGGTCGGGGCGCGGGGTGTGTCTGTGTGTGTGTAAGTGTGTGTGTATTACATTAACTGACCTATGTACTTGTGCAGTCCGATGTCGTTAAGCAGCTGGTAGAGCTGCTGGTAGCGGTCGGGGCGCGGGGTGTGTCTGTGTGTGTGTAAGTGTGTGTGTATTACATTAACTGACCTATGTACTTGTGAAGTCCGATGTCGTTAAGCAGCTGGTAGAGCTGCTGGTAGCGGTCGGGGCGCGGGGTGTGTTTGTGTGTGTGTAAGTGTGTGTGTATAACATTAACTGACCTATGTACTTGTGCAGTCCGATGTCGTTAAGCAGCTGGTAGAGCTGCTGGTAGCGGTCGGGGCGCGGGGTGTGTTTGTGTGTGTGTAAGTGTGTGTGTATTACATTAACTGACCTATGTACTTGTGCAGTCCGATGTCGTTAAGCAGCTGGTAGAGCTGCTGGTAGCGGTCGGGGCGCGGGGTGTGTCTGTGTGTGTGTAAGTGTGTGTGTATAACATTAACTGACCTATGTTCTTGTGCAGTCCGATGTCGTTAAGCAGCTGGTAGAGCTGCTGGTAGCGGTCGGTGCGCGGGGTGTGTCTGTGTGTGTGTAAATGTGTGTGTATTACATTAACTGACCTATGTACTTGTGCAGTCCGATGTCGTTAAGCAGCTGGTAGAGCTGCTGGTAGCGGTCGGGGCGCGGGGTGTGTCTGTGTGTGTGTGTATTACATTAACTGACCTATGTACTTGTGCAGTCCGATGTCGTTAAGCAGCTGGTAGAGCTGCTGGTAGCGGTCGGGGCGCGGGGTGTGTCTGTGTGTGTGTAAGTGTGTGTGTATTACATTAACTGACCTATGTACTTGTGCAGTCCGATGTCGTTAAGCAGCTGGTAGAGCTGCTGGTAGCGGTCGGGGCGCGGGGTGTGTCTGTGTGTGTGTAAGTGTGTGTGTATTACATTAACTGACCTATGTACTTGTGCAGTCCGATGTCGTTAAGCAGCTGGTAGAGCTGCTGGTAGCGGTCGGGGCGCGGGGTGTGTCTGTGTGTGTGTAAGTGTGTGTGTATTACATTAACTGACCTATGTACTTGTGCAGTCCGATGTCGTTAAGCAGCTGGTAGAGCTGCTGGTAGCGGTCGGGGCGCGGGGTGTGTCTGTGTGTGTGTAAGTGTGTGTGTATAACATTAACTGACCTATGTACTGTAGTATTACACCTAGGATTTAGTGTCCTAGGAGAATATTACGAGTTAAAAGTAAAGAAAAGTATAGGGGTAGTGTAGGATTACAGCTAGGCTTTAGGAGCTTAGGTCACTAAATCCTAGGTGGAAATTTAGAGTTTCTAGGCGTTGCGTCGAGGATTCTAAGACCTTAGGGTCAGAATCCTAGGCAAACGTAGCGACCTAGGTGGAGAGGAAAGGTGAAAGAGAGAAGATGGATTATGGTAAGACACAGAGATTTATTGGGTAAAGGTTAACAAGCGAGTAAACTATCTACACTACGGCTCGTGGTATACTGATACTAAATACAGAATTAATAATAAAGAGGGGCAACAATACGGGGTGACGCGTAGATCCAGGTGTAGGTCCGTTGAAGTATCAGGCTTTTAGAATCCCATTGAAATCATGATGGAATCACAAATACCGTCGCTATAGTGACACTGGAGAGGCGTAGAAGAAATAAGGCGGTAGTTAGCAACAATTAGAGTCGCTGCCGAAACAGGTGCAAACCGCACTTTATAAGACGTTTAGATTGTCTTGGGCTAGAGTTCTTGGAGAAAATAGTTAGTTTTAGAACACTGCTTCTAATTAAAGGTTCAAGTTTGATTTTACGAACTTTCCAGTCCCTGGGCCAAGCATTGACCCAGGGAAGGTCTTTTAAATATGAAGGTCTTGGTGTTAGTCTCTACTCAGAGCACCAGGACGGAAAAAAAAGGTGGTTTTCTTCAGCTCCAAGTTTCTCTCCCCTCTCAAAATCTGAAGTCCACACGTCCAAAAAAAAAGTAGAGACTGACAAAAGTAAGTGGCCAGTCTAAGCATCATTCTATGTCAATGGTTAAAATGGTTAAGGTAAGACCAACGACATAGAATGATGTCATAGCGTAGAATGATGGCATAAACCAAAGACATAGAATTCGAGGACAGAACGATGACAAGACAGCTGTGACAATATTATCCAAACATGCCATGGTAAACAAAAAGTGAAACGAAAAGATAAAATTCAATAGTTAGGGCTTCAAACGAAACCCTACAGTACTTGTGCAGTCCGATGTCGTTAAGCAGCTGGTAGAGCTGCTGGTAGCGGTCGGGGCGCGGGGTGTGTCTGTGTGTGTGTAAATGTGTGTGTATTACATTAACTGACCTATGTACTTGTGCAGTCCGATGTCGTTAAGCAGCTGGTAGAGCTGCTGGTAGCGGTCGGGGCGCGGGGTGTGTCTGTGTGTGTGTAAGTGTGTGTGTATTACATTAACTGACCTATGTACTTGTGCAGTCCGATGTCGTTAAGCAGCTGGTAGAGCTGCTGGTAGCGGTCGGGGCGCGGGGTGTGTCTGTGTGTGTGTAAGTGTGTGTGTATTACATTAACTGACCTATGTACTTGTGCAGTCCGATGTCGTTAAGCAGCTGGTAGAGCTGCTGGTAGCGGTCGGGGCGCGGGGTGTGTCTGTGTGTGTGTAAGTGTGTGTGTATTACATTAACTGACCTATGTACTTGTGCAGTCCGATGTCGTTAAGCAGCTGGTAGAGCTGCTGGTAGCGGTCGGGGCGCGGGGTGTGTCTGTGTGTGTGTAAGTGTGTGTGTATTACATTAACTGACCTATGTACTTGTGCAGTCCGATGTCGTTAAGCAGCTGGTAGAGCTGCTGGTAGCGGTCGGGGCGCGGGGTGTGTCTGTGTGTGTGTAAGTGTGTGTGTATTACATTAACTGACCTATGTACTTGTGCAGTCCGATGTCGTTAAGCAGCTGGTAGAGCTGCTGGTAGCGGTCGGGGCGCGGGGTGTGTCTGTGTGTGTGTAAGTGTGTGTGTATTACATTAACTGACCTATGTACTTGTGCAGTCCGATGTCGTTAAGCAGCTGGTAGAGCTGCTGGTAGCGGTCGGGGCGCGGGGTGTGTCTGTGTGTGTGTAAGTGTGTGTGTATTACATTAACTGACCTATGTACTTGTGCAGTCCGATGTCGTTAAGCAGCTGGTAGAGCTGCTGGTAGCGGTCGGGGCGCGGGGTGTGTCTGTGTGTGTGTAAGTGTGTGTGTATTACATTAACTGACCTATGTACTTGTGCAGTCCGATGTCGTTAAGCAGCTGGTAGAGCTGCTGGTAGCGGTATGGGCGCGGGGTGTGTCTGTGTGTGTGTAAGTGTGTGTGTATTACATTAACTGACCTATGTACTTGTGCAGTCCGATGTCGTTAAGCAGCTGGTAGAGCTGCTGGTAGCGGTATGGGCGCGGGGTGTGTCTGTGTGTGTGTAAGTGTGTGTGTATTACATTAACTGACCTATGTACTTGTGCAGTCCGATGTCGTTAAGCAGCTGGTAGAGCTGCTGGTAGCGGTCGGGGCGCGGGGTGTGTCTGTGTGTGTGAAAGTGTGTGTGTATTACATTAACTGACCTATGTACTTGTGCAGTCCGATGTCGTTAAGCAGCTGGTAGAGCTGCTGGTAGCGGTCGGGGCGCGGGGTGTGTCTGTGTGTGTGTAAGTGTGTGTGTATTACATTAACTGACCTATGTACTTGTGCAGTCCGATGTCGTTAAGCAGCTGGTAGAGCTGCTGGTAGCGGTCGGGGCTCGGGGTGTGTCTGTGTGTGTGTAAGTGTGTGTATATTACATTAACTGACCTATGTACTTGTACAGTCCGATGTCGTTAAGCAGCTGGTAGAGCTGCTGGTAGCGGTCGGGGCGCGGGGTGTGTCTGTGTGTGTGTAAGTGTGTGTGTATTACATTAACTGACCTATGTACTTGTGCAGTCCGATGTCGTTAAGCAGCTGGTAGAGCTGCTGGTAGCGGTCGGGGCGCGGGGTGTGTCTGTGTGTGTGTAAGTGTGTGTGTATTACATTAACTGACCTATGTACTTGTGCAGTCCGATGTCGTTAAGCAGCTGGTAGAGCTGCTGGTAGCGGTCGGGGCGCGGGGTGTGTCTGTGTGTGTGTAAGTGTGTGTGTATTACATTAACTGACCTATGTACTTGTGCAGTCCGATGTCGTTAAGCAGCTGGTAGAGCTGCTGGTAGCGGTCGGGGCGCGGGGTGTGTCTGTGTGTGTGTAAGTGTGTGTGTATTACATTAACTGACCTATGTACTTGTGCAGTCCGATGTCGTTAAGCAGCTGGTAGAGCTGCTGGTAGCGGTCGGGGCGCGGGGTGTGTCTGTGTGTGTGTAAGTGTGTGTGTATTACATTAACTGACCTATGTACTTGTGCAGTCCGATGTCGTTAAGCAGCTGGTAGAGCTGCTGGTAGCGGTCGGGGCGCGGGGTGTGTCTGTGTGTGTGTAAGTGTGTGTGTATTACATTAACTGACCTATGTACTTGTGCAGTCCGATGTCGTTAAGCAGCTGGTAGAGCTGCTGGTAGCGGTATGGGCGCGGGGTGTGTCTGTGTGTGTGTAAGTGTGTGTGTATTACATTAACTGACCTATGTACTTGTGCAGTCCGATGTCGTTAAGCAGCTGGTAGAGCTGCTGGTAGCGGTCGGGGCGCGGGGTGTGTCTGTGTGTGTGAAAGTGTGTGTGTATTACATTAACTGACCTATGTACTTGTGCAGTCCGATGTCGTTAAGCAGCTGGTAGAGCTGCTGGTAGCGGTCGGGGCGCGGGGTGTGTCTGTGTGTGTGTAAGTGTGTGTGTATTACATTAACTGACCTATGTACTTGTGCAGTCCGATGTCGTTAAGCAGCTGGTAGAGCTGCTGGTAGCGGTCGGGGCGCGGGGTGTGTCTGTGTGTGTGTAAGTGTGTGTGTATTACATTAACTGACCTATGTACTTGTGCAGTCCGATGTCGTTAAGCAGCTGGTAGAGCTGCTGGTAGCGGTCGGGGCGCGGGGTGTGTCTGTGTGTGTGTAAGTGTGTGTGTATTACATTAACTGACCTATGTACTTGTGCAGTCCGATGTCGTTAAGCAGCTGGTAGAGCTGCTGGTAGCGGTCGGGGCGCGGGGTGTGCGCGGCGGCGGGGGCGGGGGCTGCGGGCGGGGAGGGGGTGGGGGCCGTCTCTACGATCTTAGGCCGGGACAGCTCCCCGCGGGGCCACGGCTTGTCGGGCTGTTGTTGTGATAATAAGTATGAGACGGTTATTATGGCACAAAATCACCAAGGTGGCGAATTCCAGCATTCAAATTTCGTAAAAAAAAAAGTATTTTTGTTCTGAAAACCAGTTTCTATTATTGACTAATTTATTATCAATTGATACCCAAACGGGCTACGCTGACATTTGATAATCACACAAAAAAATCATTTGTAAAAAAAAAGCGTTCCCGAAATGACGATAATGCATGAAATTTTGAAATTTTTCAAAATCTCTACATAAGAAATTCTTTAAATATCTGTTATATCTCGTAAAAAGTCCAACTATAATGTTTCATGAGACAAATTATACGAGTTAAATTATTAAATTAATAAATTCGTGCCAAACGTAAATTATTAAATTTATTCAATTTTAATACATAATTATTAAAGTAATTTAGTGCCAATTACTTACATCAGTTTCTTTAAGTTATGGATTATAATTTTTTTTAAATAAAACATGCTTTTTTCATTAATTATTCTCAAAAAGCCATTTCGGGAAGCCGCCCTTTCCGGGAACGCGTCATTCTGGGAACGTTCCCGGACATGAAGTTACTATACTTATAAAATTGCATAAAAAAATCTATTATAGTCACAAACCAAGGATTTTTCAACGCTAATATAAAAAGATATTTCAATAATCTCTAAGAAATATTGTGTGGAAGGTATTTTTTTTTACAATTATTGGCGTTCCTGGAATGACGCTGAATTGATGTACGGCCCAAAAATTTTAATACAAAAACATATTTACCGCTTCATATTTTCACATTTTCATAAAAAACACACCAGGAGTCTATTTGCACTCAGGTGCTTTAAATAATTTCCTGCTAGCGTTGTTTCTTGCATTTTGCAGAAAAAAATTATCTTAAAAAAATTTATGCGTTCCCAGAATGACGCACAAATTGTCCGCCATACTTTGTATTGAATTATTGAAAAAAAAAATTGTATTTACTAAGAAACTTATAAATATTATTTCATTATAATGCTAACTGTAATAAAAAGTACTTGTAAGTCATTAAAAAAAATTATATGTATTTTAACTGTTGTTGTCAGCAGATAACAACTTAGGGACGCGTTCCCGGAATAACGTTTTGGGGGTATTTTGTGAAAAAAAAAATCAATAAAATAAGAAAAAAATCTTTTGGGGTACGGGTTAAATAAGTTATTTCGAATAATCTACAGAGCATTATTTTAATAAAAATCAATAAATTCTATGATTTAATTTACTCCAACACGAATTTGCCACCTTCGTGATTTTGTGCCTTATATGACTTTATACAATTTTTGTTTGTTTGTTTGTTTGCATTGGCACTACTAGACCGATTTCACCATGAGCATTCTAAAGATAAAACTGGGAAATCGGTAACATATTTTTTCCCGGGCGGAAAGTTAGTGTGTTATAATATAAAAAAAGTAATAAAGCTTAAGGATCCGAATATAATCTTTTATGTATGTAATAGAATAATTTCCCTAACCATATGATAAGTATTCTAAAAAAGTTACGTTTATTCTGAGGGTTAGTAATAAAATACCTGTATTATATTATGACACAGTTTTTGAGCAATAAAGAATTTACATACACTTAATTATCTCAAACACTTAATTACTTTATTCCGCCCGGGACTTTGTTCCTGTGGGAATTCAGGAAAATTTTGTGCCTATGTTAATTTAAGGTTTCAGCTACCTACATACCTTTATCAAAAAATTTCCAGCTGTTTGAGCGTGAAGAAGTACCAAACACACACACTACCGAACTCTCCACTTTATAATAATTAGACTTAATTTCACCAAACTTTGTAAGTTAATCCACGATTAAAGAATAATCATATAAAACATAAAAAAAAATGTATAAAATGACATTGTCAAAGCTCGGGTTAGCTGCTAATCGTTAAATAACTAACAGAATATATTATGGTAAATTTGAATTTTAGTGTGATACCCACACGATAACAAATAAAAGAAATTACTTACCGTAGTCATTTTATCCCCGGCATTTTCGTTCAAATTAATCGGCCCAGGCGAGGTATGGCTGAAGTAGTAACCAGACCAGCGTGGAGTGGGCACTCTAAAGCCATTGCCGACGTCTTCTCTCATGGCCTGACAGACAGAAGCATTACGTTAGAGCCGAGAGAGAGAGGGATGCAATGATGATGTGGGGAGGGGAGTCAGATATTAATGATCCATCAGGGTTCGGGAAGAGTGCTCAAAGTTTACATCATTTGCAGGTTTTTTTTTATAAAAAGGTTTGTGGGCTCCTTAAACCACGTGACACACCTTTTTGTCAATTCTTGATCCTTATCCCCTCTTTTGAAATTTGTATTGACCAATATATTACGAAAGCTTAATAGCTAGCTATCAGGTCGCAGAACCATAGGGCCATCCAATAATTACCTCTTCACACCTCACACCGTAATGTCAAACTTGGCGCAGAATCTTAGAAAACATTAAAACAAAAAATTTGAAACTCAAAATCAAGCAAGTTTTGTTTATGGGAAAATAAATGTTATTGGAAGTATGGCTGAAGTAGAAACCAGACCAGCGTGGAGTGGGCACTCTATAGCCGCTGCCGACATCTTCTCTCATGGCCTGACAGAGACAGAAGCATCACGTTAGAGCCGAGAGAGAGAGGGATGCAGTGATGAAGTGTGGGTGGAAGGGAGTCAGATTGTAAAGATCCATCAGGGTTCGGGAAGAGTGCTCAAAGTTTACATCATTTGCAGTTGATTCAAAAGTTTTTATAAGATAGAAGAGGTTCACTTTTTGGTTAAAGCAAAAATAGTTAAAAGGTTAAAAGGGGTATCCATAAATCATAAGTCTAAAATACCTAATTGGCTTCGGCCTTCATATTATAAGTATTAAATTAAATTAAAAATTAAATTAAAAATAATTTATTTCCTTAACTTAGCATTACATTATTATATTATGTTACAAGAGCACTCCCTTTAAGTAATGTTAAATACTTGTGTTGGGAGGCTCTGCTCTTCCATAAATATGTAGGAAATTCTAACAATAAAATAAAATAGTTAAGACAATGAAAAACCAGATTTCAAAATATTAGTGAAGTAGTGATGTGAGTGCGTGTGTTTGTGTGTGTGAATGTGTGTTTCAGAGAAAGTGTATGTGTCTGTGTATGTGTGTTTATGTGGGGTGTTTATATAATAATAAAATATTATGAGTTATTTATACCACGTATAAGAACCACCATTACATCCATAAACAAAAATATGTTACTATTTAATTTAATTTCTATTATTTCATTACATAAAACAGCAACTCTGTTTGCTCGTAGTCTAATGTTTTTAACCAAGTTGTGATTTTGTTTTTAGCTTCAAAATGCAACAAGGGGTGTATATCTAGCATATCATTTATTTTATTATATAAGAAAGTGGATCGTTTTGAGTATTGAATAAAGGCAAAATTGGTTTTTACTGTTTTGTCTGGAGCCACTTTTTTCTTCCTTCTCCTAAATTGTATACTTTTAAAGTCAAATCGAAGGGTTTTATGTAATTTTACACATTACACATTACTGGCTTTGGCCTTCATATTATAAGTCTACATTACCTTACTGGCTTCGGCCTTCATATTATAAGTCTACATAACCTTACTGGCTTCGGCCTTCATATTATAAGTCTACATAACCTTACTGACTTCGGCCTTCATATTATAAGTCTACATTACTTAACTGGCTTCTGTCTTTTCATAAGTATACAATATCTTGCTGGCTTCGGCCTTCATATTGGCTTCGGCTTCGGCCTTAAAATTATAAACCTATACATTACCTTACTGGCTTCGGCCTTAAAATTATAAATCTACATTACCTACCTTACTGCCTTTTGCCTTCATTATAAGACTACATTACCTTACCTGCTTCTGCCTTCACACTGTAACTTCACATTATACCTTGATAGCTTCAGCCTTCATGTTGTATTGTAAGTCTACCTTAACTTACTGGCTTAGGCCTCCATTTCATATTACAAGTCTAAATTAATATTACCTTACTGGCTTCGGCCTTTTTGTTTCTGTAGTCGGACAGTGGCGACATCTTCCCCAGAGCCTCCAGAGTCTTCTTCTCACATCCCGGTGCGCGGCGCTCCGATAGTGGAATATCAGAGATAATGTTCGCCAATTCTGTTAGAAACACATAAGTAGATAGTGTGGAAATAGGGTTTTCTTTAAATATTATATTTTATTTATTCATTTTATTTTATTTGGGGAGCTTACTACAACTAAGAGCTAATAACAAGCTTCGATGAGATACGGCAATTGTTTTTAATAATAGGTCTTTACTTATGAAATTGCCGTTTTTCATACAATATTTTTGGAAAACTGAATTTTCCATACTAACGTTTTTGGATTTTTCTCGGGAATGCGAAATCCAAATTTAACAAAATTTTGTGGGAAGGTTTGGACAACATTAAGTTAATTTTCATCATACTTACTTTATTGAAAGTTGTAACTGTAACACGGTACAGCAATAAAAAAAGGAATGAAACGGGCAACGGATGAAACGAGCTATATTTGAGCTTCTTTTTCAGCGATTAAATCTAAAGTAAATATGTATTAATTTGACTCAATATCTCCGTTATATGGCCATGGTTTTAAATAAAAAACAATTTTAGTAATAGCTGTTCAATCAAATAAATTATAAATAAAATAAAGCTTGAGAAAAAATCGGCAATTTTATAGGTAAAGACCTATTATATGTATACGATGTAAAGGCTAGCTTAGACAATTCTGAAACCCTGAAATAAGACTGTCATCTAAATGGTTTTCTAGTGGAATTTTCCCTCAGGGTTTTTTTCATTTTTACGTGTTTTTGATACCTTCCGCTATTTTAGTTGTAAGCATGTTACAATAAACAAAGTAGAACATAAAAAGTTTAATTAAAAACCAGCAATTTACACATCACTTTTTGATAGCGATGCGACCCGCGACGCGTCGCGCATCGGATGTTTTGTTGTACAGTCAAGAGCAGGGCACGCTTTACACTACCAGTGTAAGCTGAGCTCTGATTTATACTGCGCGCCATATAGTGCAGGGCCGGTCCAAAGTGTCAAGCTTGACGTGCTCTTGAGTGTACGCAATGTAAGGACGACCGCAACTCAGGTTACCACACGCGTGCACTGTGCTGTTGTGATAAGAGCGGTTTTGCAATGAAAATGGAGTAACTTAATGCGCTGGCCTCTGTACATTGCGTAGCCCGTACTACTAAGTACGAGAAAAAGTAGTAGCTCTCGAACTAATCTTAATTTATATTCATTGCAACATTTAAGTATTCACTAAGCTATCCCTTATATTTGTATATTATTTTCCTTATTTTTTACTAACTTTCCGCCCGCGTGGACTACATAATATATCGTGCCCTGCTGTGGGAAAAAATATATCCTATATTCTTTCCCAAGGTCTAATCTAACTCTGTACCAAATTTCATTAAAATCGGTTCAGTAGTTTAGGCGTGAAAGCGTCACAGACATAGTTACTTTCACATTTATAATATTAATAAGGATTTGCTAGTTTTTACATTAATACTAGTTTTTATTTTCACCTATCCCGGTGCAGTGTCTGTAATGAAATATTGCAAGTTAAAGGAGAATGGGTAACAGCGTACCCAAATACAAAGTTGATTGTAGCATTATGACCTATATTGGTAATCATTGCTCTTGTGGAGTAGTTTAAGGCGGCACGTCTGAATTCCATTGGAGAAAAAAGTTTTTTTTTTGCAAAAAAATGTTTTTCTCTAATAATAATTAAGTATAATAAATAATAATTATTATTGTAAATATATTCTGTTGTCATCACTTTCAGTAATCATAATTATTTTTATTACTAAAAATCAATATTCTGTGATTAACAGCTATAAAATAACGCGCTATGTACCTAAGATATAATTTGTATATTTTTTCTCCAATGGAATTCAAACCTGCTTCTTAAAATAATTAAACTACTACACTAGGGCAATATAAAAAACACGGACCATTATGCTATATTCATTTTTTTTTTGGGTCCAGTGTCCATACAAAATTACCCATTCTCCTTTGCCCCACTTCCCGGTTTCTGATTGAGCTGAATGTTGCATGCATGTGTATATCGCGTGACAATGCAATATTATAATGACATGGAGCTGATCTGATGCTGAAGTTGGAAGGTGGCCACAGCAACTCCGCAATAAAACGACACAACCCCATCGAGTTTGGGCTCGTTTGATGCGTATTGACGAGTATTTTCATCCTATATTAATAATATGGTAAAAAGATTGTTTAAAAAAAAGTTTTTGTACATTACTATACAGAGTGTAAAAGACAGCTTAGCAAAAACTGAAACCCTGGACTCAGACAATCTTTCTGAATGACTTTCCAGTCAAATTTTTCTCCGGAAAATTTTCATTTTTCTCTGTTTTTTTAATGTTTTCTGCTAATATTTTTAACCGACTTCAAAAAAAAGAGGAGGTTCCCAATTCGGGTGAATTTTTTAAAAATTATTTAATGCAATACACTCCATTTTGCAATAAAAAACAATCAGAACAACGTAAAACACGAAAACCAGTTTACATCGCGGATTCGCGATACGTTGCGTAGCGCCAAATGTAGGTAAATAATGTAAACTCCTTAACGTGACGTTTCCGGGATTTTTTTTTTACTTATAACTGATGATAGTTATGAGAAGATTCCACCATTTAAGTATTTGTCCTTTACACCCGTTATATTTTTATTGTAGTACCTTGTTGTGAGCGATCATTCTGCGCGGAGGGCGCGGGGCTGTGGGTCTTGCTGATGGGAGACACGGACGGGGAGCCCACGTGGCTGCCGTTACCTGCAACGATCACAAAAATATAAATATTAAAAGGAGAAACTGACTGACTGACTGACTGACTGACTGACTGACATATCAACGCACAGCCTAAACGGCTAAACGTAGGCACTTGAAATTTGGAAGGGACGTAGCTTAGGTACCGTAGAGGTGCACTGAGAAAGGAATTCCCGAAATTCCCACGGGAACGGGAATTAGCGGGAAAATCCTTTTGTATGAAAAATCTAAACCGGTTAAATTAGACGCTTGAAATTTGGCATGCAGGTACCTTAGTAAACTTAAAGATTAGTTGCAACAGGATATTGCAAAATTCCCACGGGAACGGGAGTTAGCGGGAAAAAACTTTTGTATGTAAAAATCTAAATCATGTAAGATAGATGTTTTCTATCTGTGTACTCTGTACAAAAAAAAATAACACGGAAACGAAGTTGCGGGCATCAGCTAGTTAAACTATATGGCCGCTATCAACTGAGTCGTCGGGCCATAAACCTTTTTTCTATGTTTATCTCGCTTGCACTCACGGGCCAGCCGCTTAGAGAAGGACGTAGCATTTAGTCTCTATCTCTATTGACATTTACGGCCTCACGACTCAGTAGATAACGGCCATACTATAGTAACTGAAAATCAACGATGTGGTCAATCAGCTCACGAATCTGAACAATGCTAAAAATTATCTGGATTATGCATATTAGTGAATGGGGGGAATCACCCCCTAAAATTTGAATTGTGCAGCTCATTACCAGCGTTGCAGCCCCGATCTAACATTGAGCTGAGCGGTGATAGCCCAGTTGGTAATGAGCCAGACTTGTAATCCAAAGGTCGCGAGATCAAATCCTGGTGCAGGCCTGTACCGCAGGACTGTTTTAAGCCGTGTGGTGATCGGTTGAGAATAACACCTCCCCATCTCTTTCCGTGGGTGTCGTAAGAGGTGACTAAGGAAACACAAATGAGACCTGCCTCCTAGTAATCTATTCCAGGCAACGATACTTCATTTTTTTCTTAATCTGAGGTGTCGTCCTATGGTCTCTTGCGGTATGGTAGGCTCTAAAGGGTCGTCTGGTTCGCGACCACCCTCCTACCGAAGTCCAACGCCAAACAGCTTGCTGTGTTCCGTCGGTGCGTGGGAGTACCAGTGCCTTGATAGGCATTTTCTGGGTTAACTCGCTCCATCGTCGACCTCATCTTTGACCTTTATGGTCAAGATTGAGGTCAAGAGTTTATTTATTTATTTAACTTAATGAACTAAAGTACATGGGCGGACTTAATGCCTAATGGCATTATCTACCAGTCTACCTTAGGGTGATTGGGAGATGTACGTGGTAGGTGCATATCACAAATATAAGAAATTACTTTAATAACTATTAAACTACATGAACAAAGGAAAATAACTGTAATACCTACTAAATATATAATCAAATGCATACTTGTACTTACATAAAGTAATTATAATAAATTAGCTTTACGCCCGGGACTTCGTCCCCGTGGGAATTTCGGAAAATTATGTAGTCTATGTGTTAATCCAGGTTATCAACTACCTCCATACCAAATTTGATCAAAATCAGTCTAGCCGATCTTGAGTTATAAGTGTCGTAACAAACACGACTTTCTTTTATATATATAGATATATAGATATACATACATACAATATGAATATACATAACTATAATAGATATATAAATACATAATTATAAGAATGAAGAAGTCAGCTTGAATCATATAACAGCTTCAAAAAGTGACACCGTACTCTGTGTTTGAAGGAGTTACGGCTGGGGGACCTTCTAATTTTCCTCCGGGAAGGAGTTCCACATCAACACCGTACGTTAACCCATATTATAATAATAATAAAAAAGTACCACTAAATTCGTCTTTTCGGATTTATGTACGGATTTCTAATTATCACTTGCTTAACGGTGAAGGAAAACATCGTGATGAAACCCATCCATCCAAGAAAATTCATTTACGAAAGACGAGGGGTCCACCAACCCGCATTGTGCCAGCGTGGGAGGCCCGTGCCCCTCGGTGGGGACGTATATGGGCTGGTAAAAAAAAATCTATCATTAATTGAAAATGACCCCATATACTGCTTACTACACTGCTATATCACAGCGCTGATCTACTTACCGTATATATACTGAGCTACAGTTCAGATAAATGCTCTGCCTACCCCTTTAGGGATTACAGGCGTGAGCATATGTATGTACAGTTCAGATATACCACAGCGCTGATCTGCTTACCGGATATGTTCTGCGTGTCGAGCGACACGGTGCTGCCGGTGAAGTTGCTCTGGTAGCCGCTGCTGGCCGCGGAGCTGCAGTTCAGCAGCTGGTTCAATGTCAACTGCAACAAACCACAGAATCATAATACTATTATTATTATTATTATTATTTAACTCTTTATTTGCACACACATAAATATAAACTGACAAAAACAAACAAAAACAAGAAAGTGTACAGAAGGGCGGCCTTATTGCTAAAAAGCAATCTCTTCCAGGCAACCTTGGGGTAGAGGAGAAATAATAAGAAGGTAAAACAGAAGCGGGTGGTGCAAATATTAATGATTAAAAAAATAAAAAAATAAATAAAAATAAAAACTTAGTAACTATTTAAAAGTACTATTTTATCGTCTTTTTACAAATGAGCGAATTCCCTCGGAAATATGCCCTAGACTGCTTTTTTTATTTATTATATTTATTATAAGATGGGTTAACTTCT
Source organism: Aproaerema taeniolella (assembly GCA_949987775.1). Lineage (NCBI taxonomy): Eukaryota > Metazoa > Arthropoda > Insecta > Lepidoptera > Gelechiidae > Aproaerema > Aproaerema taeniolella. The sequence continues at coordinate 2,817,967 of OX465257.1, forward strand.
TGACCTCAATCTTGACCATAAAGGTCAAAGATGAGGTCGACGATGGAACGAGCTAACCCAGAAAATTCCTATAAAGGCACTGGTACTCTCGAGCACCGACGGAACACAGCAAGCTGTTTGGCGTCGGACTTCGGTAGGAGGGTGGTCGCGAACCAGACGGCCCTTTACAGAGCCTACCACACCGCATGAGACCGTAGGACGACACCTCAGATTCAGATAAAAATGAAGTGTCGTTGCCTGAGATGGATCACTAGGAGGCAGGTCTCATTTGTGTTTCCTTAGTCGCCTCTTACGACACCCACGGAAAGAGATGGGGTTGTGTTATTCTCAACCGATCACCACACGGGTATGTTTGCGCAGGCGCGAACGGATGATTTTTTCGCGGTAATGCGCAAAAGAACAAACTTGTTGCTATGCAGGGTGCGGGCCAGTTTTAGCTCCATCTTGAAGACTGTCTCTGAGCGGTACGACACTCGGATCATGTGTCACTGGGCCGAGGTGCTGGCTAATAGACAGATCCCAGGGCCGCCAGACCTTACTTATTTTCTCATAAACCAAATGTGTGGGAAATAGTAGTGCTAGTACGTACTAGTAATGTATGGGCCGGCGGCCAATTTTCAGCTATCAGGTTCTGAAGGTACTTCCGAAAATTACTCACTTGTCTTGAAGTTTGGCTGCTGATGTCTTGTAGAATATAATTAATTTAATATAAAAATTTATGTTCAACACCGCCAGACACTCTCCGTCGGCTGTAATTTCTGCCAGACGCATTACAGTTCGCAAGTAAATTATGCGATTATACCTACAATCTCAGCCGTGATTTTTGTATATGATGTTCAGGGAACTATAACAATACTTTTTATAGCACCCAGACTTCAAGACAAGTGAACAATTTTTTGAAGTTCCTTCAGAACCTGGTAGCTGAAAATTGGCCGTCGGCCCAGGTTAGCTGGTATTCATACATTACTAGTACGTACTAGCACTACTATTTCCCACACATTTGGTTTATGAGAAAATAAGTAAGGTCTGGCGGCCAGAGGATCTTGGTATACAAGGAATTATTTTTGTAGTGTTTAATTGTATATTTTTGTTTTATTTAATTTAATTTGTATGGATCCTTGTAATCTGACATTAATAATAATTATCATTTGAACTAACTCACCGGCCTTGCTTCGGTCGTCATCTGCGGGTATTGCGGCTGCATCATCATCGGCTGCTGCATACTTCCTAGCTCGGCACCACTCGACATTGCTGCAAAAGACATCATTAAGCATAATGATTATATCTAGTATGATAATACGAGTCTTATGTGATGATGAGGGATAGCAGGATTACATCATCATAAATAGTTTTAGGGAAAGGAAATGTTCGGCGCGAACGGGACTTGAACCTTGATAGATCTCCTGTGTTATCAAAATACTAAATCACATCATCATCATCAAGATAAATAAATGGTCTGCGATATCAAATGGCTTTAGTTCTCGGTCCAAGAGTCATGTTAGATTCTCGCTCCTAACATAACCTGGTCAGAGGATCACCTTAAGAATCCCAGTCGGGGCAAAATATTTGTGTAAAAAGCAGATGTGTGTTCTCGATTCATGTTTATCTAAATATATGTATAAAAGGAGAAACTGACTGACTGACTGACTGACATATCAACGCACAGCCTAAACGGCTAAACGTAGGCACTTGAAATTTGGAAAGGACGTAGCTTAGGTACCGTAGAGGTGCACTAAGAAAGGAATTCCCGAAATTCCCACGGGAACGGGAATTAGCGGGAAAATCCTTTTGTATGAAAAATCTAAACCGCTTAAGTTAGACGCTTGAAATTTGGCATGCAGGTACCTTAGTAAACTTAAAGCTTAGTTGCAACAGGATATTGCAAAATTCTTACGGAAACGGGAGTTAGGGGGAAAAAACTTTGGGGTTGCATTAGAAATTCGGATCCTGAATTTGGGGTTAAAAAGTGGTTGGGGGGCAGGGGGAGGGGGGGGAACATCCCCCTGCCACTCCCCCCCCGCGGAGATTCTTATTTTTTTTTTATGAAATTTTAAAAATTGAGGTTATGTTGTTGTTGTGCTTACCGTTTAACGCAACCAAAGTCTTTTCTGGCACTTCGCCGGCCGCTGCCGCGGCACGCTCGCTTCGCTCGCTCGGCTCGTGCGTTGGGGGTCGCAGTTCTAACCTAACCTAACCAACCCTTAACGGGTTGGTTAGGCTAGGCTACTAACAAACCTAACCTACAGTTTCTGCCCCGATATAATCTCCGCAGGGGGGGGGGAAGTGGCAGGGGGTGTTCCCCCCCCTCCCCCCAAGCCCTAATTCGGGATCCGAATTTCTAATGCCCACCTCAATTTTTAAAAATTCATAAAAAAAAAATAAGAATCTCCGCGGGGGGGGACTGGCATGGGGGGTTCCCCCCTCCTCCCCCCTGCCCCCCAACCACTTTTTAACCCCAAATTCAGAATCCGAATTTCTAATGCCCACCCAAAACTTTTGTATGTAAAAATCTAAATTAACATGCAAACGAAGTTGCGGGCATCAGCTAGTATGTTCTAAAGTTCCAAGGGACCTACAACACAAGGGAAACTAAGATGATTCTCAGACCGAAACCCTTAGTGTCAGCTTTTGAGTGTGTTGGGTTTAAACTTTTAATATGTATTTCCGTTTACACTGGAAATGTCGCGATATGCATATTAGAACGGGACCCAAGGAGAATGAGTTCATTTCCGTGGGACTTACCTCCGCCACACAACCTACTGGTATGTACTTATTCGGCATATGTTCCTGAACACAAAAAGTGCGGTAGTCACTTTCTAAGGGTATGGAGGGGGTAGCTATGACTTAACAAAGATGGCGGCTGGGCCTATTTTATTTACGCTATATTTAGATAACTACTGGGCAGATTTACTTTAATAGGGTCTCAAATGAAAGATAATTTAATATACACTGTTTTGTTTTGAAGATTTATTAGTGTAAACCTAGTAACAAAATAAATATGTTCAAAAAACGACATTTTGTAAAATTAAACTTTTTTTACTGTGTGAAAAGAACGGAAACCGTTAGGATTACGGTAATTTAGCTTATTATAAAAAAATAGCTACACTTATCAGCATTCTAATGAACCTAAAAACGTTTAAATCGAGCTATAAACAACGGAACTGCAGTCATCTAAGTGAGCGTGGGTAGCGCCGAACTGACTACGGTACTTAGATTTTGGTACGAATAATCTTGAAAATAACGTGATAAAACGAGTAGAATCACAGCAAAATGAAAAAGTATTATGAACAGGCATCATTTTTTTTAACAGGCATAATTTTTTTTTGTCAAAAAATTTTTCTTCATTTTTTTACGAACTATTTTCAATAATTCTCGTAACAAAAATAACTCTTCGTATCATATCGAAATAAAACTCTTCATACTTGCACTTATTTGCGTTATATTTCAAAACAAAGGACTCAATGGTACGGGTCTGTACTGATGGACATGAGAGTGTAAACGTACGCACTCGAGGCAGAGGCAGGTCGCTGACGTACGAGAGTGTACAGCCGCCGTTATATTTTTACATCGGCAACACTGAGATTCATTCCGAAGAATCCCTGCACCGTGCTGCGCCGTGAACTTTGGCACTTGTCGCTTCATTCATTTGAAATCATTTGGTCAGGCCTATGACACTGTTAGTACCAATAACTGCGAAATGGCGCTGCTATCGCCTTTTAAAACTAAAAAAATTGTTGATGTTTGATATGGGTTCCTTTAAAAAAAGTTATTTAGCTTCATGAGGAGCCCTAAATTTTGCTAGTTTAAAAGCATTAATAAAGCTTTTTTTATTTGAATCTTTGGCCCATTTTAATAAATCATACATGAGTTGAAACAGACTCTTGAGTAGCTGTTGCCTTTATGTTGTTGCTACGTAACAGCTACTAGGTTGGTACCCTCTAAGTTTAATTTTTTGTCTCTTCTTGGAGGATGATTGCACTTTAAACAGACATTGATAAAAATTCAAATGCAATCTAAATAAAAATGCAAAGCATCTCCTTTTCAGATAACTAGATTATGTAATATGACATGCTATGGTTAAAGTTACATTACACGAATCAAATGTTTTTGACCCTGATTGATTTTTAAGATACATAGTTTCATTAAATAATAAATATACGTACCAATCCTTCCAATCACCAAAGTCATTTCTGGGGTATCATCCTCATCCTCATTTTGTTCTCGAAAATAATTAAGAATAAACAAATAAATAAACGCTACACACTCAAGGCCCACACTGAGGTTTTCCCTTGTGTCGTGGGTCCCTTGAAACACACATAAAGACAAATACAAACACCCATGACCCGAGAACAAACAAATAAATCTTTGACATGCTGCTGGGTAGTAATAACTAACATTACTTAAATACTTAAAAGCAGTAGGTACAGTTTTAAAGTACAGTGGGTAATAAATATGCCTATTGGGTTTCTTCATGGGACAGACTGTCAGCCGACTCACCCTGCACTAGGAATAAATCTGTATTGCAGTGGTAAGACATCTAGTCAGTTCACGAGAGGCAAGGTTATGGTACTTATAGTTGAGTTGTTGTACAACTGAATAGGTACTTCTCTAAAGGCTTAACCAATTTCCAGAACTAGTAAATAAAAGTGAATAGATAGATTCTCAAATATAGACCCATATGTGTTGCCACAATTCCGTCAATATCATGTAGCGCAGAACACTTCACTTTATATAAATTTGAAAATAGTTCGTAAAAATAGTGAAGATAATTTTTTGACAAAAAAATGATGTCTGTTAAAAAAAATTATGCCTGTTCATTTTACTTTTTCATTTTGCTGTGATTCTACTCGTTTTATCACGTTATTTTCAAGATTATTCGTACCAAAATCTAAGTACCGTAGTCAGTTCGGCACTACCCACACTCACTTAGACGGCTGCAGTTCCGTTGTTTACAGCTCGATTTAAACGTTTTTATTGGGTTTCTTCATGGGACAGACTGTCAGCCGACTCACCCTGCACTAGGAATAAATCTGTATTGCAGTGGTAAGACATCTAGTCAGTTCACGAGAGGCAAGGTTGTTGTACAACTGAATAGGTACTTCTCTAAAGGCTTAACCAATTTCCAGAACTAGTAAATAAAAGTGAATAGATAGATTCTCAAATATAGACCCATATGTGTTGCCACAATTCCGTCAATATCATGTAGCGCAGAACACTTCACTTTATATAAATGGCAATCAGCCATTTTGTGAGAAAATTGTGGATAAGAACTGTTTTGAGTGACACCCAGGTGACACCTTTAACACTCTCATGTTTTCAAAATGGTTCAATGATAATCAATGGAAAAGAAATAGAAAAAATAAAAATTTTCAATGACTATCAACGTCTGACCTTTTTGGCAGGAGCTGTCAGGCAACTTGAAAGACTACTATAATGATTGAATTGTTATCTTTTTTGGTGACCCCAGTGTCATTACACGGTTACACATTACTCTCTCTGCTCTTTGTAGCTGACCCACGTCATGGAACGTTTTGAATTTGAAAATTAAAGTAATAGGTATAGTGTGTCCAATTAAGAATAATACGTAACAGATTTTATGGACTTACCTACTTTACTCAGTGGTTCACCCAGAGCAATTCTGTTTTCAGTGAAGAGACATGTGTAAGAAAAGCGAATTCTCTTGCCTTCTTCATCGAATTGGGTTTTGTCAAAATGTTTTTGACAAACGCGTTGTTTCAACAATTGCTCTTCAGAGAGTTCAAGGAGTATAGGTTTCGTTGGCGCGAGAAAAGACATATCCACAAACTTCTTATATAACTGTTTCTCGGGAAACAAAACAACTGTAGCGTTTCACCTGTTGCAGTGCAACCACCAACACAACACTTAAGCGTTTCCATGTTAAAGCAGGTTGCAAAAATAGCCTAAGATGAAAAAACCGTCGACGGAGGAGGATTTGTGACAAGGATCTCAACTTCAAACTCAACATAAAATACACGAGCACTCAACTCGAGCTCGCAAGGGTTCATAGAATTACTCTTGAACGATATAATTGTATATAAAAATCACTGTTCGCCGACCATCGGCTGAAAGAAAAAATCTTTAGCCGATACCTTGTTGTGCCGACAGCTCAATTCGCCGAAAGGACGTTCTAAAAATTTTTTTTTTCCGATGGCACGATTTGCAGATAAGCCGGTTCACTGAAAGCTCGACTGAGTGAATTAGCTATTTATCGATAGAAAGAATTGCAGAAAGCACTGTTCATATTTTCATTTACTAATACTTACTACGCCATTTGTTGGAACATAAGGTTTAGTTTTTTAGAATAAAAAGTAGCTTATTTATTAATCTAGAGCAGCATATTCCATCAAAATCAGTCCGTTAGTTTTAGGCATAGAATAATTAAGGTGTAGTTCACATTTGTTTGTTTAGATTTATTATAAAGTAGTCATAAAAAAACTAATATAATTTGCAAAACAAATGTATTTATTTTAGATATAAAACTGTTACCAAATGTTGTTGATAGTTTTGACACTCGAAAATATATTTTTTTCACCTACCTACAAAATAAATAACAAAATTTTATATGGAATCAAAGCTAAATGGTAATAATACGGGTTGCACATGGCAAAAGATGCTTATGAAAATCATAAAATAAAATAAATATATATGCATTTTAGTCATTTCCGCGACGAAAACTGATAATAAGTACTGCATTTATTTAGCAATGCACTTCAGTAAACGCCTGTGCGAACCATGAGAGCAATCATACATAATACCGTACTTGTACTTGCTCAGTGACAAGACGCCATCATGACAGTTTGAGGTTATCTTGACATACAGCATGACGTCACAAGATGGCGAATTAAAGGCGATAGCAGCGCGTTTCGCAGCTATTAGTACTAACATTGTCATGGGCCTGACCAAATGATTTCAAATGAATGAAGCGACAAGTGCCAAAGTTCACGGCGCAGCACGGTGCAGGGATTCCTCGGAATGAATCTCAATGTTGCCGATGTAAAAAATATAACGGCGGCTGTACACTCTCGCACGTCAGCGACCTGCCTCTGCCTCGAGTACGTACGTTTACACTCTCATGTCCATCAGTACAGACCAGTACCATTGAGTCCTTTGTTTTGAAATATAATGCAAGTACGTGCAAGTATGAAGAGTTTTATTTCGATATGATACGAAGCGTTATTTTTGTTACGAGAATTTTTGAAAATAGTTCGTAAAAATAGTGAAGATAATTTTTTGACAAAAAATGATGTCTGTTAAAAAAAATTATGCCTGTTCATTATACTTTTTCATTTTGCTGTGATTCTACTCGTTTTATCACGTTATTTTCAAGATTATTCGTAATAAAATCTAAGTACCGTAGTCAGTTCGGCACTACCCACACTCACTTAGACGGCTGCAGTTCCGTTGTTTACAGCTCGATTTAAACCTTTTTAGGTTCATTAGAATGCTGATAAGTGTAGCAATTTTTTATAATAAGCTAAATTACCGTAACCATAATGGTTTATGTTCTTTTCACACAGTAAAAAAAAGTTTAATTTTACAAAATATGGTTTTTTCAAAATATTTATTTTGTTACTAGCTTTACACTAATGCATCTTTGAAATAAAACAATGAATATTAAATTATCTTTCATTTGAGTCCCTATTTAAGTAAATCTGCCCAATAGTTATCTAAATATAGCGTAAATAAAATAGGACCGGCCGCCATCTTTGATACGTCATAGCTACCCCCTCCATACCCTTAGAAAGTGACTACCGCACTTTTTGTGTTCAGGAAAACATGCCGAATAAGTAGGTACCAGTAGTTCGTATGGCGGAGGTGAGTCCCACGAAAATCGTTATTTGAAGACTTTTGTACGAATGGGTCCCGCTCTATATGGCGAATCTTGGGCGAATCCATCAGAGATACAAAACGCTATAATAGCTATTATTATTTTTTGGCTAGCGATACGCCAGTGACACGTACCTTCTTACCTACTCAATGATATAATCACCAGCCATTGAGTAGGCTAATCATTAGACGCTAGAGAATTTAATTTAAACACTAAAGTAAACGCTAAACCTTTTCTTTAGAGTTTTAAAATCCATGTACACTGTAACAGAATTTCATATTGAAATGACTTAGCCAATGTCAGAATATTTGAAAATGAGAAAAAGAACATCATAGAAGTTTCAAGTTTAAAAGAGTTTGGAAAAAAGGTTCAAAATAGAGTATGAATAATAAATCCCTAGTGTGCTACTTTTCTAGTACAAAGGGCCACGCATGCGCGCACTCTGTGCTGTTGCCGTAAGAAGGGTTTTTAAGGCGACTACAGCACCCGATAAAGGCAGCACACATAGGAATAGTGCCATCTCCGTCTCTCAACAGGCCTGGGCCGGCAGTGCGAACAGTGTCGATACACGAAGTTTACGGACTATGAAAGCGTGCGTGCGTAAAAACATGTTCGAAAGTTAGAAAAATTAGATTTATGGAAAGGTAACAGCTTAAATCGAAAAATGCGTTAACTACTTATCGAGAGTGTTCAATCACGAACATTTTGATAGCAAATTAAAGTTCCTGTGCGCATTTTACTATCGTTTTTACAGCTTAAAAGATACACAATATTGGTATTTAGAGGTGACTTTGTGAGCTTTTTCTATCGAACCAAAAGTGCTGAATCATGTTTTCAGCAAACTACTTATCTAGTTTATGTCCTGAATATTACCGTAGTATTGTTTTCTTCGATTTAATGCAGTGCGTCATGCTTATCTACGCATCATAAAATCGTAATTTAGGTGCTGTAGTCGCCTTAATGAATTGGGGTAACTTGCTATGCTGGCCTCTGTACCAACAAACGGAATCATGGATGTATCAATCATAAGGCTGTTTTTAATATCGTAGCCTGAATGTACTCACGATTCCAAGAGCCGGCCTGGTTCTGGTAGATGACGTTGTTGGGGTTGGGCACGAGGCTGGGGTAGTGGAACTGGCTGCTGGATGGCTGCGGGGATGGAACCATCCACGACGGGAACACTGGCGGGGTGAGAGCCACTGGGGACAGCGGGGATGGGTAGCCACCTTTAACAAATAAATTCATTTTTTTATTTTACTACGCCCGCGACTTTGTCCACGTAGTTTTCTTTTCAATTCTAATTTTCTTTCGTGAAACATTGCCATTTTTGTGATCATTTTTATAGGTAGGTCATTTTTTATGGGCTCCGCCTATATTCATTATTATTGTTAGATTGTTAAACTGAACATCTGTCCCCAAGAAACCAGTCAAATTATGAAAAATTTTCGCCTCTGCAAAAACTTGAGCAATTACTATTAGTACGAGGTATGTGAAGCCAACTTTTTCGGCAGATTCTTAGCGTCAAAAGGAAGAAAATCAAGAAGATCTGATTAAAATACCCAAAAAAGCCCTTTATTAGTCTGTTACTTGATATTTGATACAGTTTTAACTTACTTATAATTGGCTTTGATTGAATATACTGGGTGAAAAAGAACCCAAGTAGCATTTTACTCCATTTAAGAGTTCACATTTAGTTCACAGGTGTACTTAAAGCATTAATGTACTCTTATATTAGGTCACTCGTGATGTATCAGCTGTATTATGGCGAAAAATACACCTAAAAAGAAGCTATATTCAAAATCCTGAACCAGTATCACTCAAAGAACACATTTATGAAAAAAACAATTTTTTTTAATATTTTTTCAATGGGAAAAGTTCATTTTTTGCCTAAACGTAAACATTTCTCCTACACCAGGCACGCGAGGGGTGCGGGTAGCGCGAGGGGGGTGCGCCCGAGTGGTGTCTACGTTTAGGAAAAAAAATATATCCCCCCCCCCCAAAATAAATAAAAAGTGTTCAGTGATACTGGTTCAGGATTTTCAATGAAGCTAGGAGGTTCTTTTTCAACCTGTATACCCATTTCATAATAAATTAGTTCTTAATAAATTAGCAGAAAAAAAAGATATCTTACCAGGCGTAGGCGGGTTGTTGAACATAGGGCTTCCCCCCATCCCGGCGTAGTTGGGAAAATCGGGCAACTGCATGTTATAAGGCGAGCATGGCGAGTTGCCCAGGTTGTGCGAAGGGGAGAATGGGTTAAACATGCCAAAGTCAGGGATGGTTGCCGTAGCTGATGGGATGTTGTATGATTCGGGGACTTCCGCTGCTATCACCGGCTCATTACCACCGAGGAGCTCGCGACGAGCTTCGTAGATATCGCCTGTTAAAGGTTGAGTAAAAGTAAATGTAAAATTCGTAGAATTTGTAGTTGGAAGGGTCGGAAGAGGCCGCCCTAGGCGAACGTACTGTGGTATGCAGACCTTCATGGAGGATCGGGCATGACGCAACTTCTTTCTCATTCGGTCATTTCGAAGAAGATAATTCGAATATCAATTTAAAAGGTTTGAAATGGTATTCGATGTCAACATTCGAAATGATTGAAGATCTGGTCTTAGGCCATTCATTATGTGGATTCATTGTAGTGAGCTCGCGGAAGAAGTTCTTGTATGCGTTCGTAGGCGTGCAAATAGCAATTTACTAAGCATTGTTGAATAATGTTAACCGTGTAGTGTGAGAATAAAAGTAAGTGTAACAAAAGTGTGGTACCTGATTAATTTATATTATTAATACCTGAAGAAGAACTTCGTATTTTACTCATTACTTAGACCAAATTCGAAGTATGAATGTAGAGGAAGAGAAGAGGTGTGTTTGGATCGTAGCAAGTGGCAATCTGTGGTCTCTGCCTACCCCAATTGGATAAAAGCGTGAGCTTAAATATTGTTGCGGCCGGGCCCGAGTATTCGAGAGAAAATAGGAGGAACAATAAACAAGTCCAGTTCGAGAAAGCTCACATACAAAAAAAATAGAACGGCGATGTAAACAACCAAAAAAAAGGGGTTGCGTTGCAACAACACAAAGCTGCGTCATCACAGAGTACACGCAAGATTGACCCTTGCACGTAGGACGTAAAGTACATAATCCCGTGCACACACCGTGAGAACACCGGCCTTAGCAACGAGTTGTTTACTTCGTGGACGTCTAACTGCGCGTGATTTTGCGAGAGCGATTATCGGGATTGTTCCAGAGCCCCTTCCGGCCGAATATAAATACGGGCGAGCCGCGCCTAGCGGGGCAGTTGATCTCAAGCGATACAAGCGATACATCGGAGCGAAGTAGAGGAAACCTACGACCACAGCGCGACCTAGGACTACGTTTAGCTTACGATTCGGACTCTGATCTACGGAAGGAACCTACGACCACGGCGTGACTACGGACTACGATTTTGACTCTGCGACTGGGCTGACGGCTTCTGTGAGGACCTAGGATTTATTTAGCTGGCTGAATAAACACCTAAATCATAGTCACTGGTGTTTCACTCCGAATCGGAACCTAGCACGCAACAATTGGTGTCGGAAGTGGATTTGGAGAAGCCATGCCAGTGACTCAGAGGAAGGTCATCACCAGCGTCAGGGGAAGGGTGCAACTGGCTGCGGAGGCAACGGGTACAGCTCGCCAGGCCATAACCACTGGCCATCAAGACACGCCTATCAGTCCCGCTCATCGGGCTACGCCCACTGCTTATATGGATTCGCCCACCATGGAAGCCCTGCCTACTAGCCCTGCGAAAGAAGACCCGCCTACCACTCACCAGGACATGCTCACTGTTCATCAGAGACAAACGCTGCGAGAATTCTTAGAGGATAAACGGGAGGACCTGCTTGCTTCGCTGCAAATGATGGAAGAGTTACTGCAGCCGGCGCTATATGGCAACACCATAATCTTTGACGGAACAGGAACGTGGGAAGCTTACCATTCGTTCCTGCAAGCTTATGGTGACTTAATGGTCTGGGACTGCGAGGAGCGCTACCATTATCTCGTCGGTGCTCTACGTGGAGAGGCTATAAAATGCCATTATAGAGTGTTCTCCCGGCCCACTTCACTTTCTACAATAGAAGACCTGATGAAAGTACTGTGCGAGGAACTTGCAGCAAGCTACGGCAGCCATTTGCTATGACGCCCGAAAAAATCACGGCCCAAAACCTTCAAGAGCCCTCAGGAAGTTAAGAAATTTGACAAGCCAGTAAAAAAGATAGCTGGCTTTATAACGCAGATGTTAGATTGGGAAAAAGAACTTGAAGACGTAAAGGCAAAACTAAAGTCTCTTATTAAGGAAGAGCAGCCGATGGTGCAGGATAATCCTAATGAGGGAGGGTTACTGCTATCGGATATAGATAGGAGAAGTTCGCCTGTAGCCGAATTGGAACCCAATGAGGAGCCGTCTAATAGGAATGTGCTGCAGCAGGATCGAGGACCGTCTACGGTGGCTGAACAGGAAGAGTCCTGTGACGAGGATCGGGTTGAGAAGGCAAGTGACAAAGACACGGCAGAGGAGATAGTGGAACAGGAGGAGGCGGAGCAACGTTTTCCTATCGCGGATGAGGAACCGGTGGTACAAAGTCAACCGAGTGAGAAAGAGTCGCTGCTGTCGGATGCGAGTGAGGAGGTGAAGGCGGAACCCAGTGATGAGTTGTCTCCAAGGACGGTGCAACACAATGAGGAGTGCGCTATGGAGCCCGCTCAAGAGGAACGGGTTAGCGCTGATTGGAAAGAAGAGCTACGTGACAGTGCCTTAGCAGAGGATGAGTTACTGCTGTCAGATACAGGAGAGGAGGATAAGCTCATGGTAGAGCTTGAACCCGAGGAACAGTCGTCTTCAGGGAGGGTGCAACAGGATGAGGGTTGCGTTACGGAGCCGGCTGTAGAGGAAGGGTTTAGGGAGTATCCTCAGGATGGCATCGTGACAGCAGAAGAAACGGAGAGGCAGAAACCAACAGAGGAGGATAAGCAGAAAGACCAGGAGCAACGGATGGAAATGGAAGAATACAAGTATCGCAGTGAAGGTGAGCAGGCATACAGAGGCGACGAAGTTCCTGTGCCAATGGAGATCCTGCCTGCGAAGAGGGGAACCCTGTTTTCTCTCACCGGTGACAACGACTTCCGAGACAAGGGTAGTCGAAAACACTTGAAGGGGGCTCGTCTTCGACAACGAGTTCGGGGTTCACGAAGAGGTCTCCGTAAGCAGGCTATGAGGGATGGTAGACGCAAGAAGATGTCTGCAAGCACCTGGGCTACCACAAGAAAGACATGCAGCACAACTGCTGGAAGGGTAAAGCCGATGAAGAAATGCGCTCTCACTTCAACACACTTAAGGGGCTTAGAAAAAGGAAGAGCATCCAACGCTGTGAAGCCATCACCGCATTTTGGAGAATGTGACAAGTCATATCTCAGAGAGATGATCAATGTGATGAGACCACGGCCGGATTCAGGAGGACGAGACACGCCAGATCCTGGAGGAGGAAGTTGTATTCGTCTGAGGCTTGGACATGCTCGGGACGAGCACGTCTAAGAAGGGGGCAGTGTTGCGGCCGGGCCCGAGTATTCGAGAGAAAATAGGAGGAACAATAAACAAGTCCAGTTCGAGAAAGCTCACATACAAAAAAAATAGAACGGCGATGTAAACAACCAAAAAAAAAGGGGTTGCGTTGCAACAACACAAAGCTGCGTCATCACAGAGTACACGCAAGATTGACCCTTGCACGTAGGACGTAAAGTACATAATCCCGTGCACACACCGTGAGAACACCGGCCTTAGCAACGAGTTGTTTACTTCGTGGACGTCTAACTGCGCGTGATTTTGCGAGAGCGATTATCGGGATTGTTCCAGAGCCCCTTCCGGCCGAATATAAATACGGGCGAGCCGCGCCTAGCGGGGCAGTTGATCTCAAGCGATACAAGCGATACATCGGAGCGAAGAAGAGGAAACCTACGACCACAGCGCGACCTAGGACTACGTTTAGCTTACGATTCGGACTCTGATCTACGGAAGGAACCTACGACCACGGCGTGACTACGGACTACGATTTTGACTCTGCGACTGGGCTGACGGCTTCTGTGAGGACCTAGGATTTATTTAGCTGGCTGAATAAACACCTAAATCATAGTCACTGGTGTTTCACTCCGAATCGGAACCTAGCACGCAACAATATGTATGTATTTAAATTCGTAGAACAGAGACGCTTGCTGATCTCAACCGAACAGTGAGGTTAAGCAAGGCATAACCTGATGGTTTTTTTATTATTATATTAAGATGGGTTAACTCTTGAACTCAATCTTGACCATAAGGTCAAAGATGAGGTCGACGATGGAGCGAGTTAACTCAGAAAATGCCTATAAAGGTACTGGTACTCCCACGCACCGACGGAACACAGCAAGCTGGCGTCGGTCTTCGGTTGGGGGTAGTCACAAACCAGACGGTCCTTTACAGAGCCTACCACACCGCATGAGACCATAGGACGACACCTCAGATTCAGAAAAAAATGAATTGTCGTTGCCTGGGATGGATGACTAGGAGGCAGGTCTCATTTTTCTTTCCTTAGTCGCCACGACACCCACGGAAAGAGATGGGATGATGTTATTCTCAACCGATCACCACACGGTGGAGAAACCAAAGTGACAATTTATCACGAGCGTTTCCGTGCTTCGAAGGGCACTTTAAGCTGTCGGTCCCGGCTGTTAATAGACTGCAGTCGTTAAAACCATTGTGCGGTTTGGGTTGAAGATGCCGAAGTCAGGGATGGTTACCGTAGCTAATGGGATGTTATATGATTCGGGAACTTCCGCGGCTATCACTGGTTCCTTACCCCTGAGGAGGTTCGTAAATATCGCCTGTTCAACGATTGAATATAAATATTGGTAAAATGTTGAATTACAAAGAATCTAGGCCCGTCTAGGGGGTAAGAAGTGGGGGCCCATGCCTCTGTCGGCAAATTCAAACCTAGCAGACGAATACACAACTCATCGTTGACAACTTTTACCACTGAGAAAATAAACATGACGCAGGGAGGCCTATGTTCATCAGTGAGGATGGATGAAATGATATGATGATAAAGGTAAAAACGTAGTCCGGCGCCGGCGGGGGCGACATATTTAAGTTTTTGACCTGCCTCAAAATAAATCAAATTCAAAGCGCTGCCGCCATTTTCCTTTCTATAAAAATTCTTCGTAAAGCTACTTTAGTATTTATTAGCTTGAACCATGTTTGAACCTATTTCGACCTAGTTTGGCCTGAAATCGAGCTTGGTTGGGGTGCGAACGGTGGAAGATATTGTTTGGTTTTTTTTACACTTTATTATGCAGAAGCAACAACATGATGAAGCGTGAATGAAGAAATCAAAGAAATAAAAATGTCTCTTTTCTATGGAAGAAATTGATATGCATTGGTTTTGGCTTTACGATGGTAGATGCCCGGGAGCTGCATGACTTTATATTATAATACAAACTGTCGTATTATATATAACTAGCATTCCGCCCGATACTTCATTCCCGTGGGAATTCGCCTATAGATGTTCCTCATGGATAATGTAAAAAAGGTTTTTTTTCATACAATCAAATCTTAGATTTTTATAATATTAGTGCATATAATCTTTGATTATTATAAATAAAATTTCTTCCACGCTGGACTAGGAGAGAAAGAAAATTTAGAATGTACCAGCTGCCAACTCTTCCCAGGTATAATGTAACCTCCCCATTATAAGCGTGAGCGTAAGTTAGAGTGTATGTTTGTTTCATACACAGATTAAATTAAATGAGAGAAAACAAATCATAAAATCTGCATGAAACAATAAAATAAACGAGACAGAAATGCGAAATACGTCTCATCAGTGTCCTTATGACGTAGATGTCGTTCATGCAACGTTAATGTTTACGATGCGAGAGTGCTTGACCGTGAATAATAAAATCCATTGTAAGGACAAGTTTATCTTAAGCTTTTCAAGGCACTATGTTTAGGAAACTCAGTGAGTAACTATAAAGGAAAAAAATATGGGGGAAATAATGGTAAGTGGCCTGTATTAGGTATCTCTCTTTCAACGTTATAAGGAGTACTTACCAGCGCATCTTTCAATCCCCTTGATGACGACGGAGACGATCCCCTGCTTGGGCTTGCGGCGTATGTTGATGAAGACATTGTGTTTGTTCATCAGTCTGTTCGTTTGCTCGTTCTCTATGCGGAAGGCTTCGTCCGACACGTCGAAGATCACGATCAGAGGGAGACTTCCCTGTGGAAAATAATTTTTAATTAATCATATCATTCATGTTATTAATTTACTTCTTTATTCATTATTGTACACACAAATACATATAAAAAAAATACACAAAGAAAGGACATGTACAACGGCGAGAGGGAGAGGCAGTTGAAGTGGGCAAGGGTGTACCAAGATAAAGTGAGATAATAAATTTATAATACAAACATAATAATTAATAAATATATAAGCACATACAATTAGCTAAATAAATAAATAATATAAACCTACATATATAAAATACCTATAATATATACATACATACAATATATGGATAATACTTAGATAGGTAAATAATGTTCTTTCAGCTCTCTCTTGAACGCATCCAATGAACAACTCGCTCGAATGGCCTGTGGAAGTGAATTCCGCCATAACAGGATGAGGAGTGGGGGGGGAAACGAAGGAGAAGGGATCTACTGGTCCGGCAGTTTACTTAATACTAATGGGTCGAAAATTCGTAAGTTTATTGTGTTTTTACCTTTGTTCCCGACGCACGCGCCGTCATCATCATCATCATCATCAGCCTGTATCAGTCCACTGCTGGACATAGGCCTCTCCTATGGCACGCCACTGAGCTCGGTCTTCAGCTCTCCTCCTCCAACCACTGCCCGCTACTTTACGAATATCGTCACCCCACCTAGTAACAGGGCGCCCTACGCTACGTTTGCCGATTCGTGGTCTCCATTCTAAAACTTTTCTGCCCCAACGGCCATCGGTTCTACGACAGATATGACCAGCCCACTGCCACTTAAGCTTGCTAATTCGCCGGGCTATGTCGGTAACTTTGGTTTTCTGACGGATTATTTCGTTTCGAATCCGATCCCTCAAAGAAATACCGAGCATAGCCCTTTCCATAGCTCGCTGAGCGACTTTAAATTGGTGGACTAGTCTCACTGTGAGTGGCCACGTCTCGGCTCCGTATGTCATCACGGGTAGGACGCACTGATTGAAAACTTTCGTTTTCAGGCTTTGGGGTATGGGTGACGTGAAGACTCGGCGGAGTTTCCCAAACGCTGCCCAGCCCAGCTGTATCCGTCTCTTAGCTTCCCCGTCGAAGTTGTTTTTACCTACTCGGAGCATCTGTCCCAGGTACACATATTCAGAAACAACCTCGAGGGGGACTCCGTTTACCGCGACCGGCCCCGGGTCAACATGTTCGTTGAACATGACTTTGGTTTTATCCAAGTTCATCCGGAGCCCTATACGCTGAGACGCATTAGCTAGACTGTCCAGCATCCGTTGAAGATCCTGCAGCGTTTCAGCCATAATGACGATGTCGTCTGCAAATCGTAGGTGCGAGATGTGTTCACCGTTTATATTGATGCCGTACTCTTTCCAGTCCAGCATCTTGAACATATCCTCCAGAGCGTTAGTGAACAGTTTCGGTGATATGACATCACCCTGTCGCACTCCTCGACGCAGGTGGATATGTTCGGTCTGCTGATTCTGTATTTGGACGGTCATCGTTGCGGCTTCATAAAGACATCTCAGCACCTCGATGTATCGCCAGTCTACTTGGCATCGCTGCAGGGATTCCAGAACAGACCAGGTTTCGATTGTGTCAAAAGCCTTCTCATAGTCCACAAAAGCTAGACAGAGGGGCCGATTGTACTCTTCAGCTTTCTGTACAACCTGGCGCACTGTGTGGATGTGGTCTATGGTTCCGTATCCACTACGAAATCCGGCCTGTTCGGGAGGTTGAAACTCGTCGAGTCTTCTCGCAAGACGATTCGTGATGACCCTTGAAAACAGCTTATATACGTGGCTCAAGAGCGATATCGGCCTGTAGTTTTTCAATAAGGTTTTGTCACCTTTCTTGAAAAACAAGATGACTACGCTCTTGTTCCACGCACGCGGAGTTCTCCCGGTAAAGAGAACGGTGTTAAATAGCTCCTGGAGCTCCCTCAGTACGGGAATTCCCCCTGCCTTAAGAAGCTCAGTTGTTATACCGTCCTCACCTGGGGCTTTTCCATTTTTAAGCTGTTTAAGGGCCAGCTCGATCTCGTTCAGGCTGATTTCGGGCAGGTCTTCTGTGAAGTGGCGTGTGAGGGTAGCTCGATGGTCGCTATTTCGAGATTCAGGTCGAGGTGCGTAGGAGGCGTAGAGCTGGCTGTAGAAGTTTTTAACTTCCGAGAGGATCTCCGGCTTTGAGGTGACCTTCATCCCCGTGGCTGTGGTCAACTTCGTCAGGTGGCTTCTCCCGAGTGACTGGACGAACACTTTCGACCCCCGGTTTTGCTCAATTGCTTTTTCAACCAAGAGCGTATTGAACGCTCGGAGGTCGCGTCGTACCAGTTTCGTGATTTGTTTGTTGAGCGCCCGGTGTTCTGACAAAGTTGACGGGGGATTTTCTCGTCTTTTACTCATTAGCTCTAAAGTCCCTCTCGAAAGTTTTGACTTCTTGCCTGTACGCCTCGTTTGGCAGAGCTTTGTGCCTTCCTCTCGAAGAGTGCTCAGTACTTGATCGAGCTTCTGGTCAACATCACCTGTGGCTTCAAAGGCAGCGAATCGGTTTTCCAGTTTTATCCGGAACAGTTCGGAGCCCATCACGGTTTGGAGCGTATTTGGTCGGAGCCTAGACTTCATCAAGCGGGTTCTTTCGCGTTTGAAATCGATATTCAGAGTGCCCCGGACAAGTCGGTGATCGCTTCCGGTTTTAAACCTAGCAATCACTGAGACATCTCTGAATATGCGCCTTTTATCCGTCATGATGAAGTCAATCTCATTTTTGGTTTGACCATCGGGGCTCTGCCACGTCCACTTCCTTTGGGGCTGTTTCTTGAAGAACGAGTTCATCATAAAGAGCCCCTCTTTTTCGAGGAAGTTAACAAGCATTTGCCCCCGGTCATTTCTGCTCCCATAACCATGCGGTCCAACTGAGCGTTCGCTGCCGGACTTTGTTCCCACTTTGGCGTTAAAATCTCCCATGACAACGTTGTAGTGGGCCCTGTAGGTGTTATGCAGGGCCTTCGATATGTCTTCGTAGAGAATCTCCACATCCTCATCCGAGTGTGTCGAAGTCGGTGCGTAGGCCTGCACGACTTTGACGGTGTACCTTTCGGTCAGCTTAATAATTATGTACGCAACCCTTGTCGACACACTGGATACTTCGACAACGTTGTCAACGAGAGTTCTATGGACCAGAAACCCGACCCCGCCCTGGGAAAGTTGATCCCCTTCTCTGAAATACATAAGATGGCCCGATTCTAAGGTTACGGTGTCCTCTCCCTCTCTTCGGACTTCACTTAGTCCCAGAACGCCCCATCTTATGCATTTCAGTTCCTCTTCCAACTGTAGAAGGTGCTCGTCGAGTCGCAGCGTGCGTCCGTTGTACGTAGCCAGGGTCAATTGTTCGTGGAGGTGGCGGCCTACCGTAACCCGGGGATTCTTAGCACCCCCTACCCCGCCGTAACCATGACCGCCGCCTTGGTCAGGAATAGCGGGGCGGCCGGGAACTGGGGGCCTTGGTAAATGTGTGCTTGCCATAAGAGGTTATGCCCATAATCGCCACGCTGGGCAATGCGGGTTGGCGATCGCAGAGCGTAGCTTCTCGCACCAGTGATACTGCTGCCCATCACTGGTCTGTTGCATTTAGCCACGCTATTTGAATGGATATACCGCCATTGTTTCGGTCGTCAGAGCCTCGTTCGTTGATCAGCAGGATGTACCACGAGCAGGAGAGGTTGACTTGGGGCACTGAGATAGTGAGCGTACCCCCTTACATCCCCCGTGGTCACGGGTAAATTATGTGTTCAAATCGCGAAAATGAGACAGTAGTTCTCCGTACGAGACATAGATGGCGCTAACCTACACGCACGACGCTCGACTTGAAAGCACGATAGCTCAGTTGGTTTAGAGCACCAGGAGATCTAATCCTGGGGTCGTGGGTTCAAGTCCCATTCGCACTGAACGTTTTTCTTTCCCTAAAACTATTATATCTACTTCTTCTTCTTATCGTTTATGTACAAAGTGTGTGCCGAACTTAGCTTACCCTGGTGTCAGAGTTTTCGAACCGCACAATGGCCTGTGATTTGGTTTTAACGACTGTACCTAGTCAATCGACAATAGCCGGGATCGACAGCTTAACGTGCCCTTCGAAGCACAGAAACGCTCGTGATAAATTGGCACTTTGGTCACCCATCAGGTTCTCTGCCTCCAAGGGCGGATCCAGGGGGGGGGGTCACGGCGGTCATGACCCCCCCTGGGCTGGGTCCAGGACCGAGGCGAACCACTAATTAAAATTATTTAAAAAAATGTTTTTATATATTTTGACGTAAAACGCCTTTGGTCTCAAACGTTCAGTAAACAACGCCGATTCTGCGAACACCTCCTCGATTTTATCAATCACTTCTGCCATATTCAGCGAACATGACAAATTAATTACCAAGCTCTTAAACAGATTTAGAGACTCCAATCGTTCTATGCGGCAATTTCAATAATGATCCAGGCCACGATACTTGTACCTATCTATTATTATATCATCAAAATTAAATTATAACTTATTGTGACTTGACCACGACATCAGCCAATTGCATCAGTTGATAAATCATTTTGTATGGGAAGTCAAACATTTTTTTTTTCGTATTTCGGCATTTGTTCTTAGGGAAAGTTGTTCAGTGTCATGGGCTGATTCACCACCCGAGAGGATAAGAACTGTATATCATGATTTACCTATTTCCCTACGTTTCGACGCGTTTGCACGCGCCTTTGTCACGGGTAGACCAAATAGGTACCTAAGTAAATCATGCATGATATATGAGTAGTTTTCAACAACAGTAAATTTTTGACTAATTTTTGTGGAAATCTTTGTATGATCGAATTCTATGTATATCAATAAATATTGCACGTGTTAACCAATACAAAAAGCTTTTAATAATTTGAAAAAATATTTCAAATACCCTATACAGGGTGTAAAGGACAGCTTAGCAAATATTTAAATGGTGGAATCTACCCATAGCTATCATCAGCTAGAAAAAATGATTTTTCCCCGGAAACTTCATGACACGCGAATTTTACCCGTTTTAGTAATTTATGATGTGTTCAAATCGCGAAAGTTTAAGGCGACTACAGCACCCGATAAAGGCAGCACACATAGGAATAGTGCCATCTCCGTCTTTCAACAGGCCTGGGCCGGCAGTGCGAACAGTGTCGATACACGAAGTTTACGGACTATGAAAGCGTGCGTGCGTAAAAACATGTTCGAAAGTTAGAAAAATGAGATTTATGGAAAGGTAACAGCTTAAATCGAAAAATACGTTAACTACTTATCGAGAGTGTTCAATCACGAACATTTTGATAGCAAATTCAAGTTCCTGTAAAATGCACATTTTACTGTCGTTTTTCCGCTTAAAAGATGCACAATATTGGGTATTTAGAGGTGACTTTGTGAGCTTTTTCTATCGAACCAAAAGTGCTGATACATGCTTTTAGCAAACTACTTATCTAAATTATGTCCT
Source organism: Aproaerema taeniolella (assembly GCA_949987775.1). Taxonomy (NCBI): domain Eukaryota; kingdom Metazoa; phylum Arthropoda; class Insecta; order Lepidoptera; family Gelechiidae; genus Aproaerema; species Aproaerema taeniolella. Next base: position 2,839,572 of record OX465257.1, read on the forward strand.
GAATATTACCGTAGTATTTTTTTCTTCGATTTAATGCAGCGCGTCATGCTTATCTACGCATCATAAAATCGTAATTTAGGTGCTGTAGTCGCCTTAAAGAGTTAAGTATATTGAAATAGACTTACCACAAGCTGTTGCCTAGCAGCATACACGTCCCGGATTCGCCCAGTAATAGTGACAGTGCTCTTCTTAATAGGCGGGGTGTTAGGGTCGTTAGCGTCAGGGAACATGACTTGGGCCCCCGTGCCCTTCATGATGGCCTTCAGTTGGTCGGAGCCGCTCCCCACGACGGCCGCGTGGTGCATTGGGGAGATTTCCAACGACATCTGGACTTGGGTTTGGCTCTGTGGGGATAGGGTCATTTTTTTATATGCTTCTTCTTACCAGCCCATATACGTCCCCACCGAGGAGCACGGGCCTCCCTTCGAAACACGAAGGGGATTTAAGTCATAGTCCACCACGCTGGCCCATTGCGGGTTGGTGGACCGCTCGTCTTTCGAAAATGAATTTTCTTGGACGGGCGGGTTTCATCACGATGTTTTCCTTCACCGTTGAGCAAGTGATAATTAGAAATCCGTACATAAATCCGAAAATACGAATTTAGTGGTACAGGCCCGCACCAGGATTTGAACCCGCGACCTTCGGATTACAAATCTAGCTCATTATCAACTGGGCTATCACCGCTGCCCAGCTTCCGCTGCCCGCTGCCGCTGCATATGCTTAGGCAAAAAAAAATGTTTTATGCACAATTAGAATTTTTAGCACAATTAAAATTATAGAAAGGACTGAAAAATAAGCCGACCTTTTTTGAAGAACTTCAATATGTAGCTTCATGGCAGTTAAAGTAGACTTTGGCCCGCATTATAGGAGACTCAAGTCTTGATCTATACTTAACTATAGATTGTCCCTTTCACTTACTGTCAAAATGACAAAGACAACTGCTACTTAAGTATAGATCAGAGTCTGAGTCGCATTCTGTAAAACGGACCTTAAACAACCATTCCGGAACTTTTTTATTATTTTTTTATTATAAGATGGGTTAACTCTTGACCTCAATCTTGACCATAAGGTCAAAGATGAGGTCGACGATGGAGCGAGTTAACCCAGAAAATGCCTATAAAGGCACTGGTACTCCCACGCACCGACGGAACACAGCAAGCTGTCTGGCGTCGGACTTCGGTAGGAGGGTGGTCGCGAACCAGACGGCCCTTTACAGAGCCTACCACACCGCATGAGACCATAGGAGGACGACACCTCAGATTCAGAAAAAAAAATGTGTCGTTGCCTGGGATGGATTACTAGGAGGCAGGTCTCATTTATGTTTCCTTAGTCGCCTCCTACGACACCCACGGAAAGAGATGGGGTGGTGTTATTCTCAACCGATCACCACACAGGTAAAGTTCCATTCTGGAACTTTATTAAATACAATACAGTGAAAAAAATAAATCACTTAATTATACACGCTCGCTCGCCAATGTTTAAGAATATCTTCTAAATTGAGGAATTAGGAACTTCACCAAAACTTAATCTTATCTAATGTATTATCGTTTTATGAGCTTATCTCACTAATTTAAGAAAATCAGGTCATTGATCCACCATAATGCAAGTTACCACAGCGAAAACAGAGAACCTTCAACGCTGGACTTGGATTGAAAGAAAAACTTAGAATGTGCCAGCTGCCTACTCTTCCCAGGCATACTGTAAAAGCCAGTAAGTGGGACGTGAGGGTTTTGCTGTATAATGGGCGAAAGGCTGACCACCTCTCACAATCACACAACATGTTCCATCTAATAACCCTCACTATTTGTGTCAAACGTGGCATTAAGTGGTTTTCTAGAACCAGTGATGCTCTGCCTACCCCTTTAGGAATTACAGGCGTGAACGTATGTATTTATGTAGGTCAGGGGTTCCCAACGTTTTAACCTATGCGCCTCACCTAACGTTGAGCTAAAATCCTACGCCCCCTCTAGGGGCTGAAATTGGGAGTTTATACAAGAAAATTAAACAAACAATGATAAAGTGATAAAAATGAGGGTGTTTATTTGGGGGTGAAGGTCGTGTTCGTGTTGCAACTTGTCGCCAACTTCGCGTCGGTGGCACCGTCTGTTCACGTCGCGCGAGAATAGGTACCTACATTTTAATAAATGTACCTTTTGTTTTTACGGGGATATGCAGTTAACCTGAACCGTTTCTTCTCTATTATTTTATGACTCGTAGCGTGGAGAACGGATACAACAAAAATTAACCAATTGAGTTTAGTAATGTTTTTTAATAGTTGGGAAACCTTGATGTAGGTAAAACGGTGGCGGCGGCTCCGCGAACTACATTAAGGCCCGTATTAAAGAAAGAGACTCAAAGTCTTGATAGAAAGCTGAAATTCGGCAAAAACGTGTCTTTTATCGCCGGTTTCTCGTGGTCCCAGGATTAGTAGGTACTAAAAAATAATTTTTCGAAATTCCCACAGGAACGAAGTCCCGGGCACTCTAGTAGTCAATAAGATAGTATACGTACCGCGAGTGGCCCACACATGTAGTTCATAAGCAGGGTGGTGGCTTCCATGGTGGACTGCACTTCCCATTGAACTCCCTTCACCACCACCAGGTTGGCGTGCAGCTTCGGACGGTTGCGCATCATCACCTGGACACAACACATCATCAGTTCATCATCTGTTTGTTAACCAAAGACGAAAAAGAGGGGTGTTGTAAGTTTGACGTACGTATCTGTGGATCAGTGTGTCTGTTTGTGGTATCGTAGCTCCTAAACGAATGGATGCGGTTTTTTTTATTTAGTTATTTTATTATTTTTTGTTTGAAAGCTGACGTAATCGTGATGATTTAAAAAAAAATTGCCGTTTAAGAGGTTAAAAGTTGTAAGCGATCGATTTTTTTTTAATTTTTTTTATTAGATAGATAGATAAGAAATTTATTCCAGTACAGTACACACTTACAAAGAGTCAGTACAGAAAGAGACAAACACAAAAGCAACGACAGAGTTTTACAATACAACAAACAAGGAAATAAGGAACAAATAAACAATAAATAGCAAAGAAAGTAGATAAGATAAGCACAGAGACATAGAGCGTAATAACATAGAGAAATAGAACACACATAATAATAACAATAATTAAAACAAAAAAAAAGTAAAAAAAAACAAAGCAAAGTAAGTGTGTGCTGCAGGAAACTAGGTTGCAGCTCAGTATAAAGTTTTACCGTAAGTGGCAAAACAATGATTTTCAGCTGCCGCCTACAAACTAACCTAACTATATATCACACAGGTAACGTAATAAATAAATACCTAGTAGGTATTTCAAAAAATTATGTCAGAAAATTGTTGTACAGTGGGCCGCACATCCAGTTGCCTATGGGTGCACTCTGTGCTGTTACGACAAGAACGGTTTCTCATTAAATTGGGGTGACCTGATTTGCTATTTGTATTTTACGTTAATTTTTTAATTTTACATCAGTACGTAAATTTATTTCTGCTCGACTTCAAAAAAATCACCTTTTCTACAATAAATTTAAAATCCCTTTACGTAATTTACAATGAAACGGTTAAAGGAGTTAATTTTCTGTTACTGTGAGTGGGTAAACTTTATCATCTTTTTGTAATACCTTCGAAATATGCACACAAAACGTGTCAATGGTTCGGTAGTGATTTAAGCACTGGTTACTGAAAGCTAAAATGAAAAATAATTGGCAATAAATCAATTTGATATACTTAACTTAGTGTGAAATGGAAACGCGAAAATTAAATGAAGTTTTATTACGAAGTAAGATTACCTACAACAATGTGTAAAGAAAATGGAATCTCTACTAATATTATAAATGCGAAAGTAACTCTGTCTGTCTGTCTGTCCGCCTTTCACGCCTAAACTACTGAACCGATTTTGATGTAATTTTGTACAGATAGATTAGACCTTGGAAAAGGACATAGGCTACATTTTATCCCACAATTAGGCACGGTATAACCTGTAGTCCACGTGGGCAGAACCGCGGGCGGAAAGCTAGTATAACATAACTCAAAAACTTAAAAAAAAAATAGAACCAACTTCAAAAAGCGAAAAATAAATACAATATCATTTGATGTGCTATGTAGTACCTACCTACTGAGCTGTTTGAAGTCGGTGCGAAGGTGGCCTATCAAACTTGATTTTTTTGGCAAAGAAAATTAACTTTTTCCATTTTTAGTGCAAAATTATAAACTCTTCATTTTTTGAAGTCGTTTAATAAAACGAAGTGTTATTTGAAGTCGTTTAATAAAACGAAGTGTTAGCTTTGAAAAGTTTAAGCGAATTTTTGATTTTTTATTCTACATACATACTGTTTTAAATGACAATCCCCCTTTTTTTGAAGTCGGTTAAAATACTAAAACCTTCTCCTAAATGTAACAAATACTTTTCTGAAAACCGCATCAAAATCGGTTCAGCCAAACGCGAGATAATCGCGGACAAACATACATACATTCAGGTCAAACTGAGAACCTCCTTTTTTTGAAGTCGGTTAAAATTTTTTAAAAAACGTCGGTATCACCCGCGACATACTTACGTCACTTTTTATAACTCTGAAACGGCATAACCTAACCATCTCGATTACGTCAAATTTAATAGAGAAAATTCCTTTCGTTTAGAAAATACTTATTCCCAAAGTGGTCCAGGTGGACCCCAGGGGTCCGCGGGCGACTCGATGGGGGTCTATGTTGGCGTGACACAAAAATGGGCGTTTACGTTGGCGTGACAAAAAAATGGGGGTTCACAATTCGTAAGCGGGGTCCACGAAAATTTATCTGGTTTCGATAGTGAACCACCTATGAAGTCAAGCCTACATTTTAGGCAGATAAATAATTGATGGATAAATAAGTGCTGTGAGTAGATGTCAAAATAGTAAAGTTGGATGGAATTTTACTTGACATCCACTGTCATCCACTCACAGCAGAATCAATTAATTAAGAAACCAATCAATTCTCACTTTTCTATCGAAAACTCTTAATTCGTGATTGGAAGTAGTTGGAACTTGGAACTAAGCCGCAACGCAAACCATAGTTAGATCTAATCTTAATTTTTTTTGTCGAGTTATGGGAATATTGTAGAATTGTAGCTGCAGGGGGTCCACCGGAACCAGCAAAATCTTGAAAGTGGTCTATGAGAAAAAAAAGTTTGGGAACCTCTGGTTTAGGAGCTACGATGCCGCAGACAAACTTAAGTATAACATCTCCACCTTATACAGGGCTTTAGGTATCTCTCTTTCAAACTCTCGGGTGGTTAATCAGTCCATGAAACTGAACAACTTCCCCAAAGAATATAGGTCAAAATACGAAAATAAAATCCATGGCAACCATGGTCATTTAACTGCCATTATCTTCTTTTTATGTAGGAAAAGTCAAACATGTGGCGAACTTGGCTAACCCTGGTGTCAGAGTTACAAACTGCGCAATGGCCTCTGACTTGGTTTTAACGACTGTAGTCAATCGACAACAGCCGGGACCGACAGCTTAACGTGCTCTCCGAAGCATGGAAACGCTCGTGATAAATTGCCACTTTGGTCACCCATCGGGTTCCCTGCCTCTGTGTATGTTGCTTAACCTCACTGATCGGTTGAGATCAGCGAGGGCCACTGGGTTACGAACGCTTTAAGTCACCATTGGTTAGTGGAATAGCTATCCATCCAGCAGCTCGAGTACGATGGTGATAGCGTGCGTAATGCGCCGCGGTCCTATGTCAAAATGTCAACATTGACAACGCTAGAGGGCGAGCAAGCCCTCACGCAATCAAAGTGAAGTTTAGATAGATAGATAGATTACGTTTATTCAATGACTAGCAACTTTGACAAAAACATAAAACAAACAACTACACACTATTGTGTACAGTTGTATACACAAATATAAACATAGAAAAAAACATCAAGGGGAATCGTGATGTGAAACGATGGTCAAGGAAGAGATCTTGACTCAGCATAGTGTTGTGGTTGGGGCCACAACGCTAATATTCTGTCAGTGCCTGTAAAAATATACGCGCATTTCGAAGAACAAAGAAAAACAGGATTAAGAGTAGGAATATTAGTAAGAAAAGGAAAAGAGATAGATAGTAATAGTTAAATAACATAGGTAAGAATTATAGAAAATATGTAGGTAGTTAAACGAATAAACGTAATATTTATGTTAATAAAACAATATAATTTTCCACGTCAAAAACGTATGAGTCACCGACTTCAATCCCAAAAAGACAATTTTTTCGAGAGTTTCCATCAATTTCTTCAAGATTCCACCATCAGATCCTGGTTTCCTTACCATGGGACCACCCTTGGGATACTCACTTTCCAACAAAAAAAGAATAATCAAAATCGGTTCATAAACGACGAAGTTATCCACGGACATACATAATATATATATATATATATATATATATATATATATATATATATATATATATATACGGTCGAATTTTTTTGAAGTCGGTTAAAAATAAAATTCGCCTCAGCCGAGTGGAGTGCCGCAAGAGTTTGTCGCCATCATGCTCGAGCTGCCGGTAGGATGTGTGGTGGTGACATAATACGTGACGTAATAAACGTGGTACCTGTACGTTGTAGTGGTCCTGTATCTGTTGCACGTAGGGCGACGTGATGTCGGGCAGCGGCTGCGTCGGCGGCATCACCGGCAGCTCGAATGTGAAGATCAGTGGGGTCAGCGCCTGGACAAATTTATATATATTTTTTTATTTTATTTGGCTGACCAACAGCAAGAACACTGATACATATATTTACTTATGCTTACTTAATTTAGAACTAAGTGCCTCACCACTTACAGGACAGCACCACATGCACAGTTTATATATTAAGCGACTTAAACAAACATGAATACATAAAATCTAAAAACAAGGAATTTAGGTTTTACTAAAGTTATACATAGCGACAGTAGAAAGTACAAATTCGTTAAAGTAATTTATAAAGCAGCATTTTTATCTAACACATTCTTTTTAATCTTGCCTCTGAATGTATATTTAAATCTAAAATATCTGAATACCTACAACTCATGTAGTTTATACATTCTAACAACAGAGTAATGCAATTTAAGGTTAGTGCGGCAGGGACCAGACGCAAATAGTTTTTTCTTAGTGCTTTAATGAATAAATACCTTGGATGATTTATTATTTTCTTATTTCAGTGCATTACTTACATTTTCATTTTTAACTTTGCGCCTATTCGCAAAAGGTATGTACTTCCTCAGAGTTGATTATGCACTCACACTCACCCAAACTTTGAGGTGTAATTCTCCCCATGAATTTGAACAACTTTTACCAATTGAAAATTCTCGAAAAATGTTTCGACTTCCCAAAATTATAAAGGCAAATCAACTGATTGCACCAGTTGTATGAAATTAAGAGGAGCAATTTTTTTATATTTCACCCATGTTCTTGTTCAGTTTCGTTAAAAGTTTTAAGCAATAAATATCGGGGATAACACAATTTTTAAGGAGTTATTATTTAAACATGTTTAAATATCATTAAACCGTGTGAGTCCCCGGCAGAGTAGAATAGGACCACCCTCTTTCTTACCGAGGTGTCGTACAAGGCGACTAAGGTAAATATGCAAGCAAGTTCATCTGCACACAGAGAAGGAAAACTCTGCAATTATATCAAAACCCTCGCCAACCCGTCTGCCAAGCGTGGTGAGTATGGCATTTACCCCTCATGTTATTGAGGGAGGCCCGTGCCCCAGCAGTGGGGACGTATATGGGCTCATGAAGATGAAGAAATATCATTAGACACAGGTCAAGAAACAAGGACAATGAACTACTTCAATTTATCAGTAGTAAAGCGCCTGACAGAGTTTACTCCTTAGCGCTTTCATGAAGATTTGCGTACGTTACACATAGGACTTTTAATTACTTAGCAAACATTAGCATACTTACATAGTTTTTTCTAAGAGATTGTTGTTCCTGGTTAACTTTGCTGAAGACGAACAATGTTCAGACTTTATAAAGGGTTACTTTCATTCCCACTAATATTATAATTGCGAAAGTAACTCTTTCTGTCTGTTCCGCGATTTCACGCCTAAACTACTGAACCTATTTTGATGAAATTTGTTACAGAGATATATTAGACCTTGGGAAAGGATATAAGCTACATTTTATCCCACAGCTAGGCACGTTATAACCTGAAGTCCACGCGAGCGGAACCGCGGGCCGAAAGGTAGTTTTATAATAAATCAAAGTGAATGGACGTAAAAACGAAAAGGTGCCTGTAAAAATGGATTGGTATAGATTTGGGTTCAGTCTTTAAGGTTCATAATTATCGCGATGAGCTTTGTAAATCGCTCTTATTGACTACGATAGGGTTATCTTTTGCTAAACAAAGTGACAATTATTTTATACAAACCCGCACTCTTGCCCTGGCCCTCTCAACTCGCTCCATGTCCCCAGCAATGGACACCTGATTGCTTTTCTCCACCATGCTCGTTCGGTTCGAGTCCGGGAAGTGTATGTGGCAGCCTGTCTCTTCCATTACGCGCTTTATGGTCAGACCTCCCTAGGATGTTACAAAGAGATATTGAATTAACATCTAAATATTTTTTTCTAATCCTAATCTACAGTAATATTATAAAGAGGAAAGATTTGTATTTTTGTATGTAATGAATAAACTTAAAAACTACTGGACAGATTTCAAAAATTCTTTCACCAATAGGATGCTACATTATTTCTGAGTAACATAGGCTACAAAATTTTTCCGGGTTCCCACGGGAACGAAGTCCCGAGCGGAATGCTAGTAATATTATAAATGCGAAAGTTTGTGAAGATATATGGATGTTTGTTACTCTTTCACACTCACACGGCTGGACCAATTTTGATAAAATTTGGTATGAGGTAACGGACACCTTAGATCAGGAGTCACCAAATGGCGGACCGCCTCCCCATTTTGTGCGGACCGCGAGAACAAAGCAACTTGCACTAAAATGTATCCCCGCATTACCTTTGTTGACTTCAATTCGAAAACGGCCGGGCGAAGTAACGAGCTAACAAGCAAGAAAGAGTTCGCGGAGTACGAAATACCTTTGTTAATGTAATTACATTTGTTTAATAAATATTTTTTCTATAAAATGTTGTACGGACCGCGGTGGTCATTTCATTTCTTAAAACGGACCCCGAGCGAAACTATTTGGTGACCCCTGCCCTAGATTATTAACACATAGGCTACATAATTTTCCCAAATTCCCCCGGAAACGAAGTCCCAGGCGGAAAGGTAGTACTGCAATAAAATTCGCAATAAATAACTAAAATGTACAGTTTACTATGAAGTATGATTTGCAGACCAGCCTACCTACCGCGGGACGGTAATTCAGCTAATCAGCGTTTTCACGACAGTGGAATAAATTATTACCAATGAAAGACGTGATTTTTACACTAGGTAGTTCCACTTATTTTTTTAATAAAAAAAATATTTGTTAATTTTTTTTATTTATTATTAAATAAGTAAGTGGAACTTGTGTAAATATCACGTCTTTCATTGGTAATGATATGGTTGGAGTTCCATCAAGAAGCACAAAGTATTAACTAAAATTGATACCTAAATATCGTTTCATACATTGATGACAGCAAATTAAGTTTTTTTTAACTTTTGTTTGGAGTAGTAATCATGGTCAATCGGTAATTAAATTATTAAATATTATTAAAGTGGAAAGATTTGTATTTTTGTATGTAACGAAACTCAAAAACTATTGGACCGATTTCAAAAACTCTTTCACCATTAAAATACTACTTTAATTCTGAGTGACATAGGGCTACATAATTTTCCCTGATTCCCACGGGAACAAAGTCCCGATAAGAAAGCTAGTAAAAAATAAGACAAAGAGCAAGTATATTCTCACCTTTCCAATGATATGCGAGTGGTCAGTGTAGCTAACGTCAATCTTCATCGTCACTCGGTTGCTCTGTAAGAGTTAACATAAATTACAGACTACAGCAGCTCGAGTACGATGGTGATAGCGTGCGTAATGCGCCGCGTTAATATGTCAAAATGTCAATATTGACAACGCCAAGAGCGAGCGAGCCTTTGCGCGGGGCCCTCGCGCAATCAAAGTGAAGTTTCAGTGTCAGCCGAGTGGCGCGCCGCACGATTTTGTCGCCATCATGCTAGAGCAGCAGCATGTCAGCTAACACATTTGTTTTACGGAAACCGTCGGTGTTACAAACGAGGTAGGAGTGATGTCAATGTCAACCTTTCATATATTTCAGTACAAACATAGTTTTACATGGTTTTATACAGCACAAAAACTCACACACATAAACCCCCACGCACAATATTCTCCAAAATTTATACATGCAAGAGCGGCCAACATACAGAACACACACATACACACACACGCACACAGTATGTAATTAGGTTAAATATTTTTACGTCTAGGTTTATTTTTCGGGACTAGCTGAAAATCTGAGCTGGCAACCCCTTTTAGTACATTAGGTACTTTGGGTGTAACTATGTCTTATGTTTAGTGATAGTAAGCATGTAATGTTGCTGAATAACATTTTCTATTCTATATACTTTTCACACTACAGTGAAAAGTATTTGAATCGAATGCGAAAAACTGAAGATCGGGTCAAGCCGCCCATGCCCCTCGGCGAGGACGTACATGGGCTGATAAATAAAATATATATACATACAAGATAGCTACTGGCTTTAGAAGACTACGTCACAATATTTTGTGAAGGTCTTTAGATGAAACGAGGATGACCGTAACATACTTAAGTGACATAGGATATCCTGCTGCTAGGAAAGACCTCTAAGGAATTTAACATATCACCAAAGAGCAAAAAGCCGCCGTGGAAAATCTGAACTCTGAATAATCTAATGAATTCTAACACATTGAAATCTTTATAACACATTCGTAAATTACGATACTCTGTTTTAATCATTCATAAATGAAATAGCACTCTACTGATTCTAGACTACTAAGTCTAAATAGAATTATGAATATTTCTATTCAGTTCTAAGTAAGACGCGATATTTTAAAAAGTAAACCGTTGCGAAAAGAAGTACGGGTCAATAAGTCTTTACGTACCCTGGTATCCAGCAACAGCATAATCTTTTCCCGAGCCAGCTTCACATCGTCTGGTCTTCCCGCGATTCTCACATGAGGATCTAAAATTTTACAATTTTATCTAAAAAATGGCACTAATAAATTTATAAAACTAAAACAAACCACAACCAACCTGTATTGCACAAAATATCGCTAAATCGATTACTACTTAATTTTTTAATAACATCGTACACCAATTCATCACTATTATTTGTAAAAACCATGATTAATTAGTTCAATAAACATTAAAAACGAAATTGATTGCATCTAATAACTTTTATCTGTAACTTTCATACACGCTGATAAAAAATTTGCGAAACAAAATACGAAGCCCGACAGACTGGCGCCTGTGCAACGTTTGTTTGGCGCCACCCCGCCAAAATTTTGAATTTTGACCGCGTTCATGGATGTACCGGTTATTAGCGAAAAGTTTGGAAAATTGCGTTCTGAAACCTAATGTCATTTTTTTTTATTGAAATGGAAAAGGGACGAAATATAAATATAAAAATATAGATTATCCTCAAATCAAATTACAAAAAGTCGCAAATTTGTATTAAGGTACCTTTTTTCGATCGAGCGCCTATTTTCAGCCTAGCAGGCCAATTTATCAAAGTATTAGTTTCATTCATAACCTGAAACAAAACAATACATGATTAATTAAGTTAACCCTTCGGTTGATAAATAAACTAAGGCTCGTTGCGGTGGCTTGTTAATTTTGAGTTTTATTTACTTAGGTACTTACTCGGTGAAAAAATGCCTGGGCCGTATGAGATTCTTCCAGGTTTTCTGTAAAAAAAGAAATTAATTCCAGTGTTTCAAATTGACTTGTTTAACTAAGGGGCTTTTGTAAAAAAAATCTCGAATAAGTCACTTGTAGGTCAGTCAAAGTAAGAATAAAAATTACCTACATTTTAAAAAGTAAAATCTAGGTACATACATACCTTTTAAAAGGTTTATTTTGTGAAAACCCACTACTTAAAATGTAAAATTTAGTCTAGAAAATTGTAAAATAAAAACATGTATACTTAAGTGTCCCGTCCCTACATAAAAACAAATGTCCACGCTGATTCATGTAAATATACAAAGACAAATAAAAACTGGTCAATTAAGTACTTAAAACCATTTCGAACATTTCGAAATAAAAATATTTGTTACTTACCAGCCAGCATTCCTTCCAGACGTCTTCTGTCCACCCGGAATCTTTCTTGATACACATCTTCAGCGCTGTTTAGACCAAGTATTAAGGCCAATTTCTGAAGATCTTCCGAGGTGACAGAAGTGCTGGTTCCACTTTCCGAAACCTGCAGAGAAAAATGGCGAGGTCATAATCATAAGATGTCTTGTTATGATAAAATGAATTTTGGCTAGCAAAAAACGTTTAAGTAGTGCTTAAAAAAACAAATATTTGAATTTCAATAATTTTCATTATTTCTGCCACGCTTCAAAAACATCAAGATGGCGACTGGTCTAGTCAGATTGATTTATAGAATAGGTTTAAGATTTTACTTTTTTATTACAATTAAAAGCGTCCCTACTCAGGCTTCTTACCTCACTAATCGTGTCTTTGTCCGAATTGTTTTTAAATTCAGATAAATGAGTCTTAACGCTTAAAAAATTGTTGGAGGCCATTTTATTCGATTCCAATTTATTAGAGTAAGTTTCTTACAATACACTGAAAGTCACTTTTAAATTAATAATCAAAAATAATTAAAAATTATTGTCTAATAAACATTATTACTTAAACTCTAACTAATGATGAAAGTGGAATACTGTACTGACTGGTGGACCGAGTTAGAATGATGAGACGAAACCAAGATGTCCACTACAAACTGTAAAAATATGGGTAGTCACTTAATTTAAAAATATTTAGTTACCCCTTTTTCAGAAGTAGCAAAAATATTAATTCAAATTGTTTCCTAAAATTTATACAAATGAGGCGCGTAAAATACCTTTTTTTTGAAAATTAAAGTTATCAATTGGTAAATAAAGGGGTTAACTGTCAGTTATATTGAGTTTTCTTTCGATCAATTAGGTTTATGGAGAAAAAAAACGGATAACCATAAACATGCATTCAAAAATATCAGTGCAAAATCGGCGCAAGGCGCGGAGGAGGCCCGACTTTCAGCAGCCAATCAGATTTCAGTGCGTCAGCGGACGTTCTAGCCACAACGGCACCACGCTAAAATTCAATTATTTAACGAAAAAAGTAAACTGAAAAATATTTTCTAAGAAATTTCTAAAAGAAACAGATTTCTATAAAAAAATTACTATAAATTTAACCTGTATGTTTATAATATTGCCTGAATTTCCTAGTCTTAATATGTCACACGAGTAACACACTGTGACATTATACATATAACTGGTTTAGGTAGCTTTCATAAAATTTAGGAACAATTCAAGTTTCTGCGAAGTCGGTTTAGTTATATATGTTTTTAAGTATGTATTTTTCAACATAACATGTTAATCAATTTTTTTTTTCATAAACTTTAGGTAGGTACACATACGAGTATTCTATAATTTAAATAAATAAACGTAAACGTAATTAAGTAATTTAACACTAGGTAAGTCTATAAAAGCACGTCGGGTCCGGGGGCGTCCACGCTTCCTGGCAAGAATAAAACTTCCATCTTCTAATCCAAGTAGAGGCGCTATTAAATTTTTATCTAACACCCAGTAGCTAAAACGAACGTTAAATTAAAATCATGCTGTCTGTCACTTTCCGTCTTGTTGACGTACACAAGGACGGCATTATATTTAAAGAAGCTCTAACTTTAATAAACTTTTCTGTAACGGAGTGTTAGTTAATTTAAGTGATCGTATGCTAGTGAACCCGATTCTTTTTTCCGTACATAATCCGAAAAGACGAATTTAGTGGCACAGGCCCGCACTAGGATTTTGAACCCGCAACCTTCCGATTACAAGTCTGGCTCATTCAACCCGAATACAATTAATAATTCATTTTGTTTTAGTTCTATTGAACTTGTATCACTTGTATTTTGGTTTCGTTAGTTTTTGAAAAATAATACCTAACTATGAGACAACTATGACTTCCAGCGATGTTTTACTAGAACTAGAATCAAGTGATACAGAAAAGTGGGCTCAAAGTGAGTGTAGTTCCTTGAAGTTCTATCTCATACCTAATGGCTTTTATTTTTCATTTTCAAAACTGCGTAAAAATGTATGCTGAGATGTGGTTTTATGTGGAAAACGGGAAAAAGCTTTGCAGATTTATTTTATCAAATCAGTACCTATTATGTGCTTTATTTGTTCAACAGTTTTAAAAAGGAAACCTTATACGTAAACAAACAAGCATATTTGTTGCGAAGTGAAATAATTTATTACATACTTAGTTGTAAATACGATTGCGAATTTATGAATGAAACCATTACGAAACGGAACGTTCCATTATTAAAATGTATTTTGGTACTTCGCCGCATGAGGTCGCGCTAGTCGGGTTTCTGCGCTCGCCGGTGTTGGGTGTACGTCCTTCTCGGCTCTATACTTTCGTATTTATAGTTTTAATTAATTTAACATTTCGAGGTTTTGTTAAGTTAAATAGCGTTTTAACATAAAATCACCTTGTTGAAAAAGTCTGTGTTAGCTTTGTTAAGTGTGTAAATTAGTTCTAAGTGTGCCGTGTAGGAATATTTTATTTTTAGTGTAAAAAATTACCGGTGAGTAACGTGAACAGTTTTTGAAGGTGTAGACATAGATTCCTGGTGTATTGTTGTGGTACTAACATCTAGATAGTCTGGTGTATGAAGTTAAATTGTCGTATATTAGCTGGAATGTTTCTGGAAGGAACAGCTGTTCTGTTGCCGACCGACCGTCGTCGGTCTTCCGCCTAGGCATGATATTTCAAAATCCAATGCACTGCTGTAAATCACGTTTTGTTTTTACGAAATCTACTTCTTTTGTCTAATCAATCAATCACATTACATAAACTTTTCTTTTACGAAATCTATAGTAACAAGGGAAAACAGTATTTATTGAGACAGTACAGCTTTGGGTTGATTCACCTACAGCATACCTGCAGTAAATATTACAGGAGTAGATGAGTTGGTACCCAGGTGCTTATTTTAAAATCATACATTTTTAAGAACTCGAAACAGTACTACACGAATTTTTCATGTATATCTCATGAATTTGCTTAACAAATTCTGTAAAATTGCGACTTATGGCACAGTTTTCACTTTTCAAAGTTACGCCGACTGTTGGTAAATTGTAAAGTTTGTACCAATCAAACGGTGTGATTTGATTGGTACGATCAAAAGTTTGTTGTACCAATCAAACCTAAGTATAGAAAATGTTCATGCCTGCACAGTTATGATAAGAGGTTAAGACCTATCACCAGTATCACCAGAATTGAGGAATTAATGAACTGGAGACGTATTTTTGAAACGATAGAATTCCAATTCGCATACGAATTGACAAGATTCGCATGAGAATCGCATACAAATCTTGTTAAGTTTGATGTGTGCTCTAAACAATAATCTTGAAAAAGCAACTTTTTTTACCAGCCCATATACTATATACTACCTACCTACGACGTCCCACGGGTCTTTGATAACGAACAACTTTGCTTTTAAAAGCAACTTTTCTTCCTTGTAATAAGACACTTGGTGTACAGTGTACACTGTACACCTTGCTGTACACAAGCACAGTGCTTCTATTTTCTTAATGTTTCGGCAAACAGTGTCTGTCTGGTTCTTGTCATTTGAAAATCAACTTACTTAATCGAAATACGAAATTTGCAGAACCACAATGAGAAAGTAGCACTTTACCTAGGTATTTAAAATACGAAAAGTCCTGGAATATTACCTACAACACAGTTAAAATGGTAAAAAACGGGACGTGCGTCATAAAAATAAGTCAATGAATTGTCAAAAAGGTCTTCTTCCCTTTCAAGTCCATCCATGCTTGGTTGGCAGGTACCTAGGTAGGTACCCAGTATCGATCTCTCATTCATTGATTGTGATGCACCCTTCGCTATCCCTAACAGAGGGTATACCTACCTACCTACATAAAGCCCATTGATTTGGTTTGACGGAAAATAACTGTTGTTACTGCACTAATACTGCACTAGGTATTATGAACTAATACCTACTGCACTATTAAATTAGGTAGGTAGGTATTTGTGGTAAAAATGATCTAGGTATACCTACAAGTTTAAAATTCGAATTAGTGGAATTAAAATTGAAATTGAAAAAATATTTCAAACTGTGAAATCTTATATATAGATACCTAAGCGATAGGTAGGTAGGTATGTATCTACCTGCTTTACAGTTTATCCTGCTAATATTACTTAAAAGGCGTGTAACAATGGATGAGTGGATGGATGTTTTTTACCTAGGTACTCCATCACGCAAAAATTACTTGACAGATTTTGAAGAAACTGCAGTAATATACCTACCTAGGTATGAAATATGAAATAGGTAGGTATCTAGGTATGAAATCCCGGGCGAAAAGCTTACCTATAATAGGTATTATGGACGTCTTTTAAAACATGTTTCCAGTCTTAGTTTACCACTAAAAGTAAAAATAAGTGGACAAAAATGATTAATTTAACTAGGTAAGTATACGGAAAAAAACATGCTTCAATATTTTTAACCAAAATGTCTGAAACCTCAAAAAATGTCTGAAACGCAAATGCCTACAAAACTGCTGCATTTTGCAGTAAGTAAGCAACGTTTTTTTCTGCGCGGAAGCCAAACTGGCGGAAGCAAGGAAGTGGGCAACAAGCAACAACTGATAAAACATTGTTAGGCCATTTTTTTAATAAGAAATAAAGATAACAATGCCTACTCGTTGATTTAAACTTACTGATAAAATTTAACTTTTCGTATTCAATTATACCTAGTACTGGGTGAAAAAGAATCTCCTAGCTATCATTGCCTAAACGTAGACATTACTCCTACACCAGGCACGCGAGGGGTGCGGGTAGGGCTCGGAGGGTGCGCCCGAGTGGTGTCTACGTTTAGGAAAAAAGAAATCCCCCCCCCAAAAAAAAAGAAATAAGTGTTCAGTAAGTAATACTGGTTCAGGATTTTCAATAAAGCTAGGTTCTTTTTCAACCTGTGTAGGTACCTATCTGCTTAATTAATTCCCTACTCACTAAACATGCAAGGATACATTAAACAAAATAGCTACCTGGGTAATAAAATACGTTTCGATAGGTTATCGATATTTTGTGAACTTTTAGACAAATTGTGCAGAAAATATGAATAGGTACCTATACTATACCTACCACTAAATGACAAATTAAAGACAACCAAAACCAACAGCATATTAGTGTAACTAGGTAGGTATGTGTTACAAGGTTTTTTTACATAATAAAGCCAATTTATAGGTTACTCCTGTATTGAAAATAACATATATGTATATTTCAGAAAATAATTCAATAGATTTAAATAGCTAACTACAAGTAAAAGTAGGCTAGGCGATAAGGGACCATCCATAAATTACGTCACACGTTAAGGGGAGGGGAGGGGGTCAACAAAGTGTGACATTGTGTGACAAGGGGGTGGGAGAGGTCATAAGTTTCGTGACGTCACATTTCAAAATGTGTTATGAGTATTCAAAACGCGTTAACTATTAACGATAAACTTAACCTTCTCAGTCCCAAGCACTCTTTTTACGTTTTTACTTTGGTTTAGACAGTGAATTTTGAGTTCCCAAAAAAAATAACAACTCTTTTAAGTACTGCTTTTATTAAAAATTACGAAAAACAGAAAATATGCAAAATGTGTGACGTCACGCTACGGAGGGGGGAGTCTTGCAAATGTGACCATCTGTGACAAGGAGGGGGAGGGGGTTAAAAAATCATGAAATTCGTGTGACGTAATTTATGGATGGCCCCTAAAAGAAATGACAATATTTCACTATTGTGAGTGACATGTCATAATATTTTTTCAGAATATTTATAATTTAGAACGCTATTAGATATATAGGTAATTAGGTTTTGTTGGGTTTTTTGCGTGGGTATTGTAGGCCCAATCATTATTTTCAGCAGCCCGTTTTTTACCTAATTGTAGGTACCTACCTACCTAGACGAAGTATTCAGCGCGATTCAACCAACAAAATTAGTCTTACTCTAGAAATTCGTCCATTACCTACTTAAATGGAAGATTTACCCCATTCTCGCCCCTAAAATAGAGTTGTTTATCTTTAGGGTGAAGTCTTTTTAGGGCAATCACATGACCTAAATGGTTTTATTGCCTACTTACGTCGATAATTTTAACACCGGAAAAACACTGGAATCAGCGTTAGTTTTGTTTTAGTACCTATGTTTTTTTAACAGTCAACGGCACATCAGGTTACTACAAACTGTCTTTCCGCAATGGATAGTAAACTCTAAAGCTTGGAGATAAAATTGAAAATGGATTGAAGAAATTTGACAGTTTTGGATAGCATGATATACGTACTGTATTTTAAATCGGCCTTGGTTCTCTGGGATGGAAAAAAAAATGGCAACTTGAATAAAAAAAAACTAATTAAATATGTGTTGTAAATGTTATTTTAACTGATGAGATGAGCCGTTTAGTGACTAGGTATTGGTAATTACTTAAACAAATAAATGCTACACACTCAAAGGCCCACATTTAGGTTTTCTGATGTGTCGTGGGTCCCTCGGAACATAACATAAAGACATAAAGACACAAACACCCATGATCCGAGCACAAACATCTCCTTTTCACACAAATATTTGCCCCGACTGGGAATCGAACCCAGGACCCGTCGATCAAGAGGCAACTCCATGACCACTGGACTAAACAATTTTAGACCAACAACAAATATAGGTACCTATAGTTTTGGTATTTGTTTTGGTCTAAAATTGTTGCTTTTGCAATGACTTCCGATTTCTCCATAACTACTGAACCGAATTTTAAACTTTTTGTATGGTTAGACGTGCTTCAACGAAATCACGCAAAAAGTTATCTTGCAATCGATCAACTCCTTTCGCGCCCTTTTTTACCTACTCCAGCAGTAAAAAAAAATCGAAAAAAATATATACACACCTACCTACTTTATAGTTACAAACAATAATTATAATTACTCACCTACATGCTTTTAAAGTTACCTTTTATACCTGGGTTTTTGTTCACTTCAGTTTAACAACGTTCCTTCTGTGCATCGCTTAGATATTGTTTTGTAACTTCAAAGATGGTTTATTTTTTTTCAAAAATGAATTGTCATGTAGGTATGAGTTGTTACTGTCAGCCCAATGCCGATTTTTAGTAACGTGAGTAAAACCGTTTAACCTTTTCACCGCCAAAGTCTGATATATCAGACGTTTAAGTTTCGTGCCCTCGCTGCCAGTCTGATAAATCAGACAAAAAAATATATTTTTTACTTTAATATCGTTCGCCATACGCCACGACATAAAAAAAAAAATTTTTGATGTCGTGGCGTGTGGTGGGCGTTTTTGACGAAAACTCTTGGCGCTAAAAGGGTTAAAACATAAATTATGAATTGTCATCTTATTTTCAAAGGCTAATAGTTTGACTAGGTATTTCCGCAAAAAACATTTTCTCCTAATCAACTAGCTTGAACGTGTATCAAGCAAAGAGATTTATGTATTTACTAGCTTTCCGCCTGGGACTTCGTTCCCGTGGGAATTTGGGAAAATATAATAAAATAGAATAGAAAAATCTTTGTTTTATAGGACATTCAGGATGTCACTTAAAACAAGTCAAGATTACAATGAAATACATACAAACAAACATTAAACGATTAAATACATACTCGTACATACGCATTCGTTCTTTTGACCCTTCTGACTCTACATACGCCTATTCGCAAAGGTGCAGTCTTCATCAGAGAAGAACAGGCAAGAAACTCTGAGGTTGCTCTTTTAAATCGCATTACAAATTTTCTTATTTACTAATTTTAACTAAATTTGAAATAACTCTAGCGCTGAGCAGTTCATTCCCATGGCTGTCTGTCTGATAGATAATCAGAAATTTTGTAATAGCCCTTTTTGCAAAGTTTTTGTTTATTAAATTATTAAATTTGTCCAAAGGTAAATTTTGAATACACATGGGAATCTTATTATAGTATTGACCCATAAAAGAGTTCGTGGGAATCTTGTTATAGAACCGTGTACATTGACCATAAAATATGTATAGCCTATGTGTTAACCAGGCTGTCAGCTACCTCCATACCAAATTTTTTGAGTCCAGCCGTTTGAGCGTGAAAGAGTAACAAACATCCATACATCCTCATAAACTTTCGCGTTTACAATACCTGTAAGTATTAAAGCAAAGGGATTTATTTCTATGATTTTAACTGAAATCGTTCGTTGTATTAGGTATACAAATGCTTACTTTCATCGTCTTTGCGTGTGTGTTAATCGCGAAACTGTCTTTTTTTTTCAAAAATTAAAAGGTTACTAACATAGTGTAGAATAGCATCATTCTCGTAGGTAGGTCTGTAGCTCTAGCACGATAACGACGAACTCGCGCTTGGCTCACGCTGAAACTTCACTTTGATTGCGCGAGGGTCCCGCGCAAAGGCTTGCTCGCCCTATGGCGTTGTCAATGCAGACATTTTGACATAGGACCGCGGTGTTGTCGCGGCGCTGTCATTATCGTACTCGGCCTGCTGTTAAAGACATACGAAAAAAAAAGAAAGTCAAAACAACTTCTAAAGCTAAATAGAAAGGACATCAGGATTGTAGTGGGTCTGCTCACGGAACCACTGTCCTCTGAATCGACACCTAACAATAATAGGCTTAAAAAGTGATCCCACCTGCCCAGAACGCGAAAAGGAAGAAACAAGTCTACACTTTCTGACAGTGTTCAATGTACGCGCTGGTAAGATGGGAGACAATAGGCTATGAGGTAAAAGAAGACCAAATACAAGAGATTAGTATAAAGGACATAATTGGGTTCGCTAAAGCTTCTGGGAGGTTTAAATAGGTGGAACTGTCAGTGCAGAGGTAAAACTCATGCGCTGTTATGGGGAATTGGGTGAAATGGTCCCAAATAAGTGGACTGATCACCCGCCTGTGCCTGACGGGCGTCCCCTCCATAGATAGATAGATAGGTAGGTATGTTATTGACATTCATTGTTGCCATGTGGGAAGAGTCGCTGAGAATCGATGGAGTATGTTGTTGACGCGCGCTTCGACCTTGGATAACAAAAATAACTTTCAGTGCGAATTTTCTTCGCATTTTTAACCACTGTAATAAAAAAAGCAAGAGTTTAGGCGCATTTCTATTGTGTGCTTTGTTGAAAACCCTTTATGAACGATCTCTTGGGTTAAGCATGTTCAATGGGCCCTTGATGTTGTAGGCCCAGTGAATAACAACCACACACACTCAACACTAAGATCCGTATTACAGAACGCGACTTAGACTCTGATCTATACTTGAGTAGCCATACTTAAGTATAGATCAAGACTTGAGTCTCCTTCTGTAATACGGGCTTAAAATTTACATAAATGTTAATGCGCAAGCTTGGTAGTGTCATGGTAGTTCGCTTCTGTTTTTGTGTTTGTTCCAAGGGACCCACTACACAAGGGTAAATCTTAAAGTGGGTCTTTGAGTGTGTAAAATTTTTAAAAATAGAATCTAGGTTGTTTTTTATTTTAAATTACCGTAAAATGCAAGATCCGTTAGGGTTGTCAGGACGGCGCCAAGCGTCGCGTAGTCATAACGGGATATCTTCTACTCTCAACATACTAATTAAAATGGGGGACAGTAACTAATTTAAATGACTGACAAGTTCACTTTCATTATACGCACAGTCAACGGCAGCAGGTTACCACAAACTGTCAAATTTCCCCAATGGATAGTAAACTCTAATGCTTGGAGATAAAATTGAAAATCGATTGAAGAAATTTGACAGTTTTGGATAGCATGATGTGCTGTTGCCCCTGTACATAATTATTAATTGCACTGTTAATGCTAATAAGTATTTTTTGTGGCACAGAGAAATCAATGAGGGAGGTGACATTTTTTTAAATATACAGTGCTTTAGGTATCTCTCTTTCAACCTCTCGAGTGTTTAATCAGTCCATGAAACTGAAAAACTTCCCCAAGGAACATAGGTCAAAATACTTTAAAAAAATTTTTACTTCCCATACAAACTTCATCAGCATATAGCGCATTTTGTATGGGAGATCAACATTTTTTTTTCGTATTTTGACCTATGTTCCTTGGGGAAGTTGTTCAGTTTCATGGACTGATTAACCACCCGAGAGGTTGAAAGAGAGATATGTAAAGCCCTGTATATTTTTATCTTATAATTTAAGTGCAGTTTTACCTCGGCCAAGTAGTTTCTTGGAAGTCGACATGGAAGTCGAAAGACGATGCCTGGGGAAGCTTGGGCCGTGAAACATTTTATGAAAGGAAAACTTCCTTTGACTTTCAAACGAAAGCTCATGGACATAATATGCATTCTACCCATTCTCTCAATATAGAGATGAATCAGACAATAAGTATTCAGCTTCTTTTAATTTTTTTTCAGATCAAGTCATTCCAACAAGGCGTAACATGGCTAAAACAGAAAAGTCATTTCCAAGAAATTTCACAGGTAAGCAAAGCAATAAGTACAACATTTGTCTCAAGATAAGCGGTCATTTCTGCTGTAATTTTTACAAGATTTTAACTTACTTGATGCTAATGTAATTTACTCTTTGACTTATTTTAAGTAACATCAAAAATGTTCTAGAAATGCTACATTTTCCATGAGAAGTTACAAATAATCACTGCAAAAAAATTATCTCTACAAAATTTTTTTTTTTTTCCAAAAAAAAGGCCACATAGCGGCTAGACGGTTACAATTTGAAATTAGAACGCGCGGTCTTGACACAACGCTCGTCCGCCAACTCGCCAAGTCACACCCATTCGCAAATGTTGGCAATGTGCGAACGCTCGTCGCACACCTCCGATGAAACAGTTTTAGTATTTGTTCAATCAGTGTAGAAACATATTTTACTAGACTAAAGGATGTCGACAGAAAACCGGAGTGATGGATATTATCCAAATGTGTAGCAAGCTGAAGTGGCAGTGGACTGGCCATGTCTGTCGCAGAACCGACGATCGTTGGAGTAGACAGGTTCTCCAGATGGTCAGATGACCTAAAGAAGATAGCGGGTAGTGGCTGGATGAAAACAGCGCAGGATCGTGCAAAGTGGCGCACCTTGGGAGAGGCCTATGTTCAGCAGTGAACTGCAATAGGCTAATATGATGAAAGGATGCATGGAACTTCGTTTTCGTTGAAATTTCGTAAAATGCATGTTCCTTGCCAAAGGTAGAGAATTTCAGCGTTATTTAAGGGCAAGGCGTTGATGAGTTAGTGGGTCACGGGACCTGCAATTTAAAACATACTAAGAAGATTTACGACCGCGCTTTGGTCCTCGATGAATTACGTCATATCCTGATAAAATGTAACCTATGTCCATGCTCGTACCTTATCTTATATATAAAAATGAATCACTAAATCTGTTGGTAAGCGCAAAACTCGAGAACGGCTGGACCGATTTGGATGATTCTTTTTTTGTTGTGTTCCTTATTGTCAGGAGAAGGTTCTTATGAAAGAAAAAACTAAAAAAGTGCCACGGGAACGAAGTCCCGGGCGGAAAGCTAGTAATCCATAAAAACATCAAAAACGGTTTGATAGTTTAGGCGTGAAAATGTAACAGACTTTTCATAATTTAGTATGGATATCCTATATACCAGGGGTGGCCAACTTGATTACACCCAAGATCTCCTGTTTACTAACGAAACCCTGTGCGATCTACCAATTACATACTTCTTGAAATCTTAAATGAAACAGCGTAGTTCAGTACACAATCATGTAGTATTTTTTTAAAATTATATTAAGAGAAAAAACTTAATCCTGAAATGTTTTTTTATTTTTTTTCCTTGCCACGATCGACTGGATTAACAGTCGCGATCGACCGGTTGGCCACCCCTGCTATATTCCATCTAATGGATATTCCATCTAAGTCTAAGGCAAAAAAACTTTACTTTCTTTATAAAATGTGCATTTATACTAGGAACAATTTGAAGTCTGTAAAAATAACAAGACTTACTGTGCTACTGTAGCTGTGGATATGATGACGTATTAGATTTGGCGGGTCGCCATATTGGAAGCGCGCGAAAATGGTATCTGTGTATCGCGTTTCCGGTTATTGTTGCTAATTCTGGAATTTGGCATTACCATAGTATTTCGCACGTATGATAATAGCTTTAACTATGTTACGTAAGTGTTTGGGATCTCCCTCCCAACGTGACTTTGAATCTTTGGCGGGGAATCTTTGGCGGGAACTCGAAGTAAGTGGTTGCTGTGTTGATTGAATTTCTGTTTTCTAAGTATTCTACATTAAATAGTTGTTTAATGTGTAATAGTGATAGTGTATTGTACAGTAAACCATCTTTAAACAGTGTAGTGATAGAAGAATTCAAGTGATACCGTGTATCGGCTCCTTTTGGTTCCAACGAAGATCTCCGCCTTTGAAATGAGATCAACAATATTAAACTCTAGCTCTCCACTCCAGATTCCCACCTTAGTAAGATCCAAGCCACTTTTTCGCTTCCTCCACGCTCGTCAGGACAAAAGCGTAACCTGATCTATGCAGGGTTCGAAAGGATAACAGATGGATAATTATCGATTGATAATAACAAGCAACAAAGCCAATGGAAATAGAATCATCATCGGATGAAGATATTCCTTTGGCTTCTTTGGTCAATCTAAGTTAATTTATTTACGACTACCTTTCTACCCGGGACTTCGTTTGTTCCGGAAAAATTGTTGCCTATGTTATTGTAAAGTTTCATTAAAATCCATTCAGTAGTTTTTGTGTGAAAGAGTAACAAACATCCATACAGCCACACTCACAAATGCAGTTAATATAAGTAAGATAAAGATATTAGAAGGATGTCTAGTCTAATCTGACAGAAACTGATTTTAACTTAATATACCTTTGATTCATGTTTATTACTTGATTTATGTTCGATATTAAATAAAAAAATTACAAAATTAAAAAAATTACAATTTATTATGAACCAATATAACAAATGATTTTCTTACACTGGTGATAATTATCCGATAATTGTCAGATAATTAGATATGTTAAATAGGTTTAGTACATTTTGATTTTGTTATTTTTGTTATTTTTTTTTTGTTTGCATGTTATTTGTAACTACGTGTATGGTGTGAAGACAATAAATTATTTCTATTCTTCTATTCTATTCTATCAAGAAGTGTAATTATCTTGATAATTTCGAACCCTGTATCTATGTATACATGATAAAAGTAACCACATTTTGAATTCCAAATACATATTAAATTAGCAAAAGAAAATGATCAATTAAACAAAAGAAGTAGAGTTCAATAAATGAATCCAAGGCTGTTGGTCATTGTCAGCTGCCTAAACGTCACAAATTCACTACCTACTTTAAATATTTTTTAAGCTCATTACATGTTTAATTTTCAATGCTATGTTTTATCTGATTCTAACGTTACTTACAATGTTTTCTTACTATGACTGTTTCGGTCTGGACTTTTCACTGTTTTTAATGCGGTTGTCACTTACCATTACGCCTTTTTTTGTTAGTTAGTGGCATTTTTATTAAGAATTGGTGTGCAAATTACTGGTGATTTGTGAAATAAATATGTACAAGTAAAAATACATAAGTGTTTTTGTTGCATATCACAAAACATACTTTTATTAGTAATTTTATTAAGGGCTTTATGGGTATGATAAGTATGATATTTGCAATTTGTAATTTTTTTTATCAATTACTAGCTCTAAATTAAAAATATTGTACACTCAAGAGCACGTCAAGCTTGACACATTGGACCGGCCCTGCATTGTATGGCGCGCAGTATAAATCAGAGCTCAGCTTAAACTGGTAGTGCAAAGCGTGACCTGGAGACATATTTTTGAAAAGATAGAATTCCAATTCGCATACGAATTGACAAGATTCGCATGAGAATCTCATACAAATTTTGTCAATTCGTATGCGAATTGGAATTCTATTGTTTCAAAAATCAGGCCCCTGTTCTTAACTGTACCACCCCCAACATTCACAGTTGAAAATGGCCACCATTATTATCATTCCCGCCATTTGGTTAGCAGAATAGCCGCTGTCTGTCAGTTAGTAACAATTTGTTATAGCTAGGTAATACATTGTTACAATGTTTACGAAATATGGTTGCTAAGCGTTTACGTGCGTGTGAAGTTGCCAATTGATTTGTCATGTTTACTAGTTACCTGACGATTTTGAATTTAATTGATGCAATTATTAGTTTATTATGTAACCAAAGTCGAGGCTCTTAACCCTGTCTTCGTTAAGCGAGCATTTCGTAGATATTCTGTCAGTATCGTATTATAATAGGTCTTTACCTATGAAATTGCCGTTTTTCATACAATATTTTTGGAAAACTGAATTTTCCATACTAACGTTTTTGGATTTTTCTCGGGAATGCGAAATCCAAATTTAGCAAAATTTTGTGGGAAGGTTTGGACAACATTAAGTTAATTTTCATCACACTTACTTTATTGAAAGTTGTAACTGTAACAACGGTACAGCAAAAATAAGCAATGAAACGGGTAACGGATGAAACGAGGTATATTTGAGCTTATTTTTCAGAAAATAAATCTAATGTAAATATGTATTAATTTGACTCAATATCTCCGTTATATGGCCAAGGTTTTAAATAAAAAACAATTTAAGTAATAGCTGTTCAATCAAATAAATTATGAATAAAATAAAGCTTGAGAAAAAATCGGCAATTTCATAGGTAAAGACCTATTATCTGTATTGATTTATCATGGTTTTTAACCCCCGACAGAAAAGAGGGGTGTTACAAGTTTGACATGTGTATTTCTGTGTCTGTCTGTGGCATGGTAACTCCTAAAATAATAAACCGATTTCGATGCGGTTTTCTGTGTTTGGAAGCTGACGTAATCGAGATGGTTCTTAGCTTTGTTTGATCACATTTGGTTCAGCCATTTAAGGGTTAGAAACAATAACTGTTTTCCCACAAAATATCACCACTTAAGTCTTAAACTGACTTGTGTAATTTTATTGTTGTTTAATTTATCCCTCTGGGGAAAGGCAAAGGAATCTATGTCCATACATCCATTTTTAAACATTGTCTGTTTTAGTTTTATTTTTTGTGGTTTGGCCCTAAATGTAGGGAGCTATAGAACATTGTAATTTTGTAGTTATACTATAGTAGAATCGTCTCACAAGGGCTCGTCACTCGCCACAGACCCATATTGCTTTGTTTATCCATACTAATATTATAAAAGCGAAATTAACTCTGTCTGTCTGTCTGTCTGTCCGTCTTTCACGCCTAAACTACTGAACCGATTTTGATGATATTTGGTACAGAGATAGATTAGAACCTGGGAAAGGACATAGGCTACATTTTATCCCACAGTTGGGCACGATATAACCTTTAGTCCACGCGGGCGTAGCCGCGAGCGGAAAGCTAGTAAAGT
Organism: Aproaerema taeniolella; assembly: GCA_949987775.1. NCBI lineage: Eukaryota > Metazoa > Arthropoda > Insecta > Lepidoptera > Gelechiidae > Aproaerema > Aproaerema taeniolella. Next base: position 2,867,097 of record OX465257.1, read on the forward strand.
ATAAAATTCAGCCTAACAAGCACTTGCTAAGCTTTAATAGAATTATGTCATCGTGCCACAAAAAGTGCTGTCCATGTCTATATGGGGTCGGGGTCAGATATCTTGAATTATGACTCACCGACTCTTCATTGTTGTTGGGTTGCCATGGGAGGATCAGTTAACAGTAAGAAATAAGACATGTGACTTAGCTTTCCGCCTGGGACTTCGTTCTCGTGGGAGTTCGGGAAAATTATGTAACTCAGGGTTAATGTAGCATTCTAATGGTGAAATAATTTTTGCAATCGGTTCAGTAGTTTTTGAGTTAATTTGTTGCAAAAGAAACATACAAAAACAGAAATATTTCCTCTTTATAATATTAGTATAGATGAAGAAGAGCAACTCTCAGAGTTTCTTGTCTATTTCCTTCAGGAGTTGCGATGCCACAGACACACACAGATACACATCAACCTTATAACACCCCACTTTTTTGTCGGGGTTCAAAAACAATGATAAATCAATACAGGTAATAAATACCTTGCTGACAAAATATCTATGAAATGGTCACAGTAAATAACTGACACCAAAACCACAATATACTTTATTGATTTATCAAAAATCAAAAGTGTTTATTTCATTGAACATACAAAATGTTTCTTGAACACGTCAATATTAGTTTATAGTCATAATGTATAGTATATTGTAATCTATATCTATACATATTATAAAGAGGAAAGATTTGATTGTTTGTTTGTTTGCATTGAATAGGCTCCGAAACTACTGGACCGATTTGAAAAATTCTTTCACCATTAGAATCCTACATTATCCGTGATGGACATAGGGTACATGATTTTCCCGAATTCCCACGGGAACAAAGTCCCGGATGGAAAGCTAGTATAGTATATTTTGACTTTGCGCCTATTCGCAAAGGTGCAGTCTTCCTCAGGAGAAAAATAGGCAAAAAACTCCGAGGGTTGCTCTTTTTGAAGTCAATATTCGTTACCTCTAATTTTAATTGAGTTAATTCGTTATCTAGGCCTGTGCCAGCCCTATAATAATTAAAAGCCAACATTCATAATATTTATTGCCAGTATGATTACGTCGTTGTTAATAAAGATTTATTAAACGACGCTGTTATATATCACAACCACTTTATTGAATAAAACGGACACACCCACTTCTTCATTGGCAAACAAAACAGTTTTATTGAAGCGAATTACCTATTGCTAAAATTGTATTTATTTATTTAACAATTTATTGCACACATGAAAATTAAACAGATTAGTAGAAGAAAAGATAGACGACACAATAGGTATAGCTTACTTCTATTTAGAAATTTCTTCCAGTAAACCCAAGGATAGGAAATGTGAAACATAAACTAACAGATAGTTGTGCGCGTAATACGAAAACCAATAAAAACAAACATACTAAGCAAAAATATATGCATATATAAACACATATATAAATACATATACAATACTTAAACCTAACAGTCATTACAAGAAGAAAGATAATACTCCTAACGCTTCTCTTAAACAAAGCCAGCGATGGGCTGTCTCGGACAGTGTGAGGGAGAGAGTTCCACAGTCTTGCCGCGTGCACCGTGAAGGAGTAAGAAAAGAAATCCGAGTGGTGCGAAGGGATAGATAGAAGGGTCCTAACATTTGAGCGACACGGTTTATCCTGACAACGTGAAAATTGAAAGCGCTCACGTAGATAACTAGGAGCAAGTGGATTATAAAGAATGTTAAAGAGACAGGACAGTATGTGAGCGTTCCTCCGAAGACGGATGGGGAGCCACTTGAGCTGCTTCCGAAATTCAGAAACACGGTCATACTTCCGTAAGCCGAATATTGTAATTTGTATACAGGATTTTAGGTAACTGAGAAAAGCCGTGTTAGGTGTACCCGAATCCGAAGAGCATGTATGAAGCGAAGTATGAATGTAATCTCGAAAATGATTGAATACCTACACGATAAGATAAATAAATTATTTAGATATACCGAAGACTCCTGTGTCCAGCTGTGGACAAAACGACGATCACCACATTAGGAGTGCTATGCGTTTAATTATAAACGTGATCCAGCTATTTGGCATTGACCGTCAGTGGTAGTGATGCCAAAACTCGGCAGATTAACGATAAGTCAATGCCAAGTTCGGGCCTTTTTATAAAATGAAAACGGCACTGCAAAACTGTATTACCATTGCCTCCTATCTACTAGTGAACAGAAAGCTGGGAACCTTAGTAGGCAATGGTAATACAAATTTTGCTGTGCCCCGCCTACCTGTGCCGTTAAAATTATTAAAAAAATACAAATATGTGTAGATGAAGAGAGCGCTTAGCAAGGATCCGAGGGATCTCGACAAGGTGAGGGTAGTACCCATTGGTGCGCTTGGACGTCCGTTAAAAGAAAAGGGCAGTCGGTCATTGAGCTACTATTACTAGCGTGTAGAGTAAACATGGCGAACAAATTAAGTAAGCGCGCGCGGCGCGCTGGGAGTGTCTCATTCATTTTATTTATCTCCCATACAAAATGCGCTATATGCTGATGAAGTTTGTACACAGAATAAATAATAGTATTGTTTGTATGGGAGCTTAAAATTTTTTTTTCGTATTTTGACCTATGTTCCTTGGGAAAGTTGTTCAGTTTCATGGATTGATTAACCACCCGAGAGGTTGAAAGAGAGATACCTAAAGCCCTGTATATTTCTCTATTAACTTATTTGAATATTAGTTGTTGGTCTATATCATGGTAAATTGTCCGGAGTATCTATTCTGTAAGTTAAGGACTAACATTTCGGAGCAAAGGCATGTGGTTCCTCTTGTGCTCCTATATATAAGGTCCTAATTTATTAGTCACTTACCTTCTAAGGCGTTATTGTATAGGTTGATAGTATTCCAAAAAACAACATAAAAAATAATTATCTGAAAATTAAATTTTGTAAAAAAAAAAAAAACCATTTAAAGATAAAGGAATGGTTCTCTTTCGATTATAGCCGTCCACTCCCCGCTCGCCCGCTCTACTACTGCCATTATTATTTACGTTTGAATGGATGGGTTTATTCAACATACTTAGTAATGAAAAATTATCATAACAAAATTTTTCAAGACCTTTTAAATTTAATATTATGCTTTTGTTTTTTGACTCAAATGATATATTTTGACCTACACAATAACATGTTAAAAGGAAAGTGACTAATAAATTAGGACCTTATATAGATGGGACAAACTAGTATATTGGTTCCTATTGAATCACTCTTAGCCCAGTGCCGATCGCTGACTTGAACTGATCAGTGAGGGTAAGCAACATACACAGAGGCAGGGGCAGGGAAACTGATGGGTGACCAAAGAGACAATTTATCACGAGCATTTCCGTACTTCGGAGGGCACGTTAAGCCTTCAGTCCCGGCTGTTGTCAATTCACTACAGTCGTTGGCGGTTTGGAAACTTTGACACCATGGTTAGTCAAGTTCGCCACATACTTGATTATACTTTCTACGATATGGAAGTTTCCTATGGTTGCATTTGGTTCCTCTGTGATTCTAATGGGACAAAATGGTCACTAGAAAACAACCTGAAATATCATTCACGGTCTCCAGCCAGACACAAGTTGTGGTTAAGTGACAACGAAAGTAAAATTTAATTAATCTGTTAGATCGGCCTATAAACACACATATTTAACTTCATTGCGCTTTGAGAGTAAATACTTTTTTGTATGTAACCTTTTTGCAACTTTCACTGCGGACAGGAAACACGCGCTCATATATATCTGTCAAACTTTAAATTTTATTCAAATATCGAATTATCGATCCTTGAACGCTTAAATACTGGTTTTGTAAACAAGATGTTTTTTTTTAAATCGAATGTTCTATTTTCAGAAAGTCAACTGTCATTTTTGACATAATGAAGCTTGTTAGTTATTTATTAGTTACGAGTATTACTTACAATAGGATATGTTTTTTGTACACCTTCCTTATTATTTAGCTGACTCATGTCACACTTTTCGGCAGAACGTGTTTTTTTTCGTTGATAGAGAATACTAGTGTCAAAATTTGCTAATTTTGACCACTTTTTGAATCCATTCGCACTTTTTGAATAATATAGGTGCGATTTTTTAGTAGAATCGACCCACTGAAGATCTTGTGTAGGACTGAAATTATCGCCTAGAAACGGCCTTTCAGTTAGGTACACTCAATCAAGTTAATTCTAATGGCACTTCACTTGGCGTTGCGTATTCGCGTATTTGCTGTATTCGGCCAAAAATACCATGTGTGGAGCATTTATACGTCTATATTTGCCATATTTGTAAAAATATGACAAACACACAAATAGGCAAATACGCCGATCCGTTCGCTTGTCGGTCTTTGGTCACACATCAAAACACGCAATATGATTGTTAGACCTTATTTGCTGTTGGCATCCCAAGTGAGGATGTCGTGTTTGTGCTGTTTGGACTACGTACAAATATTTGGACAAATGCGGCGAATACGCAACGCCAAGTGCCACCTGAACACCAGCAGTTCGAGTACGATGGTGATACCGCGCGTAATGCGCCGCGGTCCTATGTCAAAATGTCAACATTGACAACGCCAGAGGGCGAGCAAGCCTTTGCGCGGGGCCCTCGCGCAATCAAAGTGAAGTTTCAGCGTCAGCCGAGTGGTGCGTCGCAGGAGTTTGTCGCCATCATGCTCGAACTGCAGCAGACAAGAAACAGGAACAATACATACTTAATTTTCAGAACAGATTAAACTTTACTTACATATAGAGACGTCAAATAACACCATACTCTGAATTTTGCATATTTAATTTAGTGATGCAATGAATACGAATACGACTATTCGTATTCGCCGAATATCGTGATGATATTCGTAAAGCTACCTTTCTACTTTTAACTTAGAAATGTTACCTAAAACGGACCCTGCCAACCGCTGACCCTTTGATATTCTGGCGTGAAGATTTGCTTTTTCCCATTTTGAAAAAAATTACGCAAAAGTATCTTTCCATAAAACCGTCCACTATGGCTTCGAAAAGAATTTTTTCGACAAAAAAGGAATCTTCTCGGGCCCAGCAATTTACAAAAACTTTTTTTTTGAATAAAATTATTAGTTTCTACATTTATTGTAATAACCTTGGATTTATTATGTTTATCTATTCGTATTCGTGTTCGCAGAATATCAAAATCATTATTCGTATTCGGATTCGTATAAGTAGTACCTATTCGTTGCATCACTATCAATTTACGTCACAGTAAAAATATGGTTCTGTATTAACATAAAAGACAATGGGTGGCACACGATAGTTCAATAATACAAAAATTGGAAGCAATTTATCATTAACAGAACAAATAAAAAATTCACAAGTGGTTGTCTATTCATCGAAGTTATACATAATACCTACGAGTATTAACATTAACATAACTTCGTATGTCGATTATGTCGGGTGACTAAATTAGGGATGTGAATCAGCCCACGAAACTGAACAACTTTTCCCAAGGAACTTAGGCCGAAATATGAAAAAAATTCACAGATTTCGTGCCTCACACGACTATCGAGCTCATTGGAAATGAATCTACGGAATTCGAAAAAATGTCGTTCTGACTTTTTGACTTTTTTCAAAAAGGTTAGGCTACAGGGCAAACCCTTAACCCGATCGTCATTGTTTTAGGCTCAAATTGTAGCTGACTAAATTGTCCAGAGGAGTTTTACACAAGTTTCTGATATCATTCTTCGTTTCCAAAATATCGAGCGTCAAAATAAAAAAATCGGAAAAACACTATTTTGGCCATAAGCTCTCGTGAATACGCGACTTTTCAGCATTTTTTTCATAATATCTTCACAACTCTTCGAGATATATGGGGATCGCAGTTTTTCTTGAAATCGGAGCCTACACTGGAGCGAACGAAAGATATTTCCAATGTTAATATCCAACGTTAAAATAAAAAATTTTGATATCATTCTTCGTTTCCAAAATATCGAGCGCTAAAATCAAAAAATTCGGAAAAACACTATTTTGGCCATAAGCTCTCGTGAACACGCGACTTCAGCATTTTTTAAAAATATCATATCTTCACAACTCTTCGAGATATAAGGGGATCGCACTTTTTCGTGAAATCGGAGCCTATACTGGAGCGAACGAAAAGACATTTCCAATGTTAAAATTTCGCCACTCCACACAATACGTCCCCACCAAGGGGCACGGACCTCCCTTCGTAACTGGGAAGGGGGTTTAGGCCGTTTAGGTCATAGTCGGCCAACACGCTGGCCCAATGCGGGTTGGTGGACCGCGTGCCTTTCGAAAACTAATTTTCTCAGACGTGCGCGTTTTAATCACGATGTTTTCCTTAACCGCTGAGCAAGTGATTAATCACAAATCCGTACATAAATACAAAAAGACTAACTTAGTGGTACAGGCCCGAAACAGGATTTGAACCCGCAACCTTCCGGTCACAAGACTGGTTCTTTAACCAACTGGGCCATCACTCAGTTAATTATAATTCCACGTCAAAAACGTAAGAGTCAACTTCAATCCCAAAAAGACAATTTTTTCGAGAGTTTCCCTCAATTTCTTCAGGATTCCACCATCAGATCCTGGTTTCCTTACCATGGGACCACCCTTGGGATACTCCCTTTCCAATAAAAAAAGAATAATCAAAATCGGTTCATAAACGACGAAGTTATCCGCGGACATACATAACAAAAAAAATATATATACGGTCGAATTGAGAAACCTCCTCCTTTTTTGAAGTCGGTTAAAAACCGCATCGAAATTGTTCCATTATTTTGCTACAGACAGACACATACACGTCAAGCTTATAACAACCCCTTTTTTTGACGAGCTTTAAAATTATAGTTTTGTGGAATTAAATTTCTTCAATGGCGGTCCATTAAGATTTTGCTAATCAATGTTTAGTGTTACCATGACAGTTGTTAAGAAATGTCGTGTCATAAAGCAAGCTCAGGCTTGACCGTTAGGTGTGGGTGCGCAAAGTGCATGCTAATGTTGTTAACTTGCTGTTAATGACTGCCGGAGAACGACAGCTGATTGCTTATAGCAACGCACGGCAACTCTGCTTTCCGAGAAAGCTGAGAATTGTTGTGAACAAAGTTATAGACATGGGGGTCTGTGATGATCGCGTAGTGATCGGCAATGTATGTATAATCTACAAGTACTGTGTGATTAGTTATTAATTGATTATTTAATTTTTTAGATTTTAAGTGAAGCTTACCACAATACCTTTATAGCGGCTTAGCGCGCTAGATAGATAAATAGACAACAATTCTAAAAATATATATTTTGGGTTCTGTTACGTAACAAAAGCCCCTTAATAATAGGTTTTTCATCTATCTTTAATGTACAGACAGCAATCAGTTAAATTTTTATTATACTACTTCGACATTGGCAAAATCACTACAGTGGACGCCGGATTTTTAACCTCCGACACAAAAAGAGGGGTGTTATAAGTTTGGCGTATCTATGTATCTGTTGGTATCGTAGCTCCTAAACGAATGTACAGGGACAACAGCACATCATGCTATCCAAAACTGTCAAATTTCTTCAATCGATTTTTAATTTTATCTCCAAGCATTAGAGTTTACTATCCATTGAGGAAATTTGACAGTTTGTGGTAACCTGATGTGCCGTTGACTGTACATTCGTTTAAGGACTTTGATGCGTTGTATTCATAATCACCTTGACGTGATCAAGGTGACAAGTTATGAATACAATTTTTTCAATTTAGTGTTAAACAAGTATTCAACAGACTTCTTTTCAAAACGTCACACAACCTTCGCGAGATGGTAATCACAATTGGATTTCTACCAAAAACCCAGCCCACGTTCCAGCTGTAATCAGGTCTAAACATAAATCACATTCAACAGTGACGTCACGACGCGACCATCAAATGTTAGATCATTTCTGAATTCACAACGCGCATTTGTTTGAAGCTGCAAAAAATGTTGGCAGCACAACCGACAACAAGTCTGAGCTATAAAAACACATGATTAGATAAACAAACGCGTCGTAACATAGACCAACTGCACTTTCTAAATGATCTTTCTTGAAGGAAGGAAAGTGTATGTGTTGTAAAGGTGGCACTTCACTTGGCGTTGCGTGTTGGCGTAGCGTATTCGCCATATTTGTACGTACCTAGTCCAAATAGCACAAATACAATACGACGTCCTCACTTGGGATGCCAACAGCAAATAAGGTCTAAATTTGGCTATTTGTGTGTTTGTCATATTTGTGCAAATATGGCAAATATTGACAAATAAATCCTCCACACATGGTAGTATTTGGCCAAATACAGCAAATACGCAAACACGCAATGCCAAGTGAAGTGCCACCTTTAAGAGAAAATCGATCGACGACACAAGTGGTGCAACACTACCAGTCCACGCGGTATGGCTCAACACTAAACGGCCACTGACAGATCGTTTTCGCGCGTGGATCGGAGATTATGTGTTCATGCATTGTAATTTATAAAATATCGAATGAAAAGAACTGTATAATGATTATAAAAGATGTTTTCAGTTATCAGTATGTATGTATGCAGTTATAAAACTTAGGAGCTGCTTAAGATAATTCCGCCTGCCCCTTTCTTCTATCGGACATCCAGACCCACTGCGGGGCACCATCTTCACCTCGTCAAGATCCGGAGAGTTCGTTCTGATCACTTTTCTTTCATAGTGCGCACTTCTAATGGAATTCTCTGCCTTACTGTATTTCCAAGCTCGTATAACCCAAGTCTCTTCAAGTTCGAGTGGGTCTGGGTTAGAGATGGGTAGTGGGTAAAAACCCATTCAACCCTCCCGAGTTAAAACTGGGTGGTTTGGGTTTTAACCCGGTTTAAACCCATTATCACCCAAATTGACGGGTAAAAACAGCTTACGCTAAAAGTATTGAAGATTACACATTTTTTTTAGAGAAAACTCAGAGTAAATAATATTTTACAGCTTTTCTAATACTTGTGTATTTCCATTATAGTCAATTTTTCCAAAATGGTTCGTAAGTATATAATTTAATTTATGGTTATCACTTCTACTTCAATTAAAATCTTATAAATGTTTGAAAGAATGAAAATAAAACTCAAACAATAAAATCAACGTTTTGCAATTTGTTATAATTAAATAATTAAAATGTTTCATAATTTTTTACATAAAAATCAACATCAACTGAGGAGCGACAGAACAAAAATAGTTTAGTACTAAATGTCTCGATTAGGGCAAAATGCAAAAAATAATAATATTTTTATTACACACCATATACTTAGTCCTCTTAATAAAGAAGTTGTAGAGTGTGTGAACTGAAACCTAAGCGATTTCTTCGGAAAACTGTTCATATATATTTTTTATTTTTAAATTACAACACTGTTGGCCGCTGATGGCCTTCACAGCTTCACCGTGGCACTCAGCCCAATAATTTTAAGTAACAGGCCTAAGGGCGCCCCCGTGGGGCTCCAACCTCAGCTAAGGGCGGACCTGGGAGAAGGGAGTCGGACATACGTTTGAGGAGAGAAGCGGAGATGACATGTTCTTCAATTTTAATATTTCCACTTTTTGTCGAATTCTTATCCATTTTCGAACTATAAGTTCCGGAAACGTGAAAATTTTGCTAGTTTTGATAAAAGTAGTTTATTCGAAAATTTTCACTTTTCCGGAACTTGTAGTTCGAAAATGGATAACAATTCGATAAAAATGTAAATGTAAAAGTTGTAGAACATTTTATTACCTTTCATTGCGTGGAAGATATTTTTTCTCTACAAAGCACCGTTTTGAAGATATTAGCGAAAAACTCAAAAGTGGGAACTTTCATCCCCCCCTCCTACTCCGACATACCTCCTAGATGCGGGGGGCCCCCCACCTTTCGTATGTTTACTCCCCAAGCACCCTGGACAATTTTCCGAAGAAATCACTTACGCACTCTACACCCCCTCTCTACACCCGCACTCTACACCCCCTCTCGCACTCTACACATCATTTTCGTTTGCACCCGGTAAACGGGTGGTTTGGGTGGATTGAAATGGGTGATAATTGGGTTTTAACCCACGCTTAGGTTTTAACCCGGGTGTTTACCCATCTCTAGTCTGGGTGAACTTACTACATTCTCTACCGCATCTTCGCCTATTAGGTTGGTTGTGGTCAAGAGCGAACCCATTATTAGAATAAGCATAGGTGGAAGTATCCGTGAAGGGATTTCCGAAGTGAAATGATAACCGATGAATTAAACCGATACTGATATGTAGGTACAACTGATTCACAAAATATACAAATAAGAATAACTCGTTTAATAGTATAGAATTTGAGTGTGCCTCTGTTTTTTGTCCTATACAAAACCGAAATGGCAAGAAAAACAATTATAAGTTAGTACAAAAAGAGGACGGAGGTACAATACTTGATTATATTGTTACGAGTAAGTACGTGTGCTGCGGTGTGGATCACGGAATTTCCAACTTATTATAAATTCATGATAGCAAAACCTAGTATTGTTTTGTGCAAAGGCTTCATCATTGTTTTCTATAGTTCTTATATAACTTCAATTCGCTTTTAAGCTCAAAAATCAATTTGAATCAATAAATATTTGGGAACTACTTAAAGATTGGAAACTGTAGTCTGGATATCCAATTAAAATCTGCATAAGCAATTAAACGTTCATTATCTTGTGCTGCCGAACGTTGAGAAAAATCGAAGCATAAACTCAATTATGTCAAAAGACTCCAAACATCATCTCACCAATCGCGTTCCTCGAAATATCTGTGGCACTGAGACGTGACAAACGAAGATGTTGACATTACGGTGTTACAGTTATTTTACGCCGGAGGTGTGGCTGCATTGTTTCAGTTTTCGGTGCACGAATGCTACTTGTTTTCTCTTTGTCAATATCAATTCCTTTCTTCCTTATCGTCTAGGCATAATCGAGAATGTGTCAAACTTGATTCACCTTGTGTATCAGAGTTTTCAAAGCGTCAAATGACCTCTGAATTGGTTTTACGACTGTAGTTAATCGACAACGGCCGGGATTGATAGCTTAACGTGCCTCCCGAAGTACAGAAACAATCGTGTTAAATTGCCATTTTGGTCAACCATCAGGCCTCTGCCATCTTATAGATCGGTTTAGATCAGCGAAAGTCGCTGGGCTACGAACATTTCAACAGAAGACATTTTGCGAACCTTTACTGAAGCGAATTTCAAGTCTAATTTTTCGAGTAATGATTTCGAATTCGAAAACGCGTTTGAGAAACATGGTGTAAGTTACTCAAGGCGATGTGGTTTATTTTTCGATTAATAACCTACTTCTGATCTTCGTATTTGATAATTTAAACTAATTACGCAAATATTCAATTGAAAGCTCGAGTTAAAACTAAGACTGTACGCCAGCTGTTAATTAAATACAAAGTGGAGTACTCGGGGCATTATTAATAATGCCCGGGCATTATTAATAATGTCTAGCTCTAGCGGGCAAAGTGATTAATTACTATCTTAACTTCATTATTTATCATATTGCCCGGTCATTATTATATTGCTAAGTGACAATTGGGCAATTTGATAATAAAGCTAAGTTTGATGCGGTGCGGGGAGGGAAGTGCCCTCGTTGCAATTTATAAAAGTTTTCGGTTTTTTTTCACGACCGCCATCTTAGATTTCAAAATCTAAAACGACATCCATGACGGATTTTTACAAAAAAATGCACGTCCGCCATCTTGTATATCAAAATAGATGTCGTTTACGGAATTAGCACCCCCGAAAACCTATTAAATGACACCCATATCAGTTTTTCCAAAAATGTAAACGTCCGCCATCTTGGATACCAAAATTAATGACATTTTCGGAATCAGCATCCCCAACAATCTATTAAACAATACCCATGTCGGCATGCCCGAAAATTTAATATCCGCCTTCTTGGATTTTTGTGCGGGGAATCGCGACGCTCCAGGTTTTGCCCTTTTCGTCACGATTCCCCCAACTAAAATCAAAGTTGGCGGATATGATTTCGGAAGGCAGTCGGCGAGTAAGACGCTTGGTGACGCTTCGGGCTTCTCCCTATGCAGAGTTCGGCCTTCGGCTTCGCCCTTTACGCAGCTTGCGTCGGCATACGGCCTCACCCCACCCTTAGTATCTAAACTTGTATGGCGGCCATCTTGAATGGGGGGGGGGGGGGGGGGGGGCGCTCTAGTCTTCGCCCTACGTGGAGTTTGGAGCTCGGCCTTCGGCCTCACCTTTTACCTTGCTATTTCATCCAAATAATGAGTCTGATTATTTAAATTGTTTAACATTTAGTTTATTTGAAGTTAAATGACTATAATAATAAAAAATAGCAATTAAATATGTTTGTATTACTCTGCCCAAAAGGTGATGGGCATTATGTATAATGCCCGGTCAATTTGATTAATTGAATAATTATTATCAAATTGCCCTCTCATATTGGGCATTTTTCATAATGCCCGGTCATTATGAATAATGCCCAATTTATCACTTGGTCCATAACATATACATAGTTTATTTTTATTACTAACCCCCGACACGAAAAGAAGGGTTTTATAAGTTTGACGTGGGGATCTGTGTCTCTGTCTGTAGCATCATACATAGCTTATTAAAGAATTGACTGATTTTGTTTTGTTTTTTTTTGTTTTAATACTGACGTAATCGAGATGGTTCTTCGCTATATTTGGTCAATTGGTTCAGCTGTTTAAAAGATATAAGCGATGAATGCCGGGGGTGATACAAAATATTTGATTTTAGAGTTATGGTTATTTTTCTTTAAGACTAAGATTCCGCTCGGGACTTCGTTCCCGTGCGAATTCGGGAAAATTATGTAGCCTATGTTACTCAGGGATAATGTAGCATCCTATGGTGAAATTTTTTTTAAAGTCAGTCCAGTATTTTTAAGTTTATTCGTTACATACAAAAATACAAGTTCTTTTCTCTTTATAATATTAGTGTAGATTATACCTATGTCATCTATTAGCCATGTGACTTTAAATCAGTTAGCGATTTAAAGATGTGGATCAGCCAACGAAACTGAACAACTGTCCATAAGAAACATAAGTCGAAATATGGATGGAAAAATACGCAATCAGTAGGACCCCGATTCTGTAACTTCGGTTGTGTGTCGATGGAATGGAGTCTATTTTATCTTAAATCTTTGAAATCTTAAACAATGTTTTTACATACAGGGTGAAAAAAAACCTCCTAACTATATTCAAAATCCTGAACCAGTATCACTTACAGAACACTTTTTTTTTGGGGGCATTTTTTTTCCTAAACGTAGACACCACTCGGGCGCACCCCCCGAGCGCTACCCGCACCCCTCGCGTGCCTGGTGTAGGAGTAACGTCTACGTTTAGGCAAAAACTGCCAGTCAGTCTCCACTTATATTATAAAAAAAAAGAAAATATGTATTTAATTAATGATAATGTATTAAATTTGAAAATTTATAATTTACTAACATTTAGTGCTTAAGACTATTTTTATTTTACTTACAATATATGGATATGGATGTTATGTCTGAAATAAAATAAATATTAAAAAATGAACTATGTTTATGTTTGAAATGAACTATGTTTTATGTTCTGTTAATTGTATTGTATGTCTTTGTGTGCAAATAAAGTATATTGTATTGTATTGTATTGAACTATTCCCATTGAAAAAATATTTAAAAAAATTTTTTTTCATAAATGTGTTCTTTGAGTGATACTGGTTCAGGATTTTGAATATAGCTAGGAGGTTTTTTATCACCGTGTATATCTGCGATGTATGTCTATACATACCTATCAATACCATAACAATTGTTAGGTATACTACGTCTTAGTTATGTCTCAGTTTTTTCCTAATAACATCTACACGACTGAATCTTAATAATAGTTTTAAAACAAATTATTCGCAATTTTGCACGTGTTAACGATGTGGGAATCAAGTTATAAAATACTTAATTATAGTTTACTTAGAAATCTATATCCATACTTGTATAAACTATTTTCACGTGCGGTAAAGCAAAAATTGTTTATGTTCTGTATGCATGTAAATCCTTTACTGTACATAAATCCTTACTAATATTATAAATGTGAAGTAACTCTGTCTGTCCGTCTTTCACGCCTAAACTATTGAACCGATTTGGTACAGAGATAGATTAGACCGTGAGAAAGGATATAGGCTACATTTTATCCCACAACTGGGCATTATATAACCTGAAGTCCACGCGGGCGGAAAGCTAGTTTCATTATGTTCCTTGGGGAAAGTTGTACAGTTTCAACTACCTACTTATCTACAGTTAATAAAGTATGAAACATTTTTGTTTCATTTTTTTTATACTTTACCAACTTACGGATAGGGAGGAGTGGGACCTCCTGGCACAGGCAGGCATTAGGCCTTTTATAATTCGAAAACTGCACGGCAAAATTGTATTACCATTGCCTCCTATGTAATAGTAATACTAGTAGCTGAGAACATAGGGGGCAGAACATGGGGGCAATGGTAATTCAAATTTCGAAGTGCCGTGCCGTGCCATTCGAATTATAAAAAGGCCCATTAACATGCTTAAAAGGGGGTCTCGACACGATGCTACATACAATATTGTTTTTATAATAAATAAATAATTTTGAATTTTGGAATTTTGAACATACTTTTTTGTTTTGTTTCTTTTTTTAACACAAAGTTTGCGAAGACATAATAACAAAATAGCACGTTCGTCCTTGTGTCAGATATGAAGAGACACACGAGTTTGTTGCATAAAACGATATGGTAATCTGCAGTTTATACAGAAAACCGGTTCGAATAACATTGTTATTGGTGTTCCCACGAGGGTCTACTTGTAGGTAACCAAATGCTATCGCTCTTGGCTGAATCATGTGTCTATCTGGTTTGAGCCAGATATTGTTAGTATTTTAAGGCCCGTACGCGATTTAGACTCTGATCTATACTTAAGTAGCATTTTGAAGGTACTAGTGTCTAAGACACAGGCAAGGCCTAGTTTAGACACTAGTATTCAACCATTGGTGACAGTGTTTATATATTTTTTTAAATAAAGTTTAATAAAGCAGTCGTTTTTGTCATTTTGATAGTGAGAGAAAGAAACAATCAATACTTAAGTTTAGATCAAGACTTGAGTCTCCTTTTGTAATACGGATGAATACGGGCCTTAGTTTTTATTCGTTCAGGGCGGATTGTACAAAATTAGGGTCATATTAACTCTAAAATTATTATTTTTTCCACCACATGGGCCAATAGACCAAGATCCCAGGGCCGCCAGACCTTACTTATTTTCTCATAAACCAAATGTGTGGGAAACAGTAGTGCTAGTACGTACTAGTAATGTATGAATACCAGCTAACCTGGGCCGACGGCCAATTTTCAGCTACCAGCTTCTGAAGGTACTTCCAAAAATGGCTCTCTTGTCTTGAAGTCTGGGTGCTATAAGAAGTATTGTTATAATTCCCTGAACATCATATACAAAAATCACGGCTCAGATTGTAGGTATAATCGCATAATTTACTTGCGAACTGTAAAGCGTCTGGCAGAAATTACAGCCGACGGAGAGTGTCTGGCGGTGTTGAACATTATTTTTTATATTAAATTAATTCTAATCTATAAGATATCAGCCAAACTTCAAGACAAGTGAGTAATTTTTGGAAGTACCTTCAGAACCTGGTAGCTGAAAATTGGCCGTCGGCCCAGGTTAGCTGGTATTCATAAATTACTAGTACGTACTAGCACTACTATTTCCCACACTTTGGTCCTTTTTATAATTCGAACGGCACGGCACAGCATGACAGAACTTGTATTACCATTGCCTTCTATGTTCCCAACTTATAGTATTACTAGTGCATAGGAGGCAATGGTAGTACAATTTTGCCGAGCCGTTTTCGTATTTTAAAAAGGCCCATTTAGTTTATGATAAAATAAGTAAGGTCTGGCGGCCCTGGGATCTCCGTCTACAACGTGATGGACTATGACCTAAATTTCCTTCGTGTTTTGAAGGGAGGCCCGTGCCCCTCGGTGGGGACGTATATGGGCTGGTAAGAAACTCTAAAATTAAAAAATATGTATCACCGAATTTGATACATATAGTTAAGAACCATCTCGATTATGCTACGATGTCTGTCTGTGGTAGCTGCGATACCACAGACAGACACCATTAAAGTTTACGTAAGCAGAATTTTAGTAACTTGTAACGCCCCCTTCTTGTCAACAAAAATAGGCAAATCAAGGACTCCTCCGCTCCATGTAACAAAATAAAACTTTTCTCTGGGTGTTTTTTTTTAATCTACAAAATAATAGAAAACAAGGTTTCAGCCGCCCTAAAAATACAGGTTGAAAAAGAACCTCCTAGCTTTATTCAAAAACCTGAACCAGTATCAATTACTGAACACTTTTTTTTTTTCCTAAACGTAGACACCACTCGGGCGCACCCCCCGAGCGCTACCCGCAGCCCTCGCGTGCCTGGTGTAGGAGTAATGTCTACATTTAGGCAAAAAATGAACTATACCTATTGGAAATTTTTTTTTTTTTCTTAAATGTGTTCTTTGAGTGATACTGGTTCAGGATTTTGAATATAGCTAGGAGGTTTTTTTTCACCCAGTAGAATAATTCTTCATTCTAGAAACTTTAACCGTGTGATGATCGGTTGAGAATAACACCACCCCATCTCTTTCCGTGGGTGTCGTAAGAGGCGACTAAGGAAACACAAATGAGACCTGCCTCCTAGTAATCCATCCCAGGCAACGACACTTCATTTTTTTCTGAATCTGAGGTGTCGTCCTATGGTCTCATGCGGTGTGGTAGGCTCTGTAAAGGGCCGTCTGGTTCGCGACCACCCTCCTACCGAAGTCGGACGCCAAACAGCTTGCTGTGTTCCGTCGGTGCGTTTATAGGCATTTTATGGGTTAACTCGTTCCATCGTCGACCTCATCTTTGACCTTATGGTTAAGATTGAGGTCAAGCCATCTTATAATAATAATAAAAAAAAAAACTTATAGCACAACAATGCCATCGTGACAATATATGTAATGTAAAATCATTCTATATCGTATTGCGGTCATAGAACCACATTCAACAACATGAAAATAAACTTTTGCGGTTAGTTTGCTAATTTCATTAGTCAGTACCATACTGCATAAACATTTATGTTATCTTCTTCAGGGCTCCGATTCTGTAACTTTAGTTGTGTGTCGATGGAATGGAGGCCATTTTTAACCGACTTCAAAAAAGGAGGTTTCTCAATTCGACCGTATATATATTTTGTTTAATGTATGTCCGCGGATAACTTCGTCGTTTATGAACCGATTTTGATTATTCTTTTTTTGTTGGAAAGGGAGTATCCCAAGGGTGGTCCCATGGTAAGGAAACCAGGATCTGATGGTGTAATCCTGAAGAAATTGAGGGAAACTCTCGAAAAAATTGTCTTTTTGGGATTGAAGTCGGTGACTCTTACGTTTTTGACGTGGAAAATGATATCTTTTTAGGTGGTGAAATTAAGAACTATTGAATTTTCATATACTTGCTGACAGACGCCCCGACAAGTAGCGCCACCGCCAACCGTACGTAGTTTCAAACTACCTAACAACTGAAATACTCTTGGCGCCACCAGTCAAAACAGCTGTCATCTAAACTAATATTATAAAGAGGAAAGATTAGTTTGTTTGTTTGCATTGAATAGGATCCGAAACTACTAGACTGATTTGGAAAATTCTTTCACCATAAGAAAGCTACATTATCCCCGATGGACATAGGCTACATAATTTTCTGTATGGAATATGGCTCGGTTAAAAATTTTCAATTTAGAATAAATAATTCAGCCAATTTTCTGTGCTATTTTCATGCAATTAAAAGTTTATGTTAAAAGTTTTTGTCTTAAAATCATAAAATGAGTTCGACATCCAGTGATGAAAGTGAACCTCTCGTTCCAGAGTCATTTCGCGTTAAAGCAGCAGCTATTGTTGATAATTTACTGTCACAGAGTAATTATTTTCTTTTTCTCGTAGTCAATGGTAAAAAGTAGAGTACCCAACACGTGAAAAAAAAATTCATCTCGGCTCTTGTATCCCTCGAAAAGAATTCACCTTTTTGTCACTTGTTGGGTAATCTACTATTTTTACTTTTACGAGATTTTTCTCTCAGAAGAAGTAGAAGCTGTATTGCAGAGATTTTAGAGTTAGTTAGATTTTGAATTCCATTTCTCACGTCTCCCTTCCTCCCGCAGGTTGTCTAACATGCGTGCAAGTGCTGAACATAATGGTGCTGCTGGGGTTCATGCTGAACTACGCGCTCAGGGTCAACCTGACCATCGCCATTGTCGAGATGATCTACGACCCCGTCAAACACAACGTCACAGCTGCTGTCAATCTCACAGACTCACTCAATGTCACACAGGTATTTTCTTCTTCTTATCGTATAGGTACAGTCAACGGCACATCAGGTTACCACAAACTGTCAAATTTCCCCAATGGATAGTAAACTCTAATGCTTGGAGATAAAATTGAAAATCGATTGAAGAAATTTGACAGTTTTGGAAAGCATGATGTGCTGTTGTCCCTGTACATTGATATACAATAAATCAATGAAGGTCAATGTTTATATATATATACTTATAGTAAAGTATAGTAAAGTGCGTGGCCAACTTGACTAAACCTGGTGTCAGTTTTTAAACCGCCAAATGGTGTCTGACTTGGTTTTAACGACTGTAGTCAATCTACAACAGCCGTGACCGACAGCTTAACGTGCCCTCCGAAGCACGGAAACGCTCGTGATCAATTGCCACTCTGGTCACCCATCAGGTTCCCTGCCTCTGTGTGCGTTGCTTAACCTCACTGATGGGGTGAGATCAGCGAGCTACAGGTATATTAATTTAAGTTTTTAAACGACTTGAAAAAAAGGAGAAGATACTCAATTCGTCTGTTTTAACCCCCGAAAAAAAGAGGGGTGTTATTGACAAAAAAAGAGGGGAGTTTGACGTGTGAAAAGGAAAACTTCCCATTTGGCCTTTTTCCCAAAAGGACCATTTTCCATTTGGTCTACTTCGAATCCGAGGTTCAGCCATTTAAGAGTTATAAGCAATATCTGCTTTACCACTACATCAAAACATCACTTTTGCCTACTTAGAACGGGACCCAAGGAGAATGACTTCATTTCCGTGGGACTTACCTCCGCCATACCAACTACTGGTATGTACTTATTCGGCATATGTTCCTGAACACAAAAAGTGCGGTAGTCACTTTCTGAGGGTATGGAGGGGGTAGCTATGACGTAACAAAGATGGCGGCCAGGCCTATTTTATTTACGCTATATTTAGATAACTACTGGGCAGATTTACTTAAATAGGGTCTCAAATGAAAGATAATTTAATATACATTGTTTTATTCTAAAGATGCATTAGTTTAAACCTAGTAACAAAATAAATATTTTCAAAAAACTACATTTTGTAAAATTAAACTTTTTTTACTGTGTGAAAAGAACAGAAACGTTAGGATTACGGTAATTTAGCTTATTATAAAAAAATTGCTACACTTATCAGCATTCTAATGAACCTAAAAACGTTTAAATCGAGCTATAGACAACAGAACTGCAGTCGTCTAAGTGAGCGTGGGTAGCGCCGAACTGACTACGGTACTTAGATTTTGGTACGAATAATCTTAAAAATAACGTGACAAAACGGCAAAATGAAAAATTATTATGAACAAGCATCATTTTTTTTTAACAGGTATCATTTTTTTTGTCAAAAAATTTTTCTTAATTTTTTTACGAACTATTTTTAAAAATTCTCGTAACAAAAATAATGCTTCGTATCATATCGAAATAAAACTCTTCATACTTGCACGTACTTGCGTTATATTTCAAAACAAAGGACTCAATGGTACTGGTCTGTACTGATGGACATGAGAGTGTAAACGTACGCACTCGAGACAGAGGCAGGTCGCTGACGTGCGAGAGTGTACAGCCGCCGTTATATTTTTTACATCGGCAACACTGAGATTCATTCCGAGGAATCCCTGCACCGTGCTGCGCCGTGAACTCTGGCACTTCTCGCTTCATTCATTTGAAATCATTTGGTCAGGCCTATGACACTGTTAGTACCAACAACTGCGAAATGGCGCTGCTATCGCCTTTTAAAACTAAAAAAATAGTTAATGCTTGATATGGGTTCCTTTAAAAAAAAGTTATTTAGCTTCATAAGGAGCCCTAAATTTTGCTAGTTTAAAAGCATGAATAAAGCTTTTTTTATTTGAATATTTGACCCATTTGAATAAATCATACGTGAGTTGAAACAGACTCTTGAGTAGCTGTTGCCTTTATGTTGTTGCTACGTAACAGCTACTAGGTTGGTGCCCTCTAAGTTTAATTTTGACGTGACAACGTCTTAAATTAGGTTGCGGCTGGGAGTCACTTATGAAAAAGTGTAACGCTCGGTAACGTTACGATGAGTCACCGAACGAGAGAGAGGCCCGCCGAATGCCTTGCGTCTCTCTCCCACTCAACTATGATCGGTCTGCCGCGCGCAGTTTCATCTAGTGTGAGTTCCTTGTTCCTATTGTGCAATTTAATTATATTCATATCAATAAATATTCTACCGAGAAAAAGACGATGTCACGTAAAATCTTCGCCCGTAAAACCGACTTTACAGGCAACCATTTTTTTTGTCTGTTCTTGGAGGATGATTGCACTTTAAAAAGACATAGATAAAAATTCAAATATAATCTAAATAAAAATGCAAAGCATCTCCTTTTCAGATAACTAGATTATGTAATATGAAATGCTATGGTTAGAGTTACATTACACGAATCAAATGTTTTTGACCCTGATTGATTTTTTAGATACATAGTTTCATTAAATAATAAATATACGTACCAGCCATTCCAATCACCAAAGTCATTTCTGGGGTATCATCCTCCTTTTGCTCTCGAAAATAATTATAAATAAACAAATAAATAATCGCTTCACACTCAAAGGCCCACACTAAGGTTTTCCCTTGTGTCGTGGGTCCCTTAAAACACACATAAAGAAAAATACAAACACCCATGACCCGAGAACAAACAAATAAATCTTTGACATGCTGCTGGGTAGTAATAACTAACATTACTTAAATACTTAAAAGCAGTAGGTACAGTTTTAAAGTACAGTGTGTAATAAATATGCCTATTGGGTTTCTTCATGGGACAGACTGTCAGCCGACTCACCCTGCACTAGGAATAAATCTGTATTGAAGTGGTAAGACATCTAGTCAGTTCACGAGAGGCTAGGTTATGGTACTTATAGTTGAGTTATTGTACAACTGAATAGGTACTTCGCTACAGGCTTAACCAATTTCCAGAACTAGTAAATAAAAGTGAATAGATAGATTCTCAAATATAGACCCATATGTGTTGCCACAATTCCGTCAATATCATGTAGCGCAGAACACTTCACTTTATAATAAATGGCAATCCGCCATTTTGTGAAAAAAATGTGGATAAGAACTTTTTTGAGTGACATCCAGGTGACACCTTTAACACTCTCATGTTTTCAAAATGGTTCAATGATAATCAATGGAAAAGTAAAAAAAAAAAAATTTCAATGACTATCAACGTCTGACCTTTTTGGCGGGAGCTGTCAGGCAACTTGAAAGACTGCTATAATTATTGAATTGTTATCTTTTTTGGTGACCCCAGTGTCATTAGTTCATTACACGGTTACACATTACTCTCTCTGCTCTTTGTAGCTGACCCACGTGATAGAAAGTTTTGAATTTGAAAATAAAAATAATAGATATAGTGTGTCCAATTAAGAATAATACGTAACAGATTTTATGGGCTTACCTACTTTACTCAGTGGTTCACCCAGAGCAATTCCGTTTTCAGTGAAGAGACATGTGTAAGAAAAGCGAATTCTCTTGCCTTCTTCATCAAATTGCGTTTCGTCAAAATGTTTTTGACAAACGCATTGTTACAACAATTGCTCTTCAGAGAGTTCAAGGAGTATAGGATTTGTTGGCGCGAGAAAAGACATCCACAAACTTCTTAAATAACTGTTTCTCGGGAAACAAAAAAACCGTAGCGTTTCACCTGTTGCAGCGCAACCACCAACACAACAATTAAGCGTTTCCATGTTAAAGCAGGTTGCAAAAATAACCTAAGATGAAAAAATCGTCGACGGAGGAGGATTTGTGACAAGAATCTCAACTTCAAACTCAACATAAAATACACAAGCACTCAACTCGAGCTCGCAAGGGTTCATAGAATTACTCTTGAACGATAAAATTGTATATAAAAACACTAGTTTACAAAAAATTTTTTTTTTTGTTTATGAAACGAAACATACATTATTTATGTAGGCTATGGACGGTAATTAAAAATATATATTTTTATTTTTCGTAGCACGTCACAATTCTGAGATATAGATGTCTTTGTTTTTTTATCTACCCGCAAGTGTTTAAATACGTTTATCGTTCTAACCTGTAAACAACTGTGCGATTCAGAAGTCTTATTTTTATATAAAATATCGTCTAGAGTGTGTAAACTAAATCCAAATCGGTTTTGTTATGTTTTTGGGAAAATTGTTCAGTTAAATCGTGGTTTCTCTATATCAAAACCATTGCAAGAAGCCTATTTACATTATTTTGGATTTCCGGTATCAAATCAAGATAAAAATTGGGTTCCTCATGTGATTTGCACTAATTGCAGAGTGGTCCTCAGCTCCTGGTATTCAGGTAAAAATAGATCACTGAAATTTGGTAAACCGATGATATGGAGGGAGCCAACTAACCACGTAACCGATTGTTACTTTTGTTTAACAAAAACTTTTGGTTTTAACTCAAAAAATAAAGATAGTATAAAATATGCAGACGTTCCATCAGTGACTAAGCCGGTCCTTCATTCAGAGGATTTACCAGTTCCTTTTAACCGAGGTAGAAAAAGCAGCCTGGAATTCTTTCAAAAGTGTGGTCAAAAATTTTTTAGGCAATAAAAAAAGTGAAAATTACAAAGAGATTGTTGAAAATCTATTGCAAAATTATGAGCGTATGGGTGTAAATATGTCACTAAAAATTCATTTTTTGCATTCCCATTTAGATTTTTTTCCAGAAAATCTTGGTAGTGTGAGTGACGAACATGGTGAGCGATTCCACCAAGATTTAAAATCATTTGAGCAAAATTATCAAGGTTTTTGGGACCAAAATATGCTAGGTGTCTATTGTTGGTCTGTTGTGAGAGATACAGATGAAAATATTTATAATAATAATAATAATAATAATAATACATTTATTTCAGGCAATTACAACCCATACATTATACAGACTACAAATTATACAATATTTAAAATACACAAATACTTATAAGTAAGTTGGTGATCACTGATCTTAAATGTCAAGTCAGAGACCCATTATCCGTGCGGTGCAGCTTTATCCAGTATCTAAAAAATACGTTATCTAAATTTTCGACAATGTTACACAATATCTCGTTTTGACTTTCTCTTAGCCGATCCCAAAAAGACGCCACACGACTCCTTAGGATAGCGAAGAAATCCGGCACCGCAGCGTCTGCAAACATACCCTTCGCACTGCAGAAGCGAGGCAGTCTCATTAGAATGCGGAAGGCGTCATTATATTGTACTCTGAGTACATTAAAAGTGCGTTTAGTATATTTCACCCAAAGTTGTCCAGTATAAAATGTCTAGCAATAAGCCTTAAATAATAAAATCTTGACGCCTTCCGAACACTTGGAGAAACGCCTCGCGAGCATGTTGCTGCGGACTGCCAGAGCTCTTCGCTCCCTTTCCATGTCGTCTTCGTCGTCAAGCCGTTCGTTCAGTACATGTCCTAAGTACTTAAATTTATTCACAACCCGAATTGGCGATTCATACAAAAATACTGGTAAGACTGTCTCCGGACCCCTCCCCTCCCGAAACACAAGCATCTCCGTTTTCCCTACGTTATATTTCAACCCGTGTCTCTTAGCATAAGATTCACAGATTGAAAGCAGCCTACGGAGTCCATGGATCGAGGGGCTGAGAAGCACCATATCATCTGCATAGCTCAAGCTGTTAACACACACATTACCAACATGGCAACCGATTCTGGTGCCTCTCAGCTCCTCGATGAGGTCGTTCACGTACAGGTTGAAGAGATCCGGAGAAGTCAAACCACCTTGGCGTACGCCACACTCTAATCTAAAATCATTAGAGAGTGCGTCGCCCCATCTTACATTATTTGTTTGGTTTCTATACCAGAACCCGAGCAGACCTACGATGCTGGCACTCACATTTGATTCATACAATTTCTTCCACAGTAATTTATAATTTACGAGATCAAAGGCACGGCTTAGATCAAGGAAGCACGCGTAAACTGAAGTGTTACGCTTGTTATAATAGCTTACAGTATGTTTGAGTGCCAGCACCGCAGAGTCCGTCGAAAGCCCAGCACGAAAACCAAACTGCGCGTCGTTTACTTTTATCGATTTCGCCAATTCGGGTTGCAAAATTCTTTCCAAAATTTTACCAATAATAGTACCTAAAGAAATAGGTCTATAATTACTGGGCTTGGACAAATCCCCAGTTTTATTTTTGACGACAGGAACGACAATCGTTTTCATGAGACTGGCGGGCAGGTAGCTGTATTCTAAACACATATTAAAAAAGTCAGAAAGAATTCTAAATATTTCATCACTAGCGTTAAGAACGTGCTCGACACTGAGTCCGTCGTGGCCCGGCGACTTGCCGCGCTTCATTTTACAGACCACGCGCAGCACTGTGTCCGGAGATACACGCAATATGTCCCCTGGCACCCGGCTCGCGGTCCCCTCGGACTCAGCCTCGGGCACGCTCTCCACGTCTAGTGGGTCGACTCTAAAGTGGTTAGCAAAATTATTTGCAATTCTTGTCGGGTCTTTTTCGTTATTAACCGAGACGGGTAATGCGCTTTTTCCATTGGCCGCCTTGACACCCGTCCAAAATTTTGCAAAATTTTTTTCTTTTTTACTCAAGGCCAGAATATTCATCTTAATTAAATCCTCGTTATTTTGGACCCATTTTAATTTATTTTTAAACAGCTTTCTATTCTCCACCATATCATCATACAGACTACCAGAACTAGGTTTCTTGCATTCGACCCATTGTCGAAAACATAATCTGGCTAGTCGGTGGTGCTCTCGCACATGGTAGTTCCAGCCAGGTACAGGACCCAGCTTTTTCCGTTTACCACTACTTCGTAAATTGCAACTCAACACTGCTGCTTCCTGTAGTATACTGACTATGTCATTATATATTTTATCTATACTATTCTTATGACTTGATTTTTCCGAACAAGTATGAAAAATATCACAGTTTTTATAAAGACTAGAATAACTCAACTTCGTCAATCTATCATAACAATGATCTCCAAAAGCCTGAATTTGTGTGCGGTCTCTTTTCCTCCATAATATCTTACTTAATCTATCGGAATCACAAGACTGAATCTCAATTTTGCTAATCACACATTCAATATTTATTTTGATAAACAAGGGGAAGTGATCCGACCAAGTCACATAAAAAAAGAGCAAAAATTACCCATTTTTAACTGTCTGTTGTTTATTTAGATGTAGTTTTTTGTAAAAATCTTCTTAATAAATATTTCAAAAAACTGACGTGCTGGATTTTTTTAAATATTTTTTCCGAGATGTAGATACCTAAAGTAACGTATCCGTATATATTCCATTTCATGTACAAAAGTCATGTAAACTAGTGAAATCACTGTTCGCCGACCAGCGGCTGAAAGAAAAAATCTTTAGCCGATACCTTGTTGTGCCGACAGCTCAATTCGCCGAAAGGACGTTCTAAATATATTTTTTTTTGCCGATGGCACGATTTGCAGATAAGCCGGTTCACTGAAAGCTCGACTGAGCGAATTAGCTATTTATCGATAGAAAGAATTGTAGAAAGCACTGTTCATATTTTAATTTACTAATACTTACTACGCCATTTGTTGGAACATAAGGTTTAGTTTTTTTAGAATAAAAAGTAGCTTATTTATTAATCTAGAGCAGCACATTCCATCAAAATCAGTCCGTTAGTTTTAGGCATAAAATAAATAAGGTGTAATTCACATTTGTTTGTTTAGATTTATTATAAAGTAGTAATAAAAAAACTTATATAATTTGCAAAACAAATGTATTTATTTTAGATATAAAATTGTTACCAAATGTTGTTGATAGTTTTGACACTCGAAAATATTTTTTTTCACGTACCTACAAAATAAATAACAAAATTTTATATGGAATCAAAGCTAAATGGTAATAATACGGGTTACACATGGCAAAAGATGCTTATGACAATCATAAAATAAAATAAATATAAATGTATTTTAGTCATTTCCGCGACGAAAACTGATAATAAGTACTGCATTTATTTAGCAACGCACTTCAGTAAACGCCTGTGCGAACCATGAGAGCAATCATACATAATACCGTACTTGTACTTGCTCAGTGACAAGACGCCATCATGGAAGTTTGAGGTTATCTTGACATACAGCATGACGTCACAAGATGGCGAATTAAAGGCGATAGCAGCGCCATTTCTCAGCTATTAGTACTAACAGTGTCATAGGCCTGACCAAATGATTTCAAATGAATGAAGCGACAAGTGCCAAAGTTCACGGCACAGCACGGTGCAGGGATTCCTCGGAATGAATCTCAGTGTTGCCGATGTAAAAAATATAACGGCAGCTGTAAACTCTCGCATGTCAGCGACCTGCCTCTGCCTCGAGTGCGTACGTTTACACTCTTATGTCCATCAGTACAGACCAGTACCATTGAGTCCTTTGTTTTGAAATATAACGCAAGAACGTGCAAGTATAAAGAGTTTTATTTCGATATGATACGAAACGTTATTTTTGTTACGAGAACTTTTGAAAATAGTTCGTAAATTTTTACGAACGAATTTTTTCGTTTTTTTTACGAATTTTTTTAATCATTATTTAATGAAGAAAATTTTTTGACAAAAAAAATGATGCCTGTTAAAAAAAAAATATCCCTGTTCATAATACTTTTTCATTTTGCTGTGATTCTACTCGTTTTATCACGTTATTTTCAAGATTATTCGTACCAAAATCTAAGTACCGTAGTCAGTTCGGCGCTACCCACGCTCACTTAGACGACTGCAGTTCCGTTGTTTACAGCTCGATTTAAACGTTTTTAGATTCATTAGAATGCTGATAAGTGTAGCTATTTTTTATAATAAGCTAAATTACTGTAACCATAATGGTTTCTGTTCTTTTCACACAGTAAAAAAAAGTTTAATTTTACAAAATGTCGTTTTTTGCAAATATTTATTTTGTTACTAGCTTTACACTAATGCATCTTTAGAATAAAACAATGTATATTAAATTATCTTTCATTTGAGACCATATTTAAGTAAATCTGCCCAGTAGTTATCTAAATATAGCGTAAATAAAATAGGACACGCCGCCATCTTTGATACGTCATAGCTACCCCCTCCATACCCTCAGAAAGTGACTACCGCACTTTTTGAGTTCAGGAAAACATGCCAAATAAGTACATACCAGTACTTCGTATGGCGGAGGTGAGTCCCACGAAAATCGTTATTTGAAGACTTTCTTACGAATGGGTCCCGCTCTAACTGCCTTATGTCATTTCGTTGTTGTTTAATTTAAACCTTTCAGGAAAGGCAAAGGAACTTATGTCCATGCAGCCGTTTTTAAACATTGTCTATGTTTTAGTTTTACCTTCATCATGCCCTCCTTCGACCTTCGACAATCTCTTTCTCTTCGTCTACATTGGTTTTTTTTTCTAGGAGAAGGCATTTGAAATAAAAAAGCCGTATAGTAGGATCAAATTATTTTTTCTTAGAACCACGTGATTTATGAGGTCTCTGCAGCTTGATTCCTCGAATTTGAAATAAAATTGGCCATGTAACCGCAAGCGCATGAAAGAGTGCGGTTTTCCTCAACCATTTTGGATTTGTTTTTAAAATTAGGACATTATGATAATTATTCACGAGCTATTTTGTATTGCGTTAAGAAGTTATTTAGCAGTCTATAGTATGGCGATTAATATTGTTAATTTTACGCATAGGTACAGTAAACAGTTTATTTAATTATCCTTCTTAAACCCAAAAAAAAAGAGGGGTGTTATAAGTTTGAAGTGTGTTTCTGTGTGTCTATGTATCTGTGCGTGTCTGTGGCATCGTAGTTCCTAAACGAATGGACCGATTTCTATGCGGTTTTGTTTGAAAGCTGACTTGATCAAGATTGTTCTTAGCTATATTTATCAAAATTGGTGCAGCCATTTGAAAGTTATATAAGCAATCGAAAGTCTTGGGTGACACTAAATTTTTAACTTAAGAGTTATCAGTAACATTACTGATTGAGTTAGTAATCATTTTTTTTCTGAATCGGAGGTGTCGTCCTATGGTCTCATGCGGTGTAGTAGGCTCTGTAAAGGGCCGTCTGGTTCGCGACTGGTTCCTACCGATGTCCGACGCCAAACAGCTTGCTGTGTTCCGTCGCTGTGTGGGAGTACCAGTGCCTTAAAAACATTTTCTGGGTTAACTCGCTACATCGTCGATCTCATCTTTGACCTAATGGTCAAGATTGAGATCAAGAGTTAACCCATCTTATAACAATAAAAAAAAACTGTAGAAAAACGTGGCATATTCAGCTGCTTACTCGATGCGAATATGAACTCTATTTCTGTGTACTTAAAACTATTTTTTGTTCCAGCACCCAGGCCACATAGATCAGACTCGGTACAACTGGAATACAAAAGAGAAGAACCTTCTGCTGGGATGCTTCTTCTGGGGATATGTTCTCACAGAACTGCCAGGTGGAAGGTTGGCTGAGATTATTGGTGCTAGGTACGTAGAATAAATATATATTTATTTTTTATGTCAGCCCATATACGTCCTCACCAAGGGGCAGGGGCCTCTCCGTTCGAAAAACGAAGGGGATTTAAGTTAGGCCAAATAAGTTCACAGGCATACTGTAGGTAGGTAGATGCCATTAAGTGGAACGAGAAGTTTAAATAGACTATCTAATGAGAAATTCACAGATTTCGTGCCTCACACGACTATCGAGCGAATTGGAAATGAATTCGAAAAAATGTCGTTCTGACAAACCCTTAACCCGATCGTCTTTGTTTTGGGCTCAATTTGTAGCTGACTAAATTGTTCACATGGGTTTTTCACAAATTTTTGATATCATATTTCGTTTCCAAAATATCGAGCGCCAACATAAAAAAAACTGAAAAAAAAAACATTTTTTTCACTGTGTTGGCCATAACTTTTTTCGTTTTAGACTTTTTTGAATAATTCTGTTTGCACCTTAAAGCTCTCGTAAAGACGCGTCTTTTGATCATATCTTTACAACTCTCTGAGATGCAAGGGAATCGAACTTTTTCTTGAAATCGAAGCCTATACTGGCGCGAACGAAAAGACATTTCCAATGTCAAAAATCTTATCAATACATCATCACATAATAAATACAAATAGGTGTTCATTTGAAAATATTACAAAATATCGCAATCTGTGAATAATACACACGTTTATTATACATCGCTTTATAGAACAGGTATTGTTATATGTGTTGTATAACGTTTAGGAAACAACGGTAATGGGTTCCATTCATAGTTGGAAACCTGAATGGCTAAATTTATTATAACGACAGATTATAAATAAATATTACGTTGGGTGTAGGGCTGTCACTAGTTTTCTTAATTTTCGTAGCGAAATATCCATGAAGTCATTCAAGTTCGTAATCGGAGAGAACGCGATAATGTTTGTTTAGAATTCGTTTAAATTGTATGTGATTAAGTACCTATTGATCAATTGGGTTTCAATGCGACTGTAGATTTTACAATTTTCATTTGTTCTTCTTATCGTGTGGGTATTAATCAAGTGTGTGGCGAACTTGGCTAATTTTTTCATATCTATGTATAATACATACTTATACAAGGTGTTTCAAAAAAACCGAAAAAAAAAGAAATTCCAAAATTTAATTTTAGAAGTGAAATAGTCGCAACTCTAGTAATCAGTAGCACGGTTTGACATCTACAAAATGAAAGTTTCATATAATATAATTTGTAATAGAGCTGTGCAATAAGCTAAATTTTAATTAATTTTAAATTTTTATTTTATCTGGGTTTTTTTGAAACATCTTGTATATTTGTTATACTATTTTATTTATAAATGAAACATTTAACTCATCCAAGTTCAGGGGGGGCTCAGCTGTGAGTGACGCTGTTAGTGTGTAATAAGTAGTCAATGGGCCTTTTTATAATTTTGACGGCCGGTTTGGTCGAGTGGTAGTGACGCTGCCTCTCGATCGGCGGGTCCTGGGTTCGATTCCCAGTCGGGGCAAATATTTGTGTAAAAAGCAGATGTTTGTTCTCGGGTCATGGGTGTTTGTGTCTGTCTTTGTGTGTTCCAAGGGACCCACGACACAAGGGAAAACCTTAATGTGGGCCTTTGAGTGTGAAGCGTTTTTTTTTTTTTTATAATTCGAACGGCACGGCACGGTATGACAGAATTTGTACAATACAATTTTGCCGTGCCGTTTTCGTATTATAAAAAGGCCCATTGTTGAGTACATTTATGTTTTTCATATTATTTCAAACTGCTATAATTGAATTGGAAATCCATACAGTATCTCTAGTCGAATTTTAAAAGCATTTTTATCCTTTCATTGTACTTGATTTAAAATTTAAATTAGCCATTCAGCCGCCGATCAACATCACAAAGTCTGACCTACTTGGTCCCGTCCCGACTAACCGGCAACACCGGTTTTTTTGAAATACCTTTGTTAAAAAAAACTTGAAAGTGACAACCCTACATTACAGCATATAGTTCGGTGACCTCGCGGCAAGAATTATCATATCGGATTCCAATTTCGATTTATCATGCAACGGCGCTTGTCTTTTGTTTATTTTTAGAGATCCGCGTTTATAAGGCGTGATCGTATGTATGTATTATTAGGGAATACTTCGGCATTGGTTTATTTTAGAGCATTGTTCATTGTGTTGATAGGTAAATATATATATTATTTATTTTAATTATTCTGCATACCTTACTTCGATACACAATTAACCTGTCTAAAGCAAATAAACGTTTCATTTCAAGAAAAAAAATGCCCAATGTTATTTGAACTGAAATACATACTTAACATCTTAAATTATTTTAAAATTCATAGCTAAACCAATTTTAAGGAAACATCGGGAAACGGGGGAAACTTTAGGGAAACGATCACAACACTACACACACGATCACTAAATTTTATAATTATACTGTAAATGTTGACTGTATTGTGAAAAAAATTAAACTAAACTTAACATCTATAATCTCTCTACTACTTCATGTTTTAAAAGTATTTTCGGCTGAAAAGACGATTATACTTACATCAAAATATAATATACTAGCTTTTCGCCCGGGACTTCGTTCCCGTGGGAATTCGGGATAATTATGTAGCCTATATTCATCGGGGATAATGTAAGATTCCAATGGTGAAAGAATTTTTCAAATCGGTTCAGTAGTTTCGGAGTCTATTTAATGCAAACAAACAAACAATCAAATCTTTCCTCTTTATATTGTATATAAGTATAAATTACGGAACCTTCACTTTAAAAGTGACACCCTTACCAAATAATTTTATTCACATTTTATTTTGTGACATGCAAAATCAAACATGATTGTTTGCCATAAGGGTTAGATTGTTCATTTTGTTATGTAAGTTTTGTATTCTTTTTTATCGGCGCGGGCGCTGAAGTTTTCGTGGAGATAGCAATCAGGCTTCATTTTTTTTTAGTTCTTCGGTCGGTTTTCAATAAGCTTTATTTTTATTATTTTCATTCTTTTTTTTTATATTATAAGATGGGTTAACTCTTGACCTTAATCTTGACCATAAGGTCAAAGATGAGGTCGACGATGGAGCGAGTTAACCCAGAAAATGCCTATAAAGGCACTGGTACTCCTACGCTGGTACTCCTATTCATACATAAGCACGTCTTTGTCTCATTGGGGTAAGCAGAGATCATAGATTGCCACTTGGTATGATACTATACAAACACTTTTGACTTTGACATATTCAGAACTTATTTTAATTACAAACAAATATTGAGTGCCACTTTTAGATGAATAAATAAACAATACTTATTTCAGAAAACTAAACCGCCACCAATTCATTGTAATCTGAAGTATTATAATCTTCTTCTTATGGTGTAGGTACAGTCAAGTGTGTAACGAACTTGGCTAACCCTGGTGTCAGAGTTTTCAAACCGCACAATGGCCTCTGACTTGGTTTTAATGACTGCAGTCAATCGACAACAGCCAGGACCGACATCTTAACGTGCCTTCGGAAGCACGGAAACGCTCGTGATAAATTGCCGTTTTGGTCACCCATCAGGTTCCCTGCCTCTGTGTACGTTGCTTAACCTCACTGATCGGTTGAGATCAGCGAGAGCCACTGGTCTACGAATGCTTCATATCTGAAGTATTAGATCAGAATGTATTACTGTCATTTGTGTCGTATTGAATCAAAGGTTGCAATCTGACATTTATAGTAATAATTTTCCACGTTAAAAACGTATATGAGCCACCGACTTCAATCCTAACAGTTCGCACAAAGTAGATATCTAGTATTTTTTGTGGACTACAATGCTTATTAGCAGATAACTACAAGCAGAAATGTCATTCATTTATTTAGATGATGTTCTAGTTTGTAGTATATTTTGTTTTTTTTAAAAGCGCTGAATCATTTTCGATAAAATTTATATGGGACCTCTTCAGGAGTATACTCTTTCGAACAAATAAAGAATTTTGAAAATCGGACAACAGTTGCCGGAGTAATCGCGTAACAAATATACAAAAAAAAAAATACAGTCGAATTGAGAACCTCCTCCTTTTTTGAAGTCGGTTGAAAATGAGCTGTGAATGTGGATACACTAAGAATTTCAAATACTTTCTACCATTATTCACAGATCGTATCAAAGATGGCTATTTCCTATAGAAAAACCACTTCAAAGTATGACATCAGTTTCAAATCCTGAAATCTGTAAAAAAACATTATTGCATATTGTATATTAGTGATAGCCCAGTTGGAATGAGCCAGACTTGTAATCCGAAGGTCGTGGGTTCAAATCCTGGTGCAGGCCTGTACCACTAAATTCGTCTTTTAGGATTTATGTACAGATTTCTAATTATCACTTGCTCAACGGTGAAGGAAAACATCGTGATGAAACCCGCCCGTCCAAGAAAATTCATTTTCGAAAGACGAGCGGTCCACCAACCCGCATTGGGCCAGCGTGGTGGACTATGGCCTAAATCCCCTTCGTGTTTCGAAGGGAGGCCCGTGCCCCTCGGTGGGGACGTATATGGGCTGGTAAGAGGTAAGAGTATATTAGTGTGTCCTACCTAATTAACGAAAAGTAACAATGTTTACAATATGAATAATTCGTAAGTTAAAATTTGTATGGAATACTTCTTTTGACATTTGCCAATAATCACCCATAAGTCAGATTGCCGCCTTTGATTCTATTCGACTCATTTATTCTTGAGTCATTATAAGACAACTAAAACAACTAGATACAGGAAATTCTTAAGAATAAGACTTCCTACAGGAAATACAGTAAAGACCTTTCAACAATAAAGTTATACGTTATTTCTGTATATATGTATATAGGTATTAACTATGGTTATTAGTCACGATTACTAGATAACCGGTCAATATGAATAATGTGATATTGTACTTACAAACATACAAAACATACAGGTAAATCTCTTTCAACCTCTCGGGTGATTAATCAGTACATGAAACTGAACAACTTCCTCAAGGAACATAGATCAAAATACGAAAAAAAAATTGAGTTCCTATACAAACTTCATCAGCATATAGCGCATTTTGTATGGGAGATCAATATTTTTTTTTTCGTATTTTGACCTATGTTCCTTGGGGAAGTTGTTCAGTTTCATGGACTGATTTAGCACCCGAGAGGTTGAAAGAGATTTACGTAAAGCCTTGTACCTATACCGGAGTAGGCAGAGGATCCATACATAATGTTCTCAAACTTGACGCCACAGTTATGAATATTCTGACGTTTACTAAATTAAACACGAGTAGATAGGTATATTGGTGACTGGCTTTGCGTTCGGAACTTCATTCCCGTGGGAATTCGGGAAAATTATGTAGCCTATGTTACTCAGGGATAATGTAGCATCCTAATGGTGAAAGAATTTTTGAAATAGGTCCAGTAGTTTTAAAGTTTATTCGTTACATACAAAAATACAAATCTTTTCTCTTTATAATATTAGTATAATAAATAAATAAATAAAATCATTTATTATCAGGCATCTAAGGCCCATAGATAAATACCTTACAGACTAACATACAAATGAATTATAATTAAAGAAAATAAAATAGACTAACTAACACTATTTCCCGGGTGTTTTTCTGGGGGCGTCCGCAGCCGGGAATCTCCCTCGGAAACGGCGGAACACCACGCCCTCCGGCCAAAAGCTCTCCTTCATGACTGTCTCCAGCATGAACGTCGGGAACCGCACCACAAATGCTTTGAAACTAGCAGGGTGATGCGATTTCAACGGTTTCACTCTCTGGAGACCTAAGGGAACTTTTGTCTTCTGCCGTATGTACTCGACGACGTCTTGCACGTCGACGTCGACGTCTAGATAGGAAGTCAGTCTGACTGCACTTTGCTGTATTTTATGATGTAAAAATATTTTTTCTTTCTATTACGTAGTAATGTTATATAAATCACTACAAACCGATCACAAAGGACGTATTTTTTGCTTAGATCCAAAACAGTGCAGAAATGTTGTATGAAATCTCATTATTGCACTGTTTTTCATTAACGAACTGTTTTTTTTTTAATTTAGTTATTTTACCACAGAGGTTTTATATCTCCCATTAAGAATAATATAAAATGTATGCATTAGATCGAAAGGATATTGGCTGAAAATAAAAGTCGGCTGAATAAAACCTACTTGGTGAAAAAAAAAACAAATTGTAAAACTTAAATAAGTTTTTATTAACTTGAGTTTTTTTTTAATAGGTATATTTTATAGGGTAGATTGGTAGTTGAAAGAAAAGTAGATTACGCACCTTGCTAAAGTGAATAATTACTTTGCGCTCGGTGCAACAATCTACTATTAAATTCAATGACGCTATTAAGCTATAATTAAAATTATAAAAAAGTAAAACGATAAATTACCGCACGTGTGTGTTATGGGGCTACTTACGGCTGCCATGTTCTTAATTACTTTGTATTGCCGAGCACGTGTTAAAAAAATTATCTCTGTAAGCAACACGACTGGATAAAAAGACGCTATAAAATAAAGCTCACGTTTCGTCATATTATTTTACTTTGTTGCAAACCTGCCAGTAGCAACGTCAAAGGGAAACTTATCCCGAAAGTTTAAATACTAGCATTCCGCCCGGGACTTCGTCATGTACCCTATGTTCATCACGGATAATGTAGGTTTTTAATGGTGAAATAATTTTTCAAATCGTTCCAGTAGTTTCGGAGCCTATTCAATGCAAACAAACAAACAAATCGTTCCTCTTTATAAAATTAGTATAGTATAGACTAGCTTTTCGCCCGGGAATTCGTTCCCGTGGGAATTCGGTAAAATTATGCACCTTATGTTCATCTCATCACGGATAATGTAGGATTCTAATGGTTTTTTTTTCCTAAAAAAAATAAAATAAAAGTATTTTTCAAATCGGTCCAGTAGTTTCAGAGCCTATATTCATTGTAAACAAACAAACAAACAATCAAATCTTTCCTCTTTATAATATTATTGTAGATTAAAAAGGTACTATGATAGCATGGTATTTCATTTAGTGCAAAAAATTATAGTTGATGAGATTGAAAGTTATACACAGTTCTAGGATATAAATAGACCTCATAATACGACTGGTTAGTTAATTTTTAATTTCACGCACATTATGGGAAAACTCCGATAAGTTTTCCCTTTTATTTTCTATAAAAACGATTTATGAAGTTTCGTTTATTTCCAAAATTCTAAATGCATTGATTTCTCGTGTCTCTTGAATGTAGAAGAAGCGAAAGAAGTTTATTTGGATCGTAGCAGCTGGCAATTTGTGGTTTCTGCCTACCCCAATGCGACAAAGGCGTGAACTTTATGCATATATGTGTCCCTTGCGAAGATCAAGACTATTTGACACTACCTAATTCTACAAACTAGGCAAATCACGGCCAGAACTTTCTAGAAGCACTTAATAGAAAGGTCGAGAGTCAACGAGCCATTTAGTTTTGGTCCTTGCCATCGATTTGAACCCGCTTATTAATCTTGATACTTGTCGTTGGTAATACTGTCTTGATTGGTTGATTCTAGTTTATTAGCTTGTTTTTCCATATTTGTTATACGATGATTAATGTAGGAAATAAATGAGCGTATTTATGTCAGTTTTATACGTAATGTATGTGTATATGTACTCATTATTTAATTTAATGTAGGAAATGCGTAACTCGTCTTGAAGCATCAAGTCTTTATCGAAGTTTCTGTCTGTCACAACACCTTAATGAAACTAGGACAAAAAGAAACTTGAATAAATTCAAATTACTGTCTTTGAATAAAATAATTGGAATTTGCTTTCAAATACCGGTTTCTTTTCAAACCCGTATTAATAGCGGATTATATTTTCTTCACACGTCTATAATTATGCATCTTGCTTTGTAACTTATAAAATAAAATCATCAATATCAGGGTTCCGGTATTGACCGTCATAATTGGTACTCGATCTTGGTGTCTGTCCGTTTCCT
Organism: Aproaerema taeniolella; assembly: GCA_949987775.1. Taxonomy (NCBI): domain Eukaryota; kingdom Metazoa; phylum Arthropoda; class Insecta; order Lepidoptera; family Gelechiidae; genus Aproaerema; species Aproaerema taeniolella. The sequence goes on from OX465257.1 coordinate 2,903,810, forward strand.
TTCTTGTACTCGTGTCTTTTTTAGGAATTTGGAAAAAATACCCAATATGTTAACTAATATTTGTTTTTTTGTTTTTGTGTCTGTGAAGTGTCTTCTGTGTTTCTATATTGAGTATATTGTGATGTACAAGGTGATAAAAAACCTCCTAGCTATATTCAAAATCCTGAACCAGTATCAATTAAACACATTTAGGAAAAAAATAATTTTTTTTAAATATTTTTTCAATGGGAATAGTTCATTTTTTGCCTAAACGTAGACATTACTCCTACACCAGGCACGCTAGGGGTGCTGGTAGCGCTCGGGGGGTGCACCCGAGTGGTGTCTAAAAAAAAATCCCACCGAAAAATAAATAAAAAAAAAGAACAACAAAAGTGTTCTGTAAGTGATACTGGTTCAGGATTTTAAATTTAGCTAGGAGGTTTTTTATCACCTTGTATGTTACATATCGATTAGCGAGCGACCGTATAACTATAACATACTACTTCACAGTCATATGTTTCAAAACTCTGACTCCAAGTTTAGTAAGTTCGCCATATATGATTGTACCTACACCATAAAGAATAATAAGTGACCCTCTTTTGTTTTTAATTTAAATAACAATGAAAACATGGTTGAATATTTTATAGTAATTTTTTTAATCAGTTTCATTGTAAGAATGGAATTTGTCAGTTTGTATATCAGGGTGAGTAATCCAATGAGTAATTGGATACGTGAGTAATTAATGTGTATTTTCCTAATAAAAAAAAAGGCACGTTTCATTAGGTTTAACACGAAAATACCATTTAATGTGATTAACCTCGATAGCCCAGTTGGTAATGAGCCAGAGTTGTAATCGGAAGGTTGCGGGTTCAAATCGTGGTGCGGGCCTGTACCACAAAATTCGTCTTTTCGGATTTATGTACGGATTTGTAATTATCACTTGCTCAACGTTGAAGGGAAACATCGTGAACCCATCACCCATCAAAGAAAATTTATTTTCGAAAGACGAGCGGTCGACCAACCCGCATTGGGCCAGCGTAGTGGACTATGACCTAAATCCCCTTCATGTTTAGAAGGGAGGCCTGTGCCCCTCGGTCCCCACTGAAATATGATAAACTTAGCTACCCGCCTCCGGCTTTGCCCGTGTGTAATCCGGTTACATCGCGCTCCCAGAGGAGCTCTTCCTTTCGGGATAAAATGTAGCCTATGTCCATTTTCGTACCTTAAATTATATCCATATCAAATTCCATCAAAATCCGTTAGGTAGTTTAGGCGTGAAAACGTTAAAGACATAGATATGCTAGAACTTGCTCAATCTGAATGTTTTAAGAAGATTTCAAAGCAGCAATTAAAGACGTATCACATATAACTTAATTAGCTTAGAGGTTTTTTTTACCAGCCCATATACGTCCCCACATAGGCTACATTTTATCCCGAAAGGAAGAGCTCCTCTGGGAGCGCGATGTAACCGGATTACACACGGGCAAAGCCGGAGGCGGGTAGCTAAGTTTATCATATTTCAAGCTCAAGCTCTGCCGCATTTGATAGTTAAATTCTCAAATAGATAGGTAGCAATATTAGTGGACTTCAAAAAAGAAAAGTCATTTTAGGCTTCAATATGAAATTTAGAGTCCGCTGTCACTTTTTGAACTCGTTGTATGACTTGAACTGACTTCTTCATTCTTAACTCGTATGTATTGTATATATTGTATTATATAATATACATATATATATATATATATATATATTATATATATATGTATATATATATGTATATTATATATATATATATAATATACATATATATACATTATATATATATATGTATTGTGTATATTATACATTTATTTATAATATTTTTATTAGGGCATATATAAATTATGTTTATTATTATTTAAGTTTCGTAAGTATAATGTTTATAATTTATTATTTTATCTTTCACCTCGGATGAGGTGTGCACCTACCACTCATTCTCACCAATCACCCTAAGGTTGACTGGTAGATAATGCCATTGAGCATTAAGTCCGCCCTTGTACTTTTAGTGCATTAAGTTAAATAAATAAATAAAATAAATATGTGTGTTCATCAAGTTCATCAAGTTAGGAAACGCAATGACTTCACAAATCCTTTTATTTAATCCATTATTACAGGCCATTTACAATTCAACTTATGCTTATATGTAGAACTCGTGATCACCGAATGAGCGAATCACGATAGTCTTTTATGTATCACTTTTAAACCCATTAGCACATTTTCACGAGTTACTTAGATACTTGTTAGACCAAACAGAAACACACGTCTGCAAAGAAATTGTAGACAAAAACCATTAACTACTGACTACCAACTCATACAAATGTTAAAATAACTTCACCTTAAGACAAAACAAAAGAAAAACGCACAGAACGGTGAAAAGATGAGCCATCACAAATTCTAGGAAAAACAAGAAAAGTTAAGGTTGAATAATAAAAATAGCATTAGATTGCTAAGGTTGTTTTCCTTTTTAGGGTTCCGTGCCCAAAGGGAAAAACGGGACCCTATTACTAAGGCTCCGCTGTCCGTCCGTCTGTCACCAGGCTGTATCTCATGATCCGTGGTAGTTAGATAGTTGAAATTTTCACAGATGATTAATTTAGATTGGTCCTGTAACAACAAATATTAAAAACCAGAATAAAATAAATATTTAAGGGGGCATCCCATACAAAAAACGTGATTTTTTTGCTCGTTTTTATAGAGAAGTCTGTTCTTGGCTGTATCTCATGAACCGTGATAGTTAAACAGTTGAAATTTTCACAGATGATGTATTTTGGTTGCTGCTATAACAACAAGTACTAAAAAAATGAATAAATTAAATATTTGATGGGGCTCCGATACAACAAACGTGATTTTTTTGTCGTTTTTTAGAGATAATGGTTTTTAAAGAGTCCGACTCGCAATTGCCGGTTTTATTAAAGGTAGTATGGAAGCAGCTTTGAAACGCATTAGTTTCGTAGACACGCCCCGATCTACAGAGCTTTTTGTACAAAATATTATTTCTGGAGTAGACAGTGCAAGGGTTCAATTCAAACTCCAGTCATACAAATAGCATCATGACAGATGCCTGTTATATGTATACCAAAATCACATGTAACGTAAGTAATTTTAATAAATAAAAAATAATTTTAACTAATATAATCAAATAGCCGGTCTTTCAGAGAACAAAATTCTGTTATCATCCATATTATATGACTTAAAGACTTGTATCGTTAATAACTACTTTTGACAATGTTTGGACCTGTATTAGATACTTACAGAACAGTGTAAAAATCAATAATTCTTAAAATCTACGCCATACAAAATCACAGTATGAAGTGCTTAGTGAAGCGTGAAGCGCTGTAATTAATGCTGGAATGATACTAGCGCCGGCGCATGACTCATCGGTTTTAGAATGCGGGCGTTATACTCCGAACTACCAGACATGGATTTCATACTTGATGTTATTTATTCGCTTATTAAGTAGTATTGTACATTTCAAAGACACATTTAGGTACTAGAAGCGTGCATGGTTTTGCTAGAAAAATTCAGCCGTTTTTGAATTGTGACTTTAGAAACAGCATTGCATGACTAGGCCGCAGGAAAAACTTAGATGCATGTGGCACAGGATAGGTTAAATACGATTAGCGCGAAAAAGAGGAGACTTAAAAAGCCGAACATCTGTAGTGTAGGCCCTACATACCAGAATAAGCCATATTAATCTTTAGGATGTCACTGCTAAGCCAAGGCACCATAATAGGTAACTCCTGTGAACTTTTTAACACTATTCCTAAGCCTAAACTAACAGGTTGCCACTTGGTGCAATTCTAGCAAACTTTCCTCATAGTTAGCTTTCTCAATTGATCCCTTTCATGCATGGTCGCTGGTTTCGACTACTCTTCACGCGGCCTTTAATTCAATTTGACATTCAGGTCACTCTTATACTAAGTGTATGAAGAACCTCGGACATCTGTGCATTGAATTAATTCCGCCACAGTGTCTCCGCAAATTGCGACCGTTCGTGAAATGTGTGAGCGAACATTCGAGAACGTTCCAATGAAATGGAACGCGATGGTGTGCGATGCGGGCGGCTGATATCGTCTTTCACTTGTTTAATGAGAACCCAATTTGCACGTAATATGAAATGTTGAGCCTGAGAAATTGGGTCCACACACAAACATAGACGTGATGAACCGACTTCCGCTTTTCCGTTCAGAAATATAACTCTGGCACCTATTGGTTGATCAGGAATATGGATTTTGATCGTCCATTAACTTTTTCGTCGATCTTCTTGCTCGCTCGCATACTTGTCCAATTTGTGAAGTAGACTTGCGCCATCTCTCTTTTTCCAATCAACTAAAGCAAGTTATTTTGTTTTACCAAGAGGGTTAAACACGGGTGGTATAATGAAGGTTTATATTTCTATTAGAATAATATGTTTCTGATATCTCAAAAGCTGGCCAAAATTGTTCATGAACAACCATTTATATACAATAAAACAACAAGATACCCAATCTCAAAGAAAAGTCAACCAAAAACTGTCCGAGCTTTCGAACGAACTGACGGATGAGTGAGTAGGATAAAAGAACTGAACAAAAGAATGAAAGAGTGAGAAAACCTTTCAAAAATAATGCCCAATCGTTGTGATGGGCACTTATTTGCCGCGGACACTTTTTGAGCGCGATTGGAAGTCTATTTGTTTATTGTAGGTCAATCTGAACAACACTGGTTTCTAAACCCGATGTCCAATATTTTTGTATGCCTGTAAGTCCCGGAAATCGATGATGTTATCTATAGGAATCTATGAATTGACGTTACGTTGTTCATAAAAATACCACACGAACAGAAATTTGCAAGTCAAGTGTGGAAAATTTGTTGGAGCTAGTTTACATTCCACTACTTCAAACTACTTACTTAGAGTACATAAATTATATAAAGCCCGCAAGAAAATGCTTCTAGTCTAATCGTACCGTTTAAATCTCGAAACTTATCGTCAGTAATGTGAACAACCTTGCTCTGTATGTGGATGACATCATAGTTTCAGATAATTTCTGCAAAATGGTGACGCATAATGTATTATCAAATCTGTCCTTCGTTTGCTAATTGTCCCGTGGTCATGAGGTTTAACTTTGTTTAGAAGTTTTGACATTGGAAATGTCTTTTCGTTCGCTCCAGTGTAGGCTCTGATTACAAGAAAAAGTGCGATCCCTTTATATCTCGGAGAGTTGTGAAGATATGATATTGAAAAAAGCTCAAAAGACACGTATTCACAAGAGCGATAAGGTGCAAAAAGAACTATTTGAGAAAGTCAAAAACTAAAAAAGTTATGGCCGAAATAGTTAAAACAAAAACCGATTTTTTTTTCTCTGGCGCTCGTTATTTTTTTAAACGAAGAATGATATCAAAAATTTGAGAAAATTTCCTCTGAACAATTTATTCAGTTTCCTCTGAACAGTTTGCCCTGTAGCCTAACCTTTTTGAAAGAAGTTGAAAAGTCAGAACGACATTTTTCACTTGAATATTTTTTCGAATTTCGTAGATTCATTTCCAATGCGCTAGTCGTGTGAGGCACGAAATCTGTGATTGCTCCATTCTAAAAATATGATTAAATATTTCAGAAAAAGTTATTGTCTAAAGCTGATTGTTACAAGAATAATTTGTCTGAAAAATCCCATTGGACTCCAAAAGGATTCCAATCTTTGCGATAATTTATTAATAAATTACTAGCTTTCCGCCTGGGACTTCTTTTCCGTGGGAATATTAGAAAATTATGTAGCCCATGTGTTAAACCTGACAGACTATAAGCTACCTCCATACCAAATTTTATCAAAATTTGGAGCGTGAAAGAGGAACAAACATCCATACGCACAAAATCCCTACTCCCTACTAATATTATAAACTAGCTTTCCGCCCGCGGCTCCGCCCGCGTGGACTACAGGTTATATCGTGCCCAACTGTGGGATAAAATGTAGCCTATGTCCTTTCCCAGGCTCTAATCTATCTCTGTACCAAAATTCATCAAAATCGGTTCAGCGGTTTAGGCGTGAAAAGGTAACAGACAGACAGACAGAGTTACTTTCGCATTTATAATATTAGTAGGGATGCGAAAGTAACTCTGTCTGTCTGTCTGTCTGTCTGTTACCTTTTCACGCCTAAACCGCTGAACCGATTTTGATGAATTTTGGTACAGAGATAGATTAGAGCCTGGGAAAGGACATAGGCTACATTTTATCCCACAGTTGGGCACGATATAACCTGTAGTCCACGCGGGCGGAGCCGCGGGCGGAAAGCTAGTATAGTATATATGTATACTAGCTTTCCGCCCGCGGCTCCGCCCGCGTGGACTACAGGTTATATCGTGCCCAACTGTGGGATAAAATGTAGCCTATGTCCTTTCCCAGGCTCTAATCTATCTCTGTACCAAAATTCATCAAAATCGGTTCAGCGGTTTAGGCGTGAAAAGGTAACAGACAGACAGACAGACAGAGTTACTTTCGCATTTATAATATTAGTAGGGATAATAATAGGCCTAATATGCCTTTACAGACAAACATAAATATTAAAAAAAAATCAAAAAGCAGGATATTAGTAAAACTATATATCGCCACCTACTCCTACCGGACAACAACAATTTTAATGTTGTCCGAGTTTTAATTATTATTTGTTAATAAGAAAATGTGCACCGAAGCGTCTTCACTGTCCAGTCTAGTGAGAAACGCGGGAAAACAACGATACCGCGTTTTAGAATACACGCTGCGCCATCTAGCGGCGTTTGAAGGGTACTATTTCTTGTGTTACTTATTAGTTATTATTATTATTTTAACGATTTAAAGTTGGTTAGTAACGATTTTCACTTAAATATAGGCTTTTAATTCGGAAATTGTTCAATTTTTATGCAAGTGAGATATATAACAGTTAGGTAATTAGAAAATCGATAAACAAATGTAAAATATCTGACCCAAACTGAAAAGTGTAAAATAAAATTAATTGAAAAAAACCGACGGTGTATTATAAACTAAAAAGAAAAAAACAATAAGCATTCATTGGGACCGACAGACAGCGGAAAGCGACTTTGTAGTGTGAGTGATTTGGAAGCCAAGGCGATTTTTTTTGGTTTGAATAAAATAAGCTTAGAAAAATAGTTTATGTAAAAGTAGGTCGACGTTCAAAAGTGATCGATGTTTAATAAAGTCACCTAAGTTTTATATTTTGATTTTCAGCTTTTCTCTAACATAAATCCAACCAGATATTTTGCTCGTTTGCTTTGATAAAGATAGCGGTATTCATCATATAATTTCTTAAACAGTTTTATCAGGTTTTTGTTGAGCATATTATTGAAGCATTACTTAATCAGCCTCGTAGGAGATATAAAAGAGCAATCCTTATTAAGAGCCCGTGCCCCTCGGTGGGGACATAATATGGGCTGGTAAAAAAAATCCTTATTACCAAGACGTGTAACATGTTGTTTCTTCCTCAGACGAGTCTTCGGCTACAGCACTTTATTAGCCAGCGTCTTGACCCTGCTGACACCAGGGGCCGCAGCTGCCGGCTTTGGCTGGGTAATGGCTTCCAGGGTCATCCTAGGCTTCCTCCTCGGAGCCACCTGGCCCGCCATCTTGCCCATGGCTTCGAAGTGGATCCCGCCCATGGATCGCTCCAAGTTCATGTCTAATATGATGGGTAAGTGCTTTTGCTTTTAACGCTACCATTTTTGCAAAGTTACCAGCGAGAGAGTGGCAGGATAAGCCATAAGCCCGGGCGAGGTTCGCAACAATCGTAAAGAAATCGGCGAAGTTATTATTATCAGTCTTTCTCCGATGCTTAATTTTTTCTTGGTGATGCGGGACGGGAGAATAGTATTATTAAAAAAAAAACTATGCTTTAAGTAGGTGAAAAAAAGTGTTGAAAGTGTAACCGCACATTTAGATTACTGAAGCAATGTTGGAATGGTTTTATTGGGTACCAGTTTGATTATGAGTAGGCAATCGTATTCCTCAAGTGTCATAAGTGTCATCAATGTTATTTACAATGAAAATGATCATAAAATAAAGACGCGTGGTCAAATAGTCATGCCAATCAAGTTATTGGAGACTGCGTATTTAAACAGACGCATATCTCTAGCATTGTTTGTAAATACTTCCGCGTGAACGTCAATTAATCTTTAACGAAGACAAATGGCGCGCTGACATCTTCAAAACGTGCCTGAGACGCAATAGGACAATATATTTTTGTATTAATAACACTAGGTACAATAACAAGTGCTGATTATTGGTGACGGTATACCTAATTACTGGTAAAGTTAACAATGTGACAGCCGCGAAATTGATTGCAGCAAAAAAAATCTGGCCTTGAACGTTGATTGTAGTTTTAGCTGCTGTGGCTAGGCTAGTCCCGCGATTTTTTGCGGGACTTTTAATTTTAGTTTATACCTTCAAATTCGGGAGTTTCAGTATTGTTTTTTTTTTGCAATTTTGATATGGGTTTTTATGTTTTTTTTTGAAAATCTGCTGTGATATCTTCAAGTATCTCGTGTTTTGTTCAAGTTTCCTCGTTTTGTAATTGAGGGAATCGCTCTTTATCTGATAATAGATTTAAGCACCTAGGTTTATCTTATCTAAGTATAAATAGCACTACTTGACGTGATATGAAAAACAAGTTTGTCCAAAAGCTAATTTTTAGCCGACTGTCCCGCATTTAGTCCCGTATCGTTGCCAAATCTCGCGCAGCAACTGGCTACATTTATTAAGTGTGTCATTCGATTTGTTATCGAATCGTATACGTCTGCATTGTTATCGGGCATTTGAAAGCGGCAATATGGCGACGGAGGCGCGCGCAGGCGTGGTCGCTGACGTCACACGTTTTAAACGATCCCATTGGCCGGTGCGTCTGCCCGCGCGATTTAACCTTGCGCAACGGTTGCTATGCGTGTGGTTGCAAGTTCCAAGAACTTTCTGATTGTTTGTGGCTAACCCACAACGAGGTTTCTGGTTTCTGCCGTTTTTGTCTTTTTCTGCAATTAGTGCGTTCACCTTCGTTGGAGGGATTCTTATTCTCTGATTTAACGCTTTACAGATTAGCTTTGGCTTTGTATCGTTTTTTGTGCGAAGTAACATTGCCCCTTTTTGATGTTCGCTGTTTGTTGGATTCTCAGAAATATTTTTCTGAAGTTTTTCTGCTTTGTGTTTTTTGTTAGTATGTACTTACCAAATATATTTAAAAGAGTTATTTAAGCGTGCATATTACCTCTTCTGACTCTATGCATATTCATGATGTGCTCGTTGTTTGAATTCTTAATTAAAATTATCCTGTTGTTTCTAAATATGTAATAGGAAAATAGTATTTTGTGAATTCTTGACTAATGTTTACTTCGTCTGTGCTTGGGCACTTTGGTACGAGCTTACACGAATTTCGTGCGAAAGTACGATCCCGATTCTTAGGTCCGAACGAACGTGATTCAGACTCTGATCTATACTTAAGTCGTCTTTGTCATTTTGAAAGAGAGAGAAAGAGAAAAGCGGTACTTAAGTATAGACAAGACTAGAGTCTTCTTCTGTAATACGAGTAGCTTAGCGCACATTAAGTATAATCTTTGATTCCTTGTTTTACGAAAATTAGAAAACGTATCCAAAATACTTATAGATGCCTGATGCGTCGCTTTTATAAAATCCCTTATAAGATTTATTCAATCTACAAATCGGCAAGCAAGCCAAGTCAAGCCCACACGTAATCGGGTGAAAAAGATTTATTTTAGGTTTACATTATGACGTGACGATAACCTGCCGACAAGGTTATGGCTTCAGACCGGTGCGGGCTATTTCTGCGCAGACGCATCTGCGCTTACGAAATACTGCGCCACTACGCACGTGGTGTCTTAGGGAAAGTTGGGAAAACGGCTGTCCTATTGTTTGAATAATAACAAACACAGACACAGAATTTGAAAGAAACAGATTTGAAAACATCTGTGATAACCCAATTGCTTAAAGAATCAGCCTTGTAACCAGGAGGTAGTGAAATCAACTCCTGGTTCGGACCTAAATACGTATTTTCGGATTTATTTACAGATTTCTCATTAATTTATCACATGCTCAGTAGCGAAGGAAAAAAATTGCGATGAAACACGCACGTTTAAGAAAATTTAGTTTTCGCTTGGTGCGCGGTCCACCCGCAATGGGCCAGCGTGGTGGACTATGGCATAAACCCCCTTCGAAGAGAGGCCCTGTGCCTCAGTAGGGACGACTAAGGCCCGTAAAGGAGACTCAAGTATTGATCTATATTTAAGTATTGATTGTATCTTTCTCTCATTATCAAAATAACAAAGACGACTGCTACGCAAGTAGATCAGAGTCCGAGTCGCGTTCTATAATACGGACATTGGCTGATGACGCGATTTGAATAGTAGATTACCCAACAAGTGAAAAAAAGGTGAATTCTTTTCGAGGGATACAAGAGCCGAGATGATTTTTTTTTTCACGCGTTAGGTACTCTACTTTTTATCATTGACTACGAGAAAAAGAAAATAATTACTCTGTGACAGTAAAATATCAGCAATAGCTGCTGGTTTAACGCGAAATGACTCTGGAACGAGAGGTTCACTTTCATCACTGGACGTCGAACTCATTTTATGATTTTGAGACAAAAACTTTTATCAGAAACTTTTAATTGCATGAAAATTGCACATGAAATTGGCTGAATCCCTTATTCTAAATTTAAAATTTTTAACCGAGCCATATTCTATACAGCCAGTTATTACATACAGCCAAGTTTTAGTACGTTTTTATAGCGAGAGTATGCAACCTCCTTGCACATTTTCTTTTGTTTTCTTACTAAAATCCGTATATTCGCGCATGTTCCAAATTCAAAATGTTTTATTCACTCAGTGAAATAAACAGCGTTTTATTCACTGTTTTTGAAGAATAACGGACCCTTTTTCGAGGAGCAATGGTAAAAAGAAATTTTTGGCGCCAGTCCGCCGTGAAATTATAGTTCGTTAACTATTGCAACTAATAAACTTGCTCTATATACGTGTGATAATGAATGAGTAATCGGAATGATTTCTGCGAATGATCGATTGTTTTGCGGAAAATCCTTGCGTATGACATATCAGGCAACATTTCTGACATATTTCTCATTGTGGCTGTTTGGCGCTTTGGAATTCTTACCGCGTTGATTTATTTATGTTTACCTCTATTTATGTAACGTTATAATTTTTTTCTGTTTTTTTTTTTTTTTTTTTTTATTATAAGATGGGTTAACTCTTGACCTCAATCTTGACCATAAGGTCAAAGATGAGGTCGACGATGGAGCGAGTTAACCCAGAAAATGCCTATAAAGGCACTGGTACTCCTACGCACCGACGGAACACAGCAAGCTGTTTGGCGTCGGACTTCGGGAGGAGGGTGGTCGCGAACCAGACGGCCCTTTACAGAGCCTACCACACCGCATGAGACCATAGGACGACACCTCAGATCCCGAAAAAAATGAAGTGTCGTTGCCTGGGATGGATTACTAGGAGGCAGGTCTCATTTGAGTTTCCTTAGTCGCCTCTTACGACACCCACGGAAAGAGATGGGGTGGTGTTATTCTAAACCGATCACCACACGGTGTTCTATTTTAATGCGTTTGCTCTGAGTCTGTATTATGTTTTGTAAAAGTTATATTATGGATCAACTTGTGTTTAGGTTCTATGAGATATGACGCACTACCTACTCTGATAGAAAATATAGGCATATTTTTTTTTTTATATGAAACACAAAGAAGGTGAATTCAAATAACATCTATCGATAAAATTAAACAAGAAACACGTAGGTAACTAAATGCTTCCTTACACCTTACGCGGGAAGACCAAATTACCTATGTTCCTTAGCGAAAGTTGTTCTTTTTATTGGGCTAGTTCATATCTTTCATTTTAAATAACTACAACCTGTTCCTTTTGATATCCCATAATTCCAGGGTATCAATGAGACCATGTATATGAATTAAATAGCATATATATTACTAGCTTTCCGTCCGCGGCTTCGCCCGCGTGAACTTCGGGAACCGCGTGAAGTTTTTTCCCGGTAACTCCTGTTCCCGTAAGAATTTTGCAATATCCTGTTGCAACTAAGCCTTAAGTTTACTAAGGTACCTGCATGCCAAATTTCAAGCGTCTTACTTAAGCGGTTTAGATTTTTCATACAAAAGGATTTTCCCGCTAATTCCCGTTTCCGTGAGAATTTCGGGAATTCCTTTCTTAGTGCACCTCTACGGTACCTAAGCTACGTCCCTTCCAAATTTCAAGTTCCTACGTTTAGCCGTTTAGGCTGTGCGTTTATGTCAGTCAGTCAGTTTCTCCTTTTATATATTTAGATAATTCGGTAAAAATGTGAATTTCCAATAAAACACCCAAGAAATAACAACGTCGCATTATCGTATTCTTAATTATGAATTATTATAACTAATTATCAATGAAAGTGTACCAACTTAGGACTCATTTTATGGGAGAAAGATTTTGAAATATTTTAATTTTGAAAATAGGTACCCATTTAAGAACATGTGTTCCTTGGACTTTTTTAAATTATTTTTATTCATAGAATATGACCTTAGAGTTACGGGATATCAAAAGGAACAGATTGTATAGTCTCAATGTCTTCGTATTATACGTAATGACTTATGTTTAGCATTAAACACAAATTATATATCGTCAATGCGAGCTTATTGCCTGACCGATTTGTAGGTCATGCGTGTGTTGTGGAAATGTACTGAATGAATGGTCGACTGCACTTTGTATAGTACTTGAAAATATTTGAGGGTCTGAAGGTTTGTTCCTATCAATACATCAATACATTATTTTACTTGGTGTGTTGTGTGTAAAAATTTAAAACAATAGAAACAAAAATGCGCTAATTTTAATGCATTTTATGTAAAAGTGACATTAGAAGTGACAGTACGATTTTTAAAGTAGCAGTAACTAATGGAAGTTTCTGTAACTCATTTATTTTTCTATTTGTAAAATTCGATAGTTCAAATTAATCTTATTTCTTAAAATTACTTACGACACACGTGATTTTGGGCGTCATAATAACACTTTACAACCGCAGCTATTTCCAAGCACTGTATTGTAAAATAACAAACATTACATCATAGCAAACAAATGCCGAGTCAAGATCATTAACATATTTTACTTACAATCCGTTTTATTCACTGGCAAATCAGAAATCAGATTTATTGCTTGTTTTGCCTCCTTATGAATACTATTACTTAATGGTTTTAAGATAACGATATGAATGCAGCCTTTTATAGTGATATGATAACTTGTTTTTGTAATATTACGCGGTTTGAATTTAAATAAGAAAATGTAAACTATTAGGTATAAATTGCATAATTTATACCGATGTATTAGTATTAATAAAATTGGCGTGTTTAGGGATTTAGGGTTAAATCGCCATTGAATTTGTCATACATTTCTTCTTTACGAAGGGTTTTCATTGAAAATGTAAATCAAACGCAGCAATGTACGATCATTCGATGGAAATCTATTGTTGGTGTAGTGATAGCTTTTCCTATTCTGTCTTCAAAGAAGGAAGTTGTTAATCCGATATGTGCATACGTATTGTATGTAGTATTTTTGGAATTGCAATATACTTACGGAGTGATTCTCCCCGTGAAACCTTTATTATAATTTGTTTTTTTTTTTTCGTATTTCGACCAATGTTATTTGGGGCAAGTTGTTCAGATTCGTTTGCTGATTCACATCCTAAATTTAATTTTTGGTAAGAAATCCAAGGTAACCCTAACTTTGTACTGTATGTTAGTCCGCATTTCTACATACTTATAAATCAGATTGTGACCATACTTTTTTCTGTCTTATATTTATTTTTAAGGCATTTTTAGCCCATTTTTTTTAGCCCAGTTGGTAACGAGCCAGACTTGTAATCCAAAGGCCGCGGGTTCAAATCCTGGTGCGGGCCTGTACCACTAAATTCGTCTTTTCGGATTTATGTACAGATTTCTAATTATCACTTGCTCAACGGTGAAGGAAAACATCGTGATGAAACCCGCCCGTCCAAGAAAATTCATTTTCGAAAGACGAGCGGTCCACCAACCCGCATTGGGCCAGCGTGGTGGACTATGACCTAATCCCCTTCGTGTTTCGAAGGGAGGCCCGTGCCCCTTGGTGGGGACGTATATGGGCTGGTAGAGAATTTATTTTTAATCAGTAAAGTAAAAGTAAGTAAAAGTAAAAAAGTATTTACTGTCACAAAAAAATTACAAATGAAAACTTAATAACTAATTTAAAAAAATAATAATAAAAAAGTGTGACAAAGGAAAATAGCTCAGCTTGTGCAGTGCAAGGCCGAAACCACGTCATTGCGCTGATTTTCAGCCATTTCCTATTCCCTTTAAGATGGTATGCGGGAACAAGTAGTATTGAGGGCTTAAAAATTCTGGTTTTATTTTACTGTTCGTTTTATGAATGGGATAACTTTATCTGTCAATGTATTAAACTTGTCAAGTTACTTATTGTAAAAAGTGGACTGCCTCGGTTTGTTTATTGAAAGTAACGAAATAATGAATATAGGCTTGTAGGTAAATGGGTTTCTTCCGGCAACAGTTTTGTGTAAAACTGGTTTTAAACCTTACCCTTGATTTATTTCCATTTTTTTACCCTTGATTTATTTTATTTACCCGACTGCGCGACGCAAAGGATGGTAATGTGTTTATCAGCCTATGTATGTATGTTTGTCCCTTTGCGGCACTATTTTGACCAAACGCGTGGGCCGATTTTGATAAATGATACGTCGTTGGATTCGTCATGACGGCGCGAAAGTCATAGAATATAGAAAGTATAAAAATTTGAAAAAATCAAAATGGCCGATTTTGGACGCCATAATTTGAAAAAGAAAAAAATGAAAATCGGCGAACTATGTCAAATGGGGTATCGTTGAATAGGTATTTAAAAATCATTTTTAGGTTTCTCATATCGTTTTGCAATCAGAATTATCGATTAGGATCTATGACGATTTAAAGTTGGTTAGTAACGATTTTCACTTAAATGTAGGCTTTTAATTCGGAAATTTTTATTACGCAGTCGGGTTTTTTTTTAAAGTCATTACAGTTATGGCGAAATTGAGAATTATAGAAACCCACAACTTATTTTTTCTATGTCTATGTCGAAACCTCATTCACTTGATGATAACCGCCTCAACCAGTAGCGAGCGCCACCGCCAACCGTACATGTTTTTTATTCATAAACGTGATTTAATGTTTTTAATTTCAGAGTTATGTGTTTGTATTGTTGAATGCTGTTATGTTAGTCACATTTTAGGCACTTCTATGGAGAAATACTAAATGCTCTCTGCGAGAGACGTAATAGTAAATTGAGATGAAAGTAATTTATTTAGTCCCGAGAAGGGGTTTGGTGGGTCAATAGTTCGAGTGACTAGTCCCGCTAAATAAGTCTTTGAATTGGAACAGGTTTTTTTTTTATTTGACTGCGTAACAAACGAGCGGACAGCCTAATAGGTTCAATAGAAATGTGAAAATAGAACTAGTTTTTTAAAATAATTTGACAGCTGTCAGTTGAAAACGATTCTCCCTAGGCTTGAAAAGTATTACTTTCAACTCGCTCCTCAGGCGACTTCAGACCTACTTTCCCAGTATGAGTTATGAAAAATAAGTTATTCTGCGAAAATCAAACATCGACCACCCGTTTCCAAATTCAAAACGACGTTCGGTGAAAACGTTTGATGGATAGAAGTGCCCAGCCACGCAGAGCGAACGGCCATTAACTGTTGTAGATGCATCTCTAAGAAGATTGCGTACTACAGTATCGAAGCCCCAATTCCAACTGTTCTGTATTTAATGTTTTAACACCCAGTCACCCACTCAACAATGCATTGTTAGTGTTGCCACCCACTCAATAAATGTAATGAAGCTAAATACAATCATACGATGTTGAATTGTAAATTAAAAGTTCGAAAGTTCAACTCTACAGCTCTGTAAATTAAGCCTTATGTATACAGTCATAGACGTTGTTTTGCTTTGGTTATTAATTGTGAATGACGTGGGTTTTTAATTGGAATCTATTTATAATATTTTATTTTTACCTATATCAACGTTATATTTAGGTATATATGTATTTTCTACATTTGTTTTGTTGCTAAGGCTTAATATTTATTATAATCGTATTTATTTTACGCCATCTTTACCCATGAGTCAGGGTTATAATATGTATATACTAGTTTTTGGTCCCTTCATCTTATTGGGGGTCTTCACACTAATCAATGGGGTCTCAATGGCGCTAGAATGACAATGGTTACCATTTTATCGGTTTAAGTACAGAAACCGCCTGACCGGCAGCGCCACCGCCAACTGAAAGTTTGCAAACAAACTTAACTTTCATTTGTCTGTGACGCTGCTATAGTCAAAGCAGCTTTTTTTTATTATAAGATGGGTTAACTCTTGACCTCAATCTTGACCATAAGGTCAAAGATGAGGTCGACGGTGGAGCGAGTTAACCCAGAAAATGCCTATAAAGGCACTGGTACTCCTACGCACCGACGGAACACAGCAAGCTGTTTGGCGTCGGACTTCGGTAGGAGGGTGGTCGCGAACCAGACGGCCCTTTACAGAGCCTACCACACCGCATGAGACCAAAGGACGATACCTCAGATCCAGAAAAAAATGAAGTTTCGTTGCCTGGGATGGATTAATAGGAGGCAGGTCTCATTTGTGTTTCCTTAGTCGCCTCTTACGACACCCACGGAAAGAGATGAGGTGGTGTTATTCTCAACCGAAAACCACACGCTGTAATAAAATGTATGAAATGTCTTTTCAATTTCGCCAGAACGGATAAAATGGTCACCAACGTCATTTCACTGCGTCATTGATTAGCAGAATCGCCGTCCAGTTACAACAAGTTGACCTTTCACAAGTTCCTTAGCTTCATTTCCAATTGCAAAGTTTATGGTCAATAAAAACAAAAGTGCGACACACGAAGTGGTCGTAAAAAGAAGCTGGAATACTAATGATTAGTTTCCTAGACCCAGTTGAAAGGAAACTTTGAAGGGCGTTATAGAAAGGTCAAATAAATCAAATACATCTAACAAGATCTACGGACGGTTGCAAAGCTGAGCGAAAGTCTTGTAAATTTTTATTTTTTTATTTTTTATTATAAGATGGGTTAACTCTTGACCTCAATCTTGACTATAAGGTCAAAGACGAGGTCGATGATGAAGCGAGTTAACCCAGAAAATGCCTATAAAGGCACTGATACTCCCACGCACCGACGGAACACAGCAAGCTGTTTGGCGTCGGACTTCGCTAGGAGGGTGGTCGCGAACCAGACGGCCCTTTACAGAGCCTACCACACCGCATAAGACCATAGGACGACGCCTCAGATTCAGAAAAAAACGAAGTGTCGTTGCCTGGGATGGATTAATAGGAGGCAGGTCTCATTTGTGTTTCCTTAGTCGCCTCTTACGACACCCACGGAAAGAGATGGGGTGGTGTTATTCTCAACCGATCCCCACACGGTGTAATTATCGAATGTTTTTGTTTTTGTAAAGTCAGCCAGAGTGCTAACCCTGATGTCAGAATTGTTAAACGGCTTAACGTAATTTCCGAAGCATGGAATAAAGAATGACTCGCTGTTCTCTATAGTTTTTAACCGTGTGGTGATCGGTTGAGAATAACACCGCCCCATCTCTTTCCGTGGGTGTCGTAAGAGGCGACTAAGGAAACACAAATGAGACCTGCCTCCTAGTAATCCATCCCAGGCAACGACATTTAATTTTTTTCTGAATCTGAGGTGTCGTCCTATGGTCTCATGCGGTGTGGTAGGCTCTGTAAAGGGCCGTCTGGTTCGCGACCACCCTCCTACCGAAGTCCGACGCCAAACAGCTTGCTGTGTTCCGTCGGTGCGTGGGAGTACCAGTGCCTTTATAGGCATTTTCTGGGTTAACTCGCTCCATCGTCGACCACATCTTTGACCTTATGGTCAAGATTGAGGTCAAGAGTTAACCTATCTTATAATAATAAAAAAAAAGTTAGAAAACTTCCTGAAATTGAGACTAATACTCTGGCCGCCACACCACGTTTCATCTAGTTTAAACTGTGGATGTACCTTATAAAAAATATAGGTCCCAAAGTACTCCCTTGAGGTACCAGTGCACTATCAATTAAAAAAAACAATTTAGCTACTTTTTATTACAGTTTCTAACTATACATTTATTTTATTTTATTGTAAGATGGGTTAACTCTTGACCTCAATCTTGACCATGAGGTCGACGATGGAGCGATTTAACCCAGAAAATGCCTATAAAGGCACGCACAGACGGAACACAGCAAGCTGTTTGGCGTCGGACTTCGGTAGGAGGGTGGTGGCGAACCAGACGGCCTTTACAGAGCCTACCACACCGCATGAGACGATATAGAACGACACCTCAGATTCAGAAAAAAATGAAGTGTCGTTGCCTGGGATGGATTACTAGTATTACTAGGGGGACATTCTGTACTAAAATAACATGTGTCACTTAAAAAAACTAAAACTTAAAAAATATACGAAATTTCCATTGAAAACACGTGTGGCATGATAATCATTTGCTTCCTCGGAAACGCCTAGACCCAAATTGGCGAAATATCCTTTGCCGAAGGGCGAGAGACTTGAGCATTGTCATATGACTCATAAGGTCATATATAGGAAGAATGGCGCCATACTGTAAGTAGAAGTAGGTTATCGTTCAGTTGTACTATCGAACACAGAAGTGCACAATGTGCCTTAAAGGATTAGTGACAGTCAAAGTCTAAAAGGCATTAGTTCAATCAACATATGTTACTTAAAATATGTCAACACACTGAAATACATTTGTTCTTTTGGCACTTACTTTGTATGTTCACAAAAGGGCTGTCTTTCCTCGAGAAGGACAGATAAGAAAGTCCGAGCATTGCTTTCAAGTGATTTATATCTCAGATAACTCTAAAATTAACTATCAAATAACCTCTGATCTGACTAAACTTAGCAACTGCTAATTTTAATGTTTTAAGCCTTGTTTTAATTTTAACAAAAACGAATTGTCCTAAAGTATATTTAATTCACCTGACTTATTTAATATCACCTGGGTGAATAAAGTACACTATTTGTAAACTTAATGCACCCAGCTGGGCTATGATGATCGCCATGACATATTATCTCACGCGTTATCTCGTGGTCACGTGACGCTTTCTCGTAATCTCATTGGTCGAAACAGTCACGTGACCATGAGATAGCGCGTGAGATAATATGTCGTTGCGATCATCATAGCCCGGCAGGTGATTTAAATTGGTTTAAATTATCATTCCATTATTGATTTAGTAAATTTAATTCACCTGGGTGCATTAATTATAAGAGTAGTGCTCCTTTTTACCAATTACAAGGTACGCCAGTGATGAAGAAAATGATGGTCAATTCTAAGCGATTATTTCATTTGTTTCAGCGTCATCATTAGGAGCAGCGTTGACAATGCCCATCTGTGGGTTTCTCATTGCCCACTTCGGTTGGGAATCAGCTTTCTACTTCACTGGTAAGCTAGAATGTTGTAAAACCTATCTGATAAGCTAACATATTGTAAAGTTTAAAAATACGATAAAAAAGAAAGATTAATGGAGCTTAGTTGATGATCACCAATGGTCAGTGGTTGTTCTAGAACCACTGATGCTCTGGCTACCCTGTTAAGGATTATAGACGTGAGCGTATGTGTGTATTCAGTATTTGAGAAGAGCGAGGCCTTCTTTCACAGGAATTTAGATGCCTAAAAGTGAGCCTCCGCCCATAAATAAATGGGCATAGGTGTTCGTGTTTGTGTCTGTATGAGCACTAAGTTGACGATACCAGGGAAAAACTTTGTGTGGGCCTTTGTGTGGACTTAATACGGGCGGTTTGGTTGAGTGGTAGTGGCGCTGCCTCTTGATCGACGTGTCCTGGGTTCGATTCCCAGTCGGGGCAAATATGTTCGTGTCTGCCTTTGTGTATGTCTTCGATCAACAACAAACCAACTAGATAACGGGTCACGTGCAAAACTAATGCTAAATGCTGTCCGCGTGAATAAGTTTTTAGTTCAACTTAATTAGAACTGTGGCACCTAGTAAAGTCAAACATAATGAGGATGTGTATAGCTTTGAGTGTGTAGCGTTATCTATTAATAGTTATCTATATAAATAAAAATGAATTGTTGTTCGTTAGTCTGATTAAAACTCGAGAACGGCTGGTTCGATTTGGCTAATTTTAGTCTTGAAATATTCGTGGAAGTCCAGGGAAGGTTTAAAAGGTGAGAAAATATGGAAAAAAGGCGTAACGAAGTTGGCCGGGAGAGCTAGTTAACGATAAAAGTGTCGAAAGTATGTGTACACGAGCGAAGCGAGTATTTTAAAGGGCTCCAGTTACACATTACTTAACGCACGTTATATACTCACGATTATTATTGTTATTTATTTATAATAATAATAATACGTTCAGGGTTCGAAAGGATAATTATCACTGATAATTATCACGATAATTATCATGATCATTATCGTGATTATAACATGGATAATTATCGATTGATAATAACAAGCAACAAAGCCAATGGAAATAGAATCATCATCGGATGAAGATATTCCTTTGGCTTCTTTGGTCAATCTAAGTTAATTTATTTACGACTAACTTTCTGCCCGGGACTTCGCTATTTCCGAAAATTGTGTTACCGATGTGTTATTCTGATGCATAAGCTATATTATTGTTAAGTTTAACTAAAATCCATTCAGTAGTTTTTGTGTCAAAGAGCAACAAATATCCATACAGCCACATTCACTTTAGTAATGTTTTGTTACAATTTGTTCTGAACCAATATAACAAATTAATTTCCTACATTGGTGATAATTATCCGATAACTATCCGATAATTATCAGATAATTATCAAGAAGCGTAATTATCTTGATAATTTCGAACCCTGAATACGTTAAACCTATCGTTAAAAATTATTTTAATACACTTCCCTTTTCCCCACAAAGGTATAATCGGCGTGATGTGGTCAGTAGCATGGTTCGCGGTGGTATACGACACTCCAGGGCAGCACCCTCGCATCTCCAACACGGAACTGAACTACCTCATGAAGGCTCTGCCGCAAGACAACTCCAACAAAGGAGTAAGTTTTTAACAAAATTACGGACTTGAAAAATAATTTGTGACCTAAAGTCGTTAATTTTAATTGTCTATTATCCGCGTCTTAGTACTAGCAAATAAGTACCATCAAGCAATTGATTTCTTTGAAGACTCCGATTTCTTAAGAAAGTCATGCAGCAACTTAGAAACAATTAAAACTTTGTTAACGTTTTAAAAATGTATTATTATTATTGTAACACACAATCGTTTTCTCTATATCGAATGTGGTATTTGCCTTTAATTGTGTACTCGTTTAATTTTTAGTTCGAAGATTGTGTTTGCTTATGTGTTGGCAATGTAAACTTTGACAAATCTTTAAAAAAAAGTATTTTTTATGAGTTTATGTATTTTAGTGTAATAGCTAACAGCATCGCGCGTTGTCTTTCACTAGCTTACCCGGGACTTCTTTCCCGTGGGAACTTTGGGAATGCGTTTTAATTTTAGAGTTATAATCATTACATCATATCATACTGTATTATAAAACAAAGTCCTGCTGCTGCGTCTGTCTGACTGTCTGGACGCGATACATTCAAGAATAATGAACGAATTTTCATACGATTCTCGCCAATGGACTAAGTAATTCAAGGGGAAGATATAATTTATTATGTGCAATAATTTTATTTTGTGTGATAATTTTTTATTGTGTTTTTTTATGTGCATAATTATTCCTGAAATTCTCACGGGAAAGAAGTCTCGAGGGGGAAGCTAGTTATATCATAAAACAATCCTTTGCCATCTGTATGCCGGTCTGAACGCGCTAAACTCAAAAACTACTCAACGGATTTTAATACGGTTTTTACTAATTAACGGAGTGATTCAAGAGGAAAGTTTAGATAAACCTACAGATGTAGGTATAATTAATTCCCGAAATTCCCACAGGAACGAAGCCCCGGGCGGGAAGCTAGTAAAAAACAAACCTAGCGTCGTGGTTACACTACAATAGCAAATTACCTTCCAATGTCACGTTATGAGCAATTACTGAAGCTCATAAAAATTTAATAGACAATTAAAATTAACGTCTTGGAGTCACAAATTGTTTCTCAGGTGTTTCTCGTTAACCAAAGGCAACGATTTGCATAGCCATTGTTTGGAGCGTAGCAAGGCCTTACTTGCAAAAAAATGGGTAGGTAGATAAGATACTCGTACACTTAGTATTTTTAACCGACTTTAAGAAGGTACTTAGATGTTTTTTCACTGTTTTTTTTATGTTTGTTTGTAACGCGAGTCAACTACTGACTCAATTTTGCGAATTAATTTTGATTAATTCGCAAATTGAGTCATTTTAGAGGTAGTCCTATATTTTCAACAAAATTTATACAGCGCTTTTTGAAGAAATCTATACAGGGCTTTTGGTAAATCTCTTTCAACCTCTCGGGTGGTTAATCAGTCCATGAAACTGAACAACTTCCCCAAGGAACATAGGTCAAAATTCGAAAAAAAAATTCTGAGTTCCCATACAAACTTCATCAGCATATAGCTCATTTTGTATGGGAGATCAAAATTTTTTTTTCGTATTTTGACCTATGTTCCTTGGGGAAGTTGTTCAGTTTCATGGACTGATTAACGACCCGAGAGATTGAAAGAGATTTACCTAAATCCGTGTATAAACAAAAAAAACTTACACATTGTATCCAGATGACGTTTTGGTTTGTGGTTATCAGCTGATAGGCATTGCTGCGATTGAAGTCGGTTTACTCAAACGTTTTTAACTCGAACAATTACTATTTTTACTATTTAGTAATTGTAATGAATCTTAACAAGTCTTTAATAAATATTTTTAGAACTTTCTTACTGACAGTTTAAAACTTTGATCAAATTAAAAATTATCCATTAAAATTCGTCTTTCTGCAACTGTATGGTCAAACTTTTTTTGTCCTGAATTTCACTTAGTTTTCTTGGGAATAGTTGTTTAGTTTCAAGTACAGTCAACAGCACATCAGGTTATCACAAACTGTTAAATTTCCCCAATGGATAGTAAACTCTAATACTTGGATATAAAATTGAAAATTGATTGAATATTTTTGACAGATTTGATTAGAATGATGTGCTGTTGTCCCTGTACAAATGCACAGCCAAAAGTGTCGTTAATGTATACTTAGTCACACCCCATATAAGGTCAAATAAATCTGCCATTGAACGTTTATCCATTAAAAATAAACTACTCGTATGTGATTAAGTTGTTAATGCAAGTTTGGACAAAGCCAAGGTAAACGGATTTAATTTGAATACGAAATAAATCTACGTCGTGTCCCTGTTTATACAGGGCTTGAGGTAAATCTCTTTCAACCTCTCGGGTGGTTAATCAGTCCATGAAACTGAACAACTTCCCCGAAGAACATAGGTCAAAATACGAAAAAAAATTTTGATCTCCCATACATAATGCGCTATATGCTGATGAAGTTTGTATGGGAACTCAATTTTTTTTTTCGTATTTTGACCTATGTTTCTTGGGGATGTTGTTCAGTTTCATGGACTGATTTACCACCAAGCCCTGTATATTTTATGTACAGGACTAACATTCCGCTTGCTGTTTATTTTCGCCTGATTGTTGAATGGAGTGACGAAATTTGTTTTTGTGTTTTGGTCCATATAATGTTACTTAGAAATCGCTGATAACGGCAGATTGATGTATTTCCTTATAAATTTATATTAATTATTCCAGAATTTGAATATAAAAAATAAATTAAATAAATAAATCATAAAAAATATACTACACTCTCGTCCAATTGGTAAAAATTATGAAATTTTAATACAAACATATAGCTTCTTCTTCTTCTTCTCGTGTAGGTATAGTCATGTGTGTGGCGAACTTGGCTAACCCTGGTGTCAGAGTTTTCAAACCGCACAATGGCCTCTGACTTGGTTTTAACGACTAGTCAATCGACCACAGCCGGGACCGACAGCTCTTAATAAACAGTAAATGCAACTAACATTTTTGAATAGTTAATAAACTCAATTTTAGTAATTTTGATATTTTTCTGAAGCTTTATATTGTTCACACAATAATTTATTGTATACTAGCTGTCCGCCCGCGACTTCGTTCCCGTGGGAATTGTCCCGATGGATTTACAAAAAAAGAAACATCCAAATCGGCCGAGTTTTATTTAGATAGAAGATTTATAATTTTTCCAAAACTTTAGTTTGGAAAACGGCAATTTCATACATAGATTATTAATTATTACAGGCATTTCACAGTTTAATTTTTTGCTTGTAAAATGTTATAATTTGTAACAATGTACTCTTGTCCCCAGCACATGCCAGTGCCTTGGCGAGCGATGTTACTATCTTCTCCGGTGTGGGCCATCATCATCACGCACGGAGCCTCCGTCTTCGGGTACTTCACCGTCGTCAACCAGCTGCCTACCTACATGGACACCATACTCAAGTACAATATTAAGCATGTAAGTTATCAATTATCATCTTTTGGCATCTATGCAGCTCGAGCATGATGAAAAAAAAAGTGAAGTTTCAGCGTGAGCCGAGCGCGAGTTTGTCGTTATCGTGCTGGAGTTGCTGACATTTCCGTTTATCCGGACACTTCAAAGTCCTGACTAAATTATTTAGATTTTAATTAGCAATTCTATTTCAACGTCATAAGAATCAATATAGATTACACTTTTTTAAACTTATCTATTGATAAACTTGGCATAGTATTTTGACCCATATTATTTTAAAAAACAAAACGGTTTCATCTAGTTTGTGTTATACTTAGTAGAGCAGTGTATAACACAAACGACCCAGGGGGGTCGTGAAGCCTTACTCGGGGGG
Organism: Aproaerema taeniolella; assembly: GCA_949987775.1. Lineage (NCBI taxonomy): Eukaryota > Metazoa > Arthropoda > Insecta > Lepidoptera > Gelechiidae > Aproaerema > Aproaerema taeniolella. The sequence goes on from OX465257.1 coordinate 2,928,720, forward strand.
TCGCAGGTAAAAGAAAAAGACTAAAATCTTACACTAAACTAAGACAATTTCAGTGAAAAGGCTGTGCCTGTATAAAGATGCCCCCGCCTTCCGCGTCTACCCCGCAGCAAACTCTTTTATTATGTGTTTTAAAATCTCCGAAGTCGTACATAGATTTAGCCTGAATGGGTCTTAGGAACCTTAGGGGGTCGCCAGAACTTTATATGATCCAAAGGGGTCGTGAATTCGAAAAGATTGAAAAACACTGTAGTAGAGTGACCATGCTGTTCGAACTCGTATACGGATAAAGTTTTAAATAAAACAATATCGAAATACTATTAGTTATTGTTTTTGTGTCATGGTATTAGTAGGGTGACCATAACTGTTTATTATAAATCAGGATAGGCTCGTATATACAGGTGTCCCAAAAATAGTATCAAGCGGAAGTCCTGCGGTAGAACACCCCTTGGAGCATCCGAAACACCTCCATGTATGTTCCTTGATTTTTCATAGTTTTTGGGTTATGTATTTTGACCGTAATTTTTTTACTTTGGACCATCATTTTTAAAACTTCCATTAAAGGTACGAAGACGAAATATTTTAAGCATAAAGTATAATTAATGAAAATTGAGTTGCGAAGAAAATATCTCAAAAAAAGGCCTAAAATTTTTTTGTTTTGAATTTTTAAGTTGTTCGGATGGGGGTGTTTCGGATGCTCCAAGGGGTGTTCTACCTCAGGACTTCCGCTTGACACTATTTTTTAGGACACACTGTATAATTTAAAAAAAAAACTCAAGGCCCACACTAAGTTTCCCTTGTGTCGTGGGTCCTTTGAAACGTACATAAAAACACACGAACACCCATGGCCCGAGAACAAACATCAGCTTTTTACACAAATATATGTTTTATCTGTGCATTAGGTAATTTGTGAGAAAATAAAATAATAATCTGAGAAGACCACGAAGATTTGATTAATTTTTGTAGATTATTTAATAAAATAGGCTACCTATAGGTAGGCTACCTGAAATATATATTTAAAAATTTTTAGAGTTCCTACAGTACAAACCTATAACAAACTTAGATTGCGATATTCACAGGGAAAAATAATTGACCGACTAGCAATAAATAACATTTAAACATTGTTATGAATATTAATGACAGCAAGAGCAGGTTGTAAGTAAATTTGTAGGTAATTACAACCAAATTTACGTAATATACCGCTTATTGTTTGGTTCTTGCCACGTGTTCTTTTGTCTTGACTGTAATGTTAGTAAATTCTGGCTACCATGCGAAACAACAAAACATATCTCATTATCATAAATTACATAATAATTAGTTAAATGCAAGGGGACACTAAAGCCTTAATAGCGTCGCATTTTCAAAATAGTGTAAATATGATTTCAGTTGCAAATTTTCTGGACTTTAAGAGAGTTTTGAATAAATCGTTCTTTAAGTTAAAATAACAAAAACAGAGCTCCAATATTTTCAAGTGTAGGGTAAAGTTGTGTCAGTTTGAAATTTTACGCCAAATTCTAAAAATTTTCATGTTTACATAAGTTTATAAAGTTTTTTTTTTAATTTTAATAACTCATATTTTCTTAAGTTAAAAGTAAAAGAATTACAAATCAATAGAATATTAAATTTAATACAGTACCGTATGATTTTATTAAAATACCTTGTAAAGTATTTATTGATAATGAATAACGAGTTATTGTATACTGCAAAATCGACATGTTAGTTTTAACGTAACTACGTCGAGTTTTCCTTTGTTTAAGCGGGTTTTTTTTTAAATTATCTATCTATTATATCGACTTGACGCGTATACATGTTAATAAAATGCACAGTAATTATTCTGTCGACACGTTTACTAATTCACCTCAAAACGTGCTAAGTACTATGTATATGCGGTTGAATCTGGTTGAATCAAGTTTTATTTGTCCCTGATTAGGAATTTTACATTAATGTCCATAATATGGCTAAGGTAACTAAGATATTAAAAATATTTAATGTCTTTGGCATAAAAAGGAGTTAAGGAGTAAAAGGAGTTTAACTTAAGTTTTAGGTTGAATTTAACTAGTAACTACTACCAGGTAAATAATTTAGTAGAGCTTTTACCAAAAACCAACACTATAGAATCAAAAACCTAGTAAAAATATCTGTAGAATATTTTCCAAAAGCGGCGTGCTGTTAGTCATACAAAAGTTTCAGAATTTAAGTAATTAATTGAAAAAAAAAATCAATACCCAAAATTGAAAAACAAAAAATGCAATCTCCAATACTGGAAGTAACCTTCAGAACAAAACAGTTATCCCAGCTGATCACTATCAGGCTTGTATTAAGTAACATCGCCTAGTTTTTTTTTGTCTTTTTGCCGTCTTATCTGGTTTGGTCACTTGTGAAGCCTCAAAGGATAAACAAGCACCACGCAAGCCACCCACCCTATTGCATCAGCCGCTGCTATAGACCCAAGGCAAGAGCATCGGCTACAAATAAAAACGACTTCTAAAGTTATAGCCATAAGATGCATATTGTATTTGTTTATGTCTTTGAAGAAGTGTTCATTAGGAAATCGCCTTGGGGACCGGCTATTTAATGCCAAAAATATGGCTTAAGATATGAAAATAACTCACAAGTTAATTTGCTATTTGACCGGCCGATGCTAGTTGTGCTATTATCATTTTGAAACCGTTCTATAATATGAAAAGTATTGTTACTTTAGAAACATTTAATTTGTTTACTAGCCTAATGCAACTAAGCGACAATATTGCAGCATTAACTTTATGGATTCCGATGACAAATACTCATACATTACCGCTCTTGCAGAGGAGGGTATTTCCTGATCAATAACTTGACTTGCAATATTCGCATCATCATTAGCCTTTTTGCAATTTTTTCAAGCGCTAAAGAGAACAAACTTAATCTCGTCTGAAATCCAGATTATTATGTCTTTTATGAAAAATAATAATAATAAATATTTACCTACTTACAGCATTTTGAAAGTTGCTACTGCATTTATGTCAGTTTCAAGTCAATATTTTACCTTGGTTACCTAAGGCTTGTATTGAAAGCTGTTTTCTTTCAAATGCCAAGATAATAATACTTTAGACCTTACTGGGTACAAGATAAAGCTTTTTTTGACTGATTACCCTGGAATTAAGGCATATAAAATAATGAAAACCTGCTCCAGAAGTAAATGTAGTTGAAGGTTGTAACTATTGACAGAGTTATTATGGTGAGAACTCAAATTCTGTTGAAAGACGCAATATTTGTAGTTATTTATTTGAAAATTAATTAACAAATACTCTTATAATATGCATCACATAATTGCAAAAGAAAATGATGATATTATTAACTTTAGTATCAAAGAATATTTCAAAAAGATAAACAAATGAGGTTTTGTTGAGTCAATTTTCATTGCCCGATAATAACGACTGATAAAAAAAGAACTTTTGATTTTCCAGGAATGTAATGCATTGTTAGTACAAAATCAGACACGAGAAACTGTCATTTCATTAGGCATAGGATACCTTTTTAGTTTTACATGATTAAGTTTTTGGGTGTAAATATGTACTTCAATTCTTTAGAAAAATTTAGTGCACAATTTACATTTTGCCAACGTTATTTAAACTCTCTAAAATTATTTATAGTGCTTCAATATTTATGTCACAAAAATACAAAAAATCGAAATCACCATTATCGCATAACACCAACACATTACTCAGTTACCTACACGGATTAATAGATAAGCAATATGCACTGCGGGCAGATAGGCAGATTATTTGGAGCTCAGATATACCTTGTAGTTTATTTATGAAAGAAACGAGCAAAACTTTCCGCATAAGTTTTCGCTTACTCATGAATTTATTTATTTATTATAAGATGGGTTAACTCTTGACCATCTTGTTCTCAATTTGATGGAAATAAAAAAAAACATATTACTTGTCACGTCGTTTCTAGCACAAATGTAAGAAATATACAGTAATAAGTTGCTTGCCAAATACTTGTTTACTGTTAATGAATAAAAAGAACAGCTAACTGTGTAAAGGAACCAAAATATCACACTTAAAGAGTTGCGAAAAGCAATTCCCATAAACAAATTTGCACAACGCGAGTCCAATTCGAAGTTATTATACTGCAAAATTACATTGCTCTTTCGAGAAGTCTTTCCATTTTAACAAACTAGCGTTTTTAATTTGAGCGACATATTTTGACCGGTTCCAAGACTGTCCTACTATTCCGTAAAAATCTGGTCATACTAGCCGTCGTAAAAATGTATCGAGAGTTTTTTGCGACACTTAGATTCGATTAACTGGTACGTGTCAATTTAAAAATAAATATGTCAAAGTTTTTACAACTGGTTCTATTTTAAATTATTCGCGTGGTTTCACGGTTGCGATGTTGATTGATATGTTGGTTTATGTATCTTTTTTTGTACAAATTATACTTACACTAATAAATTCGAAAGTGGGTTATTTATTTATTTAATTAAATCTTTTAAATCAATTAGAGAAAGTAATTAAACTAGAGCATTGAAAGCTGATAAACGACTATATCTTTGTTCCCGTAGGAATTTGGAAAAATTATGTTTAATTATGATTTATTCTGATGTCTAAGCTATATTAAGGCAAAGTTTCATCAAAATCCGTCTTGTAGGTTTTTCGTGAAGGAATTGACAAACTCCTATCCATCCATCATATTATGTCCGAAAACTTGAAGCTATATGGACACCATATGGGTCTTATTGCTAAAAGTACCATTTTATCTGGAAAAAACAAGTTAAATAAATAAATAAATAAACGCTACACACTCAAAGGCCCACACTAAGGTTTTCCCTTGTGTCGTGGGTCCCTCTGAACACACATAAAGACAAACACAAACACCCTTGACCCGAGAACAAACATCTGCTTTTCACACAAATGTTTGCCCCGACTGGGGATCGAACCCAGGACCCGCCGATCAAGAGGCAGCGTCACTACGACTCGACCAAACCGGCCGGTTTTTTTTTACGTAACTAACATAAAAAAGTTTTCGTTTTTTAAGTCGGTTAAATAGTTTGAGACGTCTTATACGTTATGAACTTACGACTTAACTTGACACGGGCGTGGTTCTCTATAACAATTTAAACATTTGCCTGCAATAAAGAAGTATGTTAAGAGTTTTTTTTCCCTTAGTCGCCAAAAAAATTAAAAGAGCCTTCTAATGATAAAAGATAAAATGAGTTAGCAACAAATATACTTAAAAAATCCTTTTTGCTTCGCCGTAGTCGGATAAAAATTTAACGATATTTTTATTTTTTGTTTTACTTACATACATACACGCCTGTAATTCCGTACGGGGTAGGCAGAGTATCAGTGGTTCAGAACCACTTAATGTCTCGTTTGAGATAAATTCTGAGGGTTATTAGATGAAACATGTTGTATAGTTGTGAGAGGTTGTCAGCCTTTCGCCCAAAATACAGCAAAACCCTAGCGTCCATATTACTAACATTATTTTACGTAATTTAATCATACATAACACATTATGTAGTAGATTACTCTTTTCCGTCGGCTATGTACACACGCGCACTAAGGGTACGGCTGAAAACCAGCGTTGGGGCCTCGGCTTCAACACATGCTGAGCTGTGTCCTTTTTGACATCGCACTACAGCACAATTATACATTGTTTTGTCGTCTCCTGTATGTGTTCTTGTCCTGTGTTTTATATTGTATGTTATTTTATTTTCTTTGTGTTGTAGTGTTTTGTGTGAAATAAATGTCTTGAATCTTGAATCTTTTAATTTAATATATTTTAAATATAATTTAATTTAATTAATTGACAGCGAAATGCTTTATAATTTGTAGTAAACAAAATTGACTGGTTTATATGTATACCTATATTGAAAAAGAATAAAAATCTTAATATATGAAACAACTAGCTTTACGCCCGGGACTTCGTTCCCGTGGGAAATTCGGAAAATGATGTAGCCTATGTGTTAATCCAGGGTATCAGCTACCTCCATACCAAATTTGATCAAAATCAGTCCAGCCGATCTTGAGTTATAAGTGGTGTAACTAACACGACTTTGTTTTATATATTTAGAAGTCGGGTTTGTTCGAACACTTATAACTCGAGAACGGCTGGACCGATTTTCATGGTTATTGATTAGTTGTATTTGTCTCCGTCCCGAATAGCAGAATAACTATAAAAACATTGGAAAATTGACGAAAACATTCCCACGGGAACGAAGTCACGGGCGAAAAGCTAGTAATAAATAAAAGATTCTAATAAACACTACGAAATTTCACGGATCCCGAATAATTACATCGGGGGCGTCAAGACAAAATGTAAAAAAAATAGTTAAGTAACAAAATGCCATACAATTTTTTATTAGTCTGGTGGTAAATTTTAGCACCAGACTAATAAAGCTAGCTAATACAAAGGACATAAAATGAACCAATAAAAACAAACGTAAGACTAATATAATTCGACCTCTAGCCGTCCAGTCTTAGACGGGTGCGTAATAAATTCTATCCACGAGCGTACTGTTTCCTTACATTGTTTTAATGTATAGTCAACTGGAGAAATACTTTATTTCCTCTTCTTCTACAGGGTTATTTTTTAATCAGTACACAATTTTTTTGTACGTAAACTTTATGAAAATTTAACAGACCCGTATTTTTTTGTTTTATATCGTTTCATATAAAAATTTCAAGCTAGATCGTCTGAAGCATCAAAATAAATCAATTTTTTTGTATGGAAAAAAAAACTTCGTCCAATTGACTTGAAACTCGGTAATAGTACTCTTCAACACAATTTGTGACACCCGTGTGTCTGCGTTTTACAAAATTCATCCTCTAAGACGTTAAAAAGGGGTATCAAAATCTGAAAATTTTGTAAAAAAAAAAATTTTCCGTCTTATTTACGTTCTATCAACGTTACAGACACCGTAAGAAAAATTTGTGTACTGATTAAAAAGTAACCCTGTATACATATTATAAATAGGAAAGATTTGATTGTTTGTTTGCATTGAATAGGCTCCGAAAGCTACATTTAGGCTTTAACATCGGTTTAAACAACATAGGTTTAAAAAACCCTCGCGCGATGTAACGAGTATGCACTATGCACGCACCCGTGTGTGCAGGATTTAAAAGTTTCCCCATAGAAGGTATTGTATTTGCGCACCTGTCACTATATCAACTTTTTGCACAAACAAACTTTTTGTACAATACAGTCAGCGTACAGGTCTGTTAACTAAAGCTGGCGCGTTCACAGTACTCACACTTATGCAATTTCACTATACAGGATGTTTAAAACTAAATGATTTTCAAATCATTGATTCATAAGTGTAGACTAGAGTTAGTTTTTAGTAAAATGGGTGCGTTGCAGATAACAGACACTACACAAACGGAATGTGTAAATGTGTTGAACGCGCCAGCTTTAGTTAACAGACCTGTAACTCGGTATATTTTTTTTCATTTTTCGATCAGTTGCTTGGAGAAAATCGTTCTGTTTTGTGGGCTGATCCAAGTCTTTGGTTTTCCCTACTGTAAGTAGGTCTACGTATCCGTGACCTGGTCCCAGTGGTGGCAGTGGACTGTATTGTTGATGCACAGGGCTGGATTCACAATTAAAACGAGGTTTTTCTTTAGCAAGCTAACGCGCACTTTATTCTTTCTTTTTACAGCAAGGAAATGTTACCCACTTAAATTATAAAAACTACTTATTTTAAAGAAATAATGTTGCTAGCTGCAACACCTACTTATTTAAAGTCTCCCATTACGCGTATGCGGTTCTTCTTAAGAGATGAAAATTGTGAATGCTTTGCTAGTGAAAAATATTTCGAAAAAGTCATCGTCACGAAATTTCACAAGCTAAACGTGTAACCATTTTGTTGGTATAATTGAATTTTGAATTGGAAATGTCGAAATATCGACAACGTACAGTTCACAAATTATTTAATCAATTTTGTGACGTGCGGATTTTATCAGAACTCTCAGATGTAATCATAATCGTTATAAAATTCCATGGGCTTATCCGTAGATTAAGGTATATTGGGGTGACTTATCTCATCGCTATCTCTAATCCGTCACATTTGACGGATTATACCGGAATAATTCAGATAATGTTTGTCGTAATTCGCAAATACTACACATGTGCGAAAAACGCTGTCTTACGTAACGCTTAAGTTCTATTTTAAGAACGTTTATTTGAGAAACTGGTCCTGTGCGAGTCAGTCTTGTGAGGGGAAGGTTCTGTACACGCATTTATTTATTTATTGTTAACCTTTTCACCGCCAAAGTCTGATATATCAGACGTTTAAGTTTCGTGCCCTCGCCGCCAAAGTCTGATATATCAGACAATTTTTTTTTAACTTTAATATCGTTCACCAAGCGTTCGCCATACGCCACGACATTAAAAAAAATGCATTTTTTGATGTCGTGGCGTGTGGTGGGCGTTTTTGACGAAAACTCTTGGCGCTAAAAGGGTTAAAAACCAACAGCTTACATACATGATATAAATAAATATTTTACTAGCTTAGGTCTTAATTTCAAAACCAAACATGAATAGAGCCAATTTATATATGTTGATGACTTTATATAAGTGAAAATGAAGAATGTTAATCAGCCTAGGGAACAGAACAACTTTTCCCAAGGAACCCGTCATAAGTACTTTTTTTGTATCTTTGTGACATTGTACTTAACTCCTTATAGGACAGACCGATTTTGATGCTTTTTTTGTTTGAAAGCTGACGTAATCGAGATGGTTCTTAACTATATATTTAATCAAAATTGGTTCAGCCGTTAAAGAGTACTTTACTTATAAGAGATAAGAGATGAATATCGGGGTTACAAAAAATAATAATTTTGGAGTTACTATTAAAATCCTTTTATTAGAAACAATACTCAGTGAAGTACAGAAAGCCGCACACCAGGTTACCACATGCTTGCACTCTATGTTGTTATGATAAGAACGGTTTTGCAAGAAAAACGTGGTAACCTGATGCGCTAGCCTCTGTGCAACCAATTTATCAGTGCTGGTTGAAACCGCTACAAGTACATATTAATGGTAGGAAATCGTCTATAAAAGCATAAAGGGCACAGGATAGAGTAATAAATGCTCGATGAATATGCAATTGGTAAATTGCCGACAGTGTTGCATGGACCAATTGACGTTGAGCTCTTTTACATGAGGGTAGTTATAAAATATACCAATGACATTAACTATGTTGGGCTGGGAACTTTTCGAATGACCCTCGTATCTATGGTGTGCAATAAAGTATATGTCTATGTCTATTAAGGCGACTACAGCACCTAAATTACGATTTTATGATACGTAGATAAGCATGACGCACTGCATTAAATCGCAGAAAAAAAATACTACGGTAATGTTCAGGACATAAACTAGATAAGTAGTTTGCTGAAAACATGATTCAGCACTTTTGGTTCGATAGAAAAAGCTCACAAAGTCACCTCTAAATACCAATATTGTGTATCTTTTAAGCTGTAAAAACGATAGTAAAATGCACACAGGAACTTGAATTTGCTATCAAAATGTTCGTGATTGAACACTCTCGATAAGTAGTTAACGCATTTTTCGATTTAAGCTGTTACCTTTCCATAAATCTCATTTTTCTAACTTTCGAACATGTTTTTACGCACGCACGCTTTCATAGTCCGTAAACTTCGTGGATCGACACTGTTCGCACTGCCGGCCCAGGCCTGTTGAGAGACGGAGATGGCACTATTCCTATGTGTGCTGCCTTTATCGGGTGCTGTAGTCGCTTTAAGAAATGAGCTCATTCCGCCTGCCCTTTTCTTCCATCGGACTTCCAGACGCTAGCCGTGGCGCTCGCTTTTCTGAACCGATCAAGCAACGTACAGAGGCCAGCGCATCAGGTTACTCCATTTTCATTGCAAAACCGCTCTTATCACAACAGCACAGAGTGCACGCGTGTGGTAACCTGAGTTAAGGCCGTCCGTACATAAGAGGCAGGGAACCTAATGGGTGAACAAAGAGGCAATTTATCACGAGCGTTTCCGTGCTTCAGAGGGCACGGCTGTTTAGGATTGACTACAGTCATGAAACGCGTTGATGTTCGTCTTTTTTAAAGCGCATCCTTGTACGGACGGCCGCAACTCAGGTTACCACACGCGTGCACTCTGTGCTGTTGTGATAAGAGCGGTTTTGTAATGAAAAAGGAGTAACCTGACTAGGTCGTTCAACAACTAAACTCGACAATCCTATTATAATTCCAACCTTCAAACATTGAAATTGCTAGTCGCATGTTTCTCAACCTCGGGCCGGCTTATAATATCATACATTACAGCACCGTGCGTAAAGACGATCATTATAGGATTCTTATTGCACAACAACATCCTAGATAGATCGATTGTATAATGTACTCTGTGATAGATTAATGTTGAGTAATATAATATCATTATCATTATAAAATCAATTTGTTTATTATAAAAGCGACCTATCTCGGCTTGTTTCTCTTTCAAATGTTAATGAATTAAACGCATAAACTTTTCTATAAAATCATTCCGTCCATTAGTTTGACTGTCGGTTTGGTCGAGAGGTAGTGACGTTGCATCTTGATCGGTTGGTCCTAGGTTCGATTCCCAGTTTGTGTAAAAAGCTGATGTTCGTGCTTGGATCATGGGTGTTTGTGTCCATCTTTACGTGTGTTCCAAGGGACCTACGACACGAGGGAAAACCTTAGGTGGGCTTTTGAGTGTGTAGCGTTCGTTTATTTATTTATTTACTAGCTGACCCGCCAGACGTTGTCCTGTCTTAATTTTTCTAATGTTCCGCTAAACTTTTTTTTCATAAGAACCTTCTCCTGACAATAATAAACACAACGAAAAAAGAATCATCCAAATCGGTCAAGCGGTTCTCAAGATATAGCGTGACAAGAAGAAATATGGGTTCATTTAGTGCAGTGTTTTTCAATCTTTTTGAATTCGCAACCCCTTTGGATCATATAGTTCTGGCGACCCCCTAAGGTCCCTAAGACCCTTTTAGGCTAAATCTATGTACTACTTAGGAGATTTTAAAACACATAATAAAAGAGTTTGCCGCGGGGAAGACGCGGAAGGCGGCGGTGGCATCATTATACAGGCGCAGCCTTTCACTAAAATTGTCTTAATTTAGTGTAAAATTTTCAAATTTTCGCCTTTTTAACCGACTTCAAAAAAAGGAGGAGGTTTCTCAATTCGACCGTATATATATTTTTTATGTATGTCCGCAGATAACTTCGTCGTTTATGAACCGATTTTGATTATTATTTTTTTGTTGGAAAGGGAGTATCCCAAGGGTGGTCCCATGGTAAGGAAACCAGGATCTGATGGTGGAATCCTGAAGAAATTGAGGGAAACTCTCGAAAAAATTGTCTTTTTTGGGATTGAAGTCGGTGACTCTTACGTTTTTGACGTGGAACCTGCTACCCCCTGAGTAAGGCTTCACGACTCCCCTGGGGTCGCGATCCACAGTTTGAAAAACACTGATTTAGTGAATACTGTATGGAATCCTTTCAGTAAGGCATTCCCCCCTCCAGTTACGGCCCTGTAGAACTTGAACTAGTATTACTAAAACTACTTAGGTCTTCTAAAAAGGGCATTAATCCACAGAACGGTCTCCTATCTTCCCTGCCATACCTGGGCAAGTACCTGTGCGCGCTGGCGTCGTCAGTGCTGGCCGACTCGCTGCGCAGAAGTGGGAAGCTATCCACCACAGCCGCTAGGAAACTATTCACTGGATTCGCTGTTGGACTGCCTGGTAAGCCACTCTCATAATGTCTTTTGAAATGAAATCATTTTTAGGGTTCCGTACCCAAAGGGTAAAAAACGGGACCTTACTATTAAGACTCCGCTGTCCGTCCAGCAGTCCTGTTTAGCCTGGCAGGCTTAACTTTTATAGCCTGATGTGTACAAGCTTGCAATGTGTGTATGTAAGTGTGTTTGTTCGCTTCAAATTTTGATACAGATAACCCCCCTCAACCGATTAAGTTTAAATTTGACATACACGATTAGTTTGGTTAACAATATATGGTAAGCTAAGTGACGTCATACAAAATCTAATATGGTGGACTGGTTATTTTATATTGTACTCCCCTGATAAAAAAATATTGTTCGTAAGGAAATGGCAAACAAAAATTCAAAAATCAAATAAGCCGCCGAAACAATTTAATTAGCAATATGGCGTCGCGCTTTGTGAGTGACGTCACAAGCTCGTAAACATTTTCAAGAACACAAAGAAACTTCAACCACCGACAACTTTGTTTACGAGCGGATGACGTCATCATGACATTAGCCAATCCGGGTCGTTTCCCAATATGTGGCGCGAGAAACAAAAAGCCAAATTTATTTAAGTGTTTTTGGATAACTAATTATTATTATTTGTATTAAAACTCGTGTGAATCACATGAAGAATCCTTATTTTATGCATTTAAAGCAAATAATCACAAATATTTTCGTACTGTCAAATAGCCTATTATAATTTTCTCAGACATGATAAAATAACATAACATTCCAGGTATCATGATGTTGGCCCAAGCTTTCTTCGGCCACGACAGGATCTGGTCCATCGCCATCTTCACGCTAGCGCTCACCATCAACGGAGCGGTCACAGCTGGTTACCTGGGCAACGGGCTGGACATCGCGCCTAACTTCAGCGGTGAGCCATCTCATCTTATTTAGCCTAGTAGCGCTCACCATCAACGGAGCGGTCACAGCCGGCTACCTGGGCAACGGGCTGGACATCGCGCCTAACTTCAGCGGTGAGCCATCTCACCTTATTTAGCCTAGTAGCGCTCACCATCAACGGAGCGGTCACAGCCGGCTACCTGGGCAACGGGCTGGACATCGCGCCTAATTTCAGCGGTGAGCCATCTCATCTTATTTAGCCTAGTAGCGCTCACCATCAACGGAGCGGTCACAGCCGGCTACCTGGGCAACGGGCTGGACATCGCGCCTAACTTCAGCGGTGAGCCATCTCACCTTATTTAGCCTAGTAGCGCTCACCATCAACGGAGCGGTCACAGCCGGCTACCTGGGCAGGCTGGACATCGCGCCTAATTTCAGCGGTGAGCCATCTCATCTTATTTAGCCTAGTAGCGCTCACCATAAACGGACCGGTCACAGCCGGCTAGCTGGGCAACGGGCTGGACATCGCGCCTAACTTCAGCGGTGAGCCATCTCATCTTATTTAGCCTAGTAGCGCTCACCATCAACGGAGCGGTCACAGCTGGTTACCTGGGCAACGGGCTGGACATCGCGCCTAACTTCAGCGGTGAGCCATCTCATCTTATTTAGCCTAGTAGCGCTCACCATCAACGGAGCGGTCACAGCCGGCTACCTGGGCAACGGGCTGGACATCGCGCCTAACTTCAGCGGTGAGCCATCTCACCTTATTTAGCCTAGTAGCGCTCACCATCAACGGAGCGGTCACAGCCGGCTACCTGGGCAACGGGCTGGACATCGCGCCTAATTTCAGCGGTGAGCCATCTCATCTTATTTAGCCTAGTAGCGCTCACCATCAACGGAGCGGGCTGGACATCGCGCCTAACTTCAGCGGTGAGCTATCCTTACTAATAATTTGTTTTAGTATTTTTAAAACGCTTACCCACGTTGGGATATTTTTATTTTATTATAAGACGGGTTAACTCTTGACCTCAATCTTGACCAAGGTCATAGATGAGGTCGACGCTGGAGCGAGTTAACTCAGAAAATGCCCATATTTACAAATGATTTAATTTTAATAATCTTTCGTTAAAACGCGGGTAAGTCCTTTAAAAATACTAAATTAAAATCTTTAATAGGTTTCGCCCTTGTCATAATCTACTTTGCAACAAGTGGTCTGAGTCTGTAGTTCTCCGTACGAGACACAGATGGCGCTAACCTCCACGCACGACGTAATTTGCTTAGTAAGGGATGAGAAATTTCGCCGCTTGAATAGGCACGATAGCTCAGTTGGTTAAAGCACCAGGAGATATAATCTCGGGGTCGTGGGTTCAAGTCCCATTCGCGCCGAAAATATGTCTTTCTCTAAAAAATATTCGTGAACAATTGTTTGTTTGTCCATCCTTCACGTCGAAGCAAAGCAACGGATCGGGATTGCAGAGGGATTCATTTATATGAGTGTTTTAAGCCATGTTTTATTTATGAGTGTCACAAAGTAACGTTAGTAATCTGATAATGGTTATTAATTTCAGGTACAATCTTCGGCATGGCCAACACGCTGTCGTCCTTTGGGGGTTGGCTGTCTACTTTCATGGTGGGAGAGCTAACCAAGCATCAAGTGAGTATAATCTTTTTCACCTCACGAGAATAGCGTGTACAGAACCCTTGGTGTGCGGGTCAATCTCACACTTGACCGGTTTTTATTTTGACCATTTTACATTACAATGTCTACTTAGTACTCCTATGAAATTGCTTACATACAACAACATTTTTGCAAAACTGATTTTTTCATTCAAACATTTTCTGAATATATTTCGTAGATGTAACATCCTTTAACAAAATTTTATGGGAAGATTGGGACAGCATTCAGCTGATAAGTAATTGCCAGATTTAGTTTACTGAAAGTGTTAAACTTTCGCGCGATTCTTGCACACCCTTGTGTGTAGGATTTGTATCGTACGCGCCGTAAACAAACGCGCGACGAGTGTAAAAAAGTTGCAATGAAACGGATATCTAGTCAAAGGAGCTGTATTTAAGCCTGGTCGCCAGTTAAAAACTCAAAAAAAAAACGGGTTGCACTCCAGGAGTGCCGGCAGAAGTGAAAACTTTAACATACTCGTATATTACTACCTTGCGGTCTAAGAAGTTTTCACTTCATCCTGCGCCTTACGAATTTTCGATCAGCATCACCTGACCCTGACGGAAGTTTAAAATTTTTTACCCATCCAAAAAATGCACAACGTCGCTAAAGAAGTTTTTACTTCAAAAATAATTTATAAATTGTGCTTAAAATCTTCCTAGGTAGATATATCTCTACTGTAGGTAATATTAAAAAGAGGAAAGATTTGATTATTTGTTTGCATTGATAATAGGCTCCGAAACTGCTGTACCGATTTGAAAAATTCTTTCACCATTAGAATTCTACATTATCCCCGATGAACATAGGCTACTTAATTTTCCCGAATTGCTAAATATAGTGAAAAGCTATATTTTATAATTTTAAATTTATTTACTTTCCACAGAACACCTACGACCAATGGCAGATCGTATTTTTCATCCTAGCCGGCACCTACATCTGCGGCTCCCTATGCTTCGTGGTCTTCGGATCTGGAGACCTTCAGCCGTGGAACAACAGGCAGGAAACCATCCAGGATAAGCCCAAGGAGGAAGAGCCCTTGAATGAAGAGAAGGCGTGAGGTGGGACAGATATATAGACACTTATGCCCATACTACAGAACGAGAGTCAAGTCTTGATCTATACTTAAGTATCCATCGTCTTTGACGGCCGGTTTGGTCGAGTGGTAGGTGACGCTGCATCTTGATCGGCGGGTCCTGGGTACGATCCCCAGTCGGGGCAAACATTTGTGTAAAAAGCAGATGTTTGTTCTCGGGTCATGGGTGTTTGTGTTTGTCTTTATGTGTTTTCCAAGGGACCCACGACACAAGGGAAAACCTTAATGTGGGCCTTTGAGTGTGTAGCGTATTTATTTTATCTCTCAGTATCAGAATGACAGAGGCAACTGTTACTTAAGTAAAGATAAGAGTCTGAGGTCCGTATTACAGAACGGGACTCAGACTCTGATCTATACTTAAGTAGCAGTCATCTTTGTCATTTTGATAGTGAGAGAAAGAGACAATCGTATTAAGTGTAGCTGAAGACTTTAGTCTCGTTCTGTAATACGGGCGTTAATATCAAAAGTATACACTTATTTGGTTAGATAGAAAAGTGAGATGTAGATAGATAGAGAAAAGAGATATATCGGGTGATTTTCAATTAGTTTGCGAAAATTGAGGATGTGAATCAGCCCACGAAACTGAACAAGTTTCCCCAAGGAACATAGGTCGAAATATAAGAAAAAAATACAACTTTCTATGCAACTTGAGCGATCAGTTGATTTGCCTTTGAATAGGAACTATTTATGTAAACTTTGTACCTAGACCTAACTTTATACCTAGACTTAGTTTGTACATAAGTGTTTTTAAGTTATGGAACTTAAAATCTTGTACACTTAGAAGCAAGTTTAGCTTCATATTTTGAACTGTACTTTTAATTCCGTACGCGTAAGACGAAGAATCGTAATTCAACTGTACCATGGACTGTACATACAGACGCCGGCAACTCCCTGCCGGCGAGTTCATACAACCCAAATATCTTTAAAGTGCGAGTGAATAGGCTTCTTCTGGGTGAGCTCGCCACATCCTCGACCACATCTTTGCCCTAAGCTAGATTGTGGTCAAGAGCGAACCCATTTTTAATAAAAAAAAAAACATATTGTACCAATAATAAATCAAAATTAATATGACTTTAAATCAGTTCACAAAATTTTAAGACATGAATAACTCTACAATTCTTCAAAAAAAAACAATTTCCCATACAAAGGCAGATCGCATTTTTTTTTCATATTTCGATCTAATACGAGTTTATATTATACTTTTTTGCATTGTGGTCACATCCCATATCCTTAATTTTGGCTAATTTAAAATCGCGTAACATAAATTAGATGGATTTAAGTAAGGATTAATGTAAAGCGATCGATTATGCAAACTACAGACAAAAGGGTGGATGACTATATCATAATACAATAATAATTATTATTCGAAATGATATTTGAAAAAAAAATACTGGGTGAAAAAAATCTCCTAGCTATATTCAAAATCCTGAACCAGTATCACTCAAAGAACACATTTTTTCAGTGGGAATAGTTCATTTTTTCCCTAAACGTAGACATTACTCCTACACCAGGCAGGCGAGGGGTGCGGGTAGCGCGAGGGGGGTGCGCCCGAGTGGTGTTTACGGTTAGGAAAAAAAAAATTTCCACCGATAAAAATAAAATAATATAAAAAAAAACAAACTAAAAAAAAATTTTAGTAAGTGATACTGGTTCAGGATTTTCAATAAAGCTAGGAGGTTCTTTTTCAACCTCTATAACCAATTAAACACTTTTGTCTATCTCTTTCTTACAAAACGAAATTTTGTATAGAATTTATATGGCGGTACTCAACTGTGACGTCACCGTCATATCTATCTTATTTTTATAGATATTTAAAAACTATTTATACCAGGCTATTTGTGAGGTAAAGAAGCTTAATTTAATTTACAAAAAAAAAAAATAGTCATCTAACATTATATTAAATTGTACAGCTAAAAGTGTATCAGGCTTGACATTGGACGTACCGTTCTAATTTACCGCACTTTAACGTTCAGAATAACAAAAAAAACAAATCATTTAAAAGATTCCATCAATAACAGCAAAGTAATAATGTATTTACTTAATTCTCATAACATGAATCCTTACTTGAGTCCCATGCTAAATATTTTTTTATAAATATATTTATTGCTATTTCGACAAATTGGCATTATTAGTCGCTAGAAACTATTTTTGGTGTTTTTAAATGACATTGGAGAACTTTCTTGGTGTATTATAGTCTGCTGAACATTGGCTTTTTTGATAAATAAAGATTTTAAACATAGTTATTTACATTTTACTATTATGAATTTATATTGAACTATGCCTTTTGAAAGCTTACATGGCCTATGTCCATGATTCTTTATACTATTGGGTGACATCAGCTTACGAAACTGAACAATTTTCCCTAGGGAAGCATAGGTCGAAATATATTTCTACTGATTTGTCTTTGTATGGGAAATCTTCATTTTTTTTTGTGAGATTTTTTATTGTATTGTAAAATCCTTTACTGCACATCAAACAAAACAAGTACAGAGGCCAGCGCATCAGGTTACTCCATTTTCATTGCAAAACCGCTCTTATCACAACAGCACAGAGCGCACGCGTGTGGTAACCTAAGTTGCGGCCGTCCGTACATTAGAATCAAAAGGGTTATAAATCTTATAAAAAAAATCAATGTATAGTCAACAGCACATCAGGTGTCAAATTTCCCCAATGGATAGTAAAGTATTCATAGTATAGATTGAAGAAATTTGACAGTTTTGGATAGCATGATGTGCTGTTGACCCTGTACAAAGGCGCACTTATGGGATTACAAGAGGATCTCTTCCAGTCAACCCTACTTTAGGATTTTATTTAGGTTCCCTGGAAAAAAAGTGCCCTTAACTAATTAAAGTCATCAAATATATCAGACTATAGATATACCAAGAAACTCACATTAATAACTAAAAAAAAAACAAAAAAAAAACAAAAAAAGGCTGTTATAATAAAGATTGTGATGTATATTTAACATACCGGCTTGCGCAACGGACTCGCGATTGTTTTTTAGTTTAATTAATTAATTAAAATCTGATTAGAAAAACAATTTATTCTTATATAATTTTCCACGTTAAAAACGTATGAGTCACTGACTTCAATCCCAACAACAGTTCGCACAAAGTAGATATCTAGTTTTTTGCGGACTACAATGCCTATTAGCAAATAACTACAAACAGAAATGTCATTCATTTATTTAGATGATGTTCTAGTTTGTAGTATATTTTGTTTTTGTTGATTTTTTTTAAAAGCGCTGAATCATTTTCGATAAAATTTATATGGGACCTCTTCAGGAGTATACTCTTTCGAACAAATAAAGAATTTTGAAAATCGGACAACAGTTGCCGGAGTAATCGCGTAACAAATATACAAAAAAAAATAAAAAAAATACCGTCGAATTGAGAACCTCCTCCTTTTTTGAAGTCGGTTGAAAATGACGAACATGAATCTTTTAGAGAAATTTTTTTGAATTTACACGGGGTATTTAACAGGGATTAATAAATCTATTAATAATTATAAAATCGAACTTTATGGGTTGTATTTACTATAACATAAGCTCACGCCTGTAATCCCATACGGGGTAGGCAGAGCACCAGTTATTCAGAACCACTTGATGTCACGTTTGACAGAGTTATTAGATGAAGCATGACGTATAGTGTTGAGAAGTTGTCAACCTTTTGCCCATGATACAGCGAAACCCTCGCGTCCTTACTGACTTTTACAGTATGCCTGGGAAGAGTTTGCAACTAGTCCAGCATCGAATTTTATGGGTTGTATTTAATTAGGTTTCTTATTTTAGAAACATTAACATTATGATTTATGAGATATAAAGAATACCTATCTAACTATATAGCGGTCACTAATATAATTATCCATTTTTAATTGTTTTTCTAGTCAGGTTTTAAAAGAAAAATCTTTGTGGATATTTTACGACTGAATGCGAATGGAAAAAGTTGCAACTGTTTTAGAAAATGTACATTTGCTTACATTTTATTCAAAATGGTGGCAACACAATTTATTTTATCGAATATTTAAAGAACTGACATTAATTATTTAAATCTTATGCACCATTCTCTTTCGGTCGTACTATATTCGAGGTCTGACATCGTTTGTTTTGTCAATAATTGTGGACTTGATTACTTGCTCGACTATGCACTTAATGTGATTTATTCTTGTCTTAACGACGATTGTTTTACAACATTATGGATAAATTATTAAGTGGTTATATCTTGTAAGTATTCCAGTTTAACTCTGACATTAAATTAGCGATGTTAGACTAATCTTTGTTTAATGAAGCTGACAAATTTAATGCCTGACGAAAGTTTTGGACATGAAATTATTTTTTGGATTTTATCACGGGAATGAATTCCCGGGTATGGACTATCTCTATTAACTGGTGTAATTATAAACAAGCAAAACTGTAGAGCGTGAATCGGGCTACGAAATTGGACAACTTTCCTTAAGAAACCAATGAAATTTTTGAAAAAAAAATAATTTTTTTCTTATTTCGTACTGTTTCTTATAGGATTTGGTTTAGTGCAAATTTGCATCCTTCTTCGCTAACTAATTAGTTTAATTAAACACTTGTAAGCTTGATTAAACAAAGTTAAAGAGTTCAAGAAGCCCGACTCAATGTAAAAGGATCGAAGTTATTAAATAATAATTAAACAATAGAACTAGGTTGAGAATTTGAGATCAGTATTTGTTAGCCCCGATAGGGTTTTGGCTTAATACTTTATCTAAAACATTTAAATTCATAAAAACAGGGTATATAAGAAATAATTATAGAGGGAAAAAAATATTTGATGCGAATAGGCGAATCGTTATAGCCATAATCTACTTTGAATAAGTGGTATGAGTCTAGTTCTCCGTATGAGACACAGATGGCGCTAACCTACACGCACGACGTAATGTGCTTAGTAAGGGAATGAGAAAATTCGCCGCTTGACTTGAAGGCATGATAGCTCAGTTAGTTAAAGCACCAGGAGAGGAGATCTAATCCTGAGGTCGTGGGTTCAAGTTCCATTCGCGCCGAAAGTTTTTCTTTCCCCCAAGAACCATGTAAGCTATTGACCACAATCTAAGGATTTAGCAAAGGCAAAGAGCCCTTGCAACATCCTTAGGTTGTGGTCAAGAGTGAACACATTTCATTTAAAAAAATGTACCATTAAATATGTTATTACAAAATCAATTACCTATATACTGTAGTTTCCGGGACCAAATAAAGGGGCAGCAAATCGTAAGCTGATATCTCGTTTAAAATAAGTATTTTCTAAGTATCAATATATTATTTATTTTTCTATTCGGAGAGTTTAGGAAATTTCGCGGCCAACTTCTTTTTAACCAGTAGAACGGAGTTGTCTAGATGAAGCCTGGAAGCTAAGCTAGGTTTACTTAGCTTGAGAACTAAGCTAGCCTAAGTTTAGCTTGATCAAGGAACTAAGCTAACTTAGTTTAGCTAGGTCACGAAGCCGTAACGTGGCTTAGCTCAGTAGTTTGAGCTTAAAACTCGAGTACCTATGCAAAGGGAAACAGCTAAGTAATCCAGTAAGTTTCGCTTCTGATATGCCTTTAGCTTAATCCAAGTTTTAAATACAGCTAAGTAAATAATTTTTAAGTTTTTTTTTTCTGTCAATGGCTAAACTTTTCACACTTTTCTTTTCTAAAATAAAAAAATAAAAAATGGTTATTTTAGTTTGCCAAACGGGCCAATCATCCGACATCCTCCGTTCTAGCCCATAGACAAGTCTCGTTTCTTTACCGTAAGACATAGATTTAAGATAAGCCATG
This sequence comes from Aproaerema taeniolella, assembly GCA_949987775.1. Taxonomy (NCBI): domain Eukaryota; kingdom Metazoa; phylum Arthropoda; class Insecta; order Lepidoptera; family Gelechiidae; genus Aproaerema; species Aproaerema taeniolella. Next base: position 2,949,871 of record OX465257.1, read on the forward strand.
TTCGCACTTAGCTTTATTACAATGGACAATGCATTGATTTTGTGCATTTCTGAAACTGTGATAAAGAGGTTTGTCTATGGCTATGTATTATGCTAGTGTCTTTGCCTTTAAAAAAATTATCCCGGTTTTTTTGTTTCACAGTTTTGATTATGTTTATAAGTAAGTTTTATGCGTTCTAAAATTTTGAATTGAACTGATATTTTCGAATTGAAACGGCTATACGTAGTTCCTAAATTACGACCAGTATTTCGTTTTTATTTTAGATTTTGTATCGTTTTTATCTCTTTTATTGGAACAATTATGTCCTAATTAGAATAATTACCGAAAGATGTTTTCCCCCAATTTTTCAATGATAAACATTTCTTCAAAATAACTGTAGTAGTATTATTACCATTCTACTTTGGTTCAGAGATTTTTTGGTTGTGTAAATAAATTACTCCAATAAAAGAGACTACATCATATCTCGTTCCCTAGTACTTATCAATCAAAATGAAATGAAAGTGGGTCTAAGTTTTCCAGTCTTTAGAGATCGAAATTAAGTTGATCATTCAATTTAATTGGTAAATTGAAATTACATGTGCTTCAAAACATCCCTTGAAATCAATCGATTCCTGCAAGATCCACGAGCAAGATCCCTTTTAGTACTAGTTTGTACAATATTGTTTTTTCACATTTACATTGTTCCAAATCTACGATTAAAAAGCATTTTAAAATGTTAGAAATTCAACTGGGAACGACAAATCAATTTACAAAATTGTTATATCCATGTATAAGTATTTAAATCAATTTTAGCTATTATTAAGAAAAATTGTAAAGTAAATTAAAAAAAAGGTGTAATTAACTTGACCATCACAAGATTTACAAGTGTTGGGAAACTTTTTGAATGTTTTTTAATTCTCGACATTTTTTGTGTAATATTATTATTAATTAAGTAGGTAGTGAAATAAAATCATACCATACCAATATTATAAAATATTTACCTAAGGAACAAAACATAATAAGCTGATACAATTTTCTTTTTCCGTTATGTATGTACAAATCTGTTTTTGAATATACACTCGCTGTACAGCAATAAGTAATTTTATTCATTGAAAGTTGTAAAGCTTGGAAAAATATTTTAAATAATTTACTCCTATGTAATTTTCAAAGTCGTGGTGCTGAATATTCTAAAGAATTCTTAATGTATTGTATTCCTTTGTTAGTCTTCAGCCAGATATGATGTACTTTTTCAATATTTTGATACGTCTTTCTTAAAAAAATTGAAAGAGATAATTGTTAAAATAATATACTTACTTATCAATTTTTTTCTTTTCAAGAGACATCTGGTTTTACTATTGACACAATATAGACTTTGTTACATATTTTTAAATATTTTTCCGAACTAGTGTTTAAATGACGAATTCAGTACTGATGTTGTATGATTGAGTATTAGTTATTTAAGACGTGTTTTGAAAGGCGCAGAAATGATAATGCACAGTATAGGATACTTCAAACTTAATAAAAATCATATTTATACAAAATAACGAAGTTAACAATAAACTTAGCTAAAGAACGAAGCTAGCTAAGTTGTTCCAGCTCGAGTACGATGGTGATAGCGCGCGTAATGCGCCGCGGTCCTATGGCAAAATGTCGACATTGATAACGCCAGAGGGCGAGCAAGCGTTTGCGTAGGGCCCTCGTGCAATCGAAGTGAAGTTTCAGCGTCACCCGAGTGGCGCGCCGCAAAAGTTTGTCGCCATTGTGCTTGAGCTGCTGATCGAACTTAAATGTCGTAAATAAGATGACATGTACGCAGAACAGCACGCCTCTTATTCTCGATCGCCTGCTTTGGTCGCTAAGTGTAAAGTTTGATGTACGGTATATTGTACGTATGCCTCATGATGAAATTTGTTACAAGTTATGAATATGATGATAATTCTGTGCTTTTGTGAAACTTTCTTTGAAAATAAAGTTTTTATCAAAATATGGAACTCTTTTAAATTTCAACAAAAATAATAACAAAGAAAGCAAACTGTTTTATGTATGTAAATGCTTCATGCACAGGCCAGCGCATCAGGTTACTCTATTTTCATTGCAAACTTTTAGGTCAGGTTATGTTATGATTAGTTGTGTGGTGATCGGTTGAGAGTCTCTTTCCGTGGGTGTCGTAAGAGGCGACTAAGGAAACACAAATGAGAATGAGACCTGCCTCCTATTTATCCATCTTAGGCAACGACACTTCAGTTTGTTATGAATCTGAGGTGGCGTCCTATGGTCTCATGCGGTGTGGTAGGCTCTGTGTCTGACCGTCTGGTTCGCGACCATCCTCCTACCGAAGATCGGCGCCAAACAGCTTGCTGTGTTTCGTCGATACGTGGGAGTACCAGTGCCTTAATTGACATTTTCTGAGTTCATTCGTTCCAGTGTCGCCCTCATCTTTGAGGTAAAGAATTAACCCATCACATAATAATTTATTTTTTATAGTCTTATATGAACCCAGCTCAAACAAAGTAACTCACACTATTATATGAGAAATATCTAGATCAATAATACAAGTTTCTCTATTCTTTTCTGTGGAAGACTGCACCTTTGCGAATAGGCGCAAAGTTAAAAATGCTTATTTAATTCGCTACTTCGACTTTTTTAAAATTTTGAATATTCTCTGAAATAAAGCTATTTTTGACTTTCTCGGTAGCAAGAAAGCTCAATTTATATAATTCTGAGTATGAGTTTCATATATCAGGGTTCCCTACCCATTTACATAAAAAATTAAATCATAACATTCTATTATTTATATTATGCGTAAGTATCATTTTAAACTAATGATACTTACGCATAATATAAAATAAGCAGAACACATTAAAGCATAAAAAAAACACATAACAACTGGTAATCCATAATAAAATTTAAGCATAATATACAAAACCATAAATTAAAAATGGCATAATAAAATCAAGCCATAATAGAATTGCTAATCATAATTATGAACCATACGCTCTGAGAGAACAGGTAGGTAAGTTTCAACAATTGTGAAATAATTTTATATGTTATACTTATGTACCAACAAAATAAAGAGGCGGCTTAGGGGTTGGGGGGCCACCCCAGCCGCACCTCAACCTATTTTGATTCTACATATTATTATCTAAGTAATAAGTACCTAAGGGTTAAAGTTAAAGTTAAACTATTAGTCGACAAAATAATATTCCAAAACCCATTCGGCAAAAAATATGTAGACATAAATAAAATAGTCAAAAATATTATTATGCCACAATTAATATTAAGAAAAAGTAACATTATGGCAAAGAAATAATAGGGAAAAAAAATTTAAGCGAAACATGATATGCCAAAATATATTAGTAAAAAAAAACCATTATGTCAACGAAAGGGATCCCTATATCAGGTGGCGAAGGTTAAATTAAACAACAAGATTGGGTAACTTATAATAGTTTATTGAAGAACAATACACTTCAGCACAGCCTAGCTGCCCCTACGAAGCTCCTTCCTAGCAAGGCAAGTGAGTGATTCGACAGATATTTGCTTGCTTGGAAAAATTACAATGAAACCTTTGTTACATACTGTTAAGAGAAAATCGATCAACGACACAATTGGTACAACACTACCAGTCCACGCGGTGTGGCACTAAACACTAAACGGCCCCTTTTAAGATATATACTGTCATAAATCTAATAACTTGTACCTACGTACCTAATTTTAAACGTGATCTAACTGAGATGAAGTCTTGTCAACGCCATCTATTGAATAATTTCTGAACCTAAGCTTTTATAAGGAAACTGAGCTGAATAATCATAAAATTTATTGCTCTTCATGGTCTTTTAGATCTAAATGGTCATGGTACAATCGGGGACCTAGTTTGGGCGCAGCAACGTAGGAGCGAGGACGTTTTTGTCCTTATCTTAACATTCCAACAAATAAAAAATAAAATAAAAATTATCAAGTTTTCTGATAGCTTTTGTTATATCTTAAGTTATCAGAAAACTTAATCTACTGGAAACAATTACTAATTTTATTCTTAGCAGCGGGTTATCGCGGGTTATAAGGTTTCTTTATCGTAAAAGTAATGCAATTTTTTTCCAAGCAAGCAAACGCATAGAAGAGTATACACAAGTATACACAAACACAATATTTTCTTCCTATCACAGGTCCTCAGTGTTTAAGTTAAAGTAAGCTTAAGTTAAAAGTAAATTACTTGAGAATTAACAATGAAGATATAAGTATGGAGGCACACACAGATAGTTTGGGTTATTGAGCAATGTATTTATTTTTGTTAAATCACGATTCAGCAGCTCGAGCACGATGGCGACAAACTCGCGTGGCGCGCCACTCGGCTGACGGTGAAACTTCACTTTGATTGCGCGAGGGCCCCGCGCAAAGGCTTGCTCGCCCTCTGGCGTTGTCAATGTTAACATTGACATTTTGATATAGGTCCGCGGCGCATTACGCGCGCTATCACCATCGTACTCGAGCTGCTGATAGGAACATACATACTCGTAGCTAGTAAAATAAAGAAAAAACGAACTTAATGTTATTCGGAAATTAATTTGAGCGTAACAATCTAGTGTGTACCACCGTAACAGTTAATAAACATGATCCAAGAAAAATATATACATATCTTTGATAACGAAAACCTGCTAGGCTAGCATACACACGTGGTACAATTTTGTCAACCACACTTTCAAACGCATAACGTCAGTTTGCAAAATTACCTCGCTATGACTACACACGCGTATGTTAGCTTTTCTGCAAAGCTAACATACACGAGTGACATAATTTTGTCATATCGATGTCGTTCTACCTGTTCCTTGCTGACGCTATGCGGTAGAACGGGACGGCGGTACGAAATACATACGACAAAATTATTTCACGCGCATGTTAGCTACGCTGAAGGCAGATTCCGTGAAAGAAGACTGTATTTTCTTGGATCTTTGTACACACAGCAGCAAATCAGGCTATACATGATGACCTTGACGTCGCCCTTATTTCGCTGGCTATAGCGCCGGCTTTCATAGTGCAAATGGGTAACCTGACTTGCTGCTGATTGTACAATGATGTACACACGACAACACATAAGACTATACACGTTAACCTTAAGTCGCCCGTATATTGTTTACAATAGAGATGGTTTTCGTAACGCAACCGCATAACCTGAAGTACTATTGTCTGTATATAAAGTAATTTGATTTTTTGTTGGACTAGAATCAGATCAATGCGTTTTATACTTAATAATATCACATGAATGAGTGCAATTATATCTAATATAATTCTTACTTTAATATTTATAATAATAATAATTGAATTAACGGTTTTACTTGCGATTATTTCTACCCAAGATTGCAAGATCGATCAATCAATGTATTTCTTGTTTTTATTGCAGTTTTATTGCCGAGAATGATTAAACAAAAACTTTGTAAAAAAAGCTATTATAGAATAGCTTTCTATGTTTGCTTTCTGATTATCTATTAGACAAGTGACCATGGGAATAAACTGCTCAGCTCTAGAGTTATTCAGATAATAAGTCAATTAAAATGAGGAAATTTGTATGATAGAGTTAAAAAAGGGCATCCCTCGGAGTTTCTAGTCTATTCTTCTTTGAGGAAGACTTCACCTTTGCGCCTATTCGCAATGCTAAAAATGCTAATGTAATTCACTACTTTGACTTATGTTAAATAACATCCTGAATGTTTTCTATACTAATATTATAAAGAGGAAAGATTTTGATTGTTTTTTGGTTTGTTTGTTTGCATTGAATAGGCTCCGAAACTACTGGACCGATTTGAAAAATTCTTTCACCATTAGAAAGCGCATTATCCCCGATGGACATAGGCTACATAATTTTCCCGAATAACCACGAGAACGAATGAGCATCCGTCCTTATGATAATCTGTCCCTAAGAGAATCTGTCCTTGTGCGAACAAAGGGAAGTCCCGGGCGGAATGCTAGTATGAAATAAAGCTTTATTTTGACTTTGACATAACACTACCCCATCTCTTTCCGTGGGTGTCATAAGAGGCGACTAAGGAAACACAAATTAGTACCGCAAGCAAAACCGCGTGAGCTATCTACATCTAAAATTACAATTAAATAAATACAGTGCAAATTGTATTAAAACAATTTGCGTTTGTACTAAGTGTGATTTTGTTGTTGCTACCAACAGAGCAGAGATATCCAATTTACAATCTTCCGGTGACATACGTATACAGGGCTTTAGGTATGTCTCTTTTAACCTCTCGGGTGGTTAATCAGTCCATGAAACTAAACAACTTTCCCAGGGAACATAGGTCAAAATACGAAAAAAAAAATTTGAGTTCCCATACAAACTTCATCAGCATATAGCGCATTTTATATGGGAGATCAAAATTTTTATTTTGACCTATGTTAGGAACATAGGTCAAAATACTAAAAAAAATCTCTTAAAATAAAAACACTTGAGGGAAGTTTCACATCTTAAATTTTCACTAGATTAAAGTCACGAATCTCTGCTCTGGTCAGTTTTACTACATAACATAATAAAATTAATTTAAAAAGATAATTTAGGTAGCTTAATTTTAGTTTAACAAACTTATTAAGATTAGAAATTTTGGTAAAATATTTGACAAGGGTTCACAAACGTAATAATTGGTAAGGACCTTTTGAAGATGTACTTATTTTACTTATAATTTAGGATCTAGGGCTAAAAAATAAAATAAAACAAAAAACATTAAAATTATCACTTTGAAAAATTGATTGTTGATTGTTATACCACTAGACAGAGTGATAAGAGAAATAGTTATAAGAAAAACACAAGAGTGTTACCACAAACATTTTTAGCAGACTTATTGCAACCGCGAGTTTCACCACGCCACAGATAAGTCTTTATTTGCAAAAAACAGATGGCGGTCAAAAGCAACTGTAGAGATCGAAATTTGTTGTATGGTCCACATTTCTTGACCCATCTATTAAGAAAAAGTCTAATTTAGTATTTTTAAAATGCTTACCCGCGTGAGAAATTTTCACAAATAATTTTAGATAGATAGATAGATAAAATATTTATTTGTAACACTTAAACACACACATTATTTACAAAATCAACACATACTAGAGTAAAAAAGAAGCAAAACAATAAAGATACAAAAAAGATTAATATTAATTATTACTTAAAAGGGCAAGCGTTTTAAATATACTAAATCAAAAATCGTAAATAGGTTTCGCACGTACGGAGAACTACAGGTACGAGTCTGTAGTTCTTCGTACGAGACACAGATGGCGCTAACCTACACACATGACGTAATGTGCTTAGTAAGGATCTCATCCCTTGAAAGCAAGGATCTCATAAATCAAGCTCGACTTGAAGGCACGATAGCTCAGTTGGTTAGAGCACTAGGAGATCTAATTCCATAAAAAAGTCCCATTCGCGCCGGACATTTTTCTTTCCCAAAAATTATGCGAATTCTCGCCATCGAAAATTTGCCATAAAATTCCTCCCGATAATTCGTTAGTTTAAAGATATCCTTAAACAAAAATTATATTTATTGAAACTGAAGAAATAAAGGCTGGTTCATCTCTTTGAGTTCGTGATTAAAAGTGAATCGGTGTTAAAGTGAAGTTTCGCCGCCATCTAAGTGGTGTAACTCGCGGTTTGTGCTTGGGGTGCTGGTTTTAAAATATTATATCTAAAGATCATAACTTAAGAACTACAATAACAATAAATAGATCACACACAACAACAGATATAATTATTAAAATTTGAATCGAGAAAACACCAAAACGAGACAATAAATTATATTTACAATTTAAAATACAATTATTTTTTAAAACTTTGAACATGATAATTGACATAATTAACGATATTTGATCAATTTTTAGAATTTAAAGATTAAAACACATTTTTTCATGCACTTTAGAGCATGATTGTATTCTTTGAAACAATTAATATCTACAAAAATGGTATTTAAGTTTGAAATTAAGTTTCATGCGTGTAAAAGCGGTGTTCGAAAGCTCAGCCTGTTACAATCAACAATATTAGTTCCGTTATTTAAGTGTTTTTAATCAAAACAATTTGAAAAAAAATTATGCAAAAGAAAGTTAAAAGAAAAATTCTAATTATATTTCTGATTTATTAATCGTTTACTGCCTTATTACAAAAAATACGGGGTTTTAAAATTTTTTTTTATATTATTTGTATAGACATCATGTCACACGTCTATCACCTAGTTGCAGAAAGGTTCATTAAAGTTAATGCTACGTTAAATATCATACTGTCACTTTTTTAGATTTAAGCAATCAATCAAAAGGGATGTTTTTTACTTGGGGATATTGCATTTGCCATGGGCCTCAGATGTTAAACACTCGTCAAATAACGGAACCAATTTTTTTTTTCGAAGCACAGAGAAAGAATAAGTATGAGCACCATTATATTACTTGATCCATACCAACCTTCCATGTCTTTATAGTTTATCTATTTTTAATCTAAGCAATTCCTTTAGGAACTATATGTGACAGTGCAAATTAATTATTTTACGTTTTTTATGTTGTTTAAATCGCTGTATGGGGCGGGGTGGTAGGGGTGACTTTAAATTAGCCTGCGAAACTTTAGAGGGTGATTCTTCTCATAAAACTGGAGAACTTTCCCCAAGGAACTCATAGTTACTTCTACAAAAATAACTTGACTTTCTATGGTAAGGCAGACTTTCTATGGTGAGGCAGATTTTCTATGGTAAGCCAGACTTTCTATGGTAAGTCAGACTTTCTATGGTAAGGCAGAATTTCTATGGTAAGGGATATTGTTACCGGAAGATTGTAAAAATCGTAATTTTACCCGCGATATTACAATTTGCCTAGTAAAGTTATAGATTTACGAAACTTTGAGGGCCGCCTGTATGAAATTAGGATAAGTTAGGTTATGTTAGGTTGCATTAATATTATTAAAAATTCCGTCAATATGAAAAAGAATGGGGCAGTTCACAATGCACCGGGAGTTAATAACCTCACTAAGTCAAATTACATTAATCGGTAACACATACTTTCTATGGCGAGGCAGACTTTCTATGGAAAGGCAGACTATCTATGGTAAGACACACTTTCTATGGTAAGGCAGACTTTCTATGGTAAGCAATCAGCTGCACAAGTTGTATACAGAAGATAATTTTTTTCCCTAGTTTGACCTATGTTCTTCAGGGAAAGTAGTTCAATTCAGTGAGCTAAACCACATCCTTATTTCTCGCTTGCTAATTTAGGTCACCTAATATGATTTAGTCGTTTTAGATTTTATTATTTATTTTCATTAAAGCGATTTTAACGTTCTATTACGTAGTTTTCCGAGATTCGAAATCTTTGCAACTCATTTTGTCGAATCATTTATACAACGTGTTTTCAAAAATCAAACACGTGTAAATGATTCGAAATTTCAAAAATCCCTAATGAAAATAAAATCCAAAATTAAGAAAATTGTTGATGAATGCGCTGAACATTACTAGAGTTACTAGAGTGAACATTACTATTACTAGAGTTGCGACCATTTCACTTTTGAATTTAATTTTGGATTTTATTTTCACTGGTTTTTTTGAAACATTTTGTATTTAATAATATCTCACTCAATAATAAAAATATCTATTTTTTTACGCGAGTTTTTTACTAGGTAAGTAATTGGTGCCTTAATAGTTAGAATCTTTGAAATACCAGCTAACGTATGATACCATAAGAATAATATCAGTTAGTTACTTATTTATCTATATGTTATCTTAAAACTCGAAGGCAATGTCAACAAGCATTGGTTTTCTAGGTAACTTGACAAGTTAATAGAGATTGTTGTCTAGTTGTTCAGTTTGTATTTCTAGTTGTTCAGCTAACTAATTTAACCCTTTGTCTACGGCGGTTTTAGAAAGGAAAGAGGCAAATACCTGTATAATGCAACGCAGATATGCGCTTAAGCAGACTAGAGGTAAAAGGCACCCAGTATGCGAAGGGTAAAAATTAAGTAAAGTTCAGACAAACTTTAGGGGTAAAATAGGACGTGAAAACGCAATAATGTTTTAAAAATATTATAAATTTCATTTCATAATAAATTTCTTTTAATAATAACCGAATTCATGGGAAAATACTATGAATTCGGGCCAAATAATTAATGATATAGAAATGTTCTGTACTGATACATTTCTGGAATTAATTTCTTCGTAAGGATAAATACTAAGTTTTTCAATTCAGTTTTATTTTATTATGAAAGGGTTCACTCTTGACTACAATCTAGCTAAAGGTAAAAATGCGGTCGAGGATGTAGCGAGCTCACCCAGAAGCCTATTCACTCGAGCTTTAAATAGATTCGGGTTATATGAACTCGGAAATACAGACGCAGGCAGAGAATTCCATTTCTTAGCAGTGCGCAATATAAAAGATGAAGAGAATCCGCCGGATCTCGACAAGATAAGGGTGGTACCCCGCAGTGCGTCTGGACGTCCGATGTAAGAATTATAATGAGATTAAAAAGAGCACTTTCGGAGTTTCTTGCCTATTCTTCTCTGGGGAAGACTGCACCTTTGCGAATAGGCGTAGAGTCAGTAGGGTCAAAAGAACGAATATGTTTGTATGTATTTAATGTAACTTTGACTTATCTTAAGTAACATCCTGAATTTTCTATGAAATAAAGGTATTTGGAATTTGAAAGGGGCAGGCGGAATGAGTTCTAGCACCTCTGGAGTTGCCAAACTATTGAAGCACCATACATACATGAAGCACAGGGCCTAACGTACGAAAACGTGGTAATTGTTCGTACTATAACAACCAGGCAGGAGCTACACAACAGCATCCCACATGCAGTGGTTGCCGTATCGCGCCATACCGTCAGCTGTGTATATTACGCGGATGACGGTAATGATGCGATAGGCAGTTTTATCAAAGAAGCAGAGGCAGCGGGCCGAGGAAAAGTGATTGATTATAACCTTAAAATGGCAATCAAAAATCGGAATACGGTTGTTATCGATGCTTTGAGGACTGGAGACTAGACAGAAACCACCGCTGGCTTAGGTAAATAAACAGAATAAAAATGTATTTAAGTAGATTTTAGTTTCTTTATATGTATTTATTGTAAACTCAAATGGAGTATAAAATCTGTTGAAAATGTAAAATTAGTATTAAAAATATAAATTATAATAAGACGGGCACGGACATCAAGTCTGTGGATGCAAAATTAAGTGTAACTAAAAAAAAAAAAAAAACTATTGAAGCAGCAACAATCCCTACTAACTTGTCAGTATTTCAAAATGTACATTTATTTGTAGTTTTCTATATTATTTATTATGTAAGTACTTATTTTATTTGATAGAACTGCGATTTGGGAGTTGTATAAAAATGTTTTATAAGTGTTTTTACAAAGTACATTGTATTGACTACAAGATTTAATTAAAATATTTTTTTACATCTTTTTATTTTATTTCTCGCTGAACTGAATTGATTCTGTATATTTCTATTGGTGCTAAAGTCGGATTTTTTATCAGACGGAGTAAACTGACAGATCGAATGTTGCCGCTTTTTTACAAAATGCAATTAATGTTGTGCTTAAATGATTTACTCAATTTAATCATTTCAGTTCAGTGATCTAAAATCCAAAATATCTGTCTAATGTGTGTTTTTGCTACCTATTAAGGGGAACTAGAACACAAAAAATGGGACATAAATAAGAACAGATTATTTTCATTATAATAATTTATTCACTATCGGAAGAATCGTCATCATCATCAGTCTTATTTATCAAAAATCTGTCACTAACAGTATCAATGTGGTCGACGAGCTGGATGTCTGACAATTAACTGACGGTAATTTAAATGCTCTAAAATTATTTGCATTTTATTCATAGTCACATCTTTTGAACTATTTATGAATGAGTCAAATACTTCACTATAATGTGAAAGTTGGTATCATTATTACGTTAATTGACATTTCGATCTGTCAGTTTACTCCGTCTGATTAAAAATTTTAGTATAGTACTGCTTATCCTGTATGGGATTACAGACGAGAGCGTATGTAATGTAATTATTTTGTAGCACAAAACTGTCAAGGAGCATATGTGAGAAGTTTTCTGTTTCATTTAAAAACATTTTTTTTGTAGTCAACAAAATGTACCTTTTGCGAATAAGTAAAAATCGTTGTAATGATATAAGATACTTGTAGAATCATAGCCTGCTTTTTTAAATAATTAAAATTTTGCAGTTATTTGCAGTGACCTACAATAAACAACTAAACTTCCAATCGCGCTCAAAAAGTGTCCGCGGCAAATGAATGCCCATCACGGCAATTGGGCATTCTTTTTTCTAGGTTTTCTCACTCTTTCATTCTTTTGTTCAGTTCTTTTATCTTGCTCACTCATCCGTCAGTTCGTTCGAAAACTCGGACAGTTTTTGGTTGATGTTTCTTTGAGATTGGGTATCTAGATGTTTTATTGTATATCAATGGTTATTTGATAAGAAGAAGAAAATCATATTGAGTGAGTGAGAAATTAAAGCAATATTTGAGAATTGGTTTACTTAATTAAAGTTGACCAAATCCAAATTGTACGAATACCTTTGTAGTTTAGTTTTCATATTTTATTTTTATTTATTCGAGTTTTTTTTAACAATGTTAGTAAATTAATTAACGTGACAAAAGGGTAATGAAGATTTTGGCATACCTAGTTAGCCATTTTGTGTCGGCCATTTTGTTTTTATTTTCAAAATTGCGGCCACTGATAAGCATCGACAGCTATACTATGGCTTTTATCAACTAAGTCGTCGGGCAATTAATCTTTTCCTATGTCTATCTCGCTTGCACTTACGGGCCTTACATTCTTTTCTCTATTGATATTTATGGCCTCACGACTCAGTTGATAATGGCCGTACTAGTTAGTGAAAACAATACAACTTTGACAGCTTATATCTCGGAAACTTGACCTTTTTAAATGACGTCGTAACAAGGTATGTTGGCAATGACTCGAGCTATTGATTAGTGCAGGTTTCGTAGGAGGCAACAATTTTGAAAAAGAAAAAATAGTAAGAATGTCAGCCATTGTACAAAAATCTTCTCACCTTTTTTGGACCTCAATATGACAAAAATAATTCACAGAATGTCTACAATCTTGGAAATTAACACAAAAAACATCTTTTATAACGTGTTGAATTACTTTTATAATTTTTTTTACTCGCAACATCATCATCATCATCAGCCCATATCAGTCCACTGCTGGACATAGGCCTCTCCTATAGCACGCCACTGAGCTCGGTCTTCAGCTCTCCTCCTCCAACCACTGCCCGCTACTTTACGAATATCGTCCCCCCACCTAGTAACAGGGCGCCCTACGCTACGTTTGCCGATTCGTGGTCTCCATTCTAGAACTTTTCTGCCCCAACGGCCATCGGTTCTACGACAGATATGACAAGCCCACTGCCACTTAAGCTTGCTAATTCGCCGGGCTATGTCAGTAACTTTGGTTTTCTGACGGATTATTTCGTTTCGAATCCGATCCCTCAAAGAAATACCGAGCATAGCCCTTTCCATAGCTCGCTGAGCGACCTTAAATTGGTGGACTAGTCTCACTGTGAGTGGCCACGTCTCGGCTCCGTATGTCATCACGGGTAGGACGCACTGATTGAAAACTTTCGTTTTCAGGCTTTGAGGTATGGGTGACGTGAAGACTCGGCGGAGTTTCCCAAACGCTGCCCAGCCCAGCTGTATCCGTCTCTTAGCTTCCCCATCGAAGTTGTTTTTACCTACTCGGAGCATCTGTCCCAGGTACACATATTCAGAAACAACCTCGAGGGGGACTCCGTTTACCGCGACCGGCCCCGGGTCAACATGTTCGTTGAACATGACTTTGGTTTTATCCAAGTTCATCCGGAGCCCTATACGCTGAGACGCATTAGCTAGACTGTCCAGCATCCGTTGAAGATCCTGCAGCGTTTCAGCCACTTACTCGCAACATTTGTAAGAATTTTTTTGTTGAAAAAATCGTTTTTATTTTTTCATAATTCTAATTTTTAAATTACTTTAACTTTGTAACTATCACCTATGGCTATTTGGTTGTTGTTTAATTTATACCTTTCGGGAAAGGCAAAACAATCTATGTCCATACAGCCATGTCTTCGATGTATTTCTTCTGTATTAGCTGGTATTTCAATATTTTTTTGAAATTTTAGCAGCAGAAATCATGTCTGTTTTATAAACTATAAAGGTATTCGCACAATAGATAGGTGTGTACTATTACTATAAGGATTGTAGAAATACCCTAAGCGTTGTTTATCCGCGAGCGGAGTGCGCGCGCCGGCACTATGGGATGCGGATGGACTGAAGGACTTTACTGCTCTGAAAGTTAAAAAAAAACACGATTAATTATTGTATTTGCTGGTCACCTTAGTCGTATGCACTGGGGTAGACTACAGAAGAGGTGGCAGGATGACCTAACCAGTTCGGAGGAACTGGTGGGAGTACGCAAGCAACCGGGACGAATGGGGAAAAGAGGGGGAGGTTTTTTCCCAGCAGCAGGACGGAGTGGGCGTAAAAAAAAATTGTACAACCTGACCAGAATAAAAACCAACTTACATGAGCGTCCTTTAGTAAGTATTTTATGTGACGCTTACATGAGCGTCACATAAAATACTTACTAAAGGACGATTCTATTATAACGGGAGCATTTAGAAACGGTTTCAATAATAAAAAAGGTTTTCAATAAAATTATCACTGGCTACATTTTAATTTTAAGATGTTTTTTGGATTTGCTACGAAGAACGCCAGAATAAAATGAATATTTAAATAACAGCTTGTTTTTAAACATGTTATTTTATTTTTTATATTATTTCAAACATATAGAATAGAAAAAATCTTTATTTTATAGGACATTCAGGATGCCACTTAAAACAAGTCAAGATTACATGAAATACATACAAACATATATTAAACGATTTAAATACATACAGACGCATTCGTTCTATTGACCCTACTGACTCTACGCCTATTCGCAAAGGTGCAGTCTTCCTCAGAGAAGAACAGGCAAGAATCTCTGAGGTTGCTCTTTTAACCTCTGAGGTTGTACTATATACTGACCTCATACTCCTCGTCAGTGGCCATAACCCCGCTGACGGCCAGCAGCTGGTACTGTTTGGCCCGCAGCGCGCCCGCCCCGCGCCGCAGCAGCCGCAGCGCAGCCTGACACGCTGACGTGTTGCCGCACACCACTTGTCGCACCTACCATAGTATACCAAAATATCTATCAATAAGTTTATTGGCACACATTGCATATGACGACGAGAAAGAAATACAAAATTCACTATTTTATGTCACTGAAAAACAAGATTTTGGTCAGAAACATGAGTAAGCCATCTTATAATAAACTAGCTTCCCGCGCGGGACTTCGTTCCCGTGGGAATTCAGGAAAATCATGTACCTTGAACTCGCTCAATATAAGATTACTCACTTGCGCCGGAGAATGAGAAGGATCTAACACTAATAACGTAGCCTTTCCATCTTTATGCCTCTCGTATCCTATTATTGTTCGGGAGTGACCTGTAACCAAAGCATAACGATGTATCTTCACAACAGAATAAAATGGCAACCCCAAAAAAGTTAAATATGGTAACATTTACTACACAGACCTATATCGAGATAGACGGTAAAAGTTTACCTACCTTGCGTGTAAAAAGTGTGATCCACGGTCACAGTTTTGTCCGACTTAAGTCAGCCCGCTTGAGACCTATGCCGTAAATGATAATCAATTTTAACTGGATTCACATTATTGTTTCACTTAATTAAGCGCCTTTGTGGTTTCCGCGCGGTCTTGATTTCCCATGACTAAATCTCGCTCGTGACGTCATCTAAAGTACGAAAAATTCAACAAACTAGGTTCTCATACTGTTTGAAGCGGTCTTTTCGTCTATCTCGATATAGGTCTGTGTTTTACTAGTTGTCAACTGAGTCTAGGGGAAACTACCGAGATGTTTAGATCTATTATCAGACTAAAAATTTTAAAAAAATAAACAAACATGTGGACAAAAGAATTCTTTTCGTCGAGTCGAGTACCCTCTGATATGGTGACAGTTGATGTTATACTAGTGCATGGATGGCGAACCGTGTGGTGATCGGTTGAGAATAACACCACCCCATCTCTTTCCGGCGACTAAGGAAACACAAATGAGACCTGCCTCCTAGTAATCCATCCCAGGCAACGACACTTCATTTTTTTCTGAATCTGAGGTGTCGTCCTATGGTCTCATGCGGTGTGGTAGGCTCTGTAAAAGGCCGTCTGGTTCGCGACAACCCTCCTACCGAAGTCCGACGCCAAACAGCTTGCTGTGTTCCGTCGGTGCGTGGGAGTACCAGTGCCTTTATAGGCATTTTCTGGGTTAACTCGCTCCATCGTCGACCTCATCTTTGACCTTATGGTCAAGATTGAGGTCAAGAGTTAACCCATCTTATAAAATAAAAAAAACCAATGGCACGCGTGCCACCAAAGGCACGCGACAAAACATTTTGGGCACGCCACCGATTGAAAAAGCACAGATAATAGAATACTTAATATACTAGGTAGTAGACAAACTAACAAAATTCCCTATGCAGTTCAACCACAGAATAAATAATAGGTTCTACTAGTATTTCTTGCTAGTAACCGACTGATGTTATGCAAATATCCGTAAATATTAAACTACCAGTTGATGTTATCTGAAAATTTTTGATGTTATCGTAGCATACCTTATTAAATAAATAAAAATACCTTGATGCTGTAAGTAGAGAGGTGCTTTAAACCCCGCAGGGTCCTGGGTAAAGTACCGCAGCACCCAGTCGAATAGGGCTGGGTGACCGCCGTCCGCACCCGTCGGCTTGTGGAAGTCTATTAGCTGACATCTGCAACATATAAAATAGTGGGAAAGGGGACTTTTTAAAATATTTCCAACTAATATTATAAATGCGAAGTATAGGAATTATAATATTAGTAATTATAATATTACTAATATTATAATTCCTACTAATATTATAAGTTTGTGAGGATGTATGTATTTGTTTACTCTTTGACGCTTAAACGGGCTGGACCATTTTGCTAAAATTTGGTGAGGAGATAGCTGACACCTTGGATTAACACATAGGCTACACAATTTTCCCAGATGAACGAAGTCCCGGGCGGAAAGCTAGTTATCTAATAATTTAAGGTCTAAGGATTAATAAACAGCAGTCAGATTTTGTATGTTATTTGACGGCCGGTTTGGTCAAGTGGTAGTGACGCTGCCTCTTGATCGGCGGGTCCTGGGTTCGATGCAGAAAAGGGCTGTTCGCGCGATTTATCAAATGAGACCTAGAATGTCTCTTAGAGAAATATTCAAAGAAATAGATATTCTGACTTTTGCATCCCAATATATATGTGACAATCTTTTATATGTGAAGAAAAATGAACATTTGTTTAAGAAAAATAGCGATAGGCACAATATAAATACTAGGACCAAGCATAAACTGGATGTACTAGACAGTCGTCTCCACAAGGTCACGAACTCTTTTATGGGTCAATGTATACGTTTCTACAATAAGATTCCCATGTGTATTCAAAATTTACCTTTGGATAAATTTAAGACAGTAATTAAACAAAAACTTTGCAAAAAGGGCTATTACAAAATTTCTGATTACATAACTGACAAGCAGCCATGGGAATGAACTGCTCAGCTCTAGAGTTATTTCAGACTTAGTTAAAATTAGAAAATAAGAAAGGTGATTTTTCAAAATGGGCCTGGTCTTTGTACAATATCCAGAAAAATAAAATATAAATAGCTTATTCCTGGAAAAATATCGAAAAATTTCAAAAATCCCTGGCTGATTTGTAGAAAAATATATAATATTTAAAATCATACGTGTTTTTGTAGTTACCACACTGAGGTTGCCATATTGTTTGACAATTCACGTTCAAAATAGTCAATGCTTAATTGTTGATAATTAATCGACTTGTTTGTATTTAACAAGTAAATCCTAGCTAAATCTTTATAATATTGGACAAAACAAATAGCTTAAGAATAATAACACCAGAGCATTAACTTTTTATAATATTTTGATGTCATGAGATTAAACTGGTAGATAGATTTTTGAACGCGCGTTCACTTTTCAACTGTCATTAATGTCACTGTCATCTGTCATTTCATTCCACCATCATTGTAAGTATGGCAATAATAATCGATCTTATATATTTTTCTACAATAAAACTAAAGTATTTTATGAAAAATAGACGCTACTAATGTCATCATTAGTATTAATGACGACTTATGGAGTACTGTACAATGACCAGGCCCAAGCTCCATATAAAAGTGAAATATCACCTTTGTAATGCGTTTAAAAAGAGCACCCTCAGAGTTTCTTGCCTGTTCTTCTCTGGGGAAGACTGCACCTTTGCGAATAGGCGTAGAGTCAGTAGGGTCAATAGCACGAATGCGTATGTATGTATTTAAATCCTTTAATGTTTGTTTGTATGTATTTCATGTAATCTTGACTTGTTTTAAGTGGCATCCTGAATGTCCTATAAAATAAAGATTTTTTCTATTCTATTCTATTCTATTCCCAGTCGTGGCAAATATTTGTGTAAAAAGCAGATGTTTGTTCTCGGGTCATGGGTGTTTGTGTCTGTCTTTGTGTGTTCCAAGGAACCCACAACACAAGGGAAAACCTTAATGTGGGCCTTTGAGTGGGAAGCGTTTTTTTTTTTTTATTATTATTATTATTTTATTTTTAATATATTTTTTAAATTTCTTTGAAGTGTAGTGTCACGCCTGATCGCATATTAACGCCTTTTTGTGAAATTTTCCTTTGCATGAATAACATATGAATAATAATGATCCTTAAATCTTAAATTAACAGATAAAATACATACAAACGCCCACGCCCTTAACACGGAAAGCAAAGAATCAGTGGTTTTAGGATCACTATTTTTATTTATTATATTTTTATTATAAGATGAGCTTACTCTTGATCTCAATCTTGACCAAGGTCATAGATGAGGTCGACGATGGAGCGAGTTAACCCAGAAAATGCCTATTAAGGCACTGGTACTCCCACGCACCGACGGAACACAGCAAGCTGTTTGGCGTCAGACTTCGGTAGGAGGGTGGTCGCGAACCAGACGGCCCTTTACAGAGCCTACCACACCGCATGAGACCATAGGACGATACCTCAGATTCAGAAAAAAATGAGGCGTTGTTGCCTGGGATGGATTGATAAGAGGCAGGTCTCATTTGTGTTTCCTTAGTCGCCTCTTACGACACCCACGGAAGGAAATGGGGTGGTGTTATTCTAAACCGATCACCACACGGCAGAAAATGAACATTCAGGCAGAAAACTAGATGCCACGTTTAACACAAATTGTGAGGGTTATCAGATGGAACAAGTTGCTTAATGGTGAGAGGTGGTAAATTCGCCCATTGTACAGCAAAACCCTCGCATCCCTCTTACAGACTCAGAAGGGTTTTTAAATATTTTATCTAATAATTTAAGAGGATCGTCTCAGTGTTTTTTCCCCATACAAACAGCGTCAATGGATTCCATCCCCTAAACCTCAACGGATCCCTGTGAAATTTTGGTATAGTGTCAGGAACACCAAAAACTAGGTCCGTACGTTTTGATTTTTTTGATATTTTTAGTAGACAAAAAGATATTTGAGACTAAAATTCAGCATTTTTCGCCAAAAAAATTATCAACATTTAAGAGGTGACTGTTGAAAAACTAAGAACAATTTTGGAAAAATCAAAACGTACGAACCTCGTTCATACGCTTACAAATCGATAGAGACTAAAAACGTACGATTTTATTAAGTTTTTAAGGTAGGAATTCATTGACGCCTAAACTCATAATTTTGGAAATAAAACTCGGCATTTCGCCGGAAAGCTGCAATTGTCCCTTTCGCACAAGTCTGAGGCGGGTGGTCGACATCGAGCAGCATTAAAAACAACTGAGACGCTAGTCCAAACTGAGACGCTCCTCTTAAGGTCTTAGGATTATTAAACACCAGTTAGATGTTTTTATCATGTTTAGTATTTTTTTACCATTTTTTAAAGTTTTGTGTCACGCTTGATAGCATTTTAGAGAAATCCTTTGCCTAAACAATAAACAAACCGACGTTTCTTTGATGACATAATTCGGCTGTATGGAAATAGATACATTTAACAAAAAAAACTAAGAAACGTCAAACGGCAGTTTATTTATTGTTCAGGCAAAGGAAAATTTCACAAAAAGGCATTTAAATGCGATGCCGTGGCAAAAAATAACAAAAAATTTAATTACCTTATCCTGAAAGAAGATAGCACGGTGACGACTTCACAAGCGCCTATCCACTTCCGGGTGTTGTGTAACTTACAGCCTAACTGCTCAGAACCCTGAAATAAACATAACATAAGAAAACTATATTCCCGAAAATTTAATTCCCGGGGAATTCGGGAAAATTATGTAGCCTATGTAAAAATCCAGGATGTGCGCTACCTCCATTAAATTTTTATCAAAATTGGTCACGCCGTTTGAACGTGAAGAAGTAACAAACATACACATAAAAAACTTTCGCCTTTATAATTAGTGTGACGTGATTTTATTCAAAGTCAAAATGGCTTAATTCATAGAACATTCAGAACATTCAAATAGACCAGGCACGAGATTATGATACGGTGCGAAATATGCGACTACCTATTTAAGTGGCACACTCATTCAAAATCACGAAAATGCCTGGATACTTAAGCGAGGGCGTTGACTGTACCCTATAGTACCTGTGTATCGATGCCGAGTTGCCCCCACTGCATCTACCCTATAGTACCTGTGTATCGATGTCGAGTTGCCCCCACTGCATCTACCCTATAGTACCTGTGTATCGATGTCGAGTTGCCCCCACTGCATCTACCCTATAGTACCTGTGTATCGATGCCGAGTTACCCCCACTGCATCTACCCTATAGTACCTGTGTATCGATGTCGAGTTGCCCCCACTGCATCTACCCTATAGTACCTGTGTATCGATGCCGAGTTGCCCCCACTGCATCTACCTGTGTATCGATGCCGAGTTGCCCCCACTGCATCTACCCTATAGTACCTGTGTATCGATGCCGAGTTGCCAGGCTCGCTCCACCATGAGTTGTAGCCGCGGTATGGAGGGCACGGCCCCCACCCCCCCGCCGCTGCCCCCCTCCACCACACTGCTCAGTAGCGTGGAGTACTGCGGGTGGGTCAGTAGGGACGATAGCAGCATTTGCATGTTTCTGGGGAACAAATTAAACAGTTTTAAGTATACTTGCCTACGGAGCCGAAACGTGGAACATGACAGTGAGGTTGGCCCACCGATTGCACGTCGCTCAGCGAGCAATGGAACGCTCCATGCTCGGGATCTCGCTAAGGGATAGAATCCGAAACGAGGTCATCCGACAGAAAACCGGAGTGATGGATATTATCCAAAAGTGTAGCAAGCTGAAGTGGCAGTGAGCTGGCCATGTCTGTTGCAGAACCGACGAGCGTTGGAGTAGACAGGTTCTCGAATGGAGACCACGTCTTGGCAAACGTAGTGTAGGACGCCCCCCAGACAGATGGTCAGATGACCTAAAGAAGATAGCGAGTAGTGGCTGGATGAAAACAGCGGAGGATCGTGCATAGTGGCGCACCTTGGGAGAGGCCTATGTTCAGCAGTGGACTGCAATAGGCTGATATGATATGATGAAATATACTTATATGAAGTATTAGGAATCATACTGCCGTACTCAGAGACGTCAATTAAAGTTAAGTACTATTAAACTCTGATGTTGTCTCTTTCACTCTTGTTGATATGAACAAGGATAGCATGACATTTAATTACTTCTTAACTTTAATTGACGTCTCTGAGTACGGCAGATAGAACTTATACTCGCTGATGCGACGTCAGCGTGCTTCAAATCAATAAAACTTATTAATCCTTACGGGGCGCCACAATTGACATATATTCTAAGGGTTACTATATGAAACATGCTATATAATGGTGAGAGGTTGTCGGCTTTTCGCCCAAACTGACTTTTATAGTATGCCTGGAAAGAGTTAGTAGCTGGTATATTCTAAGCATTTCTTTCACTTCTAGTCCAGTGTAGAAGATTTAATGAGAAATCTTTAAATTGGCGAATGCAATGTGTTTTATACAGGGCTTTAGGTAAATCTCTTTCAACCTCTCTGGTGGTTAATCAGTCCATGAAACTGAACAACATAGGTCAAAATACGAAAAAAAATTTTGAGTTCCCATACAAACTTCATCACCATATAGCGCATTTTATATGGGAGATCAATTTTTTTTTCGTATTTTGACCTATGTTCCTTGGGGAAGTTGTTCAGTTTCATAGACTGATTTAGAAAACGAGAGGTTGAAAGAAATTTACCTAAAGCCCTGTAGATATTTACCATAATGTAGATTCGGGATGGAGACAAACACAACAAATCAAAAACCATGAAAATCGTTTCAGCCGTTCTAGAGTTGTAAGTGTTCGAACAAACCCGAATGTTTTGTATAAATACTATTTTAAACATGGGTCTGGGTGTGAAAGAAAAACAGTTGCCTAGTCTTCCCAGGCATACTGTAAAAATCAGTAAGTGGAACGTGAGGGTCTTGCTGTGTCATGGGCGAAAGGCTGACCACCTCTCACCATTACACAACATGTTCCATCTAATAACCCTCACCATTTGTGTCAAGCGTGGCATTAAGTGGTTTTCTGGAACCACTGATGCTCTGCCTACTCCGTTAGGGATTGCAGGCGTGAGCGTGTGTATGTGTGTTAAACACGGTTATACAGGTTGAAAAAGAACCTCCTAGCTTTATTGAAAATCCTGAACCAGTATCACTAACAGAACACTTCTTATTTTTTATTTAATTTTTTGGGGGGGGGGGGGTAATCTTTTTTCCTAAACGTAGACACCACTCGGGCGCACCCCCCTCGCGCTACCCGCACCCCTTGCGTGCCTGGTGTAGGAGTAATGTCTACGTTTAGGCAAAAAATGAACTTTTCCCATTGAAAAAACATGTATGTGTTCTTTGAGTGATGCTGGTTCAGGATTTTGAATATAGCTAGGAGGTTCTTTTTCACCCAGTATGTATTGTTTGAGTTCCTTGCCCTAACAGGGTTTCATATTGGAACTACTTTTAGACTGTAAGAACTATTGTAACATAAGAAATTGCGCTTTATTTTATAAGGTGCTGACAGAACATCAGCGCTGTTAACTCTCAACAGCATATGCTGAGTCAGAACCCATTCACTGACACAACACTGTTCATAATGCTATGCTTTATGTTGCTAACTTTGTGCTTTATTGTTTTACTAGCTTTGTTAGTTTTTAATAGTTATTCTGCTATTCGGGACGGAGAGAAATACAACAAATCAAAAACCATGGAAATCGGTCCAGCCGTTCTCGAGTTATAAGTTTTGTAACAAACACGACTTTCTTTTATATATATAGATTGTGTTTTGTGTCGTGAATAAATGTTATCTATGTCTATTTACCTATACCCGCAGCCCCAGCCTCGGTCCCCGTAGGTGCTCGCGTAGTGGTCACACGCACTGCACAGGTACGTCTTAGCGATGGCAGGGTTCTGAGCGTTCAGCTGGGTTATTCGTTCTAGTATACCTGAAAATATATTAGGTTACTTTTAATTTTTTTATTAATATTGGGTTCGCTCTTGACTAGGGGGATCCAATCCCGTAATACCGAGATTCCGTTATACCGAGATCCCGCGTAATTTTCCAATCCCGCTCGAAGCGGGATTACTTGCGCGGGATCCGCCGGATTTGCGGGATTGACGAGCAGCATAAAGAAGTCCTTCTACATGCGCTGGCGCGCGACTAATGACTTTATACGAGTCTGGAGGTACACTAGGCAAATTCAATACAATATACTTACTTTATTGCACTCCAACAACACAAATAAGGTACAGTTGCATTTTATACAAAAGTTATGTCAGGGTACAAAAGGCGGCCCCATTGCCTTTTATTATTTGTCTTTTACGTATAATGCCCTTAAGGCGACTACAGCACCCGATAAAGGCAGCACACATAGGAATAGTGCCATCTCTGTCTCTCAACAGGCCTGGGCCGGCAGTGCGAACAGTGTCGATACACGAAGTTTACGG
This sequence comes from Aproaerema taeniolella, assembly GCA_949987775.1. Classification (NCBI taxonomy): domain Eukaryota; kingdom Metazoa; phylum Arthropoda; class Insecta; order Lepidoptera; family Gelechiidae; genus Aproaerema; species Aproaerema taeniolella. Next base: position 2,973,940 of record OX465257.1, read on the forward strand.
ACTATGAAAGCGTGCGTGCGTAAAAACATGTTCGAAAGTTAGAAAAAATTAGATTTATGGAAAGGTGACAGCTTAAATCGAAAAATGCGTTAACTAATTATCGAGAGTGTTCAATCACCTTCCTGCTTGCATTTTACTATCGTTTTTCAGCTTAAAAGATACACAATATTGGGTACTTAGAGGTGACTTTGTGAGCTTTTTCTATCGAACCAAAAGTGCTAATTCATGTTTTCAGCAAACTACTTATCTAGTTTATGTCCTGAATATTACCGTAGTATTTTTTTCTTCGATTTAATGCAGTGCGTCATGCTTATCTACGCATCATAAAATCGTAATTTAGGTGCTGTAGTCGCCTTAAGTGCATACCACTTACTAGCGTAGAGATCCATTGCTTTGGATACATTGTGCGCCTTACGATAACATTTTCAAAAAAAAACAAGTACATACTTTGTTTAGTACCTACCTACCTAAGCTAACGTAATAAACATTTAATATTTGTGACTGTGAAAACGGAAAGGTACAACTTTCGTGATAGTCGTTAAGGTTCACAATTAGTGTGGTGAGCTATTGCAAATAGCTCTTATTGACTACCATGAAAGTTGTACCTTTTATAAACACAGTCAAATTTTGTGATTATATGATAAAACTAATAAATGTACCTACCTATCTTAATTTTTATTCCTAACTTACCGAATCCTCTTTAAGCATCATTCACAATACGCAGTTAACGTACTGCAACTACCGCATACAGATAAACTTGCGGGATCCCGCAAATACCGAGATCCCGCGGGATTAAAGAACATTGATCCCGCAAATACCGAGATCATAAAAAAGCTGCGGGATTGGTTGACCATAATCTAGCACAAAGACGAAGATTCGTTCGAGGATGTAGCAAGCTCACCCAGAATAAGCCTATTCACTCGAACTTTAAAGAGATTCGGAAGTGTCGTACAAAAGCTTCTTCTTGATATAAGTACCTACTGATAAATTAAATTTGGTCTGAAACCCAATGAACCATTGCTGAACCATTTAAATTATTGTCTTCTGCCTAGTGGTTTGATTGCACCTTCATCTAACTATAAACAACCTAATCAAATCATCACAAATCGTAGGGCTAGACAGGCCCAATATGTGTCAATCACACACACACACACACACACACACACATGCACTAACACATACACGTCTACATTTCCTGACTGAGTGTCCAATGTACGCGCTGGTAAGATGGGAGACAATAGGCATGGATGAGGTAAAAGAACAAATACAAGAGCTTAGCATAAAATATATAATTGGGTTTGCTAAAGCTACGGGTAGGTTCAGAGAGGTGGAACTGTCAGTGCAGAGGTAAAACTCATGCGCTGTTGTGGGGAATTGGGTGAAATGGTCCCAAATAAGTGGACTCCCCTCCATAGATAGATAGATAGATAGAACACACGTTATTTCCCTTTTTTGCTGTTTATAATTTAGGGTTATTTTAGAGATATTAACATACCATTAGTCCTAGAACAACCGGTATCCTTCCCACTGACCGATGCCCGTCGTAGGCCGACGCTACGCTCGTAGTACCCTGCTACGGAGAGCGCGCCACTGTAGACCGCTCGCTTCAGGCTGTTCGTAGCTCGACGCGTATAGCCTTCTTCGTCGTCTTCTTCCATGCCGTATTGTGCCTGGGAATATTAATTAATTTATTTTAATTATTTAATTTCTCTTACTAGCTTATCGCCCGCGTGGACTACAGGCTTTTTTTTTTTATTATAAGATCGGTTAACTCTTGACCATAAGGTCAAAGATGAGGTCGACGATGGAGCGAGTTAACCCAGAAAATGCCCATAAAGGCACTGGTACTCCCACGCACCGACGGAACACAGCAAGCTGTTTGGCATTGGACTTCGGTAGGAGGGTGGTCGCGAACCAGACGGCCCTTTACAGAGCCTACCACACCGCACGAGACCATAGGACGACACCTCAGATTCAGAAAAAATATGAGGTGTCGTTGCCTGGGATGGATTACTGTGTTGGCAGGTCTCATTTGTGTTTCCTTAGTCGCCTCTTACGACACCCACGGAAAGAGATGGGGTGGTGTTATTCTCAACCGATCACCACACGGTTAAGGCTATATCGTGCCCAGCTGTGGGATAAAATGTAGCCTGTGTCCGTAGCTTATGTCCTTTCTCAAGGCCTAATCTATTTCTGTACCAAATTTTAACAAAATCGGTTTCGTAGTTTAAGCGTGAAAGCGTAACAGACAGACAGAGTTACTTTCGCATTTATTATATTAGTAGGGATTTATTTTTTGCATCCATCCATAGACCCACGCCTATAATCCTTTCCGGGGTAGGAAGATCGCCATGTGGTTCTGGAACCACTTGATGCCACATTTAAAATTAATTCTGAGGAATAGATGGAACATATAGTGGTGAGAGGTTAGAATAGAATAGAAAAAATCTTTATTATATAGGATGCCACTTAAAACAAGACAAGATTACATGAAAATCATACAAACCTACATTAAAGGATTTAAATACATACATACGCATTCGTTCTATTGACCCTACTGACTCTATGCCTATTTGCAAAGGTGCGGTCTCGGTTGGTGTTGGTGGTCAGCCTTTCACCCACTATATAAACCTTAACATATGCCAAGGACTTTGGAAGAACCCCCCCCCCCTACACACATACATTATACAACGTGTTTCAAAAAAAACCAAAAAAAAGGATAATTCAAAATTAATTAAAATTTAGCTTATTGCGCAGCTCTATTACAAATATGACAAATATGTCTTATTAATTATATGAAACTTTCATTTTGAAAGATGTCAAACCGTGCAACTGATTACTAGAGTTAAGACTATTTCACTTTTAAAATTTAATTTTGGAATTTCTTTTTTTTTGGGTTTTTTTGAAATACCTTGTATAATATATATATTTATATATATATTCTAATATACCATAAATAGTACTTATTATTATTACTACCCATATATACACATATGTCTGTCTATAACCAATATGGTTTAAAAAAGATAATTTTAAAGCTATAAGTTCTAAAACTTCAAATTGGGAGAGGCCACTGTCCCCTAAGATACAGAGTAATCTAGTTTAGGAGGCAGAGACTTCATAATTTTAAATGTAAACTTTTTGGTGAATAAAAAGATTTTATTTATTAATTATTTATTTATTTATGCAGCAAAACCCTCGCCTCCCTTTTATTAACTAATACTACCTGGGAAGACTAGGTAGCTAGCACATTCTAAGTCCAGCTAGGAATAATTGCTGTTGGTTCCTGAATAAATTAAAACTAATAAAAGTACATACCCTGAGCAGTTGGAACTCATGTTCCTCTCTGGTCCGCATGGCCTCCCGTTCCTCATCAGTTAACGCGGACGCCGCCGCGCCCTCCTCGCCTCGTTCGAAGTGCTCCTCTATGTGTTGGATCTGATGGATTTGTATAATTATATCTAAGTATCTATCTACAGCAGTGGTTCTTAAACTTTGAGTAATGGGGGACCATTTTACAAAATATCTGTTATACCATGGACCATCACTGTTTGGAGGTAAAAATAATTAAAGGGTTGTTCTACAGTTATACTGTTGTTCATAATCAACCAGGGTTCCCATATTTGTATCTTCCTTTCTTTGTCCCAAATATATTTTAAACCTACAGAAAATGTAAAACCCTTAGAAACTGAATAATTTCAAGAAATTTCTCAAGCACACATTAGTGTACAGTCGGCCAAGAAAATGGTCCATCAGTTTTCACAGAAATTCCCGTGTAACCAAAGTATCACTATAGGTGTTCCATTTCTTTATTAATTTTTGGCAGTTGCTTTAGAATGTAACCGAACATGTTTTCGTGAAAGTAAACTTTAAAATGTGTTTAGAAATGTAAAAACTACTTAATCATATTCATCCATCCTATTTATTTCCCACCTATAAGGTTCAAAATGTACCAAGAAAGAGATAGCATGATGACATATTATGATGTAGTTATAATGAGATGTCATGGGAACTGCCAGTTCATTATTGCAAGGGAAAATTAACCTAGCTGTTTTATGTCATGCAAACAAATCAACCTTAGGGTGGTAGACCACATTTTTGTCTGTGTGTAGTTCTGACATAGAAGCTTAATAGTTACCAGCTCATGCTGTGATAGTGGTAAAGGCTGGCAACACACAGGACAGTTGCTCACAGGACTCTCTTCCATCATAACAATGTCATTATCCGACGAGGCATTGTCCACCTGCTCCTGTAACAAATTCATTATAAAACACATTTTATTTGTTAATTTATCTCTTTCAGGAAAGGCGAAGGAGTTTATGTCTATAGAGCCATGTCTTCAATGTATTAGTTCTGAATAACCTCCAACCATTCTCCGTAAACCGATAGTTTTTTGCTTACTATGGCAACAGGAAGCACTGGCACGGGATCTTCTATCACTGCACTGTTTAAAGTTAGTTTACTGCACAGTACACTATCATTATTCTACATTAAACAACCATGTTATGCAGAAAACCAAAAAAATATTGACACAACAACCACCGACATGGAGTTACCGCTAAAAACCTCTTATTAATTACATTTGTGGTTATTATTATTATTATTAAGTATTGAAAAAGCAATTTCTTAGTAAGCAATGGGTCAGAGGGTCATGATGACTTTATCTCTAAGCAATGGTTCGCTTTCAGGTGAGTAATATTTATAATGGAGCGTTAAGTACAATATAATCACCCAAATTACAGCAGCTTTCCAATGAGTAAATAAAAATTATTTAAGTAATCTTTAACTAAGTAATTACTTACAGATTTCTGCGGACTCAAAATATCTCTATGTTCAACATTAACGTGCATCTCAACATCAGCGCCGGTCGCAAACTCACGCTCACACAGAGGACATTGGTAGCTCGAACTCTGAGGGCCAGGGGACATAGCCATTGCAGACAGCCCCAAAGTAGGGTTATCCAGCGTTAGGGTAGGGTTGCTCAACCCCAGTGTAGGGTTCTCATTCGCATTTGAGTTAGTATTAGTATTTCCCATCACAGAAGGCGAGGTGAGGTCGAAATGTGCCCTGTTTATGTGTTCTTCCAGTTTCTTCGGACATGTTGACGTAAAATTGCAAAGGAGGCACTGAAATTTCAAACCAATTTAATGATATTTTGATTTATTGACTGAATAACACTAATCTTTACAGTAATATTAGCCAAAAGTATACAAAATAACAACAAAAACAACGTGATTTTGAAAAAAGCCGGCGCCCGAAGGTTGTCAAAATTTTTGACGTTTTACTTTTTTTTGGCAAGAGTACAGTGATCATACAGCTTACTAAATTATACGTCTGTCGGTACTTACTTGTACTGTTGGACTAGGTGTAGGAGCAGATTTTTTAGGAGTGTTTGGTTTTAATTTTAAAGCTAATTGAGATCTAAGTGGAGACCCTTGACCAGCACTTGCCATTGTCAACTGAAACAAAAAAATTGGTATCTAAAAATTACGTTAAGTAGTAGGGTAAACGACACAATTACTGGTGCCACAACTTACTTTACTTTTATTTGGCGATCCTTCATAGCTGGCAGAGTTGTGACTGGGACTCGAATGTACACCTATATTAAAAAAATATCAATTTTAGGCAGGAATGCAAAATATTTAAATTCACCTCCCCCCCGGATTAAGTCTCCCAATCTGTAGGATCATCTCTCCCATATATTGGGAACACATGATAAAAGTCTGTCGTTGTGTTTTACTTAATTTCTCTTAAAATTACAAGCAGATGTTTCTGACTACTATCCAACTTATTTTTAATAAAATATTGGTTTGATTGATCGTATTATCTTACAAGAAAGTTGATTAACAAAAATTTTTTAGGCAAAAATTAGGAGGGATCAAGTGTCCTCAGTTTCCCCTTCATCCTAAGTAAAACTTACCTTTTCTATCATGGCCGTTTACCATCTCTCCGTCATTAGAATTTTGTCTACTCTGAACTTTCTTTGGTATTACACCATTATTGAGATTAATGTTCTTTAGCCCATTGTTCAAATTGATATTTTTCGGCGATCGTGAGTATCTCTCGTCCTCTCTTTCAAGTCTAAAGTCTTTTTCACTTTTGTTGCTATAGCTCTCTTTGTCTTGAAAGCCATTGTGATAGTTTTTTGAAATGGCCCCGTTTTGGTAAGGTGGTATTTCTGGACTGTGCCAACCGTTGATTGAGCCTGGAGTGTTGTAGCTGCAACTGTCTGTCGTAGTCATTTTATCTTCGTCAAAACTAAAACGAAATGATGTGCACATTACGCTGTAAGGAAGCTTAGAAAAAGGACGATCTTTGTTCCTAGTGATAGTAAGTTCGATAACCTTTTACTTAAAAAATAAAAATTCAGAGAGCAACCTACTACCCTCATTACCATAATGCTTGGAGCATAGCAGGGTTTTTTTATTATAAGATGGGTTAACTCTTGACCTCAATTTTGACCATAAGGGCACTGGTACTCCCACGCACCGACGGAACACAGCAAGCTGTTTGGCGTCAGACTTCGGTAGGAGGGTGGTCGCGAACCAGACGGCCCTTTACAGAGCCTACCACACTGCATGAGACCATAGGACGACACCTCAGATTCAGAAAAAAATGAAGTGTCGTTGCCTGGGATGGATTACTAGGAGGCAGGTCTCATTTGTGTTTCCTTAGTCGCCTCTTACGACACCCACGGAAAGAGATGGGGTGGTGTTTTTCTCAACTAATCACCACACGGTTAAAAAACCTACTATTCAAACAGTTACTTATTATTTAAAATTGACTCAATAGGATTCTTGAATTATGGAGCCTCTTACCTTGGGCTTTGATCATCAATAAAAGCCATTAGTTCCCTCTCAGGTGTCAAATAATGCAAGTGGGCTCGTTGTACGTGGCCCACAAGCTGTGGTTGTGGCACTGCACAGTCACAAAACGGACACTCGGGCCGACCCTGAACGTGGACCTCGAGAGTATGGGACCTCATGCCCTCATCTGTGAGGCCCTCCGCCCCGCAGAGCTCACATGTGTATGGGAATGGACTTGTAGACATTTTTCTGGAAAAAACAATAGTTTACTCAATACAATAACTGTAGTTCAAGCACATTATAATTAACTAACACGTTCAGCTCATTTAAAAAAATAAATAATTAGAGATCCGTCCAATTTGTTTGCTAGTCGGTTAAATTGTAATAGGACTACATTATGATAATAGAGAAAGTGAAGGATCTAGCCTATTAAAATACCTTTACACTAATAAACAAAGCAAAAAAGAAAAATATTTCAATATTTATGAGCAATTTTTTATTACTAACCTTGACCCTTTTAAACATGTCCTAGAGTTTGAATTGATTTTTTCATAATATAGTTCGCATAGAGACCATTCACAAATGATATCCGACCGAGAGTGTCAAATCGATAAAATTACCGCAGTTTTGTTTTCGATGGAACTAAGGTTTCGTATTACTTCTAAATTAGTGAATCTCTGTGCTAAATTATCCAAGTGCAAGAAATTACAATTCCTAAGCTAAAATTATCGTCTTGCTTTAGGAAAATAATAGAAAATCAGGAAAAAAACATTGAAAGTATACTCACATTTGTGTTTCTTTATTGTCAAAAAGAGCGGGAAAATCCGCTAATTACATCACAACACTACCTAATTGGTTCGTTTGTATTAATGTATGAGGTCCTACCTAACATTTTCTAACATTAATTAACAAATTATAATATAATACTACACGCGATGTAGGATCGCCATTCATGGATTTGGGGTACTGAAAAATAAAGGAAGTTTTATACGCATGCGGACTTCCTTCCGCGCCTCTGTCGGAGTATTTTGGAACTAAGTGCTAGTGGAACATGACATATCAATGGCACCGTTACCCTACTTCCGAATGTAGGTAACCAGGTCAACTTATTTTTTAAACCTTTGTCAAGCATTTGGAATATTTTTTTATAAAAAAGCGCTTCTGAAGATAAATATAACATTTTAATAAAACACAAAGTTCATATCTTGTAGCTTTTAACTTACGTTTTTATAGTTTTATGAATTACGAGCCTTAGCGCCATCTAGTAATTTTACTGAAAACTTCCTGAAACTTCATGAACAAGATAATACCTACAATACTGTGGTACTGGGGAAATGAAACACAATTATTGTTCAGGCTTTTATCAAGATGGCGCTCTTCCTTCATCAGCCCATATACGTCCCCACTGCTGGGGCACGGGCCTCCCTCAATAACATGAGAGGTAAATGCCATAGTCACCACGCTTGGCAGACGGGTTGGCGAGGGTTTTGATATAATTGCAGAGTTTTCCTTCTCTGTGTGCAGATGAACTTGCTTGCATATTTACCTTAGTCGCCTTGTACGACACCTCGGTAAGAAAGAGGGTGGTCCTATTCTATTCTGCCGGGGACTCACACGGCATATCTGTGGTGCTCTATCCCATGAAAAATAAATTAACAATGATGATCACGAGCGGCTCTTGATCAATTTTATAATGTGGTCCCTTAAATGGGGTGACTTTAAATTAGGTAAGGGGTGATTCCATAGGTCTTCTTCTTATCGTGTTGGTATAGTCAAGCGTGTGGCGAACTTGGCCAACCCTGGTGTCAGTTTTCAAACCGCACAATGGCTTCTGACTTGGTTTTAATGACTGTATTCAGTCGACAACAGCCGGGACCGACAGCTTAACGTGCCCTCCGAAGCACGGAAACGCTCGTGATAAATTGTCACTTTGGTCACCCATCAGGTTCCCTGCCGCTGTCTACGTTGCTTAACCTCACTGATCGGTTGAGATCAGCGAGCGTTACTAGACTAAGAGCGATAAAGAACCAAGTAGGTACTTATTTATTTGTACTCGGAGATGTAAAGTGATTTCAAAAAGTGTGACATTTATCCCACTACCCTATGTGCATCAATAATAAGCGCGGTTCGGATAAGTGCCCTAAACTTGGGGTTTGATTCCCGGGCAAGGCAAGCCTCAAATACATAGACTCATTTATTTATTTAATACATCCACCTACCATCATTGTTACGATCTCAAGCTAGAAATAAATAATAAATAAACGTTTATTAAACCATTCTGTATTCAATTTTATTCGGCAAAAAAGAAAAGAAAGAAAAGACCGACGAAGATCTCGGAGATAGTGACGTCCCTGGTAGAAGCGGTATTGGTATGATATCACTGTGATTTTAGTTGCTACTAAATTTTGGTCTGGGAGAATAGGGATGTTGACAGTGTTTGATTTTATGAATATTATTGTATGTGAAACAAAAAATAATGCTAGAAATGCTTTAGGTATCTCTCTTTCAACCTCTCGGGTGGTTAATCAGTCCATGAAACTGAACAACTTCCCCAAGGAACATAGGTCAAAATACGAAAAAAATATTTTGATCTCCCATAACAAAAATTGTGGCGGTGACGTCACGTGCCAGTAAGTGCATCTCTTTTTCGTCATTTGATAGTTTCCCCCTCTATTGAAATTTAATAGCTTGTAACTTTTTTATTTATTAATAGTTTTCAAAAATTATTTCGGTTTTGGGTTTTGGATTCAGTTCTTTTTTAATAAATTAAAATTAGTCAAAATTAGTCCCTATTCTGTTCTTTTGAAATTTTCGACCAACTTTTTAATTAAATTAGTGCTTGGACATTAAGAGGAGCGTCTCAGTTTGGACTAGCGTCTCAGTTGTTTTTCATGCTGTCTCGATGTCGACCTCAGACTTGTGCGAAAGGAACAATTGCAGCTTTCCGGCGAAATGCCGAGTTTTATTTCCAAAATTATGAGTTTAGGCGTCAATGAATTCCTACCCCAAAACTTAAAGAAATCGTACGTTTTTGCTCTCTATCGATTTGTAAGCGTATAAACGAGGTTCGTAGGTTTTGTTTTTTCCAAAATTGTTCTTAGTTTTTCAACAGTCACCCCTTGAGTGTTGTGAATTTTTTTGGCGAAAAATGCTGACCTTTAGTCTCAAATATCTTTTAGTCTACTAAAAATATCACAAAAATCAAAACGCATGGACCTAGTTTTTGGTGTTCCTGACACTATACCAAAATTTCACAGGGATCCGTTGACGTTTAGGGGATGGAATCCATTGACGCCGTTTGTATGGGAAAAAACACTGAGACGATCCTCTTAAATAAATTTAACACTTAAAATCCGTCACATAAATACGAGCCTTCTGTAAACTGCTCTGACGCAAAACGCTTGTTGTTCTCCCGTATAGTTGCAAATAGTGTCTGAAACTCCTCACCGTTAAGTGTTTCACGGGTGGTTTAGAATTTATTTGTTGTGTTTAAAGTCATTGTCAATTAAACTTTATCCGAGTGGTGATCGGTAGAGAATAACACCAGCCCATCTCTTTCCGTGGATGTCGTAAGAGGCGACTAAGGAAACACAAATGAGACCTGCCTCCTAGTAATCCATCCCAGGCAACGACACTTCATTTTTTTCTGAATCTGAGGTGTCGTCCGGTCTCATGCGGTGTGGTAGGCTCTGTAAAGGGCCGTCTGGTTCGCGACCACCCTCCTACCGAAGTCTGACGCCAAACAGCTTGCTGTGTTCCGTCGGTGAGTAGGAGTACCAGTGCCTTTATAGGCATTTTCTGGGTTCACTCGCTCCATCGTCGACCTCATCTTTGACCTTATGGTCAAGATTGAGTTAACCCATCTTATAATAATAATAAAAAAATACAAGATTTACCTAGTGTAAGCCAGCTCCAGTCTCTCACTTTTCTATGTGCTCAATTTTTGATGTATTTATTTGGAGAAAATAGGTAAGTAAGTATTATTATTATTTGTATCTCTCATATCGTAAATCACGGCAAGGCCGGTCCTTTAGGCAGGCATACAGATCCAACACCTATTATTAGTTACATTTATCTTATTTTGTCTAAAAATGCATGTATTTTTGTTTTATACAAAGAAGTAAAAAATTAAATATTTTTGGTCCAAACGCTGCTAATAATTATATTTTCACTAAGCTGTTTGAGATAATAAACTTAAACTAGTAATTCTAGTATAAATATTGAAGCCCCATCTCTATTCCGCTACGGGCCGACATCGCATTCAGAGTGGATGTTTATGCAAACAACTCTTGTCAGTCAAGAAAATAAAATATTGTTGCATTTTCATTCTCATTCGTATCGCGGACCGCAGCGAAAGTAATAAAAAGAAAACGGAATAATGTTTAAAATGTTGCATAGCGTTCTAGAAAACAATTGAGTTTGGAATTGTCTTTTGCTGACGTCACTGAAGATTTTTTTGAACACAATCATTCCAACAAAAATAATTATAATACACAGATTCACAGATACACAGACATACAAATACACAGATACACACGTCAGCCTTATACAACGCCTCTTTTTTGTCTGGGGTAAAAAAATAAAATCCAAGTCTACAGACAGAGCAAGTACAGGGACAACAGCACATCATGCTATCCAAAACTGTCAAATTTCTTCAATCGATTTCAAAATCTCCAAGCATCCATTGGGGAAATTTGAGAGTTTGTGGTAACTTGATGTGCCGTTGACTGTACGTTACTGGTTTTCGTGGTTTACGCCGTTATTGTTTTTTTTTCATTGGAAAATAGAGTGTATTACAACTTAAGTATGTTATTTAATTTTAAAGGAGAAAATAGGTAAGTAAGTAAAAAACAACAAAAAAAAAACCAAATTTTCTTAAGGAAAATCGCTCAGAATTATTGACTGAGTTCAGAATTCCAGTTTTTGCTAACCTGTCCTTTAAACCCTGTATTTTCACCCTTTATTATACCGTACGTCTTGTTATAAAGTAGCCGTTTTATATCGTTCAAGCTGAAAACTTGTCACAAGTGTACAAAACTGTACAAAAGAACGCGAAAGTGTTCTTTTTGTCCGACACAGAAACATGTGAATTCCCAGGTGATAGTCTAAGAGTTAGTGACAAAATTGTAGCTGTTAACCGAAAACATTCTACGAAGAATATCGAATGAAAAGGTTTTCTGCTAATTTGTCAATGTCGGAAAAAAAATAGGTCTTATAGCTTCCATTAGGCCATTAGACTTACATACTTAGACTTAATGTATGTATGTGTGAGATCTGGTGCGGTGTATGGGCACTGACTCTATCGATGCACCAGTCCCAGCGTTGGACAGTCGTAGGGTCGAGTAGGGGGGCGTACAAGTGAAACTCGCAAGCGCAGTCGAATCAATGGATGTTTATTGCTAACTCCGGTCGTACCTATTTAGAATAATAGCCACAGCTCGCACTACCCTCATACAGAATGAGCCGTGGCACATTTATGTAGCTACCCTACATATGTATTAAATTGCAAGTCCTGACTGACTCATCAACACCAAGCCCAAACCCTTGGACCTAGAAAGCTGAAATTTGCCTCATAGGTCCCTTTTATAACGTATAGACAAGGATTAAGGAAGGATTTTATGAAATACCCACGGGAACGAAGCCCCGGGCAGCCTCTAGTTACCACATAAAAATGAATACTAAATCATCCGTTGCTCCATTGCTCTATTAATTATAGGTCTGAATTTAAATTGACCTCATACTCCAGCTCTTACACTACAAACAAAGTTCCCAGCTAACTCCAAAGTTTCATGCCACGGCGTCGCTTTGTAAAATAAAATATGAAATATTTACTCGTAAATAACTAGTTAAAGTTTAAAAGTAGGTGCACAACCAGTAGTTCAAAGAAACTTTTGTGAACTTTGTTAGAAACCCGTTTCTATGAGAGTTCCTTACGTAGGGAGGTCATGTTATACTGGTGGTCTAGTAACCTCTAGCTTTGTGGACGACTGTACTTATAGTTTTGAAACTTTGAACTATACAAATGCGATTAAACTTCTATAGAATCCTTTGTGAAATATATGATGGGTTATCTTGTAGAAATAATATCGTGTTACGTGCGTTTTACAATAGCGGCTCTTTCACACGTACACACAAGAACACGTCATGTTTGATACCATTGTACAGGGACATCATGCTATCCAAAACTGTCAAATTTCTTCAATCGATTTTCAATTTTATCTCCAATTTGTGGTAACCTGATGTGCCGTTGACTGTACATACGATAAAACCATGGGCGCCGCCAGGTTTACTTTCAGGAGATGCACCTGCGTCTATACCACAGAATATATAATAGTACCTTACGGTATCTATACATTATACATTCCCAAAGGAACCTCTTCGAAATTCTCAAAAACATTTTCAACGTTCCATTCAAGGCAAATCAGCTTACCGCCAAAGTTGTATGGAGACGGGAAAATATGTAACTATTTTTTTGAAAGTAGTTCAGTTCGGTCAATGAGTCAGACTTCTAATCCGAAGGTCGCGGGTTCAAATCCTGGTGCGGTACTGTACTCGTACCACTAAATTCGTCTTTTCGGATTTATGTACGGATTTTTAATCATCACTTGCTCAACGGTGAAGGGAAACATCTTGATGAAACCCGCCCAAGAAAATTCATTTTCGAAAGACGAGCGGTCCACCAACCCGTATTGAGCCAGCTTGGTGGACTTATTGCCTAAATCCCCTTCGTGGTTCGAAGGGAGGCCCGTGCCCCTCGGTGGGGACGTATACGGGGCTGGTAAGAAGTTCAGTTTCGTAGCTTATCAAGTTATCAATCCTTACTAATATAATAAATGCGAAAGTAACTCTGTCTGTCTGTCCGTCTTTCACGCCAAAACTAGTGAACCGATTTTGATGAAATTTGGTACAGAGAAAGATTAGAGCCTAGGAAAGGACATAGGCTACATTTTATCCCACGGTTGGGCATGACATAACCTGTACTCCACGCGGGCGGAGCCGCGGGCGGAAAGCTAGTGTTATCATAAAGCTAAACTTAGATGCTGACTTTGTCGAGTTTGCACGTCACTTTTATTCAACCATACTCTCACGCCCATAATCCTATTGGGGTAGACAGAACGTCACGTGGTTTTAGAAAGGCTTTCTCCATACATTCTATAGACGGAGTACTTATGACGTCACAGCACTTTTGAAAGAGATGCAAACACGTGAGTTCCTACAAGTTAGTAAGAGATAGGTTACTTTAACGCCATCTCTTTCTGCGTAATCCATTTTTTGATGTCACGATTTTCAATTCGTGACAAACAAAGCGTTTGATCTGCAGCTTCTGACAGTCATTACGGTTTTTAAGGCTTTGTGCATAAAGTTTATTCGTTTTTGTGGTGAATTTGTGAGAAAAGAGACTCCATTAGTTAAGTTGTTGTACAGCTTACGTACAGTGAAGTATGGCTGGGTGCGGGGAAGGGGTAAACTATTGCTATCTAAAAGGGGCACGCTCCTGGCTCCGTCTATAGAGTGTATGGTCTAAGAAGGCTTTACACTAGGTCTGAAGATTTATTAGATGGAACATGAGTATAATGGTGATAGATTGTCAGCCTTACGACCACGGTACAGCAAAACGCTCATGTCCCACTTACTGGCTTCTAAAATATGCCTGGGAAGAGTAGGCAGCTGGCACATTCAAAGATTTTCTTTCTTTCCCAGTCCCAGTCCAGCGTGTAGGTCGTTCTTGTCTCATTTGTAAAAGTGACTGTTTTAATTACATATCCACTGTTCTGTGTCAATACATAACCCCACATATAGGTATGTAGGGGAGCAAAGAGTATATAAAGACACCGGGAGCGCTCGTAGCCCAGTGGCGCTCGCTGATCTCAACCGATCAGTGAGGTTAAGCACCGTACACAGAGGCAGGGAACCTGATGGGTGACCAAAGTGACAATTATCACGAGCGTTTCCGTGCTTCGGAGGGCACGTTAAGCTGTCGGTCCCGCCTGTTGTCGATTGTCTACAGTCGTTAAAACCAAGTCAGAGGCCATTTGGCGGTTTGAAAACTCTGACACCAGGGTTAGCCAAGTCAGCCACACACTTGACTACACCTACACGATAAGAAGAAGAAGAGCGGATAATAATATTATAATAATACACTGTTGTCTGTGTTTTACTTAAGACTCGTGCAATTAAGAGTTAAGTCAGCAGTTGAATTAATTGGATTACGGAGAATTATTTTTTTCTATGACAACAACTTCACATCTAACAGAATGGCTAACAGAAGAATCTAGTCTCTAATTTGACACGCATCTCCCAAGCACTGCTGGTGTAGTGGTATCATGCAAGATTCCCATTCTTGCGACCCGGGTTCGATTCCCGGGCAGTGCAGACATTTTTATTTTGTTTTTTATTTTTTTCCTTTTGATTATTAACAGCTTGTTCGTAACGAGTTCAATTATTAAGTAAGTACCCTTGTTTCAGTTCAGTATTTTAAACCAAGTACCAATTTTAAAGTAAGGACCTATAAAACCCAAGTACTTTGTTTTTTTGGGTTCCGTACCCAAAGGGTAAAAACGGGACCCTATTACTAAGGCTCCGCTGTCCGTCCGTCACCAGGCTGTATCTCATGAATCGTGATAGTTAGACTGTTGCAATTTTCGCAGATGATGTATTTCTACTGGCCCTACAACAACAAATACTAAAAAATAGAATAAAATAAATATTTTAGGGGCACACTTTTTTTGTATTTGTCAAAATATTTTTGACACTGCAACAGCTACCGGCTGTCTTATACAAACAAATACAGTCAAGCACAGATTGTCGCTTTTCGTACCCACGCAATAAGAACGTTTTTTTTGACAAAGGATGTGCTAATTTGTGCCTAAATAGTATTCACTTGATGTCATGGCTAGCTGATCTTCTTTTTTTTTCTAGTGTTTAGTTTGTTTCTTGTTAGTATGTTTGACCAAAAACCAAGATTTGGCAGGTCAAGTCATTATAGTGAAGTCAGCTGCCATCTGAACTTCATGACCTTGTTATTAGAAGAAACTGGCCGTATTGGAGCATGGTTACATATTCAGTGACCAATTACTTTTGAATTTTTTATTGTTTTATGCAAATTCTGTTGAAAATAAATTGCCATACTTTGACGAACAGATCTAACTACTTTTGAGCTGTAGCGATAAAACAATGCTAAAATCAATAAAAACCGCGTAAACTATACATACAGGGCTTTAGGTATCTCTCTTTCAACCTCTCGGGTGGTTAGTCAGTCCATGAAACTGAACAACTTCCCCAAGGAACATAGGTCAAAACAAGAAAAAAATTATGTATTTTGATGAAAAAAAAACTCCGAACTGAAAAAAACTGATTAACCACCCGAGAGGTTGAAAGAGAGATACCTAAAGCCCTGTGTAACTCTATTTTGTTTAACCCCCGACATTCGACTGCTTAAATTTTTCTCGATCACGTCAGCTTTCAAACAATAAAACCGCATCGAAAATGGTCCATTTGTTTAGGAGCTACGATGCCGCAGAGACAGACATACAGATAGTGTCAAACTTATAACACCCCTTTTTTTCGGGGGTTAAAAAGATATCGCATGGCACCAGACGATCGACTCAAAAATAGAGTGTCTGAACACATTCAGTCACCTGAGTGTGCAGTTTTCCTCATTATATTTTCCCTCACCGTAAAATATTAATACGTACATACATACATACACTCACACCTGTAATTCCTAACGGGGTAGGCAGAGCATCAGTGGTTCTAGAAAACCACTTAATGCCACGTTTGACACAAATGGTGAGGGTTATTAGATGGAACATGTTGTGTAATGGTGAGAGGTGGTCAGCCTTTCGCCCATGATACAGCAAGACCCTCACGTCCCACTTACTGACTTTTACAGTATGCCTGGGAAGAGTAGGCAGCTGGCACGTTCTAAGTTTTTCTTTCACTCCCAGTCCAGCGTGGAAGTCTTATTAATATTAATGTTTACTCATAACCAGATATGAGTATACATTAACCCGAGACATCAAAAACTGCCTCGCAAGCAGTTTAGCACAAACAATGTAGGTAGAACAAGAAATTCGCTTATTCTGATAACGACGATCTTAGCGCGAATCCCTTTGCATTGTCCCAGCCATATCCCAAATTATTCGGGACAGGACATTGTCCCGTGTTATTAGCGAGACACGGCACACCCTAATACGGTATAATACGAACAGGTTTAATCCCAAATCTACCTAAAATTAGGGTGACTGTGCGTTCTGAACGGGGCTGAGACAACTTTCGTCGAAGTATCTTTTTAACCCCGACAAAAAAGGACGTTATAAGTTTGACGTGTGTATCTCTGTATCTCTATGACTGTTTATCTGTCTGTGGCATCGTAGCTCCTAAACGAATGGACCGATTTTGATGCGGTATTTTTATTTGAAAGCTGACCTAATCGAAACAGTTCGTAGTTATATTTCATCAAAATTGGTTCAACCGTTTAAAAGTTATAATTAGAAGCAATCGAATGTCGGGGGTGATATATTTTTTTTTAGAGTTATGTTGTGAAGTTGCCCCATTTCAATTGCGTTTCAAACAATATTTTTGACAAAATCCAAATTTTTTAGCGCGATTGACATGATGATCGAAACTTCAGCTGTAATAAATGGGTTTTTTTCTTGAAATAGGTAAGTAAGTTAGTGAGTGATACATAACTTTTTTTTCAAGTGTACTTTATTAAGAAACCTAGGCTTTCTAAAACTAAAACTATAATAATAATAAATAATGTGTATTTATTTTTAAAAAGCCAGATTATACAGTAAACGACGCTTCTTAAGATAATACGGCTGTTGGAAAACAAAGAGAGGACAGCTGACACTTAAAATAGGTCAAACCGTGCTATAAGAGTCAACTTGTACAATATACAGGTTGAAAAAGAACCTCCTAGCTTAATTGAAAACCCTGAACCAGTATCACTTAATTAATAATAACACTTTTTTATTTTTTTTATTTGGGGGGGGGGGGATTTTTTTTTCCTAAACGTAGACACCACTCGGGCGCACCCCCCGAGCGCTACCCGCACCCCTCGCGTGCCTGGTGTAGTAGTAATGTCTACGTTTAGGTAAAAAATGAACTATTCCCATTGAAAAAATATAAAAAAAAAATTTTTTTTTCGTAAATGTGTTCTTTGAGTGATACTGGTTCAGGATTTTGAATATAGCTAGGAGGTTCTTTTTCACCCTGTATATATTGGGAGACATGGTGCAGTACAGAATTAAAGGTTACTTGATGAATTTACTTACTTTTGATATTCCCAGTTTCTCAAAACTGATGGCGACAGTACACAGCGTTGATTCGCACGCTGCACGGCTCCTACAGGACTCATTGGCTTGATAACCTGAAATCTACTCTGATTTTATACACGCCCTGTATTGCAGAGTAAACAAAATAGAACATCCTTTGTGTACCGACCTAAACTTAGACAATGTAAGGTGTGAGTTGAGGATTTTTGGATTTTTTTTGATTGCGCAGTCGTGGGTAGAAATGATTATATGATTTTCCATATTATACAATACAATACAATACAATACAATATACTTTATTGCACTCCAACACAGATAAGGTACAGTTACATTTTATACAAAAAGTTATGTCAGGGTACAAAAGGCGGCCCCATTGCTAAGAAGCAATATCTTATCGGCAACCTTTGGGTGTGGAGAAGAAGTAACAAACCGTTTAGATGTGGGTGCAAATATAATACATGCTACTTACATAGAATAAATTACACATATAGAACAATAAAACATATCTACCTAACCTAACCTAACCTAACAAATGAGGGTTCTCGCACCCTGACCATCCACGAGTCTCAGGGACTTACATTTGAGACTGTATATATAATACGTACCACGGCAGCTCGATCACATATATTCACCAGCGTCCCACATGCGGTGGTGGCCATCTCCCGACACACAAAGACCTGTGTCTATTTCACGAACTGCGTGACCGACGACGCCACGGCTCGTCTAATCGCTCGTGCGGAGTTGGCCACCGATTCCAAAATTATAGAATACAACCTGAGGATGGCAATAAAAAGCGGAGACGAGCCGGTACGGGATGCAATCATTGCTACCCTGGAGCAAACACCCTCGTCTCCGTTACCATCTGACCGGACGATTGATTAAAAACGGTGCCGATATAAAAAAAAAAAAAAAAAGTTGTAACATAGTTAAGTTGTCTGTAAGCTAGCATAATGTTATAGCAATAAACAATAGAAAAAAAAACAGCCAAGAAAAAAATAAAAGAAAATAAATAACAAAAATGAAAACAGTACAATGCATGATTACATATACATATATATATATATATATATATATATATATATATAATTATATATATAAAAACACAAAAAAAAACAAAAAAAAAGAAAAGAAAAATAATAATATTAATAATAATTTTAAGTAGATAAGTTTAGTTTTTAAGAAAATATGACGAGCTCATCATTACATGGAGCGATTTGTAAATAAAACTATAATTAAAAATTCAAAAACTTTAAAATAAAAAAAGTGCGGACCAGAGAGTCCGCAGACTGTAAATTCATTAAAAAAAAAAAAAAAAAACCTAACATACATACAAAACATATAATACATATATGATATATACCTATACCTATATAAATATATACCAAATTATACAATGAACATCATTGAACATAACATTACAGAGAGAAAAAAAAAGGACATTCTATGGAAAATTGAAAGAAGACAAAAACACAGCCATAAATAAACTAATAATTGCATATTGATTCAAAGTGCCTCCTCAGCATTGTTTTGAAAGTGAGCAAGGTTTGCGCGGATCGTATACTACTGGGCAAGGAATTCCAAAGGCGTGCGCCGTGCACTGTGAAGGATTTAGTGTAGTAATTGGTCTCATGAACAGGCAGGTCGATGAGGTATCTTGTGTTACTGCGCGGTTCCCGCCCGCGGCCATCCGAGCAAAACGCAAAGCGTTCCCTGAGATAAGCCGGAGCATGTGGATCACGCAGTGTTTTAAAAAGTAAGCACAGAATATGAGTGTCACGGCGCAGCCGAATGGTTATGGGTATACCTTATAATTATAACAGAGGATTTTTGAGAAGCTATTTTAAATACTGTAACAATGTGTTATTTATTAGTTGTACCTACTTAAAGTAGGACATAAAATAAAAATAAAAATTTTCCAGCCCAACGAGGACCGAGGGAGGCCCATTTTATCTATAATTTTATAACATGATGTTCCGTTGACTATACGTACGATAAAACCATGGTCGCCGCCAGGCTTACTTTCAGAGAGGTGCACCTGCGTCTATACATTATACATTCCCCAAGGAACCTCTACGAAATTCTCAAAAAAAATTTCATCGTTCCATTCAAGGCAAATCAGCTTACCGCAAAAGTTGTACTTTTTTTATTTTTTTTACCAGCACATATAATACGTCCCCACCGAGGGGCACGGGCCTCCCTTCGAGACACGAAGGGGATTTAGGCCATAGTCCACCTCGCTGGCCCAATACGGGTTGGTGGACCGCTCGTCTTTCGAAAATGAATTTTCTTGGACGGGCGGGTTTCATCACGATGTTTTCCTTCACCGTTGAGCTAGTGATAATTAGAAATCCGTACATAAATCCAAAAAGACGAATTTGGTGGTACAGGCCCGCACCAGGATTTGAACCCACGACCTTCCGATTACAAGTCTGGCTCATTACCAACTGGGCTATCACTGCTAATAAATTATAAATTAAGTTTTTGATTTGATTTATTAAACTGTCCGAATAATACATAGTTTTACTGAGATAACCACACTAGGTCAGGCCTGTGTCGTGGTTATCTTTACATAAAGATTATACAGGGACAAGAAAAAAACCTGGAAACCAGCGTTAGGGCCTCGGCTTCAACACATGCTGAGCTGCGTGCTGTTTGACATCGCACTACACCACAATCCACTATTTACATTATACATATACATATTGTTTTGTCGTTTTCTGTATGTGTTCTTATCCTGTGTTTTATATTTCATTTTATTTTCTTTGTGTTGGAGTATTTTATATTATATCAAATAAAAGTCTTGAAATAAAATTAATTCGTAGGTATACAAAGTGCAAAGAAGGTTAAAATTCCACGAAACTGAAAAACGATGTCCTTGGAACATCCCGTAGGTCGGAATTATTGATAAGTTACCGAACAGACTCAGTTCAGCAGCTTACGCGGTTAAAAAAATCCGTCAATTATCGGACGTAGAAACCGCGAGAACCGTATATTTCAGTTACTTCCACAGCCCAATTTCATATGGCATTTTACTGTGGATATTTGTCCTGCAGAAAAGGGCTGTTCGCGCGATTTATCAAATGAGACCTAGAATGTCTCTTAGAAATAGATTTAAGGAAATAGATATTTTGATATTTGCGTCCCAGTATATATTTAATAATCTTTTATGTGTAAAGAAAAATGAACAATTGTTCAAGAAAAATTGTGATAGGCACAATGTAAACACTAGAAGACAGCCGTCTCTACAATAAGTAACAAACTCTTTTATAGGTCAATGTATACGCTTCTACAATAAGATTCCCATGTGTATTCAAAACCTACCTTTAGAAAAATTTAAGACGATAATTAAACAAAAACTTTGTAAAAAGGGCTATTATAGAATTTCGGATTATCTGTTAGACAAGAAACCACGGGAATAAATTGCTCAGCTCCAGAGTTATTCAGATATTAAGTCAATTAAAATTAAAAGTAAGAAAATTGACTTAAAAAGAGCGACTCTCGGAGTTTCTTGCCTATTTTTCTCCTGAGGAAGACTGCACCTTTGCGAACAGGCGCAAAGTCAAAAGTGCTAATGTAATTCATAATATTCACGTGTTCAAGTATCATTTTATACGTTCAATGAAATAAAACTTTTGACTTTTGAATATGAAAAAAAAAACCTTCTCATATAAGTTGTGCTAGCAGCTGATTGCCTTCATATAGGTTTCTTGGAGAATTGTATACACATTATCGTAATTTTGCCGATGTCTGAGTATTTTTAATAATAATTATCCACGTTACGTATGAGTCACCGACTTCAATCCCAACAATAGTTCGCACAAAGTAGATAACTAGTGTCAAAAAAGAAATTAATTTATGAAGTTTCAAAAACATTCAGGGAAGATATCCCTACATAATCCCGTAACTTTCGAAACTACATGGTTTTATTTCCTTAATTTTCCTTTTTTTTGAGGCCTACAATGCCTATCAGCAGATAACTACAAACGAAAAAGTCATTCAGTTATTTAAATGACGTTATGGTTTGTAAGTACTTTTTGTTTTTGCTTATTTTATTAAAAGCGCTGTATCATTTTCGACAAAATTTATATGGTACTACTTCAGAAGTATACTCTTTCGAACAAAAGAAGAATTTCGAAAATCGGTCAACGGTTTCCGGAGATATCGCGTAACATACATACAAAAAAAACATACAGTCGAGCTGAGAATCTTCTCCTTTTTGAAGTCGGTTGAAAATAAGAGTATTAGAATGACGAAGTCACCAATATCAAGTAGAGAAACCCTTAATTTACGAGTTGTAGTACGTCAGAGCCTCGTCCGTTGATCAGCAGGATGCACTGCTAGCAGGTGAGGATGAAGATTTTGCAGCACTAAGATGTTTTGACCCCACACACCTTTTTGTTAAGTAGGATTGCCTTCTAAAGTTTCGCTATTTTCGCATACTAAATTAAGCAACTCAATAAAAAAAAAGTTCCGTCAAGAAATCACAACACAAAGCATCAAATATTTTACATGCAGCAGCTATTCGGTAATTTTTCTTAAGTCCAATTTTCCGCTACAACTTCATTGAAAAATTTCCCGCTGTGAAGGGAAAGCGTCCCAGTTTGTGGGACCATCTGTCCACGTCTTTATGATTTTATTAACTGTCATATCATTCTGGTTTCTTTCTGGTATTTCTTGCCACATTTGCCGTCTTTTTAATAATTTTGTTATAAGTTGGACGTGTGTGTCAGTGTATTTGTGTGTGTGTTTGTGTCTGTGTATTTGTGTGTGTGTATGTCTGTGGCATCGTAGCTCCTAAGGAATGGACCGATTTCGATGCGGTTATTTTGTTTGAAATCTGACTTAATTGGGTGGTTCTTAGAGATCGACGATCCACAGGTCATGGCAAAATATCAGTGTTTTGCTTCTTATAAGAAGTAAAACGTTAACGCTGAGTCATGGCCTTCTTTAAATTGCTGCAGCACACAATTTCTTTTTAGTAGTAGGTATTTTTGTATGTACATCTTTTTACTTTTATTTCTATTAATCTTAATTTTTGTTGTGGTTTTTTTTTCTTTTATATGTGCGTTTATTAATTTGTTATTATGGTTTGTGGTTTCTATAATTGTGTGGTGCAGGCTTCTTAAAATAAAACATTATTCTATTCTAGATATATTGATCAAAATTGGTTCAGCCGTTCAAAATTATAAGCAATTGAATGTCGGGAAAATTATACTTTTCTACACTATCTATACCAATATTATAAAGAGCATGGACTATAATCAGTCCATGTAAAGAGAAAAGATTTGATTGTTTGTTTGTTTGCATTGAATAGGCTCCGAAGCCACTGGACTGATTTGAAGAATTCTTTCACTATTAGAGTGCTACACACAGGGCCGGATTTAGAGGTCGAGAGGCTTCGGGGCAACAGAGGAGTGGAGGCCCCCTGGCCCCAAATTATTTTCCAAATAAAGGGGACAATTTTTTTCAGTTGAGTTTTTCAATAAATAATTTGTTGTGGAACCAAGTATAGATTATTTTATTATTTAACAAACATATAAATATAATCGGAAACGAGGATTATCTGAAATTAAATTTTAGCGTGAACGAACGGAATCTTCCGAGCGGATACCGCTGTATCGACACGCAAATACGGGGAATAGGCTGCTAAAATCCGCAGAATATACTATCAATTCCTTATCGAATTGGCAACTTTTATTCTATTGTGGATAGCCATGAACAGGCAAAGGGTTTTTGAAGATGACAAGAAAAAGAAAGAAAACTCACACTTGCCACTTGCAAGGTAAAACAGCGAAAGAAAAATTTCTAAAAGCGAAAACAGCGTAAAAAAATTTTTACTCTTATTTACTAGTTGGAATTTGAAAAAAAAAAATTCGAAGTCTCTATTGTGGGGGCCCCTCTTTCGTGGAGGCCCCGGGGCTGTAGCCCCGGTTGCCCCCCCCTAAATCCGGCCCTGGCTACACATTATCCCAGAGTAACAGCTTTACATACATTTCCCGAGTCCCCACGGGAACGAAGTCCTGGGCGGAAAGCTAGTATCAAATAATTTTGCTATTTAACTTTACCAGCCTGCTATTAATCCAACCATAAACTGGCTGTCCGGCGCGGTGACCACTGCTTTTTATATTATTTATTTTTTATTTCCCGCGCAATTTTGGCCGTTCCCGCCACTCGGGCGCTAATTTATGTGACAGCTCATTTCTGCGTCGCAAGGGCGGGAAACACGATGCTAACGGAATTTTTGCAAAAACACAAATTATTTTTTTGTTTGGGCAACTTTAGTGAATTAAAGAATTTTGTGTTGTTTTTTTTTCTATTCTATGCCTACCCCTTATGGGATTACAAGCGTGAGCGTATGTTGTTGTTGTGTTGCAAAAAAATGTGTGGTATTCAGTTTTATGTCAAAGCTTAAATCGCTATAGTAATACTATTTGACTTTTTGACTGATTCTTGCATCTATCGATCCACGGGAAGGACTGGGGTGGTGTTATTTATGACGCTCCTCCGTACTCCAAACTTATTACGCACACTGGTCTAAAAGATTTAAAACTAAACTAAAAGTAGCTACGTAGCTGTCAACCCTAAATCTCGTAGTCGTAGCTGTTAACTACGTGCTACGAAAGTGCTACGACAAACTGTATCAAAATTCACGTTAACCTGATAGGAAAATGCTGGACACTCCATCTAATAACCCTCATGTCAAACGTGGCATCAAGTGGTTTTAAAACCTTTGATGCTCTGCCTACCCCAATAGGGATGACAGGCGTGAGCGTATGTATGTTATTAAAAAAAAAACTGCCCAACATAGCAAAAACGTGTCAAAGGGACTAAATTATTGGGGTCTACACATATTTCACACCACAGCACATGGGTTACAAAAAAACACCTTTTTACTGAATTACTTTTATAATGAAAAGGGTAGGTACACACGGCAGCATATCAGGCTATAATGTTGATCTTGACGTCGCCCTTATCTCGCTCGTTATAGCGCCGGCTTTCGTAGTGCAAATGGGTAAGCTGACTTGCTGCTGTCTGTACATACTATGGCCGCGTTCATTTTAGGCTTCGTTTGTTTTGTAGATTATCTTGTTTACTTATTAAGACTTATTTAGAAAGTTGTTGATGTATTTTTGTGCGTGAAAAGGTGATTTTCCTGCCTATGATCTAATACAGGATGTAGCGGACCGCTTAGAAATAACTTAAATGGTGGAATCTATCTACAGGATATTTTTTTTATTAGTATCCAAATTTTTTGTACGTAAACTTTATGAAAATTTAACAGACCCGTATTTTTTTGTTTCTACGTTTCATATAAATATCTCAAGCTAGATCGTCTGAAGCATGAAAATAAATCAAAATTTTTGTATGGAAAAAAAAACATCGTCCTAAATGACTTGAAACTTTGTAATAGTACTCTTCAACACAATTTGTAACACCCGTTTTACAGAATTCATCCTCTGACGTTAAAAAGGGGTATTTTTTCCTCCTTATTTACGTTCTATCAACGTTACTGACACCGTAAGAAAAAATTTTTTACTGATAAAAAAATTCGCCTGTATACAAAAAAAAACTTAAAATCCTGCTAAAACGCTATCGGGCACTTAAATCGTGCTGGATGGTATGTCACAGAAGTTTTCCCCAAACAAACAAGCAAAAGCAATAATTTGCTTAATTGCAGTCATATTTCACCGCTCAGGCGAAATACCTAATCTGGTGCTTTAGGATTTAATCTAGTACTTAAGTAATGACTAAAAACAAAGCCACTAGGAGTGCTTCAACCTTGATTATGTGGTTTAGTGTGTTTGTTCGTGTTGCAGCTAGTATAAAATTTTGTTTTTACCAATACAATTTCATTAACTTGAGAGGCTTCGATAAACCGACTAGATATCGGGTCTCTAAAATGAAATAAAGCGAAAGTAACTCTGTCTGTCTGTATGTTATGCATTCACGCCTAAACTTCTGAACCGATTTTGATGAAATTTGGTACAGAGATAGGTTAGACCTTACGAAAGGACATGGGTTACGTTGATCTCACTGCTAGGCCCAATATAACCTGTAGTACACGCGGGCGGAAAGCAAGTAATATTATATAATTCCACTTCAAAAATGTAAGAGTCACCGACTTCAATCCCAAAAAAGACAATTTTTCGAGAGTTTCCCTCAATTTCTTAAGAATTCCACCATCAAATCCTGGTTTCCTTACCATGGGACCAACCTTGGGATACTCCCTTTCCAACAAAAAAAGAATAATCAAAATCGGTTCATAAACGACGAAGTTATCCGCGGACATACATAAAAAAAATATATATACGGTCGAATTGAGAAACCTCTTCCTTTTTTGAAGTCGGTTAAAAATGTTCGCCTCTCGACTCCATACAACTTGTGCGATCGGCTGATTGTGCAGTGGCGGCGTAAGGGGGGTGCCAAGCATCAAGGGGTGACAACGGAATGCCAACTCACTGGCGCATCTGCACGACAGTGCCACTGGCGCATCTGTGGCGCATCGACAGTGCCACTGGCGCAATAGTGCCACTGGCGCATCTGCACGACAGTGTTGCCAACTAGACAGATACGAAATGTCCTAAAGTGTTACTTAAGAAATGCCAGAAATATGCTGTGTTTTTATTGAGTTTTGTAATATTGGATAAAGTGCTAAACTAAAATGCTAATATAATTTTAAATTTAAATCAACAGTAAAAGTGACCGGAGACATATGATTCAGACTCTCAGATGTAGATAAAATTTATTCAGATTATATTAGTACAGAGAGCCGAATCCTAAAGTAACGTATGACGAGCATTTCAAATGATATTAATATTAGGAAACAATTTTTTTAGTTTAGAGTTATGATAATGTATATCTTTAGTTTGTAATTAATTAGGGAGATATGGTATTATTGAATTTTGATTTGAAAAGATGACGACGTAACAAGGTTATAGCGACCTGTGCTTGAGCTGTCATACGTAACTTTATGATTCGGCTCTACTGTAGTTGTTTTATTTTGAGGGTGCTCAATAGAAAATCGCCCCGGGTGCTAACCCATTCTACGCCGCTACTGTGATTGTGTGGTGTCGCGGAGATCGCGAATTCTCAATCTTTACAGACAGTTGGCAACAATGAAGTTAAATTTGTTGCCTTGTATTCGTTCAAATTGAATTTATTAAGTTGTCAGCCTGACTTGAAATATGGCGCCAGAATGAGTGACAGGGCGCGCTGAATGTGTCAGAAGAACTTATGCAAGATAGTTGTTTTGGAAGTTGAACGAGCGTGTTACATGGAATGTTTCGTGCACAAGATTAGAAGCCAGCATCCCTGGTGAGTGTTTCGCATTTTCTAGGCATAACACAAATATTTTAAAGTACTAACGTTTAAAGCAGTGAAGTCTCTTTGGGGGCAAGTAGTATGGGTACTTGTCTAGCTAGAGAATCAGAAAAGTTAAAAGTTGAAGTAAAGTTTATAGCAAAGTTAAAAGTATGATGTTTAAAGTGAAAGTAAAGAAAGAGAGCCTTTATGAGTTTGAGCACTGGGATGAAATCCCTGGTGGCTCGGGCTGGACATTTGGGGTGTAGTGGTGGTCCAGAGGGGTCCTAAATAGGGCCCCGCCTCGGTGCTCAGGCGAGATGGATGACTCCGGCACACAGTGCGCGGTTTCACCTCGGGGAGCCACGATGTTGCCACTGCAGGGCCCTTAATTCCGTGGTTTCCACTTGTAAAGGCTGAGGGCGGCGGAGCTTGCTCCGTGCCACATTGGTGGCCCCTCAAAGTAGAAGATAGGCTTCCGAGACGCCTTCCATTTGATGGCATTTTAATTTACGGGTTTATGCAATGTATTTGTATTGCTTCACCTCAGAGAACTTCACTGCCATGTAAAATTATTCCTATATACCTTGCGAAGCAAACCTTCCCCACAAAATTTGGTGGAGATGCTGTTCATCTGTCGGTGGCTTTAGGATGTCCGTTTTGGAAAGATAAAAAGTAATGCGAGATGATGATGTAAGATTTTTTTTTGGCGGGGTAGGGTAGCCTGCGGTCATGGGCCGTTAGTAAAGTATCTCTAACGGGGTAGAACTTGTGTAGGTAATGAACCGTAGCAGGTTTGACCTACACACAAAAAAAAGTTCTACTTTCCTACCCCCCGTTGTAACGTTGATCATTCTTCTTACAAGCGCACCGGCGGATTGAATCTAGTATTTTATTTTTGCAAGTTTTATTGCAATTTTTTGGTTTTTTAACTATATTTTTTAAATCATGAAGGTTGGATATTATCATGTCCGATTTTTATGGTCTGATTTTTCGTTGTTGGTCCCGATTTTTCGGGCACAATTTATCAGATTGGCTACCCCTTTACTAATAAAAAATAAAAAAAAAAGATAACAATAAAATTGTCTGTGAAGGTGATGGATAAATTCGTTTCAATTTGCTTCTTTATTTCCCTTTTATTTAAATCAATAAAATGGTTTTTATTGGTATTTTTTTTGCAGAAACAATAAATGTATACAAAGTAAAAGTCGTTATTTTATTTATCTTTCATTATTATTATTTGTTGTGTATGCGTAAGTTTGCCTTTTTTTTGCAAACTAGTGATAAGGCAGAATGAGTTACGTTCCTTTGCCTTATGCCGACGTCAAAAGAAAACCGCAAAAAAAAAAAATGGAGTGAAGCGTCTTTTTTCTTTTTATGAGTTTCTTATTTGAAAGTTTTTGTAGTGTATAAATTATTAACAAAAGTGTTTAAAAGTTAGAATTAAGTTAGTTTAAGTGCGGTGGATTGTAATCCTAACGATTCGTAGTTGTTTGCCGAAGCAAATCGTCTGTAAAACTTCGGTAAGTGTTCTCAAGTCGAAGTCAAGTTAAGTTAATCTACAATCGTCTACAATATGGCGTTACCCGTGTGAAGAATTCGAAAATTTTTCTTTTTATTAACGATTTGTTTATGTTTTCCATGGCTCAGCGATAGGTATTTGTTCCAGGTTGACGTCAAACGGCAAATAACTACAATTCGCACAATTAATTGCGACTTTTGATAAAAGTTTCAAAGTCAAATTTTTTTGTCATACAACGGAATACGAGAGACAGGTTCGAATTTCATTGTTTTTTTTTTTATTGTTTTATCTAGTTATCATAAAGCTCAAGTGTTATTACGTGTTTTTTGTCGAGTATAACGCAATAGTATAGCTAAAAAGATGAATAATTTTGTATTTCAGTTGAAAAATAAAAACATTTCGCGGAGGTACGTTTGTTGGTACCGTCGCCTATCCTTGCGAATCTTGACATACCTTAGGTAAGTTTTTGTCAGTAAATTTCTTATCGAAGTACGTAATTAAAAGTGTACATTTCAGTAATATTGATGGGACATATCATGTACGTTTCAGAATAACTCACAATGGAGGAGATCCTCAGTTTTAACTTGGAATTACGATATAACAAATTGCAAGAAGAATTCAAAAAAGCCAAGACATGTTTAAGTGCTGAACAGATTCTTCAAGATGAACTCATTGCAGCACAAACCTCATTGAAACATCATTTAGAACATTTCTCGTTGGAGCTTAACGGCTTCATCGAAAAAGTTCACAACCCAGATATGGCTTTGATAAAAAATTACCTATCCGAAAAAATGGAGTTTGAAAGTGTTCTTGTTCAAATGGATACCTTACTGAATCAACACAAGTCTACAAAACTAAATAGAGAAAATCAAGCCCGGCTTCCCAAGTTAGACATAGGTAAATATGATGGTAATATATTGAATTGGAGCTCTTTCTGGGACAAATTTAGAGCTAATGTGGACTCAAGGAACATCTCAGAAGTTGAGAAACTATCATACCTTATAACGTCTTTGGAAGGTTCGGCCCTGGAAGCCGTTGAAGGGCTAGGCACGACTAATATGAATTACAGTGTGGCAGTTGACATTTTAAAAACAAGGTTTGGTACAACACAACGTGTGATCGATGCACACAACGAGGCCTTACACACCCTTGGCAAGGCAGGACCATCAGCCTCCAGTTGCCGCCACACCCTTAATATCATAGAAAAACACTTACGTGTCCTCGAGTGTATGGGAGAGGACATAACAGGAAGTCATCTGCGGGTGATTCTCCTGGGCAAATTTCCTGAGAGTGTCCTCTACCAAACAAGTCTACTTACGGTCAATGATCCATCGGTGGCAGCCATTAGGAAGGCATTGGACACTGTGATCACTGCGATGGAGAGATCCACACTGGCTTCGACTTCATCTCCGGCACCTGCTGCTTCTGCAACACCGTCTACCTCAACAGAGGCTCTTCAAATTAAAGTGGAGAAGCAAAATAAAGGACAACGGAAACGGAAGCACCCTGAAGCTCCGAAGATGAAAGGGGAGACAGCTAAAAGGAGTCGTCCTTCAAGTAAAAAATGCGCTTTCTGCAATCTTAATAACCACTATAGTGAGGATTGCCAAAAATATAAAACATACAAAGACAGGAGGCAGCAACTAAAGGACAAATGTTACCTTTGCTTCCGTAGTGGTCACAGGGCATCAAGTTGCACAGTAAAAATCACTTGTCCCCACTGTACTAAAAAACATAATCGAGCTCTGTGTTACACGAAGACGACTAAAGGTAAGATCGAATTAAGAAACTTAGAGTCAAAGGATGTTCTTTCATCGCTTCTTGCTAAACAATACAATTTTTTGCAGACGGCAGTGACTCAAATACAAGCAAAGAACAAGGAAAGTCTGCCGTGCAGAGTGCTACTTGACTCTGGTAGCCAAAGGACTTACATGACTGCTAATTTAGCAAAAAGATTAAACCTTATACCGGATGATGAAGAAAATTTGACCATTTATACGTTTGGTTCCAATAAACCAAAAGAAATATTAAGTCCATCAGCTGAAGTGACTCTGATCACCAAGCGACATGTCAAGAGGAACATACGGGTGAACATTATCCCTCATATCACCGACAGAATTCCTCTAATTAATGTAGAATCTCTACGTACAGTAGTGGACATCTTGGCTGATGACAACTCTACAGGTGAGAATATAGATATTTTGATTGGAAATGATTTCTATTTTTCTTTTTTGAGAACTAGTCGTATCATGTTAAAAGAGCATACCTACTTAGTGGACAGTGATTTTGGATGGATTATATCTGGAAATTTAGACATTGAACAGTCTGATACGGATGTCTTATCAGTTGTGACTTACTGCCATTGCCACGATGCAGAATGCCCTTACTTCACGGAACCGGATCTACCTTTGCGAAACATTGATATGCGTTTTTTATGGTCTTTGGAAAGTATCGGTATTCTAGATTCGCCGAAATCAACAAGAGAAGAAGAAGTAGTCAAATACTTCAATGATACCACTGTTTACAAAAATGGAAGGTATGAAGTAAAGTGGCCCTGGATTCAATTTCCACCTGATTTACCTACTAATTTCGGTCTAGCCTTTGGAAGATTGAGGAGTCTCTTGAGGAAGTCTGACCAAGATACAATGAATGAGTACAACAAGATACTACAAGAGCAACTAGATTCTGGCATCATAGAGATGGTTGAACCTCTTTCATCACCCATGTCACAGGTCAACCCTCCTGTTCACTACCTGCCACACCACATGGTGAAACAAAGAGAAAAAAGAGGACGTCTTGTCTATGATGCTTCAGCAAAAGTAAAGGATCAGAAAAGCTTAAATGAATGCCTGTATGCTGGACCGTCCATGTTAGAAGACCTAACAGGTTTGCTGCTAAAATTCCGCATGGGAAAGATAGGCATAACTGCTGATGTGGAAAAAGCATTCCTACAAGTTGCTCTCCAAAATGAAGATCGAGATGTTACCAGGTTTCTTTGGGTAAAAGATCATAACAAGGAGCTGACAGAAGATAATCTAATTCATTTTAGATTTTGTCGCGTCCCATTCGGAATAATATCAAGCCCTTTTTTGTTGACAGCTACAATACGTCACCATATAGCTCAAACAAATAAGACTTTATTATCACAAGTAGCTGATAAGTGCTATGTTGACAACTTAGTACTCGCTGTTGACACTGAAAAGGAAGCATTGAGACTTTACAGTGAAGTAAGGAAAGTTTTGAGCGAAATTTCGATGAATATTAGAGACTGGATGTCCAACAGTACACATTTTGTGAAGAACATTCCCGAAAACCAGAGAGCAAAGCAGACTGAAGTGATTAAAATCCTTGGCTTAAACTGGGACCTGAAACAAGATAAGCTTCGTCTGAATATAGATAAAGTTTCTGAAGAATGTGACAACTTTACAACAAAACGAAGCGTCTTGCGCATACTGGCTCGTCTTTACGACCCTTGTGGTTTTGTTTCGCCAATAATCTTACCAGCTAAGCTGATATTTCAAGAACTTTGCATCCGGAAGTTAAAATGGGATGACCAACTGCCTGAAGATCTGCAAGATAAGTGGTTAAATACTCTCAATAGTCTTAAAATGGTCAAAGACTTTGAAATGCCACGTTATGTGAAAGACTCCTTACCTGAAGATAATTGTGAGTATGAATTACACTGCTTCTGTGATGCTTCTAAGGATGCATATGCTGCAGTTATTTATCTGCGCATGATCAGCAAAAGTGTATCTAAGACAGCGTTTCTGATGTCAAAGGCAAGAATTACACCTAGCGAAGATAAAGACGAACTGAAGATTCCGAGACTCGAACTGCTGGCGTATTTGATTGGTAACAGGCTACTAAGGTACGTCAGAAGCAACCTCGAAGTATCAATCTCACGAAAGGTTCTATGGACCGATAGCTTAATAGTCCTTGCGTGGATGAAGTCAAACAAACTCCTACCACCTTTCGTGCAACGCCGTATTAATGAGATCAGACTAGCCAAAGACGTAGAGCACCGGTACGTGAACACCAAGCTGAATCCTGCGGATGTAGGTACAAGGCCTGAGTTATGGCTACAAAAGAAGGATCTTTGGCTCAATGGACCGGCATTCCTCCATGATAAAGATGAAGATCAATGGCCCAAGAATGATCACATGAAGGAAGGAGAAGCACTTTATTTGGCCGGTGAGGTTCTGGATGTAGAAGAAAGTCCAGATCTCATGGTAGAAGAATGCTTAGCCGACGAGGTCATGGGCGAGGGTGAAGGCTCAGATATGACTATAAAAGAGGTACAAAAACAGTACTTTCCTGATGAGGTCTCAGGAAAGGAGACTAGTTTAAAAAGGAATTTGGGACTTTTCTTTGATAACGATGGTGTATTACGATGCCGAGGTCGTTTGTCAAACACGAATTGGGATTATGATAAACGGTACCCCATTCTTATACCAAAGAATTGTAAGTTCACTAATGACCTTATTCAGAAAGCACATGAAGAAAACTACCACGTCGGAACCTCGCACACTTTGGCCATCCTAAGAGAAAAATACTGGATACCGCAAGGTAGAGCTCAAGTACAAAAGGTATTGAAAAAATGCTCTCAATGTGTAAAGTACGGCGGAGGACCATACAAATTACCACCAGCACCCGCGCTCCCACCAGAAAGAGTAAACTACAGTACTCCATTTACATTTACTGGGATGGATTATCTTGGCCCGATACTAGTGGGAACAAACAATGGTACAGAAAAGAGGTGGATTTGCCTGTTCACTTGCTTGGCCGTACGGGCTGTACACCTGGAAGTAGTAAAAGATTTGACAGCTGAAGAATGCTTACTCGCGATAAGAAGATTTGTAGCTACGCGTGGGTCTGTACAAGTCATATATTCAGACAATGCTCTTCAATTCAAATTGACAAGTGAAGTGTTGACCAGTCCGTTCTGTAAAGAAATGAATATCAGATGGAGATTCATAACACAGTTGGCCCCTTGGCAAGGTGGATTCTACGAGCGATTAGTCGCGCTAGTCAAGCATTGTATGAAACGTACTCTAGATAAGCATTTACTCAAGGATAATCAGCTTCAAACAGTAGTGAAGGAAATTGAAGCAGTTATCAACACAAGACCTCTAACTGCTGTGGGCTCGGAATTAGAAGAAGTCCTAAGACCTGCAGATTTCCTTACACTTGGAAAATGCTTGGAAATTAATACTGACTTTCAAGATTCTGCAATTCAAGGTACCTCTACGAAAGTTGATTTAGTCAAAGGTTGGAAAAGAGGTCAAATGATAGTTGCAGAATACAAGGATATGTTTATCAACCAGTACTTGCCCAGTTTACGTGAAAGGTACAGCCACTTACCTAAACAACCACGTGTCAAGTCTCACGAAACTCCTCAGATTGGTGACATAGTACAGATAAAAGACGATTCCAAGAACCGAGCCAAATGGAAGGTCGGAAAGATAGTGTCACTGATTAAAGGACCAGATGGACAATGTAGGTCAGCAAAAGTGAAGGTCGGGAATTCGGAATTTACGCGGTCTATAGCTCATTTGTATCCCCTTGAAATGGAGGTATACAAGAATCAAGATCGAAAGGAGATGTGTCGTCCTGCAAAGGACGCACAAATGCCAGCGTACGAGAATGAAGCCCCAACAGAAGTACATCAATATGAAAAAGAAGTACAGGTGTCAGAGCGGGATATACTCGATACGCTGACGACTGATATCCCTATGATCGAATCCCCAAGTGTTTCAAGAGAATCGAAAGAGATTCCTCCATTACAAGAAAGTGTTCAAAGGGACCAAGAGGTAGTTGAGGAATCTAACGTGACTTCTGAACCTCCTGCGCTCGAAGTCAACTCTATATCAGATTCTCTCGAAAGTTTGCATTTGGTTCCCCAAGCAGAAGAGGGAACTGAAGCCCAAGAAGTGCCACCTACTGAAGAGAATAAAAAGGTGACAGAAGAGTCGAGTTGCAGAAGAAAAGCTGCCATTCGGGCTAGAGAGAAGATAGCCGAGTGGACTCGCCAACTAATCTCCTTACTGTAACCATCTTTTCCGGGTTGGGAGTGTCGCGGAGATCGCGAATTCTCAATCTTTACAGACAGTTGGCAACAATGAAGTTAAATTTGTTGCCTTGTATTCGTTCAAATTGAATTTATTAAGTTGTCAGCCTGACTTGAAATATGGCGCCAGAATGAGTGACAGGGCGCGCTGAATGTGTCAGAAGAACTTATGCAAGATAGTTGTTTTGGAAGTTGAACGAGCGTGTTACATGGAATGTTTCGTGCACAAGATTAGAAGCCAGCATCCCTGGTGAGTGTTTCGCATTTTCTAGGCATAACACAAATATTTTAAAGTACTAACGTTTAAAGCAGTGAAGTCTCTTTGGGGGCAAGTAGTATGGGTACTTGTCTAGCTAGAGAATCAGAAAAGTTAAAAGTTGAAGTAAAGTTTATAGCAAAGTTAAAAGTATGATGTTTAAAGTGAAAGTAAAGAAAGAGAGCCTTTATGAGTTTGAGCACTGGGATGAAATCCCTGGTGGCTCGGGCTGGACATTTGGGGTGTAGTGGTGGTCCAGAGGGGTCCTAAATAGGGCCCCGCCTCGGTGCTCAGGCGAGATGGATGACTCCGGCACACAGTGCGCGGTTTCACCTCGGGGAGCCACGATGTTGCCACTGCAGGGCCCTTAATTCCGTGGTTTCCACTTGTAAAGGCTGAGGGCGGCGGAGCTTGCTCCGTGCCACATTGGTGGCCCCTCAAAGTAGAAGATAGGCTTCCGAGACGCCTTCCATTTGATGGCATTTTAATTTACGGGTTTATGCAATGTATTTGTATTGCTTCACCTCAGAGAACTTCACTGCCATGTAAAATTATTCCTATATACCTTGCGAAGCAAACCTTCCCCACATGTGGGGTCCTTGAGGACAGTTGTTCAGTGTTCGTTATTCAGTTTTATAAAAAAACCACCTAAAGTTTCGCTAACCCCAATAAAGGTCTAGTTGCTCATTCTCTTAACAAGGAACGACTAAGAAGTATCAAAGTTAGCAATTACTGGGTAATTCACGAGGCTGCGAGCTAGATTTCAAAGTAAAGTAACAAACGTCTAACAAATTCCTGGGAACTTCTCACAACTACTAACTTCGTTGCTTCGCTGTCACACCTTCAAGTTTACAATTTATTTGTTTACTTGGCTTCATTATTTTGTTTGTTCGCCCCTTGTTTGCAACACTTGACTTGAATTTATTATGAAAACTCAGCTTTTTTTCTAGCGGGGTAATCTTCAGCGGGTCTTAAGGTTTAGGGCCTTAACTATAACTAGCTGATGCCCGCAACTTCGTTTGCGTGTAATTTTTTTTGTACAGATTACACAGATTGAAAACATCTACCTTACGTGATTTAGATTTTTACATACAAAAGTTTTTTCCCGCTGACTCCCGTTCCCGTGGGAATTTTGCAATATCCTGTTGCAACTAAGCTTTAAGTTTACTAAGGTATCTGCATGCCAAATTTCAAGCGTCTAACTTAAGCGGTTTAGATTTTTCATACAAAAGGATTTTCCCGCTAATTCCCGTTCCCGTGGGAACCGTGGGAGCTTAGGTACCGTAGAGGTGCACTAACCTCGACGGTACCTAAGCTAAGTCCCTTCCAAATTTCAAGTGCCTACGTTTAGCCGTTTAGGCTGTGCGTTGATATGTCAGTCAGTCAGTCAGTCAGTTTCTCCTTTTATATATTTGGATACCATATGAGGCCCGTGGCAAATTGATTGGATGGGCCACTTATTTTTTCCATCAGTCTAAGATGGGCCCAGTAAAAAAAAAAAAATTAAGCAAACAATGGTTGCGTTATAAAATTGGTCGACATCCTTTTCTTATGAACGCGTTTAAATCTTAATAAATTGTTTAAATTTTTGTATGTAGTCAAGTCATAGTCAAAAATAGCTTTATTTCGTAGAACATTCAAGATATTACTTAAAATAAGTCAAAATAGTGGAATACATTAGCATTTTAACTCTACGCCTATTCGCAAAGGTGTAGTCTTCCTCAGAGACGAATAGGCAATACAATACCAGCTGTGATATTTTTGGAGTTAAAAGCTATTCCTTTAAAGCTTCCATCAAAAAACAAATCTTTGGTCTAAATTGTTTAAAGTAGCTCACCCATGTTTAATTTTCAATACTATGTTTTATATGTATAATTTAAATGTAACTTTTCATATTGCAAATTGTTTTCCTGCGACTGTTTTATTTTTCTTTAAGGTATAATATAGGTACTTTGTTCTTGGTATAATGTTACTTAAAATTTTTTGAATGCGGTTGTCACCTATAATTGGGTTACCATTTAGCCTTTTTTTGTAAATTTGTGCCATTTTAATTAAGAGTTGGTGTGTAAATTGTTGGTGATCTATTAAATAAATAAATAAATAAGAAACTCCGAGGGTTGCTCTTTTTACCAAGGTTGGTCTTTAGTTGTGTCGAACTTTTAATTGATTTTAAGTTCTTCACATCAACACGGTCTAGGGATGTTGCACGATTTTTCATACAAAAGAGGTCTGTTTAAGAAGCTATAATGGCATACTCGAGATACATGGAGGGCTATAATTTTCAGACAAGCAAGTGCTAAACTTGAGTTTTCAATTCTAGTCAATAAATTTTGTTTTACTTGAAATTTGTGAAAACGTGACGAAAATGAAAAAAAAAATGCGTAAATTCGACCATTTTTTTACAAAAAGCAGGCAAAAAGTGCATTTTTTTCGTTTCCGTCACGTTTTCACAAATTTCAAGTAAAACAAAATTTGTTGACTTGAACTGAAAATTCAAGTTTAGCACTTCCTCGTCTGAAAATTATAGCCCTCCATGTATCTCGAGTATGCTTTTATAGCTTCTCAAACAGGCCTCTTTTGTATGAAAACTCATGCAATATTCCTAGACCGTGTTGATGTGTATATAAATAACAGGCTTCCTGCTTAGGACTTCGTTACGGTGGGAATTTTGGGAATGAATTAAACACATAAACCTTCCTCTTGAATCACTCCAACCATTGGTTAAAATCGTACGAAAATTGTTTCAGTTGTTTTTGATTGTATCGCGTTCAGACAGACAGACGGAATTGGAGACTTTTTAATAATATGTATAGGTTATGATTTTTACTAGATTAGGCTTCTGAGCTCGCGACCTCTTGGGCTGGGGTGGGGCCTCCCTCGGCCTCCTTGGGCATTTGGCAGCCCTGCGACCCTATAGTTACGTCACTGGCTTAAGGCAACTACTGCACCTAAATTACGATTTTATGATGCGTAGATAAACATGACGCACTGCATTAAATCGAAGAAAAAAATCTACGGTAATATTCAGGACATAAACTAGATAAGTAGTTTGCTGAAAACATGATTCAGCACTTTTGGTTCGATAGAAAAAGCTCACTAAGTCACCTCTAAATACCAATATTGTGTATCTTTTAAGCTGTAAAAACAATAGTGAAATGCATCAAAATGTTCGTGATTGAACACTCTCGATAAGTAGTTAACGCATTTTTCGATTTAAGCTGTTACCTTTCCATAAATCTCATCTTTCTAACTTTCGAACTTGTTTTTACGCACGCACGCTTTCATAGTCCGTAAACTTCGTGTATCGACACTGTTCGCACTGCCGGCCCAGGCCTGTTGAGAGACGGAGATGGCACTATTCCTATGTGTGCTGCCTTTATCGGGTGCTGTAGTCGCCTTAAGGAATTTCTGTCAAAATTATTTTTTAAGCAAGAGGCTAAGTTCGTCCTGAATATTTATCACCGCATCCCGCTCACCTCAGGACGTGACTATGAGAATTCATGACTTCACACCTTTTGAAAAGGTTTTGCAATTTATACACGGTGTAAGGGACAGCGATAGCAAAATTTAAATGGTCAGATCTACCCATAACTGCAGCTCGAGTACGATGGTGATAGCGCGCGTAATGCGCCGCGGTCCTATGTCAAAATGTCAACATTGACAACGCCAGAGGGCGAGCAAGACTTTGCGTGAGGCCCTCGCGCAATCAAAGAGAAGTTTTACCATCAGCCGTGTGGCTTGCCGCGCTAGTTTGTCAGCATCGTGCTTGAGCTGCAGTGATTGACTAAAAGTAATTATTTTTTCCCGAAAGTGTCAACTTAGAGAGTTTTCCTTATTAACCTATTTTAGCGATACGCAATGTACCGCGAAACCGGACCGCACGCGCGGTCCGGACCCCTTAACACGTTGACCGCCATGTGTATCCTTTTGGAAACAAAAGGTGCCACCTCCTGAGGCCATGTGTATCCTTGGACACACGCGGTTAGTGCTTCATTGATAGGCCAGTGTTTCCAGCCGGAAACACGTTTTACATTTTATTGGGCTGGTCTCCACGGTTGTTTCGGTCTATAAGTGGGTTCTCTGTACGACTTACAGGTCGAAAATTATGGCAAAAAAAAAAAGATAATTTACCAAAAGTTAAGTCCAAAATATGAAAATACACTGTTTTTGTGCTTGGCGGTCAACGTGTTAATGTGTCAAAATACGATTTACATTCCTTGCTAGCGATTTGCATTGCTAGTTTCCATGTTTTATGCTGTTATCATTGTTTTTTTATAGTAAAATGGGGTGTATCAGAATAAAGGGCTGGGTTTTAAGCAGAAGTTATCTGTACATAGTTTTTTAATTAATAAAAAGACTAAAACTTTTTATTCAATTTTTATTACACATATTGATGTAAACATTTTCATTTTAGGAAAGACTTATCTTAAATATCAATACTTAAAGACTTAAATATCAGTACTGCCCTCCGATCGCGATAAGTTTGAACGCGTTTACCAAAGCTGAATCGCTCTCGTTTCTATTGGGCCGAATACAAAGAAAATGTGAGCGGTTTCGTTTTGGTAAACACGTTCAAAGTTATCGCGGTCGTGGGGCTGCTGCAGTTACTAATTAATTACATTAATTATATCTACACGTTCAGAAGAACGTGTAAAAAAAGTATGCATGACACGATCTGGCATCACGGAGGTATAAAGGATACGAATGGATGGAACAGTAGGATACAGGGTCTACAATTTTTACAATAAGTAGCATCGGGAATGTTCGTTTTCCCAAATTCCTACGGGAACGAAGCCCCGGGCGGAACGCTAGTGATTAATAAGTTCAAAAATCGTTGGAAACATAGCAAATCATATGAAAGGTTTCGCTCGGAACGAGCGATTCAAAATTACTTATAAACCTGCAGCTCGAGCATGATGCGCGACAAACTCGCACGACGCGCCACTCGGCTGACAGTGAAACTTCACTTTAATTACGCGAGGGTCCCGCGCAAAGGCTTGCTCGCCCTCTAGCGTTGTCAATGTTGACATTTGGACATAGGACTGTGGCGCATTACGCGCGCGAGCACATCGTACTGGAGCTGCTGGTACCACTAGCTGCTGGTAGTTTTTTGTGCCTTCCCTTATTTCAGTAACTGGACGCAAGCACATAACAAATTAATTTTTAAAATCAACACATATGTGCATAGTATTCTATGTAGTCATAGTGACGCTGACGCTATTATGTATTTCGATACAAATAAATTTATTAATAATATTATTCTGACGAAAAGTACTATGTACTTAAGAAAAAAATGTAAACGACATTTAGCTACAACTGTAGCCTATTGCATACATAATTTTAAGACAAATGCTATTAATAATAGCAATATTTATATACAACAAAATTCTTTAAACTAAGTAGTGAGACAATAGGAAATCCCTCTCCAAAAAAAGGACAAGGATTTCCTAGCAACTCCAATATGACTAAGGATGTTCCGTCTGTGAAAAATAATAATTGTATAAACTTGGTGCACCAAAATTTAGAAGGAATGGAACACAAAGAATTATTGGTTGAGCTATTTATTAACTGTTATAAAGTTGATATTTTATGTATTACCGAGCACTGGTTGCGTAGTCATCAGTTAATATTTGGCTTCAATAATCACCAAGTTGCTAGTGCATTCAGCAGAAGTAAAGCCATACGAGGAGGTTCCGCTATATTTGCTCGTAACAATTTAAAGTTTAAAGAACGTAATGACATAGTAAGCTTGTCTGTTGAGCGCACTACTGAATTAGCCTGTATAGAGCTTGAGCAGCTTATTGTATTATGCGTATACAGACCGCCCAAATCATCATATGAATCCTTTGAAAAAATCATGGAGGAAGCACTATTCAAAATTAGTAATAATAATAAAAACATTGTAGTTTGTGGAGACTTTAACGTCGACTTATTGGAAAATAGTTCTCTTAGTAAAAGAATCATATCCTTGTTTAAGTGTTATAATTTGCGCAATCTATTTCTAGAGCCTACACGAATTACCGCAACTTCCAAAACGTGTCTTGATAACATATATACAAATTTTGATCCCTCGGAAAAATCTGTTATCCACAAGTTACCATCGGATCACTCGGGCCAACTAGTTTCCTTTGATGCGCTTCGTGGAAAGGCTGTAGAAAGAGGTATCAAATATGTGCCTATTAGTGACATAAGGCTTGAGAATTACAGAAGTAATATGATCACCAAACTACCAGATCTAAGATTTGAGAGTGATGATCCTAACAAACTTTATAACTCTGTACTCAGTTTATCTAAGCAAGAATATGACATTGTGTTTAAATCCAAGACGCTAAAAATTAATGACTCCTTGAAGTTTAGTGATTGGGCGACAGTGGGAATTCACAAAAGCAGGGAAAGGCTATATGATCTCTATGGTGAGAAAGCATATAACCAATCTGAAACTTTTGTTGAGTATGTTAGAGCTTATTCCAAAACATTTAAACGTGTATGTAAAGCGGCGAAGGCTATGTTTGTTAGAAACAAAATTAAAAATAGTAGTAATATCGTTAAGACTTCTTGGAAAATTATTAATAGTGAGACGGGAAGGGTTAAGGCTCGCAAGTTTGATTTTAAACTCAATATAAATGACAAAATCCTAACTTCCGATGTAGCTATTGCTACAGAGTTTGAAAGGTTTTTCACTGACATTCC
Organism: Aproaerema taeniolella; assembly: GCA_949987775.1. NCBI lineage: Eukaryota > Metazoa > Arthropoda > Insecta > Lepidoptera > Gelechiidae > Aproaerema > Aproaerema taeniolella. The sequence continues at coordinate 3,015,860 of OX465257.1, forward strand.
AGTCTCCACTACTCAATCACTTGGCTCATCTCCCGCTCTCGCTGAATCGCTACTCAAGCAAAATGTAGACGAAAGTAAGGTTCATTTCAGTTTTTCACACATAAGAATTGTTGACATTCTTAAAACTTTTAAAATGTTAAACATGAAAAAGACTGCGGACCTTGATGGTCTTTCAGTAAAAGTAATAAATTGTATAATAGATTGTATTGCTCCACATTTAGTGTTTATTTTCAATAGTTGTGTCGATGGTGGTGTGTTTCCTGATTTGATGAAACATAGTAAAGTAATTCCTCTGTTTAAAGCTGGTAGTACATCTGACCCCACCAACTTTAGACCTATTTCAATACTACCAGTACTTAGCAAAATTTTTGAAAAAATTATCCTTAGTCAAATAACTACTCACTTCTATGCTAATAAACTTATGAATATTAATCAATTTGGATTCACACGGGGTCGTTCAACAACCGATGCCGGTGTTGAACTTATTCGTCACATTTTTGAGGCCTGGGAGGATTCACATGATGCTCTTGGAGTCTTCTGTGATTTGTCCAAGGCTTTTGACTGTGTTCACTATGAGACTCTAATCAGAAAATTACATCACTATGGCATAAGAGGAAATGCACTTAGGCTTCTGGAATCTTATTTGTGTAATAGGATCCAGAAGGTTGAGGTTAACGGCACTAGATCACCTGGGTCCACAGTCTGTATGGGCGTCCCGCAGGGTTCAATTTTAGGACCATTCCTGTTTCTCCTGTACATTAATGATTTGCCTTTTCTTGTTAAAGAGGCCCATGAGATCGTATTATTTGCAGATGACACATCACTTTTATTTAAAGTGAAAAGATATGACACTAATTATGACGACGTGAATATTGCGATCTCAAAGGTAGTTGAATGGTTCACTGCAAATAACCTACTCTTGAACGAGAAAAAAACCAAATGTGTTAAATTTACCTTGCCTAACGTTAAACAGTTTAATACCAATGTACAGGTTAAAAATGAAAAACTGGAAGTTGTAGAATCTACTGTATTCTTAGGTATCACTATTGACACAAAGCTTCAATGGGGTCCTCATATTGATAAGTTAGCGAACAGACTCAGTTCAGCAGCTTACGCGGTTAAAAAAATCCGTCAATTATCGGACGTAGAAACCGCGAGAACCGTATATTTCAGTTACTTCCACAGCCTAATGTCATATGGCATTTTGCTGTGGGGTAATGCTGCCGACATTAATAAGATATTTGTCCTGCAGAAAAGGGCTGTTCGCGCGATTTATCAAATGAGACCTAGAATGTCTCTTAGAAATAGATTTAAGGAAATAGATATTTTGACATTTGCGTCCCAGTATATATTTAATAATCTTTTGTATGTAAAGAAAAATGAACAATTGTTTAAGAAAAATTGTGATAGGCACAATGTAAACACTAGAAGCAAACATAACTTGGATATACTAGACAGCCGTCTCTACAAAGTAACAAACTCTTTTATGGGTCAATGTATACGCTTCTACAATAAGATTCCCATGTGTATTCAAAACCTACCTTTAGAAAAATTTAAGACGATAATTAAACAAAAACTTTGTAAAAAGGGCTATTATAGAATTTCGGATTATCTGTTAGACAAGCAACCATGGGAATAAATTGCTCAGCTCCAGAGTTATTCAGATATTAAGTCAATTAAAATTAACAGTAAGAAAATTTATATGATTGACTTAAAAAGAGCGACCCTCGGAGTTTCTTGCCTATTCTTCTCCTGAGGAAGACTGCACCTTTGCGAATAGGCGCAAAGCCAAAAGTGCTAATGTAATTCATAATATTGACGTGTTCAAGTATCATTTTATATGTTCAATGAAATAAACACTTTTGACTTTGACTTTGACTTTGACTTTGACTATATTGATATTGATGCGGCTACAATGCATGTTAACAGTTGGCACTCCTCATATCGCTCCAGCCACCGTCGCCCATTATCGGACCGGTTCAGAGGGGGGGTACACCCGTACTCTCAGTACCCTTGATCATCATGTAGTCGTAACAGTACATACGGGTCAAACTGAGAACCTCCTTTTTTTGAAGTCAGTTAAAATACCAAAATCTTCTCCTCAATGTAACAAATACTTTTCTGAAAACCGTATCGAAATAGGTTCAGCCAAACGCGAGCTAATCGCAGACAAACATACATACATATATCTAAACGTACAGGTCAAACTGAGAACCTCCTATTTTTTGAAGTCTGTTAGAAATATGACTAAACAGCAAACGATGCGACTACAACGCGTGTTGACACTCCTCATATCGCTCCAGCCACCGTCGCCCATTAGCGGACCGGTTCAGAGGGGGGTTACAACCGTAATCTCCGCTTCCGTTGACCATCATGTAGTCGTAACAGTACATACGGGTCAAACTGAGAACCTCCTTTTTTTGGAAGTCAGTAACAATACCAAAATCTTCTCAATGTAACAAATACTTTTCTGAAAACCGTATCGAAATAGGTTCAGCCAAACGCGAGCTAATCGCAGACGAACATACATACATAAATCTAAACGTACAGGTCAAACTGAGAACCTCCTATTTTTTGAAGTCTGTTAGAAATATGAGTAAACAGCAAACGATGCGACTACAACGCGTGTTGACACTCCTCATATCGCTCCAGCCACCGTCGCCCATTAGCGGACCGGTTCAGAGGGGGGGTACACCCGTACCCTCCGTTTCCGTTGATCATCATGTAGTCGTAACAGTTTGTTACCCCGTCCCCGTTGCAGTCCTGTAATTAAACACACCAATTTTAAATTAATAAACCTGCAAGATGAGCCAGATCGGAAGGCTGTGGGTTGAAATCCTAGTGCGGGCCTGTACAACAAAATTCGTCTTTTCGGATTTATGTACGGATTTTTCTTTTTTTTTATTATAAGATGGGTTAACTCTTGACCTCAATCTTGACCATAAGGTCAAAGATGAGGTCGACGATGGAGCTAGTTAACCAAGAAAATGCTGCCTATAAAGGCACTGGTACTCCCACGCACCGACGGAACACAGCAAGCTGTTTGGCTTCGGACTTCGGTAGGAGGGTGGTCGCGAACCAGACGGCCCTTTACAGAGCCTACCACACCGCAATAATCTTTAATAATAATCATTGGCCCTACGCACGCCTTCCAAAGGCCCGGGACATAATTCACCGTGATTTCAATATCGCGTATATCGGAATGTGACAAACATAGTTATATAAGGTCCTAATTTATTAGTCACTTACCTTCTAAGGCGTTATTGTATAGGTTGATAGTATTCCAAAAAACAACATAAAAATTAATTATCTGAAAATTAAATTTTGTAAAAAAATAAAAAATAAAATCCATTTAAAGATAAAGGAATGGTTCTCTTTCGATTATAGCCGTCCACTCCCCGCTCGCCCGCTCTACTACTGCCATTATTATTTACGTTTGAATGGATGGGTTTATTCAACATAGTAATGAAAAAATATCATAACAAAATTTTTCAAGACCTTTTAAATTTAATATTATGCTTTTGTTTTTTGACTCAAATGATATATTTTGACCTACACAATAACGTGTTAAAAGGAAAGTGACTAATAAATTAGGACCTTATATAATGTTTATTTTCTCCAAATTGATCACTTGCTCAGTCGTAAAGTAAAACATCGTGGTGAAACCCGCAGGTCTAAGAACCAATTATTTTTGAAAGGCCGCCGACCCGCACTGGACTATAGCCTAAAAATCCCCTTCGTGTTTCAAAGGGAGGCCCGTGCCTCTCGGTGGGGACATAATTAATATGGGCTGATAAGAAAACCTGCAAAATGCAACAGCGGTACAACTGGGGAAATGGTTTTTCGCATAATTTCTCTTAATGAGTAACTGTGGTCTGTTGGGGCAATGGCCCACTATTGGCCACTAATTAGACCATCGCATTATAAGTTGGGTTTAATTCTTGCCCATGGGAAAACCAAAAGGAAAACCTTTTTCGCTAATTTAAAGTCTGGTTCTGTAAGATCAGGTTGGGTCGGAGGGCGACATCTGTCATCTGTCGGTTTTAACTGTGTGGTGATCGGTTGAGAATAACACCACCCCATCTCTTTCCGTGGGTGTCGTAAGAGGCGACTAAGGAAACACAAATGAGACCTGCCTCCTAGTAATCCATCCCAGGCAACGACACTTCATTTTTTTCTGAATCTGAGGTGTCGTCCTATGGTCTCATGCGGTGTGGTAGGCTCTGTAAAGGGCCGTCTGGTTCGCGACCACCCTCCTACCGAAGTCCGACGCCAAACAGCTTGCTGTGTTCCGTCGGTGCGTGGGAATATCAGTGCCTTTATAGGCATTTTCTGGGTTAACTCGCTCCATCGTCGACCTCATCTTTGACCTTATGGTCAAGATTGAGGTCAAGAGTTAAGCCATCTTATAATAAATAAAAAACAGTCGCATGCGATTGGGGCATGTTTGTACTCCGGTGCACCTGTCGAGGCTCGGAATTGTGCAAAATGATTTATGTGACTGTGGAGCGTTGGGTGATTTGGACCATATATTTTTTATTTGTCCTCAAAATGATAGTTCCTCACTTTTCCAGAATCTTGTTTAAAAAATAATAATAATAATAAACGCTACACACTCAAAGGCCCACAGTAAGCTTTTCCCTTGTGTCGTGGGTCCCTTGGAAAACACATAAAGACAAACACAAACACCCATGACCCGAGAACAAACATCTGCTTTTTACACAAAGGTTTGCCCCGACTGGGGATCGAACCCAGGACCGCTGATCAAGAGGCAGCGTCACTACCTCTCGACCAAACCGGCCGGTTGTTTCAATCGGCACTCCTCTTCCTACATCTATTAACGTCCTCTTGTCCACTAACAATCCTTGTATATATAAATGTATTTCTGTTTTTATTGAACTTAATAAATTATCTGTCTTACTGACAATTAAAATTATCTAATTATCTGGCCGTCTGATTCGCGACCACCCTCCTACCGAAGTCCGACGCCAAACAGCTTGCTGTGTTCCGTCAGTGTGTAGGAATACCAGTGCCTTATAGGCATTTTCTGGGTTAACTCGCTCCATCGTCAACCTCATCTATGATCTTGGTCAAGGTTGAGGTCAAGAGTTAACCCATCTTATAATAAAAAGAAAATGCATTATACTGATACTTACTTTTCCGAACTTTTGCAGATATCCCTCAATGATAGTCTTCGCACAGTGGTAACTTCTCGCACAGTCTTGCCAAGCTGAAATTAATTTTTATTGTCATCAAGAAGGTCACAATTGCAACCATGGACATTTAAATGGTAATCTATAACATTGAGGCCTCATAAATCCATACTGTTAGAAAAGAAACCACCGACTAATCTACACTAATATTATAAAGAGGAAAGATTTGTATTTTTGTATAACGAATGAATTTAAAAACTACTGGATCGATTTCAAAAATTCTTTCACCAGTAGGATTTTACATTATCCCTGAGTAACATAGCCTAGATAATTTTCCCGAATCCCACGGGAACGAAGTCCCGAGCGGAATGCTAGTTAATATAAAAGATAAAGAAAATGAACAAAAAAAGTTATGCTATATTTTAACCGAGCGAGTGCCTTGGGTGACAATGCTTTCATATGTCTGTCTGGATGTCCGTCTGTCCGGCTGTTCTTCTCTATAAGTGGCATTTATCAACCGATTCTCGTAAAATTTTGTGAGCAGGTTTGATATTTATACAGGGTGTAAAGGACAGCTTAGCAAATACTTAAATAGTGGAATCCCTACTTATATTATAAATGCGAAAGTAACTCTGTCTGTCTGTCTGTTGTCTGCTTTCACGCCTAAACTACTGAACCGATTTTGATGAAATTTGTTACAGAGATATGTTGGTATAGTAGACCTTGGGAAAGGACAGAGAATTTTAACCCACAGCTGGGCACGATACAACTTGTAGTCCACGCGGCCAGGGCCGCACGTGGAAATCTAGTAAATATGGTCGATTATTAGTAATAATTTTTTCCCAGAATTAAACATCAAATTAAGGAGTTGCCTAATTTCGGGTTGCGCAATGTACTGCTGGCTTTCGTGTTTTACGCCTTCTATGGGTCTTTCTATTATTGTTTTTTTATATTTCAAAATGGAATTTATTCGAATAAAAAAATTAATTTTAAAGCAGAAAACATTTAGAATGACGGTCTACATTCAGGGTTCCAGTTTTTCCGAAGCTGTCTCTTAAATTAAAAAAAAAATACATTTTTGGAGGTTTTTCAAAACGGCGATTATATGGGGGTACGAAGTATGTTGACTTATGAGGTCTACAAGTCACAGAGCAACTTGTATAATTATGGATAGCTAGTTTTCCACCCGCGTGGACTACATGTTACATCGTGCTGAGTTGTAGGATAAAATGTAGCCTATGTCCTTTCCCAAGGTCTAATCTATATCTGTGCCAAATTTAATCAAAATCGATTCAGGTCGCCTATATGTAAATATTGCACCTTTTTGTAAATATTATTTGTAAGCTTCTTGTCATTGTTTTTCTTTTTCAGATTCTGCTATAAAGTATATTGTATTGTATTGTTCATTAGTTTAGGTTTGAAAGCGTAGGGTAGCGTAGGTCAGACAGACAGTCAGAGTTATTTTGGCATTTATAATATTAGCAAGGAAGTAAGGATTACAAAACCAGTCATAAAGTACCACGCACCATGGTTCCTCTCAGGATCATCATCAGGGAGCACAATCCTCCCGGAGTCGACCCAGTAGACCCTGGAGATGTTGTAGGGTCCACAGTAGCCCCCGGTGCATTCGTGGCTGGTGTCGCATTGGGTGGAGACATGGCAAAGGCAGCGATAGCAGGCTTCTGATAGGTTGGAGATGAACACTCCTGGAAGATGACAAAAAAAATGTATTTTTTTTAGCTAATAGTGTAAATATGGTTGACTTAAAATTATACACACACCGGCACAATTAGCGGAACAACTTATGTTTTTCATACAATTAAGTCAACTTTAGAGTTTATAAATGGAGATTTTTATTCGATGCTGTTATTAAAATTTTACGCTTAGTTTAGCCCAAAATGTTTGTCTGTTAAAACCAAATATAAAACATACAAGAAGTTTTCAATAATGTGCCGCATGGCCAAAAGAGAACATTGCAAAAACCTTATCATACAACTTCGTATGAAACGTTTAAAGAGTTTTTTTTCAATTGACTCATGAGAAATTCTAGGCTTTTCGTCAGTTTTTGTAAAAAAAAGAGACGATCATTTATAAAATTTATTTGCATAAAGAAATGTGCAGTTATGTACGTAAAACGTTTATTTTTAGAACTCCCAATATAAGTCGATTGTATGAAAAACAGACGTTGTTCCGCTAAATGTGCCGGTGTGTGTAGTATAGCTAAAATGAAGAATGTCAATCAGCCCACTATACTGAAAAAAATTCCCCGAGAAAATATGGGCCGAAACTAAGTATTTTTTTTAAATAACGGGTATAAGATGGGTTAACTCTTCACCTCAATCTTGACCTTATGGTCAAGTTGTGGTTCCAGAAATCAAGTTGTACGCACCTATGGTTCCAGAAATGGACCTTTATAGGTGAGGTCGACGATGGAGCGAGTTAACCCAGAAAATGCCTATACAGGCACTGGTACTCCCACGCACCGACGGAACACAGCAAGCTGTTTGGCGTCGGACTTCGGTAGGAGGGTGGTTGCGAACCAGATGGCCCTTTAGAGAGCCTACCACACCGCATGAGACCATAGGACGACACCTCAGATTCAGAAAAAAATGAAGTGTCGTTGCCTGGGATGGATTACTAGGAGGCAGGTCTCATTTGTGTTTCCTTAGTCGCCTCTTACGACACCCACGGAAAGAGATGGGGTGGTGTTATTCTCAACCGATCACCACACGGAAAAGGATTCGCCTCGTCATACCACAAGAATGGGATATTTTGACATTGGAAATGTCTTTTCGTTCGCTCCAGTATAGGTTCCGTTTTCACGATCGTGTTTCGACCCTTCAAGGCCCTTGCCCCTCGGTTGGGACGTATATGGGCTGGTGAAAAAAAAAGTGGCAGTTGAGAGCTTCTCTTTTATCTCCTTATCAACAAGACATGCTTTACACGCTCCCGCGAGGCTTTACTTTAAGTAACGTTTATACAGCTCTTTCAACCTCTCGGATGGTTAATCAGTCCATGAAACTGAACAACTTTTCCAATGGAACATAGGTCAAACTACGAAAAAAAAAATTTTGAGTTCCCATACAAATAGTACTATTATTTATTCTGTGTACAAACTTCATTAGCATATAGCGCATTTTGTATGGGAGATCAAAAATTTTTTTTCGTTTTTAACCTATGTTCCTCGGGGAATTTGTTCAGTTTCATGGACTGATAACCACCCGAGAGGTTGAAAGAGAGATACCTAAAGCTCTGTATAAAGATCCTCCATGATAAGAATGATAACTAAGGTATCGTACGTATCAATAACGTATTTTAAAACGTTATTTTGACAAAAAATAGTCAACATAACGTTTATTAAGATTTATAATAAGTTATTCAATTTTTGTTATGAATCTCCCTGAACATTTTTTTATTTTGTGGAATAAATGTTTAAAAAAATCAACATAAGAATACACACGTCAAACTTATAACACCATTCTTTTTACCCGACTGCGCGACGCAAAGGAGGGTATTGTATGTATGTTTTTACCTTTGCGGCACTATTTAGACCAAACGCGTAGGCCGATTTTGATAAAGGATACGTCGTTGGATTTGTCAGACGGTGTGAATGTCATAGAAAGTATAAAAAATTGTAAAATCAAAATGGCCGATTTTGGACGCCATAATGTAAAAAAAAAATGAAAATCGACGAAATATGTCAAGTGGGGTATCGTTGAATATGTATTTAAAATCATGTTTAAGTTTAATAATACGTTTATTTCTTCAGAACAGCACACACACACATTAAAAAAAAAGTTCAAAATATTCTTATCCTAATAAACAAGTTTAAGCTTGCATATGTCTGCCGCAGTGAGGAAAAAGGCCTGGGCTCAGCGACTAATGCCAGACTGATTATCAGGCTGGCAACACTGATTTTCAGCCCTCATATCGTTTTTCAATCAGAATTACCGGTTAGGATCTATAACGATTTATTTATAAAGTTGGTTAGTAACGATTTTCACTTAAATGTAGGCTTTTAATTCGGAAATTGTTAAATTTTATGCAAGTGAGATATATAATACAGCTAATGAGAAAATTAATAAACAAATATAAATATCTGACCCTAACTAAAAAGTGTAAATAAAAACATAACGACTTAAACAGTCGGGACCCATCAAAAATCCGGCTTCCTAATAATGGGTCCCGACTGTTAAAATCGTTATGTTATTCAATAATATTCAATAACAAAAGTCTCGACTACTGGACTTACTTGTTTTTTCTTTTCAGTTTTTATTACGCAGTCGGGTTTTTTTATTTTTTTATTTGTCATAGGTTAAAAATTACGTGCGTCTTAGCTAAGCAGATCTTCGCTTGAAGAACCGGTGTAGACTAATAAGTACCTAGTCGAACTATAAATACCCTTGATCATAACCTAGGGTTCAAGTTGTACGCACCTGTGGTTCCAGAAATCCATAAACAGATGACTGCCATTGCGCAGACAGGTATGACCAGTCGCATCTGCTGCATTTTTATACAGACAACAGCTGTTCACGCTTTTAATGTGCGATTTAAGCTCTTACTCTTACGGAATAAGAGTGTTAAGTGTTAAGGTTGGTGTGCTCTCGGCTGTACTGGTTTTTCTAATGTCTCTGCGGAGGAGGAAAATTTTGTTTTAATTGATGGTGGATATTCCAATTTGATTAGGAATTTGTTATTGATATGAGATATTTTTTATGTTTTGTAAGTTGAATGTGGTCTTTGAAATTAGATTTAGCGAAGATTCTTTAATGAGCTGAAACTGAACCATAAGAATAAATAACTTACGTTTCTTATGACTTTATCTTTCTTGTGACAAGTGGTTTAGCTCATAAGAATGAAATAAATCCTAATATGAGATCGTAAAAGTGCAATACTACGTTTATCTGGATGTGTCGTAGACAGAGAAAAGTGTAGTACCTATCGGTTTCATTGAATACATTTTTAATGTCAAAAAGCCAAATGTTTACTTTTGCGCTGCAATCATTTGGTTGCCTAAAATGACTTTTTTTGCTAAAACATAAATCTTAATCCCATTTTAAAGTAACACTTTACGTAAAACATTTTTATAAGTCCCGGTTTTTGATTTTTTTGACTCATTGTAAAAGCAATTTTTTTTGTCATTTGTCACTCGATTAAATACGATCCAAAAAGAAACACTTCACTTCTTAATTCAATATTTTTCAAACAGAATAGTTTATTAAAATTAATACTTACGATCTTTGCCTCAAACAACTCATTAAAATAAACACAGTAAACACAATATCTCGGAGTTCATTAAAAATTGGAGTTAATTAAAAATTCGAATCGGTATATTGTAATTTACTTGATAAATTAAGGGTTTCATATATTCAATGCTAGTATCAATTTCAAAAAAAAAAGATTTTTATTTTAATTTTCACTTGGATTATAAATTAACACTTGTTTAGTTAGGGAACACTTTTTGACTTAAGTAACTTATACTTTTTAATTTAATTTCAAATCTGTCTATTGTAACTATTATTAAATTAAAGTTTATCTTGCAAAAACATCACTATTAAAAAAACACTAAACACATGTTTCTTTCGTCAACAGAAGTAAATAACTGGTTCGTCTTTACCTTATGTTAAGCGTCGTTTTAGTTATGTACAACGCAACACTAAAGTTTAATACTGTAACCAGTATAAATAGACCTATGTTATTAAAGAAGTCTCATACAAGTTTGGTTGGTCGTAAGTCCATAGAGTAAAAAAGTAGCTTGTTATGGTGTTTTGTACTTGGGAGATCTGGTTCTCGTGCAATTGACCGAAGGCGATTGATTTCAAGGACTTAACATAAAGTTTGATAAAGATGGAGTATCTGTGTGCTTCCTTCCCTTCCATCCTTCTCCTTCTTATCGTGTAGGTATAGTCAAGTGTGTGACGAACTTGGTGTCAGAGTTTTCAAACCGCACAATGGCCTCTGACTTGGTTTTAACGACTATAGTCAATCGACAATACCCGGGACCGACAGCTAAACATGCCCTCCGAAGCACGGAAACGCTCGTGATCAATTGCCTTCCATCTTTATAATGTAGGTATAATCAGGTTTGTGGCGAGCTGACTAGCACTGGGGTCAGAGTTTTCAAACCGCCAAAATCCTCTTAACTTAGACAACAGTCGGCACCGGCGCGACATTATAATGCTGCCCCGAAGCACGGAAACGCTTGTGATAAATTGCCACTTTGGTCACCCATCAGGTTCCCTGCTTCTGTGTACATTGCTTTACTTCACTGATCGGTTCAGATTAGCGAACGTCTTGGGCTACGAACGCTTCTTGTGCTATGTACTAGTGGATTTGATTATATTCATATCTTCATTGCACGCCACAATACATTAAAGTCGTTACAATAAATGTGGGTTATGTGTGACACTCTGTGAGGGCGCTGAAATTTTTGGAGTTTAATTGGTACACACTTATTGGTACACAGGACAGCACGTTAGACTACACATATTGACTTGAATGTCGCCGTTTTCTCGCTTGTAATAGAGGCTGCTTTTCTGGTGTTTATAATGTGTAACATAGACATGGTACCTAATACAAGCTGACAGCCGCCATGACGCTGATTTTCAGCTGGACATTGCGTAAAAAACAACGAAGTAACATTAACAATGTATTACATTAATCTATTGGGCCTTTTTATAATTCGAACGGCAGGGGACGGCACGTCAAAATTTGAATTACCATTGCCCCCTATATTCCCAGCTTCTAGTATCATTTGTGCATAAAAGGCAATGGTAATACAATTTTGCCGTGGCGTTTTCCAAATTACTTATAAAAAGACTCAATCTTCTATTAAATTTTTTGAATAAAATGGCGTCCACAGTTGTGATTTTGCCAATATTTAAATAATTGCAAATTGAAATAGAAAATGGCGAAGTCACCAATATCAAGTAAATAAACCCTTTACGGGTTGTAGTACTTCAGAGTCTCGTCCGTTGATCAGCAGGGTGCACCGCCAGCAGGTGAGGGTGTCAATTATGAAGCACTTAGATTTACTATTATAAAGTGACTTAAATGCTACCTATGACCCCTAGTGACTTAAATGCTACCTTAATTAATCAACCTTACCTTAATTAAAGATTAATCTTCAGGAAATTGAGCTGAAAACGAAGAAAGTTGATTGTTATGATGAAAAGTTTGAAGTGTTAGAAAATGAGATCAAAGTGTTAAAAAAGGAGGCTGAAGAACAAAACCAAAGAGTCAGATTATGCAACATTGAAATCAGGAACATTCCAGAGTCGAAAACTGAAAACTTGTTGAATATAGCACATAAGATCTCAACGGCTATTGACTTCGATTGGAACCGAGATGATGTGGAGTTTATTTCTCGTATCGCACTTAAGAAACCTAGTGAAGGAAAAATCAAGCCTATAATAATGAAGTTTTTTAAAAAATCGAAGAAGGATGCGTTTCTGTCGCAATTCAAGAAGTTCAAAGGAATCACAACGCAGAATATTGGACTCCCTGGTACAGAACATAAGATTTTTGTATCTGATCATCTCACCCTAACAAGCAAGTTACTACTGCGCAAGGCAAAGGAAATTGTCAAAGATGGGCCGAATAAGGGTTTTGTGTGGACCGTCAATTGCAAGATATTAGCGCGACGCGCAGAAAACTCCCCAATTATTCGTATTCAGCAGGAGGAGGACCTCAAAAAACTAGGATAAAATTATATTGCTTAATAACTTTTATTAGTTCAGTATTGATACGAGATCAGTGTGTTGAATTAGTATATGTTGAATTAGTATTTGTGTACTGCTTCTGTCGAATGGGTGAGTGTTCGAATCATACAAATGTATCTTTTCTAGGAACGCAAAGTTTGACAAACACTACCGCTCTAAAACTGCAAAAAATGTATATTATTACGCAGAACAGTCGGAGGATACATCTTACAAACTTTTTTACTTTTCCACACTGCCCGATTCATTGCATTTTCGCTCTTATGTGTATGACAATAAGTAACACTCAAATATTTTTACAGGGGGTTAATGATATGTTGGTAAAATTCAATGTCGTATTGGATGAATTTACTGATTTAAAATGACTTCTTTAAGGGTTTTTTATCAAAACGTAAGGGGATTACGCACAAAAACCCAACTTTTCTTTAAAAATGTACTAAGCAATGATTATGATGTGATTGTAATCACGGAAACGTGGTTAAACAGCAAGTTTTTTAATGGTGAATTGTTTGACTCGAGATATTCGGTATTTAGACGGGATCGAGATTATTTATCAACGGGTCAAAATCTAGGTGGTGGTGTTATTATAGCGATTAAATCAGACTTATTTGTCACTGAGCAAGTGTCATGGCGTACCTCTGCAGAAGATCTGTGGATCAGTATTAAATTAAATTCTCGGGAACAACCCCAAACCTATCTTCATATTTCATGTGTGTACATTCCCACCAATAGTAATTATGAGTGTAATATTAAAGCTTATTTTGATAAATTTACGTCTGTATGTACCACTAGGGATCGTGACATGTTCTTAATCTTAGGCGATTTCAACATAGATAACCTTCATTGGGAAAAACGTAAAAACTGTGAGTACCTACACCCTTTACTATCAAATTCCTCCTTAATCACTTACGTTATAAATGCCTTGTCTTTTAGCAATTTAAACCAATACAACTACCTAAAAAATTGTAGCAATAATATCCTTGATTTGTGTTTGGCAAATTTCACGATTTATCTATCTCAAGCGGACGAGCCATTGGTGATAGAAGATAAATTTCACAAGACTCTTTTAATTGATATAAATCTGTCGGTTACTAAATCTCTAGAAGACAAATTTAATTATACCTATCAATTTAATCGCGGTCAGTATGATCTGCTTTCAAATGAGTTGAATAATACGAATTGGAACGAGTTATTTTCCAACAAGTCTGTTGATAGCTGTGTTGATTGTTTTTATAATGTATTATACAGTTATATGGATAAGTATATACCTAAAAAACGCAAATCATCTAGCAAATACCCACCTTGGTACACTCCTGTTTTGATTAAAGTAGTCAAAGAAAAAATGAAATATTTTTATAAACATAAAAAATATAGAAATAAAATAGACGAGGATTGTTATAAGAAATTAAGGATCAAACATAAAATGCTCGAAGCTAAATGCTACTCAAGTTATATGAATGTAATTCAGGCGAATATAAAATCTAATCCTAGAACGTTTTTCAGTTACATAAAAAGCAATTACAAAAATAGGGGTCTGCCAAACCTAATGCATTATGATTCATCGACTGCGGATGATGGTCAATCCATTTGCAATTTGTTTTTACAGTATTTTTCGTCTGTTTACGAGGCCTCGAGTCCCTTGGTGGGACCTATATGTAATTCATCTGAACGTTATGCCCAAAATTATATCTCAAAAATTGAAATATCCCAGGATTTAGTTGCTAAATACATTAGAAAATTAGACGTAAATAAAAGTGCAGGATCCGACCTGATTGCACCTTTGCTGTTAAAAAAATGTTCGTCCGCCTTACTTAAACCAATTTCAATTCTATTTACTATTTCCTGACAAAACGGTATATTTCCCAGAAAATGGAAGGAATCATTCATATCTCCCATACACAAGGACGGATCTAAAAGTGATGTAACAAATTACCGCCCAGTGTCGAAATTAAATACTATTGCTAAGTTATTTGAGAAAATTGTTTATGACCAACTGTATAATGAAATTAAGAGCTCGATAAATGTTTATCAACACGGGTTCGTCTCAGGACGATCTACAGTAACCATCTAGTGACTTATTCTGACCGTCTCCTATCATATATGAACAGAGAAATACAGGTAGATGCCGTGTACACCGATTACAGCAAAGCTTTTGACAAAGTAGATTTTTATGTCGTAGAAAACAAGCTAGAAACTATCGGTGTGCACGGCAACCTTCTGCGCTGGATCATATCATATTTGCGTAATAGAAATCAAGCGGTAGTGGTAGGTGGGTACAGATCTGACTGGTTTACTCCATCTTCAGGGGTCCCCCAGGGGTCACTGTTAGGGCCCCTTTTATTTAATATTTTAATCAATGATATAGATACTTGTTTCCATCATGCACACATATTGTATGCGGATGATTTAAAAGTTTTTATGGCAATAAAGGGTCCTAAGGATGCTACAGATTTACAGAATGACCTCAATAGATTTGATAATTATTGTCTTATTAATAAATTACATTTAAATGTGAAAAAGTGTTTCGTTATTACTTTCACTCGCAATCGTGATATAAAATCATACTCATATAAACTACAGGATGTCATATTAAAAAGGAAAACCGTTGCTAAAGACCTAGGGATATATCTTGATAGTAAACTACTTTATGATCAGCATATAAATCACATAGTAAATAAATCTATGAAAGTATTAGGCTTTATAATAAGACAATCTAAAAAGTTCACTGATCCACAAGCTATCAAAACTCTTTATTTCACGTATGTCCGATGCCAATTGGAGTATGCCAGTCAGATATGGAACCCACAGTACAAACTTTATATATCATTACTCGATCGGGTCCAAAACAAGTTTCTACAATTCTTTAACTTTGCATGTGGTAAAAGATTTAATAATTATGATGACGCATGTACCTATCATAAAATAACGCCTCTTACACAAAGACGGGTTGTAACTGATCAGTTGTTCTTGTACAAGATAGTTAACAATTATTTTGATTGTTCTGACTTGGTTAATAGTATATACTATCAAGTACCATCTAAACTTAATCTAAGACGAAAACGACTGTTCAATGTTGGAGAGGCAAATAGCAATAAGAACTACGTAAGGAATGGATTTTTACACAGAGCACTCACGATTTATAATGAGAAATACACTGATCTCGACTTATTCAACCTTTCGTTATCTCAGTTTAAAAGATCATTATATATGATTTCGGATTAGCACTCAACAACTGTGAAACTCTAAATATTAACGTTCTTACTATTAATAAATCATGCACAGCGTATAACACGCGCAAACACTGTTTTTCATGTTTTTGGTCGTTATAAGCTTATACTACGCAATGTGTGGGTATTATTAGTGAGGCCGTAACTCATCTTTCATCTTGTCTTTAAATTATCATAATTAAAGTATTGTAATTGTAACACGCTTGTTCCTTGAATGCACCAGTGGATACCTATAATTGGTTAATTAGGATCTAGTAATTAAATTTAAGTCAAAAACTGTTATTAACTGTTGGTTTCCCAATAAAAATTTATTTAAAATTTATTTATTTATTTAATGCTACCTATGCTATTGATTCAGTTAAAAATATAAATGTGAAATAAATGGATGCGAACGAGTGTGTGTGAATGTGTTTGTTGTGAATCTCAAAAGTGGTGTCAGGACCAAGTGGTTCTAGAACTAAATGACGTTCTGCCTACTCCGAAAGGGATAATATGCGTGAGTGTATGGATGGATTCATCTATCTATACATATTATAAAGAGGAAAGATTTGATTGTTTGTTTGTTTGCATTGAATAGGCTCCGAAACTACTGGACCGATTTGAAAAATTCTTTCACCATTAGAATCCTACATTATCCGTGATGGACATAGGGTACATGATTTTCCCGAATTCCCACGGGAACAAATTCCCGAGCGGAATGCTAGTAATATAATATTTCTTCTGCGCCTGTGTATGTCACTGAACTCCTCCTAATCGGCTGGACCGATTTTAATGAAATTTTTTGTGTGTGTTTGGGGGGGATTGAGTATGGTTCAGATTTACAAAAAAAAAGAAAATCCATCGGGAACGAAGTCGCAGGCGGACAGCTAGTTTATGTAAATTTTCCTCGTGTCATAATGGATTCCAAGACTATTATCACGTTTTATAAGCCTATTCATGAGCCAATGAATAATTATTAATCTATGTCGTCGTATGTAATCACGATCTTAATAACAAGGAAAACAAATGTTAATATTATTATGTTAATAAAGATCTCAAAAATATTATAGCACCTATTATAGTTATTAATTAAGTTTATTATTCACTAATATTATAAATGCGAAAGTTTGTGAGGATTTATGGATGTTTGTTACTCTTTCACGCTCAAACGGCTGGACGAATGTTGATAAAATTTGGTATGGAGGTATCTGACACCCTGGATTAACACCTAGGCTATATAATTTACCCAAATTCCCACGGGAACGAAGTCCCGGGCGGAAAGCCAGTAATGTTATATACGTTACTAGCTTTCCGCTCGGGACTTCGTTCCCGTGGGAATTCAGGAAAATTATGTAGCCTATGTTACTCAGGGATGATCTAGCATCCTAATGGTGAAATAATTTTTGAAATCGGTCCAGTCGTTTTTAAGTTTATTCCTAACACACAAAAACACAAATCTTTCCTCTTTATAATATTAGTGAAGATTTAAAGTACCATTTATTCTAAAACAGGGTGAAAGTATTGTAAAAATAGATTGATTAAGCTTAAAGGTTGTTTAATTAAATGAAACATGAGTAAAGTGGTGGCCCCTCGCCCACACCATACAGTAAGGGACAGGTTAGCTAAAACTGAAACCCTGAACTCAAACCAATATTCTGAATGATTTTCAAGTGGAATTTTTCTCAGGAATTTTTTAAATTCTTTTTCATGTTTTTTAATAATAAATAAATTATTTATTCTAATACTAGTCATCTTAATAAAGAAGTTGTACAGTGCATGAGCTGGATCGTAAGCGATTTCTTCGGAAAACTGTTTAGTGTGCTTAGGGAATAAACATACTAAAAAGTAGTTTTTTCGAAAATTTTCATTTTTCCGGAACTTGTCGTTCGAAAATAGATAAGTAAGAATTCGATAAAAGTGTAAATGTAAAAGTTGTAGAACATTTTATTAGCTTTCATTGCGTAGGTAGAAGATATTTTTTCTCTATTACAACGCACCGTTTTGAAGTTACTAGCGAAAAACTCAAAAGTGGGTACTTTCACCCCCCTGCCACTCCGGCGCACCTCCTAGACGCGGAGACTTTTAGTATGTTTACTCCCTAAGAACCTTGAACAGTTTTCCAAAGAAATCGCTTACGATCTAGCTCACGCAGTTTACACACCCTTTTGGGTTATTCGTAAAGGGGACTATACAGTCCATTTCCCTATAAAGGATAATTATAACAACGAAAATCAGCAATGTACAGTCAACGGTACATCAGGTTACCACAAATTGTCAAATTTCCCAAATGGATATTAAACTCTTATCCTTGGAGATAAAATTGAAAATCGATTGAAGAAATTTGACAGTTTTGGATAGCATGATGTTGTAGTGTATAGATCTATGTATCCATGTATAACCTATGTGTAGCGCACTCCCGAGCTGTCACCCGATTCCATACTCCACAAGCTCTTCCCAGACACCTGGGACTGTCCCGATGAATTTGACATTTTCGAAACTAAACTGGTCTTAGAAGGAGTCTTCCTTATAACATTTGTATTTGTTATATCACTGAATATATTCTTAGTCATTTTCGCCTGTTTCGAGGGTGAAGAGTGCCCCCATTGTTGCATCGCAGCTCGCTTCTCAGAGGTCAACTTCTCAATATCCAAGTACTTGAATTTAGTGATATCTTTGAGTCCTGTTTCCTCCTTCCTCGGCACCTGATAACCAGCACTGTCCACATTCTCCAGCTCATAGAATGTAAGGGTGACACTGTCATCACTCTCAACAAATGGATTTGCAGATGTGAAATGCACTTTCTTAGAAGAAATCTCAGGGAATATGTTGCGTCGCGGCATGTTTTCTTTAGTTATTTTCGCAGCTGTGATAATCATGCTGCCATCTCCGGGGTCCGCCGAGAGGGAGCTGTCCAGATCTTCATATCCAAAGCTCTTCCTGCGACTGCGCGTGCGCACGGAGCCCGAGCGACGGTGGTGACGACGCCGTGACGTTAACTGACGTACTTGGTCCTTCGCTTGAGTGATTTCAGGGGGCAACGTGATCCCATTACTCTCACAGGCCACTGGGACGTCTACAGAATCATGCAGTGGGACAATCTTTGCAAAATAAAATAAAATTGACAAATTTTTATTTTATAGCTATTATTACAATAAACAAAAAAAAAAAACAATGTTAAACTATTACTTACACCTAAGTTTTAGGCTTGTCTATAATAGTGACATACAATAGTAGATTATATCTCTTATCGTTAAAGTATACATTTTTTTTTACATAATGTAGATTAATAAAGTTTATTAAGGTAAAGTTATATTATTATTTTTATACCTTATATAGTTTTGTGCGATTTTTATGAACGATATCTTCCTTACTGTTTCTTAGTATCTTAACATTACATCCTAAATCTTCTAAAATTAAGTATGGACCTAAGTATACGTTATCTATTTTATTTCCTACTTCATTCTTTATAAGTATGTAACTACCTTTTTGGTAGGTCACTGGATTTATATTTTTGTCATAGCTTTCTTTCCTTTTTGCTTTACTAATTTCTAAGTTCTTCCTAGCGTCATTCTGGGCTACCTGTAGCCTGTATTTCATTTCTAAAGAGTAGTCTTCAAAGTTGTACAAGGGATCAATCCCAGAATCAAAATTATTAGGTAATTTACAATATTTACCAAATACTAACTCGTGCGGGGTATATTGAGTTTCCGTGTGCACTGTGTTGTTATGTGCAAAACACCAGTAGGGAATCCATTCACTCCACAAATTCGAACGATTTTCACAAAAAATTCTTAAATAGGCTCCTAAAGTTTTGTGAGTGTTTTCAAGAGCTCCGATAGACTCGTGGTGGTACGCTGTAGATGTTAGTTGTTTTATTTTTAAAAGTTCACATACCTGTTTCATTGTGTTTGAAATGAATTCCGTGCCGCGATCAGTTGCGATTTCGCGCGGGACGCCGTATCGTAGGATAAAGTTGTTTACAAATACCTTCGCTACTGATGTCGCGTCCTTGCTGCGTAATGGATAAGCTTCGATGAACTTTGTGAGCTCACACTGTAACGTGAGAACGTAGCAGTAACCCATATCATCCTTTGGTAGTGGACCGACTATGTCTAAATAAACCTTATCTAATGCGTTTGTGCAAGTAGTTGTGATTTCCATTGGTTGTTTTGTTTTAATACTATGTTTTTGTTTTTGGCATTGATCACATTTTGATACAAACTCTTCTATATCCCTATACATACTAGGCCAATAATAATACCTTTTAATGTTGTTAGTCATTCGCCTTATGCCCGCGTGGCCACTAGTGGGCAAAAGGTGAAAGTCGTTAATAATGACACGTCTGTTATCTATATTATTTATTTTTTGAACTCCTCTTAGTACACAGAGTCTTGGCCCGGACCAATGTGTGCATGCTTTTATTTCATTTATTATTCCTGCAATAAAACCCTCATTTTGCTCATTTCTTATTATGCACACTTCTTCTATTTTCATTTTTTTACATAGATTAGACAAATCTCTCACCAATACGTCTCGCGTGATTGATGATCGAGAAAATCTATTTAAATAGATGCACGACATACTTGGGACATATACGAAATAATCTGAACGTTCAGCTATTAGTCCTTGTTTTTCTAACTTATTTAATTTAATTTTATCTATAATTGCTATCTCTATCAAATTTTGGGGTTTTTTAATTATCTCCACAACTCTTGGTTGATCAGGCCTCGAGTTAGTGGGATTATTATCAACCGTCAAATTTTGACTACTTCGAATGTTCGTATCAGCTTGCATTCTTCTCGCTTGCGCTCTTGTCATCACATTTGCAACTTGCTCATTTATTTGTTTTAAATTATCAGATGTTATTACAATTCTCGATAACGCGTCTGCGGCTGAATTCTGAGAACCTTTTATGTATTCTATAACGAAATTATACTCTTCTAATTGTAACCTAAATTTTAATAATCTACTACTGGAGTCTCGCATGCCAAATAGATATACGAGCGGTTTGTGATCTGTTTGAATTTTGAACCGTCTGCCGTATAAATAAGGGCGAAAGTACTTCACACTCCACACTATAGCTAATAATTCTTTTTCTATAGTGGGATAATTCCTTTCAGCCTTATTTAAGCTACGACTTGCGTATGCTACGGGTCTACCATCGCTATTACATAGTACTGACCCTATAGCCATACCGGAAGCGTCAGTTTGCAAAATAAATTGATTTTCTTCCGCGAAATTGGGATATTGAAGTACCGGTGGTTCTGTGAGTGCCTTTTTTAACTCTTGAAACGATTTTTCACATTCGTCAGTCCATTGGAAAGTTACATTTTTTGAACATAATTTATTTAGAGGACAAGCTTTCTCTGCAAAATGCGGGATGAATTTCCTATAATAATTTGTGAAGGCTACAAAGCGCTTCACTTCTTCGGTGCTCTGTGGCCGAGGGTAGTTTTCTAGGGCCTTAGTTTTTTCCGGATCTGGTGACACACCTTTTTCAGACACAATATGTCCTAGATAGAGTGTTTCTTTTTGGAGAAACTTACATTTTGCGGGATTTAATTTTAAGTTAACTTTACGTAAACGGGAAAAAATATCTATTAAATTTTTATTGTGGTTTTCGAGATTTCTTCCAAATACACAAAGATCATCTTGATAGACCAGGCATTGTTCATAATTTAATCCTGACATAGCCACCGTTATCATCCTTGAAAATGCGCTGGGGCTTGTCTTAAGACCCATAGGTAGTCTGGTCATCTGATATTGCTTTTTTGCTGTAAAAGCTGTATAGGGTCTACTACTTTTTTCTAAATTTACCTGATAAAATCCTTGATAAAGGTCTAGGGTTGTAAAATAAATAGCACCTGATAGAGAATCTAGAATATCCGCAATGTTTGGCAGAGGAAACCTGTCGTCTTTGACTTGGTCATTTAACCTACGATAATCAATAACTACGCGCCACTTTTTAATACCTGATGAATCTATCTTCTTTGGAACCAGTAATAGGGGGCTTGACCATGCACTCTTAGCTTCTTCAATTATGCCATCGTCTAACATTCTTTGTATTTGTCGGTCTATTCCCGCATTTTGCAGAGGGGGGACTTGGAGAGACGAGTGAAAACACCAGATGATGGTTTGAGACTGTTTGTATATTGAATAATGCGCTACACATAGGTTATACATGGATACATAGATCTATACACTACAATGTGCTGTTGCCCTGTACATCGCATTCTGACAAAAAGCGCGGCGCGGTTTGGCGGTACATTGCGTAATGCCAAAGTAGGTAAATAATGGAAATTTCTTAATTTGATGTTACCGGGAAAAAACAATTAGTTTTAGTCGATCGTGTTTTCTTTACTAATCTGTACTAATATTTTAAAGAGGAAATATTTGTATTTTTGTATGTAACGAATAAAATTAAAAACTACTGGACCGATTTCAAAAATTTTTTCACCATTAGGATGCTACATTATCCCTGAGTAACATAGGCTACATCATTTTTCCGAATTCCTACGGGAACGAAGCGGAATGCTAGTTATAGATAAAACATTACGGATAGATTCCACCATTTAAATATTTGCTAAGCTGTCATTTACACCCTGTAGAGTTTTCACTTAAAATTAATTAAAAAACAAATCACATGCTTACATAAATAAATTCTCAAAGCCCCCATATGGCCATTAAGGGCTAAAATTGCAAAAATTACCTACAAAATTTGGGATTATCGTACTTAGGGGCGTAGTTACGATGTACAGGGCTCGTTAAGCTGTCTGCCTACCCCGCAAGGCGATTTATGACGTTACTTAGTGCCTCTCATAAATTACCAGTTTATAAGAGTGTTTATTATTACCGTCTCGGGTTCGTTGATTACAGTTAAGCGTTGATCAAGTTAATAATTTTTAGGAATTTTCGATTCTGGTACACACTTTATTAGCTGTGTTTCCTATTGGGGTTGGAAAAGCTTCACAGGCTGTCGTTGTAATTTTAAAAAAAAATCAGATCATTACGTGGCTAACTTGACTAACCCTAGTGTCAGAACCGCCAATGGCCTCCGACTTGGTTTAACAACTGTAGTTTCACAAGCACGGACACGCTCGTGATAAATTGCCACTTTGGTCACCCATCAGTTTCCCTTGCTTAACTTCACTGATCGGTTCAGATCAGCAAGCACCATGGGCCACGAGCCCTACGTAACATAATGTGATGTCGCATCCTTTTACATATAGATCTTACTAATTCTGATTATCTTGACCATTGCAAAAGAGGAACTTTATTTATTTATTTATACTTTATTGTACACAAAATATTTAAAAAATCATTTTACAGAGAACAGGATACACAATGGCGAGCTTAACTCAAAATGAGTTCTCTTCCAGCTGACCTCAGTGACAGATAAATTCATACTATTGAAGCGGGCAACATTATTTCCACAACACCCTAAAGATAAATTTATTAACTCAAGTTAATGTCTAGCGGCAGCGCACGTTCTCGCGTTCTATGTCTCCCTTGGGTTGTGCTAGCCCGACATATGACTCTTCCCTGGAGCTCTAGCTACAAGGTATTTTTAAACGACTTCAAAAAAAGAAGGTTCTCATTTTAGTTACAAGACAATTTTTTTTTTACTTGGTTAAAGTTTATAAGATTTAATCCCCTTCGTATTTCGAAGGGAGGCCCGTGCCCCTCGATGGGGACGTTTATGGGCTGATAAGAAGAACAAGCCCATTTTTTTTTGTTTTATGTTGTTTCATACAAAAAATTCAAGCACAATCTTTTTATTAATTTCCTCTGGTATTTTGTTATATTATCGGACGCTAAACCCCATAAGGAATTTACCAAATTTAATAAGTCTAGAATTAACGCCTTGTGGTAATCAGTTGAGAATAACACCACTCCATCTCTTTCCGTGAGTGTCGTAAGAGGCAACTAATTAAACACATATTAATGAGACCTATCTCCACCCCAGGCAAAGAAAAACAATTTGTTCTGAATCTGAGGTGACGTGCTATGATCTCATGCAGTGTGGTAGGCTCTGTAAAGGGCTGTTTGGGTTCACAACCACCCTCCACGCTAAACAGCTTGCTAATATGTTCCGTCGGTGCTTGGAAGTGCCTTAATAGGCATTTTCTGAGTTAACTCGCTCCATCGTCGACCTCATCTATGACCTTAGTGAAGATTGAGGTCAAGAGTTAAACCTTCAGATAAAAAAAAATGTAATAAACAAGTACCTATTAATTTATTATGATTTCTAGTACTAAAATGGTGCAAGGCAGTTTGAAAGCAATTTGAATTCGGTTCGGGGCAATCAGTATAGCACTAAGTTGCTTCGTTGACCTAGGGCCCTAAATGATGACTGAGCACTAAGCAGCCAAGTGTGAAAACGTCAATTTTATATTATACGAGGAAGCGCCTTTTGCCAAATTATAGCAATTTCCTCTGAAGCCGCGAGTTGGCACATGTTGCTCGTCAAGATTGAGTAGGCGCTAGAAATCTGCCAAATAAAATTGAAGTTGTTCAATTTTTCTGGTTGATTCGCAATCTTAGGCCCGTATTACAGAAGGAAAGGAGACTCAAGTCTTGATCTATACTTGAATATTGATTGTCTTTTTCTCTCACTATCAAAATAACGAAGATGACTGTTACTCAAGTATAGGTGACAGTCTGAGTCGCGTTCTCTAATACAGACTTTAAAGTCAGAATAACTTCAACATTAAAAAAATTGTTTAACCCCCGACATTTATAGCGTATAGGTAAACGGCTGAACCGAATCTAATTAAATAAAGCTAAGAACCACTCGATAACGTCAGTTTCGAAATCAGTCCATTCGTTGAGGAGCTACGATGTAAAAGACAGTTAAACACGTCAAACATATAACACCCCTTTTTTGTCGGGATTTAAAAAGAAAGGCACAAAAAAGATAATAGCCATGTCCATATAAAAATAGTCATTTGAAGTGGAATTGATAAAGAACATCACAATTCAATTCCTATGTCTTCTATTATGGTGATCCTCTAGTAGATTTCGCCAATTTCCAGTGTTGCCACTTGAATTTCTGGACGATAAGTTTTCCACGGGTGTCGATTATTGTTAGGGATCTAGTAAGGCCCCGATTCGGTAATTTCAGTTGTGTGTCGATGGAATGGTCGCCATTTTATACGTTCAGGTGGCGAAATCGAAAACTATTATCATATACTTGCTGACAACAGCGTCACCGCGAACCGAACGTAAAGTTGCAAACTACCTATCTATAGCAAAAATATACTAAGTCCATGATAGCAACTGAAAATTCAGTTGGCAGTGGCGCCAGCAGTCAAAGCAGCTGTCATAAGATGTTTGGATAGTTCTCAATTTTGCCACTTGAACGGATAAAATGGCGACCATTCCATCCACACAACTTAAGGCGACTACAGCACCTAAATTACGATTTTATGATGCGTAGATAAGCATGACGCACTGCATTAAATCGAAGAAAAAAAATACTACGGTAATATTCAGGACATTTATAGTTAAGTAGTTTGCTGAAAACATGATTCAGCACTTTTGGTTCGATAGAAAAAGCTCACAAAGTCACCTCTAAATACCAATATTGTGTATCTTTTAAGCTGTAAAAACGATAGTAAAATGCACACAGGAACTTGAATTTACTATCAAAATGTTCGTGATTGAACACTCTCGATAAGTAGTTAACGCGTTTTTCGATTTAAGCTGTTACCTTTCCATAAATCTCATTTTTCTAACTTTCGAACATGTTTTTACGCACGCACGCTTTCATAGTCCGTAAACTTCGTGTATCGACACTGTTCGCACTGCCGGCCCAGGCCTGTTGAGAGACGGAGATGGCACTATTCCTATGTGTGCTGCCTTTATCGGGTGCTGTAGTCGCCTTAAGTTACAGAATCGGGCCCCTGGATCAACGCCTATAGACGTCAACTAAAGCTGTATATCGTGAAATCCGCTGCATTATCGCAGGAGCTCGGTAAACAGCGGTTTAATTTAAACAATATTCGATATAATGTCTGACGCGTGCCGATCGAGCCACATCGAGCGTTATCGAAACAGTCTGTTTGCGAATCGATTTCAGCTCGATTGGATTACCGTGTACTGTGCGATACTGTTGATAGTTTAGTAGGGTAGGCAGGCGCTTACCAAGTTCAGCTTCCAGCCCTTCTACTAGCTCCATTTTCATTGCAAAACTGCTGTTATCACAACACCACAGAGTGCACGCAGGTTGGTAACCTGAGTTGCGGCCGTCCGTACAAACAGCAGCACGTCAAGGTACCTAACCCATTCGCACGACGAAATGCAGCGCTTTTACGAGTGGGATAAGGGCGACATCAAGGTCAACTAGTATAGTCTGATGTGCTGCCGTGTATACATACATCGATCCAAATTCGTATGTAAGTAATGTTAAAAAAAAACAAAACTTATTTTGAAATAACTGTAAAATTAAATATATATAATGTCACCACCAACAATTATCGCTTATAACTTTTAAACATTACGGCTTGAAATAATTTTGACTAAATATAAGCTAAGAACATTCTCTATCACGTCAGAATTCCCACAAAAAAAAACTACACCAAAATCAGTCTACTCGTTTAGGAGCTACAATGCCACAGACAGACACAAAGATACACTCATCAGACTTATAACATCCCTGTTTTCTGTTGGGGGTTCATTCGAAACCTATCTCTCTTTCAACCTCTTGGATGGTTAATCGTCCATGAAACTGAACAACTTTCCCAAGGAACATAGATCAAAATACGAAAAAAAAATGTTGAGTTCCCATACAAACTTCATCAGCATATAGCGCATTTTGTATGGGAGATCAAAATTATTTTTTCGTATTTTGACCTATGTTCCTTGGGTAAGTTGTTCAGTTTCATGGACTGATTAACCACCCGAGAGGTCGAAAGAGAGATACCTAAAGCCCTGTATATAGCCCAATGCGGGTTGGCGGACCACACACCTTTTGAAAACTTAATTTCTCAGATGTGCAGGTTCATTATGATGTTTTCCTTCACCGAAGAGCAAGTGATAATTAATAAGAAATCTGTACATATATCCGAAAAGACTAATTTAGTGGTACAGGCCCGAATCAAGATTGGAACCAGCAACCTTCCGGTTTAATCCGTGTGGTGATCGGTTTAGAATAACACCACCCCATCTCTTTCCGTGGGTGTCGTAAGAGGCGACTTAGGAACGCAAATGAGACCTGCCTCCTAGTAATCCATCCCAGGCAACGATACTTCATTTTTTTTTCTGAATCTGAGGTGTCGTCTTATGGTCTCATGCGGTGTGGTAGGCTCTGTAAAGGGCCGTCTGGTTCGCGACCACCCTCCTACCGAAGTCCGACGCCAAACAGCTTGCTGTGTTCCGTCGGTGCGTGGGAGTACCAGTGCCTGTATAGGCATTTTCTGGGTTAACTCGCTCCATCGTCGACCTCATCTTAGACCTTATGGTCAAAATTTTTAGTCAAGAGTTAACCCATCTTATAATAAAAAAATAATGGTTTTTTAACCATCTTATCTTTTTCAGTCCGCGGCGCACTTGCAAGTTCAGTATTTTGTTTTGGCGCCCTGACCTAAGGGACCATCCATAAATTACGTCACACGTTAAGAGGAGGGGAGGGGGTCGACAAAGTGTGACATTGTGTGACAAGGGGGTGGGACGGGTCATAAGTTTCGTGACGTCACATTTCAAAATGTGTTATGAGTATCAAAACGCGTTAACTATTAACGACAAACTTAACTCCCTCAGTCCTAAGCACTCTTTTTACGTTTTTTCTTTGCTTGAGACAATGAGTTTTGAGTTCCTAAAAAAAATAACAACACTATTAAGTACTGCTTTTATTAAAAAATTACAAAAAATGGAAAATATGCAAAATATTTATTTTGTGGCATTATTTATTTTGTACCTGCCAATACTTAAGGAGTATGCCAAAGAGGATCACCTCAAGGCGCCCCTCTGAACTTTCCACGGCGCACCAGGGCGCCGCCGGCGCCGTGGCGCACAGTTTGGGAACCCCTGCACTAACTAGTTAAAGTAGCATTTATCAATTTGTTCATGTACGTTTTTTAATGTTGTAAAATGACTTCACTGTAATGTTGGAGATCCTAAACTAAATAATTAAATAACTAATCAAACTGGGCTATCACCGCATTTTATTGACCTTTGCAGTAGTTATTATTGACACCCTGAACTCTGATTACGGCTGAATAACCATATTGTGACCAAATTGTGCCCCGGGAAGTCATAATCATAACATTACATTTTTATTATAATGTCTTATAACAACGAAATGTCCCGTCGCCCCAGTGACCTGATTGCCTTGTGATTTTTGCTTTCCACTGAGATTTTAGGGAGATAGGAGAGTGGTAACACTGATAAACGGGATGAGCTACTGACAGTATCGTAATGATTTTTATGTCTATGTCTAGCCACCTATTTTTAACTCCCGACAAAGCAAGAGGGGCCGGCGACGGCCGGTTTGGTCGAGTGGTAGTGACGCTGCCTCTTGATCGGCGGGTCCTGGGTTCGATTCCCAGTCGGGGCAAATATTTGAGTAAAAAGCAGATGTTTGTTCTCGGGTCATGGGTGCTTGTGTCTGTCTTTGTGTGTTCCAAGGGACCCACGACACAAGGGAAAACCTTAATGTGGGCCTTTGAGTGTGAAGCGTTTATTAATTTATTTATTTATTTTATAAGTTTGACGTGTGTATCTGTCTGTGACATCGTAGCTTCTAAAGGAATGGACCGATTTCAATGCGGTTTTGAAATCGGAATTTGTTGCTTTAGCTTTTTACTTTAGTAAAGTAATCGAGATGCCATACAGTCATTTTTTAACATTTTCTCAGTTTTTTTTTAAATAAATGTTGGGGGTTATTCCATCATTTTTTAGCTAAAGGAATTGCTTATACATGTGCTTACTTCATCAGCCCATATACGTCCCCACTGCTGGGGCACGGGCCTCCCTCAATAACATGAGGGGTAAATGCCATACTCACCACGCTTGGCAGACGGGTTGGTGAGGGTTTTGATATAATTGCAGAGTTTTCCTTCTCTGTGTGCAGATGAACTTGCTTGCATATTTACCTTAGTCGCCTTGTACGACACCTCGGTAAGAAAGAGGGTGGTCCTATTCTACTCTGCCGGGGACTCACACATGTGCTTACAACTTGCCGAAACTCTTTCAAGTTTGAGTAAATAAGTATTTTCTGGTTGCGCTTGCTATATCCTCGACCACATTTCCCCTGATAAGCTAGATTGTAATGCAAGAACCTATTATTAATAAAAAAACTTGTCTTTTGGCATTTTCTCCTTCCTTTGTTATTCCTCCCACGGGAACGCCGCGCGATAGTCGGCCAAACTTTTACACGGGCTGTAAAAGAAATCCCAAGTTCGTCTTTTGTTTGTCTACTTTAGTTCCGAGGACAAAGAACAGATGTCCCGACAGTTGTCTTTCTTTGTTTTATATGAACGAGTAGCTTTCCACTCGAGGGATTTATTTCCCGTGGGTATTTCGGAAAATTATGTGTATTTTTTTAAAATTTAATTTATTTGTACATACAGCAGCATGTCATGTTATCCATTTGCACTACGAAAGCCGGCGCTATTGCGAGCTAGATAAGGGCGACGTCAAGTTCAACATGTATTGCCTGATGTGCTGCCGTGTGTACAACGGTAAGTTACAATTTTTCTTAAGTATATTACACTTGCCAAACTAAACAGTTTGATGGCGAGATGCGCTCTTTTTTATATCAATATGAAAACCTACCACTAAGAATTATACTAATTAAATTACACGGTCGATGGTAGCATGAGGCGTAGGTTAGATCCGCCTAAGTCTAATCGTAAGACGTCACGTCCATTTTACGTCATTTTAAAACAATTCACGACCTCTTCTCTGTTTCGAAGGGAGGTTTGGGCCTCTTGGTGGGGACGTCTTATGTCTACGAAAAGCTAAGCTATACCGGATTATATCAGTTGTTATATGGAAATAAACTGACAAAAGTCAGTTTTAAGACATTGTCTTTAGTGTTTTGTGGTTAAGCAGTCATTGCTTGTAAACTCTTAAATGGCTGAACCAATTTTGATTAAATATAGGTAATTCGATAAGCTTTTAAACAAAAAAACGTATCGAAATCGGTCCATTTTCGTTTAGCAGCTACGATGCTACAGACAGTCACACAGACATACAGATACCTGTGTCAAAGTTATAACACCCCTCTTTTTTAACTTTTTATTATTATTATAAGATGGGTTAACTCTTGACCTCAATCTTGACCATAAAGGTCAAAGATGAGGTCGACGATGGAGCGAGTTAACCCAGAAAATGCCTATAAAGGCACTGGTACTCCCACACACCGACGGAACACAGCAAGCCGTTTGGCGTCGGACTTCGGTAGGAGGGTAGTCGCTAACCAGACGGCCCTTTACAGAGCCTACCACACCGCATGAGACCATAAAACGACACCTCAGATTCAGAAAAAAATGAAGTGTCGTTGCCTGGGATGGATTACTAGGAGGCAGGTCTCATTTGTGTTTCCTTAGTCGCCTCTTACGACACCCACGGAAAGAGATGGGGTGGTGTTATTCTCAATCGATCACCACAAGGCAAAAAATCTTTTGCGTCGGGGGCTATCTTATAACATTCTCTTATTTTGTTGGGGGATAAAAACGGATGTGGAGAGTGGGCACGCCTGTGTGTTTTATTTACATGAATACAACGTAATAAGTTCTTTGATTATTTAGAACTATCGAGTGGTGTATTGAATTTTTGGACGTAGAGATAGTAAATATGTAGCTACAACGCAAAGCTGTAAAAAAGTATTTATCTCCAGATTTTGTTATCATCAGTTTTTAGGGTTCCGTACCCAAAAGGAAAAAACGGGACCCTATTACTAAGGCTCCGCTGTCCGTCCGTCCGTCCGTCACCAGGCTGTATCTCACGAACCGTGACAGTAAGACAGTTGGAACTTTTGCAGATGATGTATTTCTATTGGTCCTATAACAAAAAATACTAAAAACCAGAATATAATAAATATTTAAGGGGGCTCCCATACGAAAAACGTGATTTTGTTGCTCGTTTTTATAGATAAGTCTGTCCGAGGCCAAATCTCACAGATGATGTTGAAATTTTCACTGATGATGTATTTTGGTTTCTGCTATAACAACAAATACTAAAAAGTAGAATAAGTTAAATAGTTAAGGGGGCTCCCATACAACAAACGTGATTTTTTTGCCGCTTTTATAGAGATAATGGTTTTTATAGAGTCCGACTCGCACTCGGCCAGTTTTATAAGTAACGGTACGGAACCCTTCATGCGCGAGTCCAACTCGCATTTGGCCGGTTTTATTTGAATTGGTTCCCTCTATGGAAGCTTCCGACACATATTCGCGTCAAAATTGTTCACATACATCGCTAATCTATTCGATTTTTATGTGTCCTGCAAAGGATTTTATCAGTGGAGCAATGATCGCGAAAGGAAACCATAAAATCGCCGGAAAATGGCGCAGTTTCCCGCCATAACCAGAGGGTGCGCCGATGTCAATTTCAAATAATTTGAGTTTTGTGTTCGATTTTACATGTTTTTTTATTTCGAATACAACATTTGAATTAAAAATTCGAATAAAATTGAATGATGAAAATGCTAGAGTTTATATCCCCATTGATGTCTCTCGGCAAACGTGTCTGTTTCGTTGTTGTCATTTGAAAATCAACTTACTTATGCGAAATTCGCCGAACCATATCTATACTATTTATAAAGAGGAAAGATTTGATTGTTTGTTCGTTTGTTGTTTGCTCTGAAACTACTGGACCGATTTGGAAAATTCTTTCACCATTAGAAAGCTACATTATCCCCAGTAGACAAAGGCTACATAATTTTCCCGAATTCTCACGGACGAAGTCCCGAGCGGAATGCTAGTAAGAAAATAAAAGCAATTAAGACCCCTAGCACATGGCGGAATCTAATCTAATAAATATATAAAAGATAACTAACGATAACTAAGATAACTTTAATTGCACCATATCCATTGTAAATTCTCTTTGTAAGCGTTAAATAGGTAAGGCGTAGAAAACTGCTGAGCTATTCTAAATTTATTTAGTAATCTGTGGTTGTCGGTGCTGGCTGTACAATTATTTAAGATATTTAGCTCTTAGTCTAGAATAATACCATTGTACAACCGTTTAATAACCCAAATTAAAAAAAAAAGGAGAAACTGACTGACTGACTGACTGACTGACATATCAACGCACAGCCTAAACGGCTAAACGTAGGCACTTGAAATTTGGAAGGGACGTAGCTTAAGTACCGTAGAGGTGCACTAAGAAAGGAATTCCCGAAATTCCCACGGGAACGGGAATTAGCGGGAAAATCCTTTTGTATGAAAAATCTAAACCGCTTAAGTTAGACGCTTGAAATTTGGCATGCAGGTACCTTAGTAAACTTAAAGCTTAGTTGCAACAGGATTTGCAAAATTCCCACGGGACTGGGAGTTAGCGGGAAAAAACTTTTGTATGTAAAAATCTAAATCACGTAAGATAGATGTTTTCAATCTGTGTACTCTGTACAAAAAAAAAACACGTGAACGAAGTTGCGGGCATCAGCTATTATTTTATATGCGCCGACAACGCGCGTTTCAGGAAAGCGCGTTTCCTGCGCCGTAGATGCTGATTTTTGCGTTTTCATAGATTTAAACGCGCGTAAAACGCTATACAAACGCGCGTGTGAAGCGCGTTCGAAACTCGTTTGAAGCGCGTACAAAGGCTTGGAGGAGGGGTAGAGGGGGCGGGGGGCGACTACGAGCGACTACAGCGCTTTTGTATCGCTGTATCTGCACGTATACGCTCAGTAGGCCCGTGTACGGAACCGTACATTTTAATCATAACTCGCGCACTTGCATCTATTTGATGATTCAACTTATTTTACACATTTACATTTTGACCTAATTAGGCCAGTCTTGACGTAACGACCGAGTCACATAGGCGTCACGCGAAAAGGCTCAAAACCAACTTATATTAACTTAACTTGTGTGAACTTTGTGGAACTTTTAATAAACTGTTTAACTGTGGGTGAATCTTTAACTTGGAACTAATCAAACAAACTATCAACTAATTTGTGTACCAGCCTTAACCGTCAACTACGTGGGGTTCTGTACAACCCGTGTTTCACGATCGTCCCGTGTGCTTAGGTTAGGTACAAGGTTGCGTTCCAATCGCGTTTGAAGTGCGTAATACGCGCGTCATTTGCGCGTCGTCGGCGCGTTTAAAATACGCCGTGTGCTGGGGCCTTAGTATTTTTAAAACGCTTACCCGCGCATTAGGGATATTCACAATGCGTGGGTTCTATTTTTTTTAAATTTAATAAAAAAATAAAAAATAAACGCTACACACTCAAAGGCCCACACTAAGGTTTTCCCTTGTATTGTGGGTCCCTTGGAACACACATAAAGACAAACACAAACACCCATGACCCGAGAACAAACATCTGCTTTTTACACAAATGTTTGCCCCGACTGGGGATCGAAACCAGGACCCGCCGATCAAGAGGCAGCGTCACTACCACTCGACCAAACCGGCCGTCATAAAGCATAAAGCTTTGGTAACAAGGCCAACAGCTGAATTCAAATAAATAGAAGTACTGTAATCTTGTACAAGTTAATTTAACTCTTTATCGCTTTTGAACGAAACCCTATGGTAAAAAATAGAGCTAATATAATTTGTGCTTTATACACGCCGCGGTATAAAACTTACAAAAAACTCCTTAAAAGAAATTTCAGTTAAAAAAGTGCTATCGAGAGAAAAAACTGGGAAAAACGCATTACGACATAACTTTTCTACCTATCAAGGAAATATTCGCTAAGTTAGAAAAGTTGGGAACTTGAGAAGACTGACATATTGACACGTTTCAGTATTTTTTAGCGTAAGGGTAGCTGATCTGAACCGATCAGAGGCATAAGATACACCTGATGGGTGACCAAAATGGCAATTTATCACGAGCGTTTCCAAGCTTCGGAGGGCACGTAAAGCAGGCGGTCCCGGCTGTTGCCGACTTTGAAAATTCTGGCACCAGGCTTGGTCTACCTACTTGTTTTATCACTCTAAAATTTAAAAAAAATCTGTAATTTCCCGAATTCGATTGCCTTTAACTTTAAAACAGCTGAACCAACTTTTATCAAATGTAGCTTAGAAGTATCTCTAATATTCATTCATTCATAATATTCATTCATTCCATATTCATTCATTCATTTATTTAATACTAGCTTTCCGCCTGCGGCTCCGCCCGCGTGGACTTTCACATTTTTTAAAATAAAAAGTATCCTATGTTACTTCTAGAGCCTCCGAGAAAATGTGTACAAAGTTTCATGATGATCGGTTGAGCAGTTTTTGCGTGAAAGCGTAACAAACATCCACGCTTTCACATTTATAATACATATTAGTAAGGATTCATTCTTTCAATACGTCATGTTTCAACCAAACAAAAACCGTATCTAGGTTTAGGTTTAGCATAGGAGCTACCATGCCCCAGACCGACACATATACATAGACACACAGATACACAGATATACAGATAGATACTTACGCCAAACTTATAACACCCCTCTTTTTTGTAGGGGGTTAAAAATCCAATGTCGAAAGATCACGGTTCCTTTTATGAAGCATTATTGCCGTGGTGATCGGTTCAGAATAACACCACCCCATCTCTTTCCGTGGGTGTCGTAAGAGGCGACTAATGAAACACAAATGAGACTTGCCTCCTAGTAATCCATCCCAGGCAACGACACTTCATTTTTTTCTGAATCTGAGGTGTCGTCCTATGGTCTCATGCGGTGTGGTAGGCTCTGTGAAGGGCCGTCTGGTTCGCGACCACCCTCCTACCGAAGTCCGACGCCAAACAGCTTGCTATGTTCCGTCGGTGCGTAGGAGTACCAGTGCCTTATAGGCATTTTCTGGGTTGACTCGCTCCATCGTCGACCTCATCTATGACCTTGGTCAAGAATGAGGTCAAGAGTTAACCCATTCTATAATAAAATAAAATAAAAGTACCCACCCAAGTTTCATTTCCTTTGGTGATAAGGTTTATTTTAGAATGAACAAGACTATTTGTGAGTGTATTCGAATTTCAAAATGGTTTCGAATTACGTCACACCTCACTCAACACGTTCCAAATTCCAATAGAGACCTTTTCGTACTTTCCCTCGTAATTCACCAAACTTTTTATTAAAAAATAAAAAGATGGCACGGGGCATTCAGCCGGTCAGCCATTCACGCAATATTAGGGTCTTTTACTACGTGACCGTATTCCGAGAGTTTGTCTCATGTTATTAAAAAAAGTTCCGTTTAGTATTCTTGTAAGTTGCTTGCTTATTCTTGTGGCGGGTGTTCCACTCAATAAAACTGGTTGTATGGCGCTGTAACTTTGCTTGAAAATAGACGAGAAACTAGCAAACCTCTTTGGGTAAAAGGAAATGATATGAAATGCTTCCGTATTTATTTTATTTTTGGGGAATTTAAGCTTTTAAAATGGAATACAGAACCATCTACACTAATAATATAAAGAGGAAAGATTTGTATTTTTGTATGTAACGAATAAACTTAAAAACTACTGGACCGATTTCAAAAATTCTTTCACCATTAGGATGCTACATTATCCCTGAGTAACATAGAGCCGAATTCCTACGGGAACGAAGTCCCAAACGAAATGCTAGTCTTTTATAAAGTGATTTTGCTACCGGAAAGTGCAGATGTAAATCTACCCGCCAGACTGAACCACGTTCCTCAAAGTGGAGAAGGCATTTTTTTAATAATTTCGTACACCTAGGGGAAAGCGAATACTTATTTAATTAAACTAGGTCCTGTTCAAACCGGCGCCGACGTCAAAAAACTTAAAAGTCTCAGGGAACAACTTCGTTTTTGCTACGTTTACATTGATGACCTATTATCATCAACATACATACATGACCGTAAATTTCAGTTTTTTATTTATTTTTGACCTAAACTACTGAAGCGATTTCGATAAAAATTTTATGGGACCAATCTGAAAGTAGATGCTTCCGAACTAAAAAAAAATTTGAAATCGGTCTACAAATGACGGAGTTTTGAGGTAACAAAAAAAAACCACTCGAATTGAGAACCTCCTCCTTTTTTTTGAAGTCGGTTAAAAATAAAATAAAAAAGCTGTGATAATTTTTTTAAATTTTAGTGTTATACGTTTCAGTCCAGCCTGCAAGATATCGTAGCGTTAATATGACTGAAATGGCGAGTTCCATTTCTAAAATTGCACGATGCATAATTTCATCTTTTCCCGCCATTTCTGGCGAAACGGCCGCATTGCGCTCATTAAGTGAATTGCGCGGGAATACTTCGTTAATTAAACATGTTTTGACTAATACAATAATAATATAATTTAACTATTTTTTATAAGTTAAAAGTGTTTTTGTTTTATAATTATGTTTTACTAGCTTTCCGCCCGGGACTTCGTTCCCGTGGGAATTTGGGAAAATTATTTAGCTTATGTGTTAATCCAGAGTGTTAGCTACATCCATACCAAATTTCTTCAAAATTGGTCCCTTTCGCGTTTATAATATTAGTAAGAAGATGGTGTGCAATAAAGAGTATTATATTGTATTTATTGTAATATGGAAATTTAAAAAAACATCCATCCATCCATACACGCTATAATCCCTTTCGGGGTAGGCAGAATCTTGTGGTTCTGGAACCAAGAATTTGACACCACATAAACATTCATTCTAAATGTTAGCAAAAAAAAAGGAAGCAAAAAAAATTTAGAATGTGCCAGCTGCCTACTCTTCCCAGGCATACTGTAAAAGTCAGTAAGTGGGACGTGAGGGTCTTGCTGTATCATGGGCGAAAGTCTGACCACCTCTCACCATTACACAACATGTTCCATCTAATAACCCTCACCATTTGTGTCAAACGTGGCATTAAGTGGTTTTCTAGAGCCACTGATGCTCTGCCTACCCCGTTGGGGATTGCAACGTGCGCGTATGTATGTAAATATGGTCCACGATTTCAGTCAGAGACGTTTTTTTTTAACAGATTGCCTGTAGAGTTAAAATTGATAAGGGAAGAAA
Organism: Aproaerema taeniolella; assembly: GCA_949987775.1. Classification (NCBI taxonomy): domain Eukaryota; kingdom Metazoa; phylum Arthropoda; class Insecta; order Lepidoptera; family Gelechiidae; genus Aproaerema; species Aproaerema taeniolella. Next base: position 3,053,035 of record OX465257.1, read on the forward strand.
GTGTGTTTAAAGAAAAATTAAAGACTTGTTGGAAAAGTTCTGTTATTCTTTAGATAATTTTTAAAAATGTAACTTTATTATAATTTAACATATTTTAATGAGAAAGATTTGAATGTTTGTTTGTTTGTTTGCATTGAATAGGCTCCGAAACTACTGGACCGATTTGAAAAATTCTTTCACCATTAGAATCCCACATTATCCGGGATGGACATAGGGTACATGATTTTCCCGAATTCCCACGGGAACGAAAACCAGAGTAAGATGCTAGTCTATATCTATACTATATTATAAAGAGGAAAGATTTGTATTTTTGTATGTATGTAACGAAATGGCTCCGAAATTACTGGGCCGATTTCAAATTTTTTTTAACCATTAGGGTGCTACATTATCCCTGAGTAACATAGGCTAAATAATTTTCCTGAATTCCCATGGGAACGAAGTCCCGAGCGGGATGCTAATAATAAATATTTTACAAAGGATTGTTATTGTTCGTTTTAAGGTTAATGTTCGAATACAATGTATTAATTAGTGGTAGTTAGTTATTTTTGTCATTTTCAAAATTAGTAATAGTTATTTCAGAGTTAAAGTCAAAAGTTGCTTTATTTCATAAAACGTGCAAAATGTTACTTAAAATAAGTCAAAATATTGAATAAATTTTTGAATTTTCAACTTTGCTACTATGCGCAAAGTATGGTAGGTATTGTATTTTCCTTTGTTAAGCAGTTTATGGTAGGTTTTTCATATCGCATAAAAAAGAGCGCGTCTCGCCATCAAACTGTTTAGTTTGGCGAGTAATATAACTAAGACAAACTGTAACTTACCGTTGTACAAATAAATAAAAAATTGTTTATGAATAAATAATAATAATAATATTCCAAGTTTTCCAACACTCCTCAATACGCTTCGTCGAATATTAACAAAACTATATGAAAATATTTGAACTATAGTTCATATAGTTCATATTATATGAAATATATGAACTTTATTCCTTTAGTGGAATATTTCGTCGCACCATGTCCCGAAGGTTCTATCACGTTGCATCACGGGCAGTCACGTCCTTAATCCCTGCGCATATTGTGGGATTCGGCTTAATATACACGTTAACATAAGGTTCTGTATTTATGTTAAACTAGCGAATGCCTGGGACTTCGTTTCCGTTGGAATTTCGTAAGATCCTTTTATATTTTACATATTACATTAGTAGCCTTTTCCCGCGGCTTCGCTCGCGCAAAGAACTGTTTTTGTCACCCATTTCATTCTCTAAATCTTTTATTGCAAAATCGCGAAACACGTGTCCGATTATTTGCATCAAGGTATATATTCCTCACGAAGTTTCGAGTGAAAATGTAAAAAAATTTGTTTTCTCCATACAAACTTTGAAGCCCCATTTCACCCCCTTGGGGGTTGAATTTCAAAAATTCTTTCTTAGTGCTCCCCTAGACCTCATAAGAAACCTACATGCCAAATTTGAAATCTTTAGACCCAGCGGTTTGGTCTGTGCATTGATGTGTCAGTCGGCAGTCAGTCAGTTTCTCCTTTTTTTATATATATTTAGATTAGATTGTGTTGTATTGTAGCCAGCACCATATCTGTTTCTCTCTTACCATCTCTAAGGTAGACTGGAAGAGATCCCTTCAGGGATAAGGCCGCCTTTACACATCTGTGTTTCTTTTGTATTTGTCTGTAAGAGTTTTTTGCAATAATACATTTCTTGCCTACGTTATAAAAGGATTCTTTTGGGCGAAATTTTAGCTTTCTTGGTCCAGGGTTTGGGCTGGGCGTTGATGAAACAGTAAGTGAGGACCTCCAATCTACACTAATATCTATACTAATATTATAAAGATGAAAGATTTGGTTGTTTGTTTGCATTGAATAGGCTTCGAAACTACTGGACCGATTTGAACAATTCTTTCACCATTAGAATGCTAAGTACATTATCCCTGAGTAACATAGGCTACATAATTTTTCCAAATTTCCACGGGAACGAAGTCCCGGGCGGAATGTTAGTTTTACATATAGAGATAGGTAACTCCTATTGCTTTCACATAACAGTTATAGATACTATAGAATCTCGTCACGGCAGGGGTAGAATGTTAGATTGTACATTTACAATATCTTGTATCGCGGAGATACGTGCCCTAAGTGCCAATTCCAACAGTGTCAGCTTGTGGCCATGAAGTGTGCGGACAGAAGGGTTTTCGGGGCGTGTGAGGTTATAATATCTCAGTGTTCCAAAATTGACATTCAGCAGGTAAGGATGACGATTTTTGAGTACACCGGTTCACCCTGCTGATCAACGGACGAGGCTCTGGCGTAGAACAACCCTTAAAGAGTTTCTTTAGGGGCCATCCATATATTACGTCACACGAATTTCATGATTTTTTGACCCCCTCCCCCTCCTTGTCACAGCTGGTCACATTTGTAAGACCACATCACATTTGTGACGTCACATATTTTGCATAGTTTCAATTTTTTGTAATTTTCTAATAAAAGCAGTAGGTACTTAGTAGAGTTGTTTTTTTGGGGAACTCAAAACTCATTGTCTCAAACAAAGTAAAAACGTAAAAAGAATGCTTTGGGACTGAGGAGGTTAAGTTTGTCGTTAATAATTAACACGTTTTGATACTCAAAACACGTTTTGAAATGTGACGTCACAAAACTTATGACCCCTCCCACCCCCTTGTCACACAATGTCACACTTTGCGGACCCCCTCCCCCCCTTAACGTGTGACGTAATTTATGGATGGTCCCTTACTTGAATATTGGAATTTAATACTCATTAAAATACTCTGTCATTGGCCATTTCGCGCTGAGAGAAAACATAGTGAGGAAACTTGCACATTCAGGAAACTGAATGCATTAATGTGATTCCATCCAGTTCAGGGGAACCTTTTAACAACTCTTTGTAACTCTTTTGAGGCATACTCTGAAAGTCTGTAAAAGTAAGACGCGAGGATTTTGCTGTGTTGTAGGATGACAACGTCGTACTAAATTCTACATAATGTTTCATTTAATAACCTTTCAGAATTTATGTCAAATGTGGCAACAAGTGGTTCTAGAATCAGTGATGCACTGCCTTCCCCTATAGGGTTTATAGGCATGAGCGTAACATATTGAATGTGCTCCCGACTGGTCACTCATAAATTCCAGATTGGTCACCGCAAATGACACTTCTCTCGCGTTTTTCCCATTATCATCTATGGTTTTTACACCTAGAATCCAATATAATTTTCGCTACATTTTATTTACCTACGCCACCCCGCTTATTTGATGGGAGCAGAGGAAAGGGTGGCTGGGTACTATACAGGGTGTAAAAGACAGCTTAGCAGAAACTGAAACCCTGGACTCAGACAATCGTTCTGAATGATTTCCCAGTGGAATTTGGAATTGTAATCGTAAACAGAACGTGCCTTTTTTAAGGTGCGTAATACAGAACGCGACTCAGACTTTGATCTATACTTGAGTAGCAGTCGTCTTTGTTATAGTGAGAAAAAGAGGCAATCAATACTTAAGTGTAGATCAAGGCTTGAGTGTCCTTCTGTAATATGGGCCAGTCTTTAGCCCCGCTTATTTAAGGGCCACAATGTAACTATGTAATAAGTTACGCGAGCTTTGTACCAAACATTGACGGGAATCGAGTCTGGCAATCGTCTATGTTGTTTGCTTTGCAATCGCTTGGGATTCTCACTCCGTTGTTTTGGTGTTAAAGTGTACGTTTGGTGTAGAGTTAGGAGCGAGTTTTAACCCCCTTCAAAAAATAGGGGTGTTATAAGTTTGACGTGTGTATCTGTGAATCTGTGGGGAAAGTGCAGATGTAAATCTACCCACTAAACTGCACAACTTTCCTCAAATACCGTTTTTATAAGCAATTTAAAAGTTTTAAGCAATCGACAATCGAATGTCGGGAGTGTATTGTATTGTAAAATCCTTTATTGCACATCAAACAAAATAAATACATTTAAAACAAAAGAGATAAATACTAAATAAATTTAAGGTACAAAGGCGGACTTATCCCACAAGGGGATCTCTTCCAATCACCTACGAGAGAGCGAGAGGATTCATGATACGTAGGCGTACAACAGGAAAATAGTAGAGACAGAATGGGTATTGAATATTATCATGGAAATAGATAAATAAATATTTGATATGTAGTATCCAAAAATATTTAAATAAATACATAAATATAGTATACATATATACACATAATATCAACATATACATATAAATATTACGAGAGAGGAATAGTCTTAACTCAAAGCATCAGCGGTATAACCAAGGTGATAAGAGTGATGCAAAATTTCTAATTTGTAGAACTAAATAATTCAGTATTTTTAAAACGTGTGAGGGATATTCACATATATTTTTTTAAGGAATGAAAAATATTCGACGCGAATGTGACTTGAACCCACGACCCCCTGGGGTCCTGATCAGATCTCATGGTGCTCTAACCAACTGAGCTATCGTGCCTTCAAGTCAAGCGGCTAAATTTCTCATTCCCTTACTAAGCACATTACGTCGTGCGTGTAGGTTAGCGCCATCTGTGTCTCGTACGGAGAACTACAGACTCATATATCTTACTTGTTGCAAAGTAGATTGACAAGGGCGAAACCTATAAACGTTTTAATTTTAATTCGAGCAGAATATTTTTCTTTCCCTACAAAAAAATATTTGTAGAAATAAATAAAACTCAATTTTATCAAAAACATTCAACGCTATATTTTCAATAGCCTAGAAACAACATCCAAAGTGATATAATGTATCTAGTAGAAATATCCGTAACATTAACAAATATGGTGTGGAAAAAATATATAGAATGACTTTTAAATAGTTTGCGAAACTTTAGAGGTTATTCTACTTATTCCCTAAGGAACCTAGGAGCCATTCATTTATTACGTAAGAGTATTTTCGCTAGTTTTTGACCCCTCCCCCCTATTGTAAGAAAAAATAAGAATAGGCCGACCCCCTCCTCCTGTTTAATATTTAATTACGTAAGAATCTAAAGAAAAAAATGAATACACGTTTGGTTTGTTTCAATGTTTTAAGTAACCATTTTTAGAAATGTTTATTTTAGTTTTTATCACTTTGCCCGCGCTTTTTCAAAGAATAATTTTAACTTTGCGCATTTTTGTGATCTTACGTAAGAACTATCGAGACTCTCTCCCACCCCCTTGTAAGAAAAAATAAGACATGGTTGACCCTAAATCGTCTTACGTAATAAATGAATGGCCCCTTATATGAAATTCTCAAATATTTCGACTTCTCAATCAGTTGATTGTAAAAGCTATATGAAGAGGCGAAATTATCTTTATAATAGGTATTTCGGCCTATTTTCCTTGGGGAAATTTGTTCAGTGTCGTGGGCTGATTCACATTCTTTATTTTCGCAAACTAATTGAAAGTCACCCGGTATTCATGCGATGTGAAATAAACTTTACATTAAGAACACGGCCTCAAGTCGAAATTTTAAAAGAAAATGCAGCTCGAGCACTATGGCGACAAACTCTTGCGGCGCGCAACTCGGCTGACGCTGAAATAGTGACATCGCCGCGACAACACCGCGGTCCTATGTCAAAATGTCAACATTGACAACGCCAAAGGGGGGAGCAAGCCTTTGCGCGAGACCCTCGCGCAATCAAAGTGAAGTTTCAGCGTGAACCGAGCGCGAGTTTGTCGTTATCGTGCTAGAGCTGCTGCTAGGTCCATTTTCACCAAACATAAGACCAATAGTTAACCCGCTAATAAAACAAAATGAGAATTAGTAGCCAATCAAACAAAAAGAGAAAAAAAAAATTTTTTTTGTCATTGTCAAATCTTTTGTCATTGTGCGATTGTCAAATCGCGGGATAGTTGCTAACCGTGGTCGGTTTGGTGAACATTTGTCCAAATATCTCAAAACTGAAATAATAGGTCTTTACCTATGAAATTGCCGATTTTTCTGAAGCTTTATTTTATTCATAATTTATTTGATTGAACAGCTATTACTAAAAATTTTCTTTTTATTTAAAACCTTGGCCAAATAACGGAGATATTGAGTTAAATTAATACATATTTACTTTAGATTTATTCTCTGAAAAAGAAGCTCAAATATAGCTCGTTTCATCCGTTGTCCGTTTCGTTGCTTATTTTTGCTATACCGTTGTTACAGTTACAACTTTCAATAAAGTAAGTATGATGAAAATTAACTTAATGTTGTCCAAACCTTCCTACAAAATTTTGTTATATTTGGATTTCGCATTCCCGAGAAAAATCCAAAAACGTTAGTATGGAAAATTCAGTTTTCCAAAAATATTGTATGAAAAACGGCAATTTCATAGGTAAAGACCTATTAAAACAAAATCTAATTTATTCCATAGTTAAACTTAGCAGGCCCAAACTAGAGAGAAGTTTAATAAGAAACTCACTGTGATATGTACAAGGTTTAGGTAGTTACGAAGTTAGTTCTATAAATTAAAATAGTTGTTGAAGCTATTCACTTGAAACGGTGTGCCAAGCTAAAAGGGTATATTCAGAAATAAAATAATGTTTATTTAAGTATTTTTTGGGATTTTATTCAAGAAAAGTAAACTCTTAATATGTTAAGTCTTGTTTTCAGAAAAAGGAAAGTATAATTTTTTTTAATAACACAAGAATATTGAAAGAGATGCAGTTTTCTCACATTATTTTATTTCGGAAACCCCTACCATGTCTTAAAATATTAAATAAATATCAATACAGTAGGTACATACTTAAAATATTTAATTTATAATAATAATAACGTTTACATAATTAAAGCTAACATTCAATTTAAAGCTTGACATCGACTTACATACATAAAAATACAAAATTATTGTTTTTTTAAAATAACGTTTTCTTTTAACTTTAAAAAATATCCGAAAAAATAAATTTTACTTCGTAATAAGTATTTAAATGTATTATTTTTCATGAAACTGCGTTTCTTGTTAAACATATTTAAATACCGTTCCTAATTTTATTGTACTTTTTTGAGTACTTTACAATATAATATTAGAGACTTATTATTATTTTCCAAATTGTTAGGAATATCAGCAACAATGTGTTAAATAAAAATAATAAGATGAGTAGTACTTACATAATTTTAAACAGTTCAAACACATCTATTGTATATGTATAGAAATTAACATTTTAAATATAATTCATATTTAGACACTAGTCGGTTAGCCACGGAGTGAAATAATTATTTCAACAATAATAATTATTAAATGTTTAACACAGCTACATTTTTCATAACTCTGAAGATGTTTTTAGTATGCGCAATGAATTTGTGAATCTATCAGCCTAATTTACAACAATGAATTCTTACAATGATTTCGACAACATTAAGCAACATTTAAGATTACACCAACGTACAAAAATCTAATCTAATGTAGAATGGACATCTAGCGAATGGACCTCCGTACCTATTTAATATTGTCCATCATTGTGCATTTCAAACTGTCAATTAGAGCTATTATGTTGGCACTATTTAGCCATCCAAATGAATCAAATAGAAAAGTTCTAAATATAAAAGTCTGGGAGTAGTTGTCATTGATTTGGATTTAAAACTATAAAACATTTATTTTTAAATAAGATTTTGAAGTACAAATTTTTGCGAATATTATTAAGTTTTTATACCTTGAACCTGGCTTAAAGGACCAGAAAACGGTCACATAAAAGGACCAGGAAAACCAAATTTATAAAGTTATTAATTTAGAATTTCTTTGCCAAAACTATTTTATACAGAATATTAATGGTTAAGACATAAAAGTTGTACCAAACCAACTGACTAAATCTTAACAACATGGTCACATTACCCTCTCTGCAATCGGGAGGTAAGCTTTGAATTGAAAACTTAATCAAATTAACAAGTAAGCCTCGACATTTAAAGTTAAAACTCTAGAACTTTGGTCCTAAAAATAAATTTTATAACAAAAATTCCGCCATTGTTAAAATTATGCAGGTACAGACAAACATCGAAACTTCTAGCTATAATAATATTTTTAGTTTGATATCTAGAAAAAAAAACACTTATTTTCGCTACAAAATATAAAATTGTTTTGACAGTTAGCAGCTGTAAATGTTGGCTTTTAAACTTAAGTATATATTTTATTTTCAGGTGATGACGATCTCGTAATGAGCGCTTCATCTTAAAAAAATTTTTTTCCTCACATTACCTTTTTTTAAATTTATCACAGGCTTCTTTTGACGCTCTGGTGATGGGTCCTTGCACCTTTACATAATAGAAAATAAATTATCAATTGTGTTTACACAAAACCAATATCTTGATATTTTAAGCAATTTATTTAAGAACTTTGTTCCATTTTTTTTACAATTACTTCCAAAACGGATTTAATTTTAGGCGTTTTTATTTAGATTACACTCACTATTATTTCCTTAGTATTTTTTTTATAGTACACCTTTACTTAAGAAAGACACAACTTACATAATACTAGCAATATTTTTCGCAATGTTAATTTTATTGTTTCTTAGACGCATCAAATGTCTCAAGTAACTTGTCAAAATTTTAATTTGGTCACACTTTGCCAAGTCTACCAACACGCAGAAGTTGATACGATATGGAATCACTGTTTAGAAAGACTGTTCAGTTCGCGCGTTTTTTGACGGCATAGTTTGCTGTTTGAAGTCCTAATTTTTTGAAGAGCATTCTGGAAAGTTCTGCAGTGGAGTCGGGTCTAGAAGGGCGGTGGGCGCCTAGCAGTCATGCGGCCACCGCGAAGGGTGGCCGGCCACGGATCACATAACGCAGCAACTCTTCGCCCGCCCCTTCAGCTCGGCTTTCAAGTCGCGTTTGCTCTTGCTTCGGCCAACCTGTTTTTGCTGTAAAGAAAAATACATTTAGATCTGATACAATAATAAGTCCTACACTAACGACCTAGTCCGATTAGACCTTTAATCAATGAATTATTTATTGCGAAAAATTTTTCAACTTATCTTTGCACTAAAATGTTAACATAATGCGTTTGCCAATTACAAGATTTTACATTGCATTGGTCTGTTCTTGAGCTATGAGGCTTTACATTTTTTTTAGAACTTAAACCCGAACCGTAACGTTGCGGCCAAACCGTAACGTTGCTTACAGGGCCCAATGTAAGCAACGTTACGGTTTGGCCGCAACTCAGAGCAACGGCGAGCCGAGGTTGTGGCAGCGACTGTCCGTTTCCCCTGGTAGTTAATTGCTTATTAAAAACAAATTGGCGCTACACTAAGATTTCCCTTGTGTCGTGGTCCTTTGTGTATGTACCACACAAAAACAGACACGAAGACCCATGAGCCCATGGGCCCATTACTAGATAAGTGGTCATGACCCAAGAACGAAAATCTGCTTTTTACTAAATCATTTGCTCTGACTGGGAACCAAGAGGCAGCACCACTACTATTTGATCAAACACATTTTTGGTCACTGTTAGTCATAGTAGCCAACCTGTTGTTTCATCTGTTGCTTGTTCAGCTTGCCTAACGCAGCCAGCGCTGCCACTTCGAAGGCGTCCTTCACTCCCTTGCTGGAGGCTCGGGCTGAGGTCTCCACGTACGTCGAAGCCCCCAACTGCCTCGCTACTGATAATGCCTGTGGGTATAAAGGAATTATTATAAATCTCTGAAAAGACACGCTCTGTTACAGAAACTTACATTAAAACACATTATGTCTTTGCAGCCATGGTTTCCAGAATCATATGTGAGTGGTAAAACAAAAAAGAGTAGTTGTTGGTTGACCCTAATTGTATCATTTGTAGTTGGCGACTGTTACAATAAACGGGTAGGTATAGAATTAGCGTCGGTGTGAGGAAGGACAGGATTAGTGGAACTATCTAAACTAATGTCCATGAACTGAATTGACTCATCAACATACAAATTACGTTGACATAGTTTTTGTAGAGCTCGTCGCCTAGTGGAGCTTGCTGATCTGAACATTCTGAACCGATCAGTGAAGTTATGCAATCTATACACCACCATGCTAGTTTCAAAGCATTTGTGGTGCGGTTCCCGACGTTCATGCTGGAGACCGTCATGAAGGAGAGCTTTTGGCCGGAGGGCGTGGTGTTCCGCCGTTTCCGAGGGAGATTCCCGGTTGCAGACACCCCCGGAAAAACACCCGGGAAATAGTGTTAGTTTTATTTTATTTTGTTTAATTATAATTTATATGTATGTTAGTCTGTAAGGTATTTATCTATGGGTCTTAGATGCCTGATAATAAATGATTTTATTATTATTATTATTATTATACAGCAGGGAACCTGATGGTTGACCAAAGTGGCCATTTATCACTAGCGTTTCCGTGCTTCGTGCATCGGTCCCGGCTGTTGTCGATTGACTACAGTCGTTTAACGAAGTCAGAGGCGGTTTGAAAGCTTTGACATCAGGGTTTTTCAAGTTCGCCACACACTTGATTATTCCAACACGCTAAAGACAAAGAACAGGGCGGCAATTCCACTTACCAATGCGGTGGAATGATAATTGTGACCACTTCATCCATTCAGGTGGCGAAATTAGAACTATCTTAACCACATACTTATTTTTATTTATTTATTAAAAGATGGGTTAACTCTTGACCTCAATCTTGACCAAGGTCATAGATGAGGTCTACGATGGAGCGAGGTAACCCAAAAACTGCCAATTAAGGCACTGGTACTCCCACGCACCGAAGGAACACAGCAAGCTGTTTGGACGGACGGATACATTTGTCGATAGCTACCTTGACAGCGAGTGCCACTGCTAACTGAATGTTATGTTGTTAGGTAGTGAGCAACTTAACGTACAGTTGGCGATGGCGCTGCTAGGCGGGGCTGTTGTCATTAAGGGATGAGGTTCGATAGTTGTGAATTTTTATTTTATTTATTAGGTTACCAACGGAGTGCACACCACCACATTCAAGTACATCAAACATTTTAAACACAAAAAACTCAATGCCACTCCAATTATAGGTAACTTACGGCTAGCTTAAAATTAAAATTAAGTTGTAAGATCAATACAGATAACTAACTACTCAATCAAAATTTAAACACAAAAAAAAATCAAAAGCAAAAAACTAAACAAATAATCGGAATCATTTAAACATGCGATAGCCCAAATAAACAAAAAAGATCTTCTATTAGATATATGTATATGTATTTATGTTATTTGTTGTGAGTGGAAAGCAGATCAAGAACCGCTTTCTTAAAACTATTCAGCCCAAGAAAGGAAATATATCGATATCATTGTTTTCCTTAAACATTTTATTGAACTTTCTAATTATGCAGTTGAGTGGTGCGTAGTGTCCAAGATTCGAGAGATACTGCCACCTGAATGAATAAAATGACGACCATTTTCATCCAACCGCTATCGAGACGCCATTGCTTAGTGGAATAGACAACCAGGCAGAGAGAGGGCTAACCACACAGTCATTGTGGCTGATACTAACCTCTTCACTAGTAACAGGATGACTCTTCATCTTGGAGAGGATCGTGAGGGTCTCCTTATCATGCCTGAGGTCCGCCTTGCAGCCGCAGAGCAGGACAGGTGCTGTACTGCCCCCGTGGGTCCGGACCTCCCTGTACCACTGGAATTATAGGTTTGGTCATTAAACAATTTGTTTTAATAAGCCTCGCTTTTATATATTATAAAGAATTATGATCAAATATCGCAAGGAACCCTCTCGATTACGTCGTTTCCAAAAAAAACCGCATCAAAATCGGTTCGTTCGTTCAGGAGCTACGATGTCACAGGCAGAAACACAAACACACACGTCCAACTTATATGTTCATTACATACATACACTCACGCCTATAAAATCCCTATCGGGGTAGGCAGAGCATCAGTGGTCTTAAAACCACTTGATGCCACGTTTTACATAATTTCGGAGGGTTATATGACTTATCTTATAACACCCCTCTTTTTTTGTCGGGGCATAAGAATAAATAATAATTTACGTAGAATGGAAACTCCCGCTCCAGACGCACTCAAGGTCACGATATTATTAGCCTACCGTCTGGGGGATGACTAAGTCATACCACTCAGTCGGGCTGTCACCGCCGGCGTCGCCGCACGCGCGTTTGTTGTTCCGAATGCAAATTTACAATGAAGCCCAAACCACGTTATTGTAGTGCGTTTGGATGTACACATAATTCAAATTCGATGCCACACTGTGGGTGAAACTGCAGGGCAGAAAGCTAGTATCTTATATTTAGAAAAATTAGAGTAAAATAATGATTTTAAAGTAAAGAAAAACTTATATATTAGCGATAGCATCTTTAGGCGTAAGAAATAATATAACAGTAAGCAACCCTAGCAATACGGCTAGACGACAGCGCGGGGCGTCGCGAGGCGAGGTAGGTATATGTATAAATGGCGGCTTTTGGGACTCGGTCAAAGGAATTTCCATTCTACGTAAGGTATTATTTATTCTTATGGTCGGAGGTCAAAAAAATTGAAATAGTAACAGTTTTTTTTATATGAGAGGGTTATACAGGTATACTAAAAAGTGGATACCTTAGCCGCAGCATTGTGTAAGGAGTCTGGCTCAGCCACATTGAAGCAAAGCATAAACACTTTGGCGTCTTGGTATGCTAGGGGTCGCACTGTGTCGTATGCTGGGGTCCCTGTTGACAAAAAAGTACAAATAAAATAAAATATCTTTATTCGCTGAAATGTGGTAAATACAGTTGTACATTTCACATTATTTTGTTCGCACATTCAAGCTGTCACCAGCAGTCAAAATGAAACGGTCAGTCCAATAGGGAAATATGATTGAAAATATATACATACGCTCAGGCCCATAATGCCTAGCGGGGTAGGCAGAGCACCAGTGGTTCTAGAACCATTAAGATGCCACATTTGACACAAACTGTGAGGGTTATCAGATGGAACAAATTTCAGGTTGCACCGTCGCGCGCTTGTTCACGCCGCGTACGATACAAATCTTGCACACACATGTGCAAAAATCGCGCGAGGGTATAATGGTGAGAGGTGGTCAGCCTTTCGCTCATTATACAGCAAACCTCTCGTATCCCTCTTACAGACTTTTACTGTATACTCTTCTCGTAGGTAGCTGTGCCAGCTAGTTGTGCCATTCATAGTTTTTCTTTCACTCCCAGTCCAGCATGGAAGTATAAAAAATAAATGCCACCACAGAATATTTTAAAATACACACATCAACACGGTCTAGGGATATTGCACGATTTTTCGTACAAAAGAGGTCTGTTTGAGAAGCTATAAAAGCATACTCTAGATAATTGATTCCCAAAGTGGTCCAGGTGGACCCCTCGACAGGGGTCTACGTTGGCGCGACTAAAAAATAGGGGTTCACAATTCGTAAGGGGTCCACAAAAATGTATCTGGCTTTGATAGTGAAAAACTAAAATGTTGGCTTGCCTTCTAAATAAAATAAATGAGAATTGATAGGTTCCTTGTGCTGTGAGTAAATTTCAAAAAAGAAAGTTGTATGAAATCACTTTTATGATTGGCCAACTTCACGTATACTTTTTTGACATCCACTCACAGCATAATCAATCAATTTATTAACAAATCAATTCTCGCTTTTTTTTCGAAAACTTAATTTGTGGTTGGAAATCAGTCGCAACGCAAATTTCCATAGTAAGGTAGATGTAATCTTGACATTTGTTGTCGATTTTCGGGAATATGGTTGAAATGCAGCCGCAGGGGTCCACCAGAAAATTTTGAAAGTGGTTTATGAAAAAAAAAAGTTTGGGAACCTCTGCTCTAGATACATGGTACGCTATAATTTTCAGGCGAGCAACTGCTAAACCTGAATTTTCAATTCTAGTCAATAAATTTTGTTTTACTTGAAATTTGCGAAAACGTGACGAATAATATTCCCCTAGGAATCGTATGAAATTGTTTTTAAAAAAAATTGAGTTCTCCTGTGCTCACTCTAAGGAGTGGATTTTTTTAACATTTCAATCTATGTACAGACAGCAGCACGTCAGGTTATCAAATTTGATGTGCTGCCGTGTGTATCTCGGGGAAAGTTGTTCTGTATAGTCGTCAAGGTGAACATGTGTAGTCTGATGTGTGGTCGTGTGTACATAGCGAACTATAACCCCGTTGTCGATAAGGTGCGAGAATCCACGTAGGTGTTCATAGTGTTTTATTTTGTATGGATAACCTCAGCTGACCTGTGTGGATAGTTAGTGTGGAGAAGACTTTTTTATTTAAATAATAAGGTTCAACCAAAACCGTTTATATCGACATTGCTTAAAGGTCCCTGCATTGCTGCTTACTTAACATTGGTCTCTGTAATACTTCCTTGTATTAAGATTAAGTTATTTCTTTATAGTGAAGGCATAATCAAGTATGTGGTGAACTTGAATAACCCTGGTGTCAGAGTTTTAAAACCGCCAAATGGCCTCTGACTTGTTTTAACGACTGTACTCAATCGAAAACAGTCGGGACCGACGGATTAACGACGAGGTAAAGAAACGCTCGAAATATATTGCCACTTTGGTCACCCATCAGGTTCTTGACGGGTGACCAAGTGGCAATACGTTGCTTAACCTTACCGATCGGTTCAGATCAGCATGCGCCACTGGGCTACGAGCGTTAGATAAGTTAGTAAGTATTTAAGTTTAGTATTTCAGTGAGTAGGTGAGTTGGGTAAGTCACCTACTCACTGAAATACTAAACTTACAACTACATCTAGGTCCTGACGTAACTACATCTAGGTCCTGACAGAAGATCAGCGCTGTAGTCTTTGTCTGCAGCATAATGCTGAGTCAGCGCCTCTTCACTCCTGTGACACTCAGTGTCGACTGATTCTTACTATTTTTAATTTTGTTTTTATTTTTTAACTTTTTCTTATTGCTTTGTTTATGTGTTTTGATGTATGTTATTGGAGTGAATAAAGCTGTTATCTATCTATCTATCTATCTAAGTATTTTAAATAAATAAACGCTGTATGGATATGGAAGAGCCCGGCCTTCTAGCACAGGTGTTTTTACACTTAAAAGAAGGTCACAATTACTACATAAAATTTATTTTCAACAATCGTAATCTTTCGGACTGTCCCTTCGCAGTAGTTATAAGGAGATAATTTTATACACGTACCTAGTATGTTATTTCGATTTTGGGTAAGGCCCCTCCCCCCCATACAATGATAGAATGAAGCGAAACGGGTAGCAGTAATTTACAAAATAAAACCTACTTAGGTATATGGTAAATTTTATGCTTCAAATATTGGGAATGCAGAGAGGAAGGAATAAATATTGATTTTTAAACGACTGATAAAATGGGGAGGTTCTCTACTCCACTGTATGTTATTTTTCTTGTATGTGTGTTACACAAATTAATTTTAATGGTTTTTTTAATGGTATGTAATACTTCAGAGAGGGTCCCGTATACATTTTATCGAAATTGATTCAGCGCTTTTTGAAAAGATCAACAAAAACAAAAAAATTATACATATTACATACATATGACGTTTTGATTTATGGTTTCCTTCGGCAGTTCGTATTGAATATGTTTTATTGTAACGATTGTTATGTTGAATAAATTATTTACTGTTTCCAAATAGTGACATCATTCATGTTTATGGAAGCAATTTACACTACTTCCTCTTTTGAAATATTTGCATAATCTTATTTCCTTGAATAAGATTTTCCTTGTCAGAAAACTCCGGAATTCAGATTCAGGAAACGATCGCGCCACCATTTTCTTTTATGGTCTAAAGCTTTTAACAACTTATTTACTTTTCACCGTAGAAGTCATTCCAGAGATATTGAACTTGACTTCATGAGAATGTAAGTATAATGCTCATTTACGAGAAGTTCGGGTACCTTATGTTTACATTTGCCTAAGTGAAATTGCTTATTAGCAAGAAAAGGCGCCTTATTGTGCACATAAGGCGAACTATTTAATATTGCTCTTTCATTTTTTGGTGTGAATAATATCACGTGACACAATTTTTGTAGCAAAACCTTTCTTATTGTTACCCGTTTTTGTCGGTTCCACGTTTGTTTCTCCTTCATCATCTCTATAATCTTCTCCAAACCAACTGCAGGCCGAGTACGATAGTGACAGCGCCGCGACAACCTAAAACCTATGTCAAAATGTCAACATTGACAACGCCTTAGGGCGAGCAAGCCTTTGCGCGGGACCCTCTCGCAATCAAAGTGAAGTTTCAGCGTGAGCCGAGCGCGAGTTTGTTGTTATCGTGCTAGAGCTGCTGTCCTGTAGAAACCCCTTCAGGAATAAGTCTGTTTTTTACCGTTTCTGTGATTGTTTGCAATAAAGAGTTTGCATATACAAATTACACACTCACGTGTGTCCGTAGTAAAGAGGACAGCTCATCAGGATACTCCATTTTCAGTTTTTTTTTCATCATAAGATGGGTTAACTCTTGACCTCAATCTTGACCATAAGGTCAAAGATGAGGTCGACGATGGAGCGAGTTAACCCAGAAAATGCCTATAAAGGCACTGGTACTCCCGCGCACCGACGGAACACAGCAAGCTGTTTGGCGTCGGACTTCGGTAGGAGGGTGGTCGCGAACCAGACGGCCCTTTACAGAGCCTACCACACCGCATGAGACCATAGGACGACACCTCAGATTCAGAAAAAAATGAAGTGTCGTTGCCTGGGATGGATTACCAGGAGGCAGGTCTCATTTGTGTTTCCTTAGTCGCCTCTTACGATACCCACGGAAAGAGATGGGGTGGTGTTATTCTCACCCGATCACCACACGGTTAAAGTTAAAAAACGCTCTAATCACAACAGCACCTGAGTTGCGGCTGTCCGTACATAAGTCTACCACAAAAAAGCCGTTTCCATAACACTTAGCCGCGCTGATACGTGTACAGGATGTTTATTTTCGGAGCTGCGGTTGCCGGAAGGTAAACAATGGAAATCTTTTCCTCGCACCCTCCATAACCTCTATTTACGGGCGATTAGGGTTGTATTGACTGTAAGTTCGTGTTTATTGTACAGAAACGGGAAGTGAATTTAGGTTAGATTAGAAATGTGGGTTCACAGGAATGTTTTAAATACTCGATAGTATGAGTATAAACAGGTAGGTAGGTCTGTATTATTTTTATTTGTTTGGAAAAGAAGATAGGTAGTAAAACAATTATGGAAACGTCAAAAAACAATTATTTTAATTTCGCAAGGGCATGTACACACATCAAAAAAAGTTTGCGATCACTTGGAAAAGTGCTAATATTTTTTATAGTAGAAGAATAAAACTTAATCACTTTTTATCTTTTGATTCCTTATTTAAAAATATGAAATTTAAATATAAAATAATTTCGTAATTCAAATGTTTTTTCATTTAAAAAGACAATCAACCCTTGCTTGCTTTCATTCAGAAATCTGACATAGTCGCAACTTATCAATATTTTCAATTTATTCAAAAAAAATTAAGTTGGTAACGATGCCGAGAGGATTAACTGCAGTTTTACGAGCCAGAATTCTAACTTTAAGTGGAGAAGGCTATTCCACGAGGGAAATATCACGCAGAGTTCATGTATCCCAATCCTGCGTGGTGACCACGTTGGAGAGGTATCAGGGCATGGAAGATTTAGCTGATCGACCTCGCAGTGGTCGCCCAACTGTTCTTACTGCAGTTCAGAAGCGATATATCAGATTACTGGCTGCCCGTGACCCAACAATGAACGCTACTAAAATGAAAGCAGAGCTGCGAGCTGCCACCGGCCGTGAAGTTAGCACCCAAACGATTAGAAATTGCTTACACCAAGCTGGATTACGAGCAAGGAGATCCTGGCGAGCACCTCTGAACTCACAGCAACGGAAGCGGCGCAGATTGCAATGGGCTAGGCTCCGTCAAAATGAAGAAATTGAGGACGAAAGCATCTGGCAGAACTGCTTCTTCGTTGACGAAACGCGGATCAGTACACATCCAGATAACCGACGTGTCCGTGTCTGGAGAAGACCTGGCGACTCTGAAAGGCAGAGAACTGCCACTGGAACCGTTCAGCAGGGCGGGAAATCAGTGTCCTTTTGGGCCGGGATAATGATTGGGGCTAGGACGCCCTTAATCCCGTATCAAGGCACCATGACCGGAGCCATGTACAAAACGATTGCAATCGATGGATACGTCAGACCATTCCGCATCAACCACGGGCGCCAATTCATAATGGTAGATGATAATGCGCCCGCACATCGAAACGGACGTGTTGATGCTGCTCTCCAGCAATACGACATCACCAGGTTAGACTGGCCTGCCGGCTCGCCTGACTTAAACCCGATCGAGCATGCGTGGGATGCTCTTAAGCGAGCTGTTTGGAACCGTCAGCCACCTCCGCGAACAGTGTCAGAAATCAGGGCAGCTGCTATTGAAGAGTGGGACAGGTTACCACAAGAAATGCTAGATAACTTAATTCTTAGCATGCCCAGAAGGGTTTCCGCATGTGTGCGAGCCAGGGGAGGAGTCATTTTATACTAACTATTAATTTTTTCGTAATAAATTTTGTTTGTTTTTTCATTAATTCAAATTTTTCATTACATTACATTTAAGCCAAAATTGCATTTCCTAGCTTTTGTTAATAAAAAGTAAATAATTAATAATGATTCTTTTATTTACTTAGTGCATTTTCATTATAAAATCATAAAACGTAAACAGTTTCTTTAAATAATTTATATTTTAAAGAATACACCTGATGTTGCTACTGATCGTAAACTTTTTTTGATGTGTGTATACAGGTTGAAAAAGAACCTCCTAGCTTTATTGAAAATCCTGAACCAGTATCACTTACTGAACACTTTTTTTTTTGGAGGGGGTTTTTTTTTTTTCCTAAACATAGACACCACTCGCGCGCACTCCCCGAGCGCTACCCGCACCCCTCGCGTGCCTGGTGTAGGAGTAATGTCTACGTTTAGGCAAAAAATGAACTATTCCCATTGACAAAATATTAAAAAAAAAATTTTTTTATATAAATGTGTTCTTTGAGTGATACTGGTTCAGGATTTGGAATATAGCTAGGAGGTTCTTTTTCACCCAGTATAATTAATAATTATCTACGTTAAAAACAGCGATTGATCAAGAGTGCTGACCGCCCTAGGCTAATTACGAGGACGCGCCTCCGCCAGTTATCCTTTAATCTGCATGACATTTAACCTTAGGGTGGCAAACCATTTTTTAAGCAGACCGTACATAAAGGCAAAGTACCTCACACATTATAAGATATAATGTATGTAAGTAAGTAGTAGGGTAGATGCAATGATACTAGATTAGTGCATGCAAAGAAACGATTTTCCTCGCGCCCTAGGCTGCAGACTAATTAGCCTAAGGGTTAATCAGGGCCTGGTTAAAAATGTATGAATATGGTCTTCAATCCTAACAATGCATATTAGCAGATAATCACAAACAAAATGACGTTTTAATTTGTATTTTGTTTTTGTTGATTTTTTTAAAAAGCGCTGAATTAATTTCGATAAAATATGTGACCACCTCATTCAGGAGTATAGCAGTTACGAACAAAAAAGGGATCGGCCAACAATTGGTGGAAAAAAAACAATTTAAAAAGAGCCGAATCGAGAACCTCCTATTTTTTGAAGTCGGT
Source organism: Aproaerema taeniolella (assembly GCA_949987775.1). Lineage (NCBI taxonomy): Eukaryota > Metazoa > Arthropoda > Insecta > Lepidoptera > Gelechiidae > Aproaerema > Aproaerema taeniolella. The sequence continues at coordinate 3,072,554 of OX465257.1, forward strand.
TGAAAATTAAGAAGTTTATGTGAAGATATTTGAAGTAGTGAGGGCAATGAATGCCTGCTATAAACAAAACCTTTAATTACACAAAGTTGTCTTCTCTGCTATCATATTGTGATAAAATAAGTACCAAACAACGAATTAATATTTCTCCAAAAAATAAAATAAAAGTGTACTGCCGAAACCCGGGATTGAACCGGGGACCTTTAGATCTTCAGTCTAACGCTCTCCCAACTGAGCTATTTCGGCTGATGCGTAACGGTGCGAAATTACGATACACAAGCCGTAGTGACCTCGATAATGCTGTTTCTGAAGTTTTCCGACAGATGGCGCTTTTTTTACGAATTTTTATTTAGAGTTTGTGTTTGATAAAAGTTTATACTGAATGTCATAACTACATAGGGAATGTTGGTTATGTTATCATATCAATAAATTATATCATACTACATCTATAGGTATATCTATATCTAATACTATAGGTATTTATAAAGAGGAAAGATTTAATTGTTTGTTTGTATTCAATAGGCTCCGAAACTACTGGAACGATTTGAAAAATTCTTTCACCATTAGAAAGCTACATTATCCCCAATGGACATATGCTACATAATTTTCCCGAATTCCCACGGGAACGTAGTCCCGGGCAGGAAGCTAGTCATATCTTCCTGCCCGGCAGGATGCAAACAGTTGTGTGTGTGGGCACATTGCTACTTATGCATAAGATTTTAACCAACTAATAATAACCTCTTGCCCTTCAGATAGGCCTACTAATAATAATTATTAATGCTCAATAAATTCAAACCCACGGCTTAAACTAATAGTTCTAAAGGTTCATATTATAATGTTTTGACACTAAAATGGTAGGCGTGGGTGTGAGAAACCTAATCCAAAAGAACCTTTTCATAGCTGGCTAAAAAGGCATATTATGTAATAATAATAAGGCATATTACATAATAGGTTCGTTTAGCTTAATGGTCCGGTGGTCTAAAGTTTTTTTTTAAATTGTGAAATGGGTTAATTCTTGACCTCAATCTTGACCAAGGTCGACGATGGAGCGAATTAACAAAGTAAAAGCCTACTGGTACTCCCACGCACCGATGGAACAGGAGGATGGTCGCGTAACAAACGGCTCTTTACAGAGCCTACCACACCACATTTAGAACATAAGACGCCACCTCAGATTCAGAACAAACATAGGTTGCGTTGCCTAGGATTGATTAATAAGAGACAGGTCTCATTAATTTGTGTTTTCTTGGCCGCCTCTTACGACACCCACGGAAAGAGATGGGGTGGTGTTATTCTCAACCGATCACCACACGGTAAATGTGTAAGCGATTGGTATCAAGTTCGGCCCCTAGTGCCGCCCGCCATGTAGAAATGACTCCTTTCCTGAGTTATGTAATTAAATTAGGTGCTCACTAAGAAAACATCGTGAAGAAACCTGCACATTCAGGAGGCAGAAACCGGTCAGGTTCCTCTATTAACCCTATAACGGGGTCACGGAGGCCAAATGGCAATCGCTCCACTGTAACGACTTGACAACGGCACTAAGCTCTAGAAAGATGAATTTAAGTAGATATGTTTGTCCTCTATGCACTTCTAAACTAGTGAACTGATTATGATGAAACTTTGGTGAGTTATTCTGCATACTCCCACGAAGGTTTCTAGCACAAAAAAGGTAAAAAAAAACTGAAAATGAAGTCGCTGGGATTGGCTAGTAGGTACTTTTTATTATTATTATTATAAGATGGGTTAACTCTTGACCTCAATCTTGACCATAAGGTCAAAGACGAGGTCGACGATGGAGCGAGTTAACCCAGAAAATGCCTATAAAGGCACTGGTACTCCCACGCACCGACGGAACACAGATGTTCTTTACTTTTAAATAAAAATGTCCTTTTTTTTGAGAAAGTTATAGTGTGATACTGCCCGTAGAGGGGTAACATTTTCAGTTTGGTTTGAGGAGGTGCTCTTGCAGTTTTAAGAACAAATAAACGAATTTCTTTAGATTGTTTGCTAATATGAGTTTAGATAAAAATCTTAATAAAATTCGTCATTTTATGCACAAACAATGTAACTTTTTATTTACACCTACGCGTTATTTTCAAAAACTTTTTAATTTTTTTTTTGCTTACCACGATAGGGAATGTAGGCGTATCAAATGTAAAAACATAGTTATGTATTTTTGTAGGTCAGTTCGTAATCTGCAACACTAATGTGTGTTTAATCACATATATATGCTACTTTACGCAACTAATTGCGTAATCCTAACCAAAAACTAACGAGGGATCTAAATACGTATTTAATTAACGGATAACGATGTGTTAATGGGTGAATATTGAATATTTATGACATTAAATTAAAAATAAACATATTGTAATGCCGTAGACACAGCTGTGCACATAAAAGTCGAGCTGAAAGAAAATACTAGGTCTTTACCTATAAAATGGGCGATATCTTCTCAAGCTTTATTTTCTTCATAATTTATTTGATTGAACAGGGCTTAACAAAACTGTTTTTTATTTAAAAACTTGGTCATATAACTTAGAGTTTCAGTGAAATTAACACATTCTCACTTTAGATTTATTTACTAAATACGAAGCTCAAAACATGGCTTGTTTACTGTATTGCCCGTTTCAGTGCTTATTTTTGCTGTACCTTTGTTATAAGTTATTTTAAAAAATTATAATGTTTTCCAAATCTTCCCACAAAATTTTGTTAAATTTAGATTTTGTATTTCTGAGAAAAATCCAACAACGTTAGATGAAAAAATGAGTTTTCAAAATATATTTTATGGAAAACGCCAATTTATGGAAAACGTCCTATTATTAGTCTTTTTAATCGAACTACCTTCCTACAAAATTAAGAATGGCTATTTAAAATTAATAATGGGTTCGCTCTTGACCACAATATATTAAAAGGGAAAATATGCAGTCGAGTTTTAGCAAGCCCACCCAGAAGAAACCTATTCACTCGAACTTTAAAGAGATTCGGGTTATATGAACTCGGAAATATAGACGCGGGGCAGGAAATCCCATTTCTACAGGGTGACTTTAAATTAGATAAACAATTTTTGGAGTCGATTCTTCCCAGGAAACTGAACAACTATCCTCTACAGACCTATTTGAAAATTTTAAAAAAATATATAAGGAGTAGCCACAGCTCTATTAGAAAACAAATAAAGAAAAACGAAGTCCTGGGCATACTCTACTTTTTATAAGCAGCATATATGCTTATAAATAAGTAGAGGCTTACACTCAGCATGATATCGAGATCAGAAGGAATCATCGACACTGATTTCCAGTAACATCATGATACCTAGATAACATTGATATTCCCGTTGCGTCATATCATATGATATTCAATACAACTGAGAACAGTTGGTACATATGCAAATGTGCATTCAGTCATCCAGGATGTTTATGCACTTGCAAACAAGTTTATGGGGAAAGTTTTTATGACAGTTTAGCTACTTTTACTGGTAATTTAATGATTAGATTACGCCACACGTGAAGTAAGTAAGCTTCGTGTGCCGAACAAACTTAAAATCCCACATTTTATGAGTTTTCCTTGTATAGTTGGTAATAACCCAGGTACCTACTTGGGTTAGGATTCCAACAAATAATAAATATACTCAAACTTATGAACAAACTCTGCATTTTACACTTACTTACAATGATGATGACTTAAATGGTTCAGTCCCTTTCCTGTTGCTTCTACCCTCAGTCCTGGTTCAGTCTGGTTGGTTCTACCCTGGTTCAGTCCTTGTCCAGACGCATCGCACGGTATCACCCTTACCTTGTCGAGGTTCTTTGGATCCGTACTCAGCGCTTCTCTTCATTTTTTATATATTAGGCCGTGTGGTGATCGGTTGAGAATAACACTACCCCATCTCTTTCCGTGGGTGTCGTAAGGGGCGACTAAGGAAACACAAATGAGACCTGCCTCCTAGTAATCCATCCCAGGCAACGACACTTCATTTTTTCTGAATCTGAGGTGTCGTCCTATGGTCTCATGCGGTGTGGTAGGCTCTGTAAAGGGTCGTCTGGTTCGCGACCACCCTCCTACCGAAGTCCGACGCCAAACAGCTTGCTGTGTTCCGTCGGTGCGTGGGAGTACCAGTGCCTTTATAGGCATTTTCTGGGTTAACTCGCTCCATCGTCGACCTCATGTTTGACCTTATGGTCAAGATTGAGGTCAAGAGTTAACCCATCTTTTAATAAATAAATAATAAATATAACGCTAAGAAATGGAATGCTCTGCCTGAATCTATTTTTCTGAGCTCACATAACCCGAATCTCTTTAAAGTTCGAATGAATAGGTACGAGTATCTTCTGAGTGAGTTCGCTACATCCTCGACCGCATATTCACTTCTGGTCTAGTTTGTGGTCAAGAGCAAACCCATTCCCTAAAAAAAACCGACTCCCACGTCGTATATTATATTAAATACCTACTCATTTTATTAATATTTGCCAGGACCTTCAACGGACCCTATGGCCATCGTTCAGGAGCAAACCAGCCCAGTAACTAATCAGATTTAGTTAAAAAAATATATTAGAAAAAATCTTTTGTCCACGCTTTGACAAATGAAATATTTCAGTTAACAAATTAAGGCGTTTTAATCCAAAAAATAAAAAAGTTACATAAAAGCGAAAAAATGGAAGTAGAATGAATGTAGACCGAGTGTTTATGTTACCGTATGAATGAATGAATGATGAATGATTGGTGCGAGATAGCGTAGACAACTTTCTTTGTACTATGAATGCGTCTAATTTACACGGGTATCGATTTCAACTCTCAAAGTTACAATGTAAGAAATCAATCAAACTGTAATTAGATAGTTAAAACAAGATCAGGTACATCTGTTCACTCATATGTATAATGTTGGAGGGGTTATGTTAATGGTGCATACAGACAGATTCAAAAGCCTTTAACTTGTAGCTACATTTAATTCTTGAAAGTATGGGTTTTTATCGGTTACTCACTTTCAATCTACACTATACATATACTAATATAATAAAGAGGAAAGATTTGTATTTTTGTATGTATGTAACGAATAGGCTCCGAAACTATTGTACCGATTTCAAAAAAAAATTACCATTAGGATGCTAATATAATAAAGAGGAAAGATTTGTATTTTTGTATGTATGTAACGAATAGGCTCCGAAACTATTGTACCGATTTCAAAAAAAAATTACCATTAGGATGCTACATTATCTCGGAGTAACATAGGCTACATAATTTTCCCGAATTCCCACGGGAACGAAGTCCTGAGCGGGATGCTAGTAATATTGTAAAGAGGAGATATGTATTATTGCGTTTGTAACGAATAAACTCAAAAACTACTGAACCGATTTAAAAGCTCTTTCACCATTAGAATGCTACATTATCCCTGAGTAACGTAGGCTACATAGTTTTCCTAAATTCTCACGGGAACGAAAAGAAAAAAGCTCTTGAAAATGCAAGTATAACAATAATAATATTTTTTTATTTGTTCTCTCACACAGAATATGGTTTACAAAAATTTACTTAATCTAAGAGGTAGGTACAGTACAAATAATCTATGTGAGAGACTGGTATCTGTACTAGGGAGACCTGTGTTACAGATCACCTGCCTCTCCTGCTCCGGACCAGGTGAACACGGTAGGTACGAGGTCTTTGGATAAGTATTAACCTCTTTTCTGTGATGTCATTAAGCCCTTCCCCCCGTCATCTGTGGCAACCGGGAGCCGGTCGCTCTGCAGACAGGGGTATTCAGATTGGAATTTTCATTCAAATTGGAATTACTTTGATTTTAATTAGAATTATGCATATAAGTGATTGTAATATTAAACAGAACTAACTATTATATATGTTTTATCAATTTTTTTCTGTATTGTATTCAAATACAGCTAAACAATGAGGGTATAAAAAAAAAACAAAAAAAAAACAAAAACAAAAAGGTAGTCTGATTAAAATTGAGTAGGAAAAATTTGGTTAAGTGCTCGTATATGTGTGTGTGTGCGTATGTGTGTATGTATGTGAGTGTGTGTGCGTGTGTAGGGGTGTGTGTGTGCGTGTGTGTGCGAGTGTGTGTGTGTGTATGCGTGTGTCATGCATTTGGGATGGTTAAGATTAAGAAGAATTAAGAAGCAACCCTCAGGAGATTTTCGGTTTCCTCGTCGTTGAGTGATTTTAACTACTTTGTGACAGCCCTTTTGCAGTTAGTTTTAGTCATGGAATATATACATACATTTTTATTGATTATATTATAGAGAAATGTTCCTAAAAGCCGAAGAATCTTTTTGAAAATTCTGTTGCAGGAGTGAAAGATGGGATACAGACTTTGTATTTTAAGCGTTTGTTAGCGATACTATCTATACCGAACTTGCTTATAAATAAGTTATGAGGCGTAGAGTTATTAGAAGTAATAGAAGATGTACTTTTGAAGCTCACTGTAGGTACCTATATTATTTATTATACACCTAACACTGTCCGCAAGTGTAACCACAGACACAGTCACACAGCGCTCGGTGGTTTCATTACAGCCGACTTCACATGATATCGCTTTGTGGCAATTTATATTTAGATCCTCGGACAATAGTTGTTTATGTGGTATTCATAAGTATCATTCTACATATACTTACAATATGCATAATATTGTAATATCTTATACCTAATGTTGACATTCATATCTCTGCTATACATATTATAAAGAGGAAAGATTTGATTGTTTCTTTGTTTGTTTGCTTCGAATAGGCTCCGAAACTACAGGACCGATTTGAAAATTTCTTTCACCATTAGAATCCTACATTATCCCGGATGGACATAGGGTACATGATTTTTCCGAATTCCCACGGGAACGAAGTCCCGCGCGGGAAGCTAGTTTTCAATATTGTCAATATCTTACTGAATTTGTGTTTGCTGAAGATGCAAAAATATACGTTTTCTATGTCCATGTTTATGTCTATTTGTTGTTAACCCCCGGCAAAAAAAGAAGGGTGTCATAAGTTTGACGTGTATTCTGTGTGTCTGTTTGTGGAATCGTAGCTGCTTAACAAATATGTAGATAGCCGTTGAAAAGTTATATACAGGGTGAAAAAGAACCTCCTAGCTATATTCAAAATACTGAACCAGTATCACTCAAAGAACACATTTATGAAAAAAATAAATAGAAAAAATTTATATATTTTTTAATGGGAATTATTTGGGAAGCACGCGAGGGGTGCGGGTAGGGCTCGGGGGGTGCGCCCGAGTGGTGTCTACGTTTAGAAAAAAAAATCCCCCCACCAAAAAAAAAAAAAAGTGTGTTCAGTAAGTGATACTGGTTCAGGATTTTCAATAAAGCTAGGAGGTTCTTTTTCAACCTGTATAAGCCATGGATATTTTGAGTGATACAATATTTTTAATTTTAGATTTACATACAAACTTTTTTCTCCACCGAAAATCGAACCGTTGATTCGTCGTATTCTATAAAAAGAGCTGATTAGCTACTGCAGTTCTATAGATAAAGCCCTGTTACAGACGGACATACAAACAGACAGCGAAGCCAAATTAATGTGGCTACTACTTGTTGGGTTTGTAGCCCTAAAAAGCTGCTTTACAAGAATTCGTGGCAGCTTAGCGTGCTGGCGACTGTACCAAAGTAAGGTTACTCTGCCAAACGGTTTAAAAACCGGAATAACTCACTAACGGTTTATTAATATCCGTAACAAACATGATCAAAACCGATAACGATCCATTCATTTAGGAGCTACAATGCCACAGACAGACACACACACAGAATACTCACTTTAAACTTATAACACTCTTCTGGTTTCATCGGGGGTTAAAAAAGAAGATTATTGGCGCGGCTGGGTGGTTGTTTGTGTCTGTCTTTGTAGGTATGTGTCCTAAGAGACCCACTGATTCTATCTGTGGGCCTTTGACTGGGCGTGTGTGCCGTTGCATGAAATACGAGTAACTGTATCTTCACAGACCAAGAAGTTGGCCCAAACTGGCCTCAAATGTTGACCAACATGTACGCCAACATGGTCAAAAACAGGCAAAACGTGTAACTGTGGCCGGTATTTTTACTTCAAATAAAATCTTCTTAAACCAAAAAGTTGGCCCAAATTGGCTCAAATAATGGCCAACATGGTCGAAAACCATCGTCAGCAGGTGAACGGTGAACCCATCAGTCTTTGTAATACCAGAAAACAAATGACTACACACGGCCGTTATCTTCGGCGAGCACGCATCGATTCGCCAATTGTACAGTACACACACTGAAAAAGCAGTAGAGTAACTTGCTTTTTAGTTGGACCATTTTTATTAAAAAGTGACAAATTAAATTTTTCCATAATAAAAAACGCTACACACTCAAAGGCCCACACTAAGTAAGTATGTATAATGCTTTTCCCTGTGTCGTGGGTCCCTCGGAACATACATAAAGACATACACAAACACCCATGACCCGAGAACAAACATCTGCTTTCAACAAATATTTGCCCTGGGTTCCTGGGTTCGATTCCCGTTCTGGGAAAATGTTTGTTCTCGAGTCATGGGTGGTCGTGTCTGTCATTATGTATGTTCCAAGGGACCCACAACAAAAGGGAAAACCTTAGTGTGGGCCTTTTAGTGTCTGTAGGGTTTATTATTTTAACTTTATTTTTTAAACTTTCGCATTGAAATTTTATAGTAGGATAAAAATCATACAGAAGCCAGTGAACCTACTACTGCATGATAACGGTGTCGCGACTAATGCCGTGATAAATGGCGCACGATTTGCATACGGTGCGACAACACGCGTAGCGTATTCAGCGTACCTAACTGCTCGTATCTGATAGACAAAGAGTTCGTATCTGATAGACAAAGAGTTCGCATGGGAATAGACCATTTGGGAGTTGAAAATTAATGTGGGAGGAGAAAGCCTAAAATGTCACAAAAAACTTTCTTATAAAGTTTCATTTCTGATTTTTTAAACTTAAATCAGATTAACACTTAGGCTACATAGTTTTCCCGAATTCCCATGAGAACGAAGTCTCGGGTGGAAAATAGTGCTACTTATATTTTTGTAAATACATACTTATTATAAGTAAACTTAGTCTTTTTTTATTATTTTTTATTATGAGAAATTAATTCTTGACCTCGATCTTAACCAAAGTCATAGGTAGATCAGGTATAGAGTGAATTAACCCAGAGTACTCACAAATAAAACATTTTTTTTGTGTGTTTCTTGACCGGGTTACTATCATTATTAATAAAATAGAGTAGAATTTTATTTTATTTTATAGGACATCCAGGATGCCACTTAAAACAAGTCAATATTACACGGGATTTAAATACATACCATACATACGCATTCGTTCTTTTGACCCTACTGACTCTACGCCTATTCGCAAAGGTGCATTCTTCCCCAGAGAAGAATAGGCAATAATTATTCTTTAATTAAGTACTTGTCTAAGCTGAAAGAAGGCGGTAAGTACACCCAATTAAACAACCGTAAGGATACTATATCAGAACTGTCAAGATAAAGCCCAGAAATCCCTCGACAGAAATACCTCAAGTGCGAAAAGGTTCGAAAAACAATTACCTTAACCCTTTTTGGTCCCTAGCTCCCGTTCCATGTTCCCACGTAGAAATTAATTAATTGTCAGGACTGGCAGTACACGCTCTTACCCTTGGGATCTACAGACCTAATTAGGTCTTAGCGCTAGGGGGAATAGTACACATTTTTATGTTAGTAGTGTAGGTATTATACAAGGTGAAAAAAAAACCTCCTGGCTATATTCAAAATCCTGAACCAGTATCACTCAAAGAACATATTTATGAAAAAAAAAAACATTATTTAAATATTTTTTCAATAGGAATGGTTAATTTTTTGCCTAAACGTAGACATTACTCCTACACCAGGCACGCGAGGAGTGCAGGTAGCGCTCAGGGGGTGCATCCGAGTGGTGTCTACATTTAGGAAAAAAAAAATCCCCTCCAAAAAAATAAAATAAAAGTATTCTGTTAGTGATACTGGTTCGGGATTTTCAATAAAGCTAGGAGGTTCTTTTTCAACCTGTATTTGATCGGAATCGCAAGGTACCTATTCAAATTACTCGCTTGCAGTGTTTCCAACAAACATCGAAATGTTTGTTACATTTCACCACTTTATTTTCTATGAATTTCACGCTGACGAGTGGTTGCAGTCACTTCTTGCAAGGCGAAGATTTCAAAAATTTGAAATTTGAGAAGGCGAAGAAAACCAGCAAAAATGGGCCCCTGACCTGATAAAGCCGACTTTTGTACATTGTGTATTATTTAGTTAATGTTTTGTGTTATCTTGGTGTACAATCATCGTATAAGTAATATGGTTAAAAAAAATAAGATAGTAACAATCAATTTTGATATCTATCTTCTATCTATACATATTATAAAGAGGAAAGATTTAATTGTTTGTTTGTTTGCATCGAATAGGCTCCGAAACTACTGGACCGATTTGAAAAATTCTTTCACCATTACAATCCTACATTATCCGGGATGGACATAGGGTACATGATTTTCCCGAATTCCCACGGGAACGAAGTCCCGCGCGGGAAGCTAGTGTTATAATATAAAAGATCATTAGTATACTTCCCAGACAACATCAACACTATATTATTAAGTTCAACGACCTGTAAAGGTTTTACATCATTTAGTGAAGGTTTCCAATACATAGCTAGGCGTTAAGAAAGTTTTCATACTCGTTACTAAAATCATGTATTGCGAACAGGATATTATTTAATTTAATTTTCATTTATTCATAAGATGTAGATGAACACTATATATATATAACTAATATGGATAAATTATATATTAAGTTTAAGCAAGTAGGTACTTACCAGAAGTGTCCCAAACTGAGAAGTTAACCCTAAAATCGGCGACTGTGCATGTGTACCCGTACTTCTCGAACCCAGTCGGTGTGTAGGCCTGCAACAATGGTTTTAGTGTTAAATAAAAAAAATACAGTTTCATTAGGTGACTTTAGAATAGTTAGTGAAAAGTGAAGATGTAAATCAGCCCACGAATCTGAATAACTTTTCCCAGGAACAAAGTTTGAATTGTGAAATAAAAAATGCCGCCTCTCCCTTCCATATAGCATTAGCTTTGTAACGAATAACCAGTGTTAATTTATAAAACGGTGAAATCCCAGTTGGTAATGAGCCAGACTTGTAACCTGCAGGTTGCGGGTTCAAATCTTGGTGCAGGCTTGGTGCATCGTCTTTTCGAATTTATGTATGGATTTTTCATGAATTATCACTTGCTCAGCGGTGAAGGAAAACTACCGAGTGGACTATGGCTAAAATCCGTTTCGTCTTTCGAAGGGAAACCATTAACGTGTATTGTCAAGTGGTGTCAGAGTTTTCAAACCATCAAATGGCCTCCGACTTGGTTTTACGTCTGTGGCCAATCGACAAAAGCCGGGACCGGCAGTTTAAGGTGCTCTCCGAAGCATGGATGTATATGGTCTGGCATAAGATTAATTAAATTGACTTGTAAGTTCAATGTGAATATGATGCAAAGATAATATGAAAGATAAATTAATTAACTACAGTTGAAAGACCTATCAATACTATAAAAGGACAGCAAATTAGACACTCTGGCCTTACGGTGTCATTTTACAAAATATAACTGAATAACCGCTAATTAAAACCGCTAAGCCACAGTTCGAATATTACACAATAGTTAAAATAACAATTCATGAAAGCACATTAAACTGAGTCCTAATGTAAAGAGCGTAGTAACTAGCTGGGGAAATGCATTGCAGTATCACGAAGTTAAATCAGCTGGAAATTTGTAAGGGATAAGCGATAGCGACAGCTGAAAACCGGGATATTTTATAAATAAAATAAATATACAAATATTTTTAGACAAGTGACACAGTGTCATCTAACCCCTAATTCAGTGATTTTCAAACTGTGTGGGGCGTGACACCCTGGAGGGTCGTGAAGCTTTACTCAGAAGGACGCGGGTAAAAAATAAAACATTTATTTGTAGGTCCTACAATAACAAAGTTCGAAACTGCGTTTCCGTTAATAAGGCCCGTATTAAAGAAGGAGCCTCAAATCTTGATCTATATTTAAGTATTGAATTGACTGATTCTTTCTCTCACTATTAAAATGACAAAGATAACTGCTATTTAAGTATAGATCAGAGTTTTGAGTCACGTTCTGTAATACGGACCTTAATATCATTGACCGATTTTGAACAGCGAATGCTACAAACGCTTTCTTACCATGCTGATATAAAAATATATCTGTCTATACTTCTATACATATTGTAAAGAGGAAAGATTTGATTGTTTGTTTGTTTGTTTGCATTGAATAGGCTCCGAAACTACTGGACCGATTTAAAAAATTCTTTCACCATTAGAATCCTGCATTATCTGTGATGAACATAGTGTACATGATTTTCCCGAATTCCCACAGGAACGAAGTACCGAGCGGAATGCTAGTTAGTTATATAGCCACATGCGGGCACTCTAACGTACCTAACCAAAAAACGGAGTTCGGTCGGGAAGATATAAAATAAAACGTTATATTTAAACAATCGTATAAGTATTTCGTATGAAATCAAAAATCGCTGTTTCCTATGCTAATCAACCAACACAGAAACAACTTCCGAAGTGCAATGCTCCGCAAATACAACCCGACTGCAGAAAGTGCACTAAAAGCCCTTAAGGCAAATGGGTATCGGAAAGAGCTGTCTTCGAGTGCTTCTTAAATTTGCAGGGTTATATAGAAGTTTTTTCAGAAGTAGAGATTGCAGCAAAATTAGAAAATTTCAGTATTTTTTCTGTTAATACGATTTCGTTCATAAATAGCTTTGTTGAATTTAGTTTTCACGTCTTTTGCATCACTTTGTATAAACTTTTACTGCCTCATGACAAATAGTTTGGTTTTGTACCTCTATTCAGAATGTGAGGGACAGCTTAGCAAATACTTAAATGGTGGAATGTAGTAGTAACAGCAGCTCGAGCAATGACGTGCGATTATCTCGCGCGGCACGCCCGCCATCGCTCTCGGCTGACGCTGAAACTTCACTTTGATTGCTAAAGGCCCTGCGTAAAGGCTTGCTCTGGCGTTGTCAATGTTGATATTTTGACACGTGCTCGCGCTCCAGATCTTTTGTTCCATTGTCGGTCAAGGCAAATATTTTGTAGCTTTTGGTTCTGCGTTGTTTGTGTCCACGACAAAAGATAAATCTGAGTGTGGCTCTTTACGTGTGTGAACTATAGGACGTTTATAAAAAAAAAAAACTATTGTTTCCAGTAAGAGTAGTTAAAGAATTGTAGAAGATAATCGAGACACTCTTTGAAAGAATTTAATCATTTGTATGTGTGTCTGTTATGTTAACATTTTGAGTGTTTTATTAGAAGCTTTCAACACTATTTAGTTCAAAGGCTTAACTGTAAGATTTAGGTAGAAAAAACTTCAATAATCGTCTCTTATCCACCTTGTCAATGCCACAATGTAACTGTAATTAACGCCAACTGTCATTCTTGATGACAAATTACCTAGAACCATAATTAATCACACTATGAAATGGCGTCAGGATTAAAGAACTTAGGGCTTAGGTCGTGAATTGATAATCCAAGGACTAGACTGTAGAGTGCCGGTTATGAATGACACCACCCTTCTGAGGACTAAAAATTTTACTCAACAAATGACTGACTTTCAAAAGCTTACGCTCAACGTGAAAACAAAGCAGTTATATGTCAAAAAAGTATGAAAATGACAAAGTCAGAGGGTGAGTTGAGTAAGCCTTTACGCGGTGCCTCATGCACTCATCGGAGTGGTGCATGAGTGGCGTGACGCGCAAGTTTGTCACGGGCCGTATTAGATATGCTACTCATTCAGAGAGTTTAGACGTATAGTAAGTATATTTGTTCGCATTTATTCTTTATTGTACAAGAGCAAAGGTTACAACAAGACACAATAGAATGAAGACAGTAATTTACAAAGGCAGACTTATCCCACAAAAAATATAATATACCTAGTGCATGTGTAAGAACCCCCCATAACCTCCGAATAAATGTTAAATGTTACACTAGAACCACAGAATGTTCTGCTTACCCCGAAAGGAATTATAGGCGAGAGTGAGTGATAGATAGATATGTGTGTGTTGTTTTACATTATTAAGTATATTCTTGAATACAGGGCTTTAGGTATCTCTCTTTCAACCTCTCGGGTGGTTAATCAGTCCATGAAACTGAACAACTTTCCCAAGGCACATAGGTCAAAATACGAAAAAAAAAATTTTGTTCCCATAAAAACTTCATCAGCGTTTTATATGGTAGATCAAAATTTTTTTTTCGTATTTTGACCTATGTACCTTGGGAAAGTTGTTCAGTTTCATGGACTGATTAACCACCCGAGAGGTTGAAAGAGAGCTACCTAACGCCCTGTATAGTGTGCCCGGAAAGAGAAGCCTCTGGAAGTATTCCAGAGGGGTAAAAGTAAAATATCAGAGAAAAATAAGTAATTCCCGACCGTATATAGAGCAGATAAAAATAAATATCAGAGCATAGTCTCAGGTTAAAGACCCGCTGATTTTCCCGTTTTTAAGGTTCCGTGCTCGAAGATATCTCAAATGTGATTAGATAAAATCAAAACCTTTAATGCAGCGTGTAACACAATTTGAAGCGGTGATAGCCCGTTGGTAATGAGCTTGTAACCGGAAGGTTGCGAGTTCAAAGTTTAGTGCGGGCCTGCACCACAAAATTCGTCTTTTTGGATTATGTATGGATTTTTGTCAGCGGTGAAGAAAAACATCGTGATAAAACACACATCTAAGAAACAATTGCATTGGACTAGCGTGGTGGACTATGGCTTAAATTCCTTTCGTGTTTTGAAGGCCCGTGCCCCTCGGAGGGGACTTAAATGGGCCGATTGAACAAAACCGTAAATAGACAACAGCGTATCAGGCATGCATTAAAATTTGCACTACCTACTTAATTCGTCACTATTACAAACTAAGTAAATATTTGTGGTCTTGCTTATAAGCTATCATGCATAAACAATTGAACTAACCTACGACCTACTGTGTTAAAGTTTACAGTAAAATTCTATACAATTTTACAAATACATGAGTATTTATCCTTATTTCTATTTTAACCAAGAAATAAATCGAATGTCTAGTCGAGAACCCTTGAATCAACAAAACCACCTCCCCTTATCTGGTTTTTCCAGAACACTTGCGGGAGGATGTTCACCCCAGCGGATCAAGAAACTAGCTTCAGAGCGCTGTATTCACTAAGATAGGTTTAGTTAAATTCCATTAATTTATAGAGATTTAGCTATCTAACTAAACTAAGCTGCTAAAGTCTTGTCTATACAACGTGTTCCTGAGGATATCCATTAAGTTAAGCAAACACTTCTATAGCTTTAACTGATGCAATCTTACAATGCAAGGGAAGTAGTACTTAAAAATGCTTCATTTCAAAGTTACTAGTGAAATTATTTAATTGGGTTGTGGAGTGAGAAAGGATCTTTATTCGAGCTACGTTGCCGCTTCTGTCAAACTGCATTTGTTACCCGAGAGCTAAATCCTGTAAAGAGCCTTGAGGATCAGATAATTATTGTCAAGGTATTTAGTTTGTACGAACGTTAAAAAAATTATAAAAAATACAAATTTGGGAATGTGTTCGTAATAAAAAATGTTCATCTTGATTGTCTGAACAGCATATTGAAGTTAATGGACATCCTCAGGAACACGGTGTATATCTACAAATTCATGCCTATAATCTCTTTCCAGTAGGCAGAATGTTATGAGGTTCTAAAACTATTGACATCATATTGTATGTAACAATAATGTATGTAACATTGTGAGGGTTATAAGGTGTATTATGAGTGTAGTGGTACTAGTTTGTTAGCCTAGAAGTTAATTTTCTTCCTAAATAATGAATTATCTAAAGATTAGTTTAAAAAAAACTGTTGATTTTAACAAAACTATTTCTGGTTATTTTTATTAGTACCTAATTGGCAAAACTTTCACACAAAAACATGCAATTTTAGAAATTTGACAAAATCATTTAAATTGAAAAAAAAACCCAACATCTTCTAACAATTTTTTAAGTGATCGTATCAACCCTGAAAATGATTCTAAAGAAAAATGTAAGGATTTGTTTATAAAATGCTAATAGGCAAGGTTTAAATTAGAAAATCATTTCAATAATCTAATCATTTTGTTATCAAAGTTGACATAATTCATTCTTTTTGTTGAACATCAATAATTTATTTACACCTATAATTAATTAAGACATAAGATAACCAATATTTGATAGTAACAACTGTGTTATTTGAAGGTGACTCACTGTAGGTTTATTGTGTGTATGGGTGACGCAATCGTCATTTTTTGTTATTTTATTAGCGCAAGTAGATTTTAAATTTCGAGCGGTTGACTGTCATCCCGTATGGTCTAGTGGCTAGGATACCTGGCTTTCACCCAGGAGGCTCGGGTTCGATTCCCGGTACGGGAAAACTCATTTTGTTTTTTTTTGTTGTTGTTTAAAAGTAGATATTTTTACATCGTTTCTTTTTTAGGTATTTTGTGTGATGACTGTTGCATAAATGTTATTTAGCCAAAAATTGGTAATTTTTATAATTTTATATCCACGTTAAAAAACACTAACAAACTAATAATTATCCACGTTAAAAAAACGTATGAGTAAATCCCAACAACAGTTCGCACAAAGTAGATAACTAGTATTTTTTGCAAACTACAACGCCTATTTAGCACATAACCATTGTAGTATTTTTTTTATTTTTGTTGATTTTTAAAAGCGCTGAATCATTTTCGATAAAATTAATATGGGACCAACCCTGGAGTAAGTATACTCTTTCGAACAAAAAAGAATTTTAAAAATCGGTCTATAATTTCAGTTTTTAAACTTATTTTATTATTGCCGGAGAAATCGGTGAACATACATAAAAAAACAAATACAGTCGAACATAGAACCTCCTCCTTTTTTGAAGTCGGTTAATAAAATAAATAAGACAAACTTGAAATGTAACAACTTGAATTTTTTTTTAAATTTAATACCAACGAACAACCTATATCATTCATAAGTCATAATAACTTTAACACATTCCCACGTCGTCTGTCAAAGACAGGTACTCGTTTTTTTTATTAACACGTCGTTGGAGAGTCCCTTTTTCTCAAGAAAGATACCATAAAATTGGCTAAACGACCATTTCTTTGCCTATTATTCTTCGATGGGTCGGTAAATCTTTTGTTAATTGTTATCACCACGTTTCTCGTCACCTAACGTATTTCTAACCCTCGACAAAGAAGGGTGTTATAAGTTTGACGTGTGTAGTAAGTCTTTGACATCGTAGCTTGTAAACGAAGGGATCGATTTCGATGCGATTTTTGTTTGTTTGCAAGTTGAAGGTTTTTAGCTTTATTTGATCAAATTAGATCAGCCGGAGGCCTCGTGCCCCTCGGTGGGGACGTATAGGACTGGTAAGTTAAGCCGTTTAAAATTTATAAGCAATCGAATATCGGGAGTGTAATATTTTTTTAATATTTTAGTGTTACATTCACTTCGGGGAGTGTGCTCAGGAGCTGCATGAGCTCATTCCGCCTGCCCCTTTCTTCCATCGGACGTCCAGACGCACTGCGGGGTATCACCCTTATCTTGTCGAGATACCTCGGATACGTACTGAGCGCTTTTCTTCATCTTTTGCATTGCGCACTGCCAAGGAGTGGAATTCTCTGCCGGCGTCTGTATTTCCGAGCTCATACAACCCGAATATCTTTAAAGTACGAGTGAATAGGCTTCTTCTGGGTGAGCTCGCTACATCCTCGATCGCATCTTTGCCCTGAGCTAGATTGTGGTCAAGAGCGAACCCATTCTTAATAAATAAATAAAAAAACATACATACAATCCCTATAAAATAAAATCCACGTAAAATCCCTGTTGGGGTAGGCAGAGCAGGTTCTAAAACCACTTGTTGCCCACGTTTGACATAGATTCAGACGGATTATAAGATGAAATATGATTAAATGCAGCTTACGCGGTTAAAAAAATCCGTCAATTATCGGACGTAGAAACCGCGAGAACCGTATATTTCAGTTACTTCCACAGCCTAATGTCATATGGCATTTTGCTGTGGGGTAATGCTGCCGACATTAATAAGATATTTGTCCTGCAGAAAAGGGCTGTTCGCGCGATTTATCAGTTGAGACCTAGAATATCTCTTAGAAATAGATTTAAGGAAATAGATATTTTGACATTTGCGTCCCAGTATATATTTAATAATCTTTTGTATGTAAAGAAAAATGAACAATTGTTTAAGAAAAACTGTGATAGGCACAATGTAAACACTAGAAGCAAACATAACTTGGATATACTAGACAGCCGTCTCTACAAAGTAACAAACTCTTTTATGGGTCAATGTATACGCTTCTACAATAAGATTCCCATGTGTATTCAAAACCTACCTTTAGAAAAATTTAAGACGATAATTAAACAAAAACTTTGTAAAAAGGGCTATTATAGAATTTCGGATTATCTGTTAGACAAGCAACCATGGGAATAAATTGCTCAGCTCCAGAGTTATTCAGATATTAAGTCAATTAAAATTAAAAGTAAGGAAATTTATATGATTGACTTAAAAAGAGCGACCCTCGGAGTTTCTTGCCTATTCTTCTCCTGAGGAAGACTGCACCTTTGCGAATAGGCGCAAAGCCAAAAGTGCTAATGTAATTCATAATATTGACGTGTTCAAGTATCATTTTATATGTTCAATGAAATAAACACTTTTGACTTTGACTTTGACTTTGAAAATGGTGAGGGGTTTTCAGCCTTTCGCCCACTATACAGCAAAACCCTCGCTCCCATATAATAGCTTATTTTAGAGTTCTTACCAGCCCATATACGTCCCCACCGAGGGGCACGGGCCTCCCTTCGAAACATGAAGGGGATTTAGGTTATAGTCCACCACGCTGGCCCAATGCGGGCTCGTGGTTAAGAGTTATTTCTGAGAAATATTTAAAAACTGTATTATAACAGAGATAAAGATTTATTTTGCTGCTTCACAAAAGGCGAGGGCTCAATGGAGCCGAGAATGTAATATCCAATGCGCACGCGTGTCATACGACGTTTTTCAACACATTTGCGAGGAAAGAAAGAAATAAAAACTTTCCTTTGATATTGGCGGCAACAAACTATCACTTGCATGTTGCGCCTCGGAAAGTATTTCTGGCGGTGTACCCACATAGGTTTCCTGTTCTGCACTTAAAGAAGATATTTTTTGTGTTGTATTTCTGACAATAATAACAATCTGATGAATACAAATGCCGTTTGTGAAAACCAAGTGAAAACATCTGAAAAGAGGCGCGATTATTTTTTTCTTTTTTCGCATGCAAAATGAGATTCACATTGACAAGTATCAGCCAAATAAAAACCGGCCAAGAGCGTGTCGGGCCACGCGCATTGTAGGGTTCCGTAGCAGCACGGTTCAATTAAGCAGCTGGCTTCTTAATTTTACAAGCATATTGTCATAGTTGATGTTAAAATCCCCAAATACTATACTTAGTATCATTAAGAAATGTACCTATTAAAAAGTTTGGCCTACATATAACAGAATGGAAGTGTTTAATGCGCGAGCGAAGCGAGCGCGAATTTTTTTTTTTTTGCGACAATTTTATTGTAAGGAATAATATAATAATATCAAGCTAAGCAGGTGTATATTTTTAATGTGTCAATATGTTACAGATTGGCTTTCGGCTCGCCTCACTTTTAGCGTGGAACCTTGTATGTCAACCATTTTGGATTAGGGTACACTTTGTCGTAAATGCTACCCTCGTGAATTATTCC
The DNA here is from genome assembly GCA_949987775.1 of Aproaerema taeniolella. Taxonomy (NCBI): domain Eukaryota; kingdom Metazoa; phylum Arthropoda; class Insecta; order Lepidoptera; family Gelechiidae; genus Aproaerema; species Aproaerema taeniolella. Next base: position 3,092,358 of record OX465257.1, read on the forward strand.
ACTTTTTTTTCGTTATAAAAATTAATGTTTCCTAAACGGATTGCTGAATCGAAAAACGTTTGTAGTAACCCCTTCTATCTTTTAAAAAGCTTTCCTATGATAACGCACTCGATGATATCGGCTAGAAAAAAAACCATCGCCCATTCACGTTAATGGGAAACACACGAAAAAATTTTTTTTCGACCATTTTATTTTTTAGATTTGTCACCACAATCAATAGGTATGTATGACCATGCCAAATTTTAGCTCTGTACTATTAAGGATCTAATATTAGTAAATAAATTCTTAATGATGCCAACTAAGTTTGGCACTTGGTCGACTATTACTCGCAAACTTGAAGGACCAAGTTCCTTCAAGTTAACTTGAAGGGCCATCTTATGTGTGATACTTTTTCTTTTAATTTCATTGTATATACTACCACCGTGAATTGTTTTACATTTTTAGAAACAACCGTTTAGCTGGTAGAGAGGTAGACACTTGTGTTTGACAAAAATTTTTAATTTAAAAATTTATGTTTCGCAAACGGAGTGCTGAATCGAAAAACGTTGTTAGAAAACTCTTTCTGCCTTTTAAAAAGCTGTCCTATGACACCCCATTTTATGATATTGGCGAGAAGAAAAAAATCATCACCCTTTCACATCTATGGGAGACACCCGAAAAAAAAAATCTACAGTTCTGTCGGCGTAATTTATATGTATGACCTTGCCAAATTTCAGCTCTGTGCTACCAAGGGTTTCTTAGGAAACCTGCGGACAGACGGACATGGCGAAACTATTAGGGTTCGTAGATTACTACGGAACCCTAAAAACAAATGTATTATTAAAGAGTTTGTAATTTCGGAAATAATTTTTGTTTTGGTCTAAATACAACCGAATGTAAGTATAAAACTCGCGAGCGAAGCGAGCGCGAATTTTTTTTTTTTACGGCAATATTACTGTTAGAAATAATATCAACCTGCTGTTAAAATAATTTTGATGTCATTTTCGTAATTAACACCCCCAAAAAACTATTTAACGTCGCCTAAAATGTCAATATGTTACAGTTTAGCTTTCGACCTCCCCTCACTTTTAGCGTGGAACCTTGTAAACATATTCTTATTAATCCCAAAAACGTTTGGTCGACTATTACTCACAAACTTGAAGGGCCAACTTATGTGTGATAGTTTTTCTTTTAATTTCGTTGTATATTCTATAACCGTGAATTTTTTCACATTTTTAGAAACAACCGTTTAGCTGGTAGGACCCGGAAACTTGTTTTTAACAAAAAATTTCACTTTAAAAATATTTTTTTCTCAAACGGAGTGCTGAATCGAAAAACGTTCTTAGTAAACCCCTTCTATATTTTAAAAATCTATCCTATGACATTCAATTCGATGGTATAGGCGAGAAAAAAAAATCCATCGCCCTTTCACGTGTATGGGAAACACCCGAAAAAATGTTTTTTCCATAATTTTATATTTTAGATCTGTCGGCGCAATCAATATCTATGACCATGCCAAATTTCAGCTTTGTAGTACCAAGGATCTTATATTAGTAAATATTTTCTTATTAATCCCACCAGTGTTTGGCACTTGGTCGACTATTACTCGCAAACTTGAAGGACCAAGTTATGTGTGATAGTTTTCCTTTTAATTTCGTTATATATTCTACCAACGTGAATTTTTCCACATTTTTAGAAACAACCGTTTAGCAGGTAGAGGGGGACACTTGTGTTTGACAGAGGGGGGGGACACTTGTGTTTGACAAAAATTTTCACTTTAAAAATTTATATTTCGCAAACGGAGTGCTGAATCGAAAAACGTTCTTAGTAAACCCCTTCTATCTTTTAATATGCTGTCCTATGACACCCCACTCAAAAATATTGTCGAGAAAAAAAAATTCATCGCCCTTTCACGTCTATGGGAGACACCCGAAAAAAATTTTTTTTCTAAGATTTTACTCTACAGTTCTGTCGGCGTGATTCATATGTATAATCATGCCAAGTTTCAGCTCTGTAATACCAAGGGTTTCTTAGGAAACCCGCGGACAGACGGACAGACGGACAGACGGACATGGCGAAACTATAAGGGTTCGTAGATTACTACGGAACCCTAATAAAAAAATACTTAACTATATATTTTCACGTTTTAGCATAAATAAATGATAATTTTCTGTTTTTAAATGATTTAGTGGAATTATATTTTTATTTACAAATAGTTTAATATTTACACTTAATTTTAAATATAAAATAAGATCTTGCTGAAATTTAGAAAAAAAAAAACCATTACGTACTAGTGCTTTATTTTTATTACTCACGGGCTGGGTAATACATATCATTATGCACCTTAAAACAATGAAATAAGACCCACTTTATGAGCAAATGTGTTGAAAAATAAAATTACTACAAGGATTGCTAAGATATTTCCAAATTAGATACACTAAAAGTTCTCACAGTAAATAATTCTTCGAACAAACAAAATGGCTGCCAATTACACTTGAGCAAAGGCGTATAAACTCATTCAGCCTTAACGTAAAACTTTTCATTTCTCACGTCATTATCCCGATCTGAATTTTGGTGTTTCGTATTTATTTACATAATAATAAACGTCGGCGTTAATTTGTACATTTCACGCATGAATATTCTGGAAGTTTCGAAACATTTCCCAAGTTTCAACAATTTGTTTACAGTATGTGGGGGACTGTATTATGTTGGGGATAATGGAGATCTACGTTCGTGCTTAGATTTCTGTTTTAATTGTACACACGGCAGCACATCAGTCTACTCGTGTTGACTTTGACCTCTCTCTTATTTTGCTCTTTATAGCGTCGTAGTGCAAATGTGTAGGTAACCTGAAATGCGGTTATCTGCATTTTGCTATATACAATATGAAGGTCTTTACCGAGGTCTTTTCTCATATTTACACAAAACATAATTGAGTAATACACATGAACCTTCCTTTTGAATCACTTCGTCCATTGGTGAAAACCGTACGAAAATCTGTTCGGTAGTTCTTTAGTTTATCGGATTTTACAGAAAATACAACAAATAATGTCCCAAAAATTCAAAGCTAAGCTGTATGCATTAAAACGATAAACTACGGAATCATAAAATTGTTCATAGTAAAAAAAAATATTGCCTTAGTATGGAACGTTCTCAATTTCTGCTGTAGATATATGCCATGTTATTTGTAATATACAATATATCCTCTATATCAGGGTTTCTCAAAGTGGGGTACGGGAACCCCTAGGGGTTCGCCATTTTGTCGGTAAGGGGTTCGCGGTTACGCCACATGGTGGCTGAATTTGCGACAAGAAACAAGCCCACCCATCACATTATAATTTCTTTTAGGTATATAAGATATTAAAAATATATTTCTTTTGACACTGTATTTGTTACCTTTTATTTAAATAAAAACCTTATTTTCTTCAACAGTCAACTAATCAAAGGGGGATAGGGGGGGGGGGGGGGATTTAAAGTCAAGGGGTTCGCTGTCATCTGGAAACGTTAACAGTGGTTCGTGGAGTCTAAAGTTTGAGAAACCCTGCTCTATATTGTCATGGTCAAAGGTCGATATGCTGTCTCTTGCCGAAATGCCTGGTTTATCCTAGGTTTGACTAGGTTAGGTTAGGTTAGCCTGAGGATTGAGTAGTCAAACCTAGGAGCGCCGGAGCTTCGAGGTTTGACTATAACATAAGTATACATAAAGCAAAGTTGTGTTAGTTAGACAATTTATAACTCAAGAACGGCTGTAACGGTGTGAAACTTTTCTGTAATAACTATAGCTTGGAAATCAGAACAGCACATAGGCTACATAATTTTCCCTAATTCCCATTGGAACAAAGTATTATAATACTATAGAATATTTTTTGTCTAAATCCGTACAATATTTTTTTGTGAAAGAGTAATACAAACTCTGTCTTGTTAGAAAAAAAATCTTTAGAAATTTATAGAAAAAAGGAAGCTACCTAGAAGCATTATCTATTTAAAACACAAGTTTTCCTCCCGCAAGTTTTCTGTATGAGAGAAAAAAAACATAGAAGGCTAATCACTCCTTGCAACAAGAGCGAAATAGCAAAGAGGAAAAGAAAATTAAAGAAAAACTAGAAAATCCAGACACGTTCTGCACTCGCAACCGATTTTGATCCTTAACTCCACAGATCTTAAGTTTACTTTACTGAGGAAGGAGTATAAACTAAGAAGAATTTTAGTGCTAGATTTTTAAAAGTACAAATAAGCTCGACGAATATGAACCATTGAAAGACACGTCGTTGTAAAAATTGCTTAAATTTGTTATTATTTTTACTTTGGAAAAGTGGTTCAACTTTCGCCCAGTTGAATAAACGTCCATTAAAATTAATGATACTTTAAATTCATACCGTCACTTTCCGTCTTGTTGACGTAAACACGGACGGCATTACATATAAAAGAAGTTTTAATTTTGAACAAACGTTTTGGCAACTGAGTGTTAGGTAAGCTAATTAACAGCAATTTAAATTCACCTACAACTATATTTTTTGCTGAATAAATACTCTAGTACTCTAGTATATAACATGAAAATCATTTTGAAACACTTCAAAAAACCATGCTAGACCATCTTGGGTTTAATAAAACGGTGAAAGCACTTGACAGTTACTTTATCTGTTTCTCATATTTTTTGAGGATTCCCAGTAAGGGAGTCAAGTGTGACAACAAAAAAAGCAATTGGCGCCATTCTAGGAACGCGTTAATAAATCCAATATGGCGGCGGGGCGGCCATATTAGGCCGAAATAACAAGTAGGCATCGACGAGCAAAAAGACCGAAGAATGTTTTTTTTGTGCCTAGACGGTTTAATTTTTTTGGGGGGTGTTTTGAACATACAGGATGTTAAATTACTGATCATTTCATTTCTTACTTTTTTTATCCTACTTGTCCAACTAGTATTAGGTATAAGTGCGGGTGAAAGATGAAACAAGCTATACTTGAGCTTTCTTTTTCATTTATTAAGTAAGTGCAAGGTAAACATTTATTAATTTTATTTTAGTATTCTTAAAACGCTTACCTACCCGCGTAAAGGCATTGGAAAAGTTACACTTTTGAACCTGGATCGTGTCACGGGTTAAGCGTTCCCAATGCCTCCAGACTTCAAAAAAGGAGGAAGCCAAATAAGTTTGCTAGGCTATAAGTACGTCCGTCCCGCACCGACTTCAAACAGATCAGTAATATTAATATATCTAGCATCTAGCACATTTAATTATATTGTCTTTATTTTTCGCTTATTTTTTTAATTTTAGTTATTATTAATTATTTACTACATTTAAAATTTACGTAGTGTGGCCAAGTTTTCGAATAAAAAAATAATTTAAGAAGTTGCTGTTTTATCAAAGAAATAATGAACAAAAAGTGCTTAAAAAACAATAGCAATTTCACTGTTTAGTTTAACCTCTATTTAAGGAACATGGATAAGGAATAATTATTTTTCCTCCTACCCAATTGAACTCAATTAATTAAATCATCTTTTTCCAAGATCTCGAGTTTAAATTAAAAGAGATTTTGAAAGGTATCTTATCTGCTTTACTAATTAAACGGTTTAACATCTAAAAATCTTTTGATACAGGGTAAGGAACAGCTTAGCAAAAACTGAAACCCGGAATTCAGACAATCTTCTGAATTTATTTTCCCGTGAAATTTTCTAAAGCAAAATTTACTTTTTCAGATTTTTAAAATATTTTCTGCTTTAAAATTAAATTATTTATTCGAATAAAAACAACCATCATAGAATAAAACACGTAAACCAGTAATGTGCATCGCATTCTGGCAGCGGCGCGGGGCGCGGTTTCCGGTACATTGCGTAGGTAACATCAAAGTGAGTAAGTAAATGATAGTTATGGGTGGATTCCATCATTTAAGCAATTGCTACGCTGTCCCTTACATTACACCTTGTATTAATTAATTAATCCGTCGTCATCTTGACCTAAAACCGTCCCAAAACGTTATTTCATATTTTAAAAACACGGCGAAAACGAGGCGAGTATTCAAAGCAGAAAACTGAATATAAAAAAATAAAAGTCCCCATTTTGAGAGCAGCCTGTAGCTATAAAACGTTGTGAATGGGCCACCACCCATTGAGCAAGGTTTGTACACAGATTGTAGTGGCTGGAACTAATGCTACAAGAAACTTTAAATCAGTATTTTCGTGTTCAATTATCTTCTTCTTCTTATCGTGTAGGTATAGTCAAGTGTGTGGCAAACTTGGCTAATCCTGGTGTCAGAGTTTTTAAGTCCCACAATGGCCTCTGATTTTTGTTTAACGACTGTAGTCAAGCGACAACAACCGGGACCAACAGCTTCACGTGCCCTCCGAAGCACGGAAACGCTCGTGATAAATTGCCACTTTGGTCACCCACGGTTAACTTCCTGTGACTCAGCTCGGGGCCCGCGGTGAAATGCACCGTGGTCAATCAAATGACAAAATGACAAAGCCAGAGGGCGAGCAAGTTTCACCGAAATCCAGAGACCGCGAAAGTACTAATTACATCGAGGGGGGACAATCAACTTATTACGAATTATTGTGTTTTCATATCGCTCCCTAATGAGTGTGAAATAACAAAGCTCTGTGAAAGACAGTTCATAGAAACTAAAATAAAAAAGAGTGTATCAACCCCGACCGACTTTCGATCGCTTATAACTTTTGAACGGATGAATCATTTTTGTTCAAATACAGCTGAGAACCATCGTGATTACGACTGTGTGGTGATCGGCTTAGAATAACACCACCCCATCTCTTTCCGTGGGTGTCGTAAGAGGCGACCAAGGAACGCAAATGAGACCTGCCTCCTAGTAATCCATCCCAGGCAACGATACTTCATTTTTTTTTTCTGAATCTGAGGTCTCGTCCTATGGTCTCATGCGGTGTGGTAGGCTCTGTAAAGGGCCGTCTGGTTCGCGACCACCCTCCTACCGAAGTCCGACGCCAAACAGCTTCCTGTGTTCCGTCGGTGCGTGGGAGTACCAGTGCCTTTATAGGCATTTTCTGGGTTAACTCGCTCCATCGTCGACCTCATCTTAGACCTTATGGTCAAGATTGAGGTCAAGAGTTAACCCATCTTATAATAATTAAAAAAAAAGCTTTCGAAAAAAATGAAAAAATTACACCCCTCTTTTTGTCCGGGGGTCAAAAATTTTATAAAGCACAAATTGTCGAAATGTCCAGAGTGTGTTATCTGTGCTTCTGTTTCAGTTTAGAGTTTTCTGGAAAGCAGTTAATATTTTGCTGAGTGAATAGATGTTCGCAGAGTAGTTTTTAAAGGTAAATATATTGCAATTTCGGTAAAGTCTTTTGTTCTAACTAAAGGAACGAAGTCCCAGGCGTAATGCTAATACCTATTTGATTTTTCAAATGAATTTTGTGTGAAGTTATTAGTATTTTGACGTCTATCATAGAACTTCGAATCGGTAGCCCGACGTCCTAGGGTGGGCCCTAGACCATACTGGGGTGGGCACGATAGGGTTGCCACCTTTTTTTAGGGAGAATAAAGTATTTTTGCATTTTAGTACAATAAAAATAAAGTACACAGCATAAAAAAATACTATTTATTAATTTTTTTCGTTATTTGTCCTTAAAAACGTATTTTCGCGTGGTTGCGTCCAAAAACGATCAATTTTATCAAACGCCCAAATTTTGTGGCTGTGGATACCAGTTTATTTAGTCTTATAAGTACTCATAACTATTAATGAGTCAGTAACAATCAGTTTGACGTTAATATAATAATTTAGCGTACTTTATTGATGTGGTAGCGTAGATAATTTTTTTTTATTATAAGATGGGTTAACTCTTGACCTCAATCTTGACCATAAGGTCAAAGATGAGGTCGACGATGGAGCGAGTTAACCCAAAAAATGCCTATAAAGGCACTGGTACTCCCACGCACCGACGGAACACAGCAAGCAGTTTGGCGTCGAACTTCGGTAGGAGGGTGGTCGCGAACCAGACGGCGCTTTAGGTACAAAGCCTACCACACCGCATTAGACCATAGGACGACACCTCAGATCCCGAAAAAAATGAAGTGTCGTTGCCTGGGATGGATTACTAGGAGGCAGGTCTCATTTGTGTTTCCTTAGTCGCCTCTTACGACACCCACGGAAAGAGATGGGGTGGTGTTATTCTCAACCGATCACCACACGGTCAAAAGTATCTATGCGTCGCCGCACGCACACTCGAACCTTGCGGTACTGGGGCGGACTGCGAAACACGCCGAGATTTTGTTGAGTGTGCGTGCGGCGACGCATAGATACTATGGCGCACACATACAAGCCGCGCGCGGTGCGGACGTATGAAGATTACCTACTTCCCCGTTTTTATACTATGGTTTTCATTATTGTCTAAGCTAAATTGGTAAAACTTCATCAAGATAACATAATTCCGGAGAAGTTAGTCATCTAATCATGAGAGGTTACAATGTAACGAATTAATGCTTCAAAACCGACTTGACAAAGTTAAATTTAATTAATTCTAACTTGAACCCGTTTCAACTCAATTTTTCCCCTACTAACGGTTCCCGCCAAGTAGGAGAGTTATAAGTTTGACGTGTGTTGTGGACCACAGGTTATATTGTGCCCAGCTGTGGAATAAAATGTAGTCTATATCTAATCTATCTCTGTACCTTTCATCATATTCGGTTCAGTAATTTAGCCGTGAAACCGTAACACACAGACAGACAGAGTACTTTCGCATTTATAATATTAGTAGGGAAGTAGAAATGGTAATAATCGTCACCTTAAAAACTGTAGATGCATAAAGAGAACATTTCTAAATCAACAAATAGAGAATCAAAATACAGTGTACACTCTATACAGCATATTTCGCTGTATAGAGTGTACACTGTATTTTGATTCTCTATTCTGAGCATATTTCGACGTTATTAAGAGTGGCCGTTAAATGGAGAGAAGAAAAAAATCATTATTATTTCACTCTAAACAGCCTTACGACAGTTTAGTAGTTGAAGGTAAACACGTACAAGGTAATCACAACAAACAAAAAACGGATATCTTAGAATTTCGGTATGAATAATGCCGACGGTCGAGGTAAATACCTGCTAGATAATAAAGTAACAATAAAAAAAAACAAAAGAGTGTACACAGCTGCAGATCTTATCATTTCGGCAACTTAGAAAGCTGTTTATGATTATATATGGGGCATTCTTGTCGTCAAGTAGAGTGGGTGCGACGTTACTCAGAGTGTATCATTGTATGGATAACAATGTCAATCAACCAAAGTCAATTTTTTTCGACGTTTTAGGGAGTTTGTCGTTAAATAGAGTGACGTTAAATGGAGTTTACACTGTATTTTGAAGCTTCCTGTAACTTTTTGTTTTTAATCTTAAGGAGATCCTGGCACTGAGTTCGCAATTGTATGTAGAATTATTCTTGAACGATATTCACACAAAGAAATAACTGTTCTATGTACAAATACATACTTATATCAGATAAAAATACATACAAGAATAGTTTTAGCTGATACCTGGTTTTACTGAAAACTCGGTTCGCTGAAAGAAAGATTGAAAAAATCAACGTTTCTCCGATACCACGGTTTGGCGATTCGCTGAAAGCTCGACTAAGCGAATAATCTTTTTATCTGTAGAAGGTATTGCAGAAAGGACGGACATATAACGGTAATACAGGGTATAAATGACAGCTTAGCAAAAACTTAAAGGGTGGAATTTACCCATAATTATCATCAGCCATAAGTAATATTTTTTCCCGGAAACGTCACGTTAAGGAGTTTTAATTATTTTCCTACTTTGGCGCTACGCAACGTATCGCGAAACCGCGCCACAACCGCGCCCCGCGCGCGATCCCCCGCGCCGCGCTGCTATTGGAGTGCGATGTACATCGCAATGTACATTGCTGGTTTTCGTGTTTTACATTGTTATGATTGTTTTTTATTGCAAAATGGAGTGTATTCGATTAAATAATGAAAAATGTAAGCAGAAAATATTAAAATACATGAAAAAAAAATTTCCGGAGAAAACTTCCACTGGAAAATCATTCAGAATGATGGTCTGAATCCAGGGTTTCAGTTTTTGCTTAGCTGTCTTTTACACCCTGTATATTATATTAACGGATAATAGGGGTCATTTATTTAGTACGTGGTAAATAGGAGGATATGCACTCGGTCCCAAAGCACGTTTGATTACCGAGTTTCAATCGAGAAACCGTAGTAATCCCAAACTTTCAGTACACAAAATTGAAGTAAACAGACTCGGCTCAAATTGGTACAGTCGAAGTCGCTTTAAAACGAATTAGGAACTTGCCGACAAACACTTTGTATAGGGCAACACTCTTTTTGTTTAAAGCACTTCTGCGTGTAATTGTATTTGGATTTTGAAAAGTGTTGCCTTCCTTTTATGACGATTGGTTGGTTAGATAAGTATGTTACAGTGCAAGTAACGTTACTGCTTAGTTCGATTCCCGGTAAGGGTTAACAATGTGTGAACGTAAAACGAAGATTGTTCGTGTTCAAGTATCTAAATATATAAAAGGAGAAACTGACTGACTGACTGACTGACATATCAACGCACAGCCTAAACGGCTAAACTTAGGCACTTGAAATTTGGAAGGGACGTAGCTTAGGTACCGTAGAGGTGCACTAAGAAAGGAATTCCTGAAATTCCCACGGGAACGGGAATTAGCGGGAAAATCCTTTTGTATCAAAAATCTAAACCGCTTAAGTTAGACGCTTGAAATTTAACATGCAGGTACCTTAGTAAACGTAAAGCTTAGTTGCAACAGGATATTGCAAAATTCCCACGGGAACGGGAGTTAGTGGGAAAAAACTTTTGTATGTAAAAATCTAAATCATAAACTAAATCAAGTGTAATCTGTTCAAAAGAAAAAATTTAACAAGCAAACGAAGTTGCGGGCATCAGTAGTCTGTAATAAATAGTCTTTTGGTTTAATTTTACGTTCTGTGTGTTGGGGCGTAAGGTTTTTTTAAGAAAATAGTACTATTAAGTATTATAAAACTAGCTTTTCGCCCGGGACTTCGTTCCCGTGGGAATTTTCCCGTCAATTTTCCAATGTTTTTAATAGTTATTCTGCTATTCGGGACGGAGAGAAATACAACAATATAATTTTCAGACGAGCAAGTGCTAAACCTGAATTTTCAATTATAGTCAATAAATTTTGTTTTACTTGAAACTTGTGAAAACGTGACGAAAATGAAAAAAAAAATTGCGTAAATTTGACCATTTTCATACAAAAAGCAGGCAAAAAATGCATTTTCGTTTTCGTTTCCGTCACGTTTTCACAATTTTCAAGTCACACAAAATTTATTGAGTAGAATTGAAAATTCAAGTTTAGCACTTGCTCGTCTGAAAATTATAGCGCTCCATGTATCTCAAGTATGGTTTTATAGCTTCTCAAACAGGACTCTTTTGTATGAAAAATCGTGCAATATCCCTAGACCGTGTTAATGTGTATAGTATAAAAATAAAAATTGAAAACTAAGACGCTACCAAGTCATGCTATTTCAGAAAGACTATTTTGGACGGTGCTTAATACATTGCTTTTGCAGAAAGTGTTTTTAAGCGACTACAGCACCTAAGTTACGATTTTATGATGCGTAGATAAGCATGACGCACTGCATTAAATCGAAGAAAAAAAATACTACGATAATATTCAGGACATAAACTAGATAAGTAGTTTGCTGAAAACATGATTCAGTACTTTTGGTTCGATAGAAAAAGCTCACAAAGTCATCTCTAAATACCCAATATTTGTATCTTTTAAGCTGTAAAAACCATAGTAAAATGCATACAGGAACTTGAATTTGCTATCAAAATGTTCGTGATTGAACACTTTCGATAAGTAGTTAACGCATTTTTCGATTTAACGCATTTTTCGACATGTCTTTACGCACGCACGCTTTCATAGTCCGTAAACTTTGTGTATCGACACTGTTCGCACTGCCGGCCCAGGCCTGTTGAGAGACGGAGATGGCACTATTCCTATGTGTGCTGCCTTTATCGGGTGCTGTAGTCGCCTTATGAGATGTAAACCAAATACAGCAACAATGTACGATCAATCGAAGGATTAATCGCCCCCCTCCCCGATTAAGAATATGTTAGGATTCAGCTAATATTTGCGGAGGAAAATTCCAGAGCAACGTTATGGGTTTTTGTATTTAGCAAACAAAAACCACGTTCCATACGAAAATGTTTGCTTTATATCGTTTTACATAAAAAAGGTTGACTTTTTTATAAACTAGCTTTCCGCCCGGGACTTCGTTCCCGTAGGAATTTGGGAAAATTATGTAGCCTATGTTCATCGGGGATAATGTAGGATTCTAACGGTGAAAGAATTTTTCAAATCGGTTCAGTAGTTTCGGAGCCTATTCAATGCAAACAAACAAACAATCAAATCTTTCCTCTTCATAATATACTAGCTTCCCGCGCGGGACTTCGTTCCCGTAGGAATTTGGGAAAATTATGTAGCCTATGTCCATCCCGGATAATGTAGGATTCTAATGGTAAAAGAATTTTTCAAATCGGTCTAGTAGTTTCGGAGCCTATTCGATGCAAACAAACAAACAAACAAACAATAAAATCTTTCCTCTTTATTATATGTATATAGATATAGACAACTTGAAATTTTAATGGTTGCTCTCCCGTCGCGAGGGGGTTCAGTAGCGTTATTCGAGCAACTTTTACTATGGGAACACTAGTGAAATTTCGAATAAAAAAAACGACTTCCCATACAAAGTTCACTAGCTGGGCCGGACAATTTGATTTTGTATGGAGAGTCGAATTTTTTTTAGGGTCTCACTACTGTTCCTGTAGTAAAAGTTGCACGAATAACGCTACTGAACCCCCTCGCGACGGGAGAACAACCATTAAAATGCCAAGTTGTATATAGATTACTTGTTTTAGCTAACTTTGTTTGCTATTTAACTTATTTTTACTATTACTTGTTTTTTTTAACCCCCGACGCAAAAAGAGGGGTGTTATAAGTTTGACCGCTATGTGTGTGTGTGTGTGTGTGTGTCTGTGTGTCTGTCTGTGGCACCGTAGCTCTCAAACGGGTGAACCGATTTGGATGCGGTTTTTTTTATTTACAAGCAGGTTTTTTGGCGATGGTTCTTAGATACGTTTTATCAAAATCGGTTCAGCCGTTTCAAGGTCATCAGCTCTTTTGTTAGCTGCGGTAGGGTTCTTAGACTCTTAATGTGTATTTACTTTACTTTCAAACATACATGTGACCTAAAACTTGAATCACTCATGTATGCTTAATAACTATGCAGGATTATGGAACTCTTGGTCTGATGCTGCAGCCAGGATATCCAGAACACTAGAACACTCTTAAAAAAATAATAGCAGATATGTCGTGTTTGGACTCGTTTTGTTCAGTATTTGATTCTGCATACAATGCAATGGTGGCAACACGGTGAGCTGATGCTGCGGCCAGGATATCCAGAACACTAGCACATCCTTGAAAAAATAATAGCAGATATGTCGTGTTTGGACTCGTTTTGATCAGTATTTGATTCTGCATACAATGCAATGGTGGCAACACCGTGAGCTGATGCTGCGGCCAGGATATCCAGCACACTAGTACACTCTTAATTATTTTGAAAATAAGTTAAAAATTTTAAAATAAAAATTAAATTAAAAATTTAAAAAACCCCCCCCGCAAAAAAGTAAAGCGGACATTTAAAAAGTAAAAAATAATACCTTTCGTTGAGCCATCAAATTCATTTCAGAAATACCTATATATATTTTAATTATCGAAATCGATGGATGGCACGATAGGGTTTGCTCATTAAAATGGCGCTATAATGTCGCGTCGGGGTACCGCTTTAGTGAATCAGTGAATAGTCAATCAAATGAAGGGTCTGATTCACTAAAGCGGTACCCCGACGCGACATTATAGCGCCATTTTAATGAGCAAACCCTATCGTGCCATCCATCGATTTCGATAATTAAAATATATATAGGTATTTCTGAAATGAATTTGATGGCTCAACGAAAGGTATTATTTTTTACTTTTTAAATGTCCGCTTTACTTTTTTGCGGGGGGGGGTTTTTTAAATTTTAAATTTTAAATTTATTAATAATGCTCTCCATGAGTAAGTTTACATATAAAAAAATAAAAAATAAACGCTACACACTCAAAGGCCCACACTAAGGTTTTCCCTTGTGTCGTGGGTCCCTCGGAACACACATAAAGACAAACACAAACACCCATGACCCGAGAACAAACATCTGCTTTTCACACAAATGTTTGCCCCGACTGGGGATCGAACCCAGGACCCGCCGATTAAGAGGCAGCGTCACTACCACTCGACCAAACCGGCTGTCAAGACGAATAAAAACGAATTCACGATGACATACATACGCTCACCCCCATAATCCTTAAAGGGGTAGGCAGAGCTGACGGTTCTAGATGCCACGTTTGATACAAATTGTGAAGGTTATCAGATGGAACAAGTTGCATAATGGTGAGAGGTGGTCAGCCTTTCACCCATTAATACAGCAGAAGAACCCTACATCCCTCTCACTGAGTTTTACTGTATACCTGGGAAGAGTAGGTAACTGGCATATTCAGTTTTTCTTTCACTCCCAGTTTCAGCATGGAAGTAAATTAATAATTTACGTCGTTGATTAAAAAACGGCACGGCACTTCAAAATTTAAATTACCATTGCTCCCTATGTTCTCAGCTAATACAATTTTGCTGTGCCGTTTCCGAATTATAAAATGGCCCAATCACTTGTTTTAATGGTATTTAAATAAAGGACATCATTCAAAACGTACCAAAATTTAAAAGTGGCGGCCAAAAAAAGTAAAGTTATTATTTCAAAAGGACACATTATTCCTAACATTTTTTATTATGACAGCTAAGCTGTACGACCTTTACGAATTTTCCTTTTTTTCAAGCTTGAATGCATTTTTAAATCTAGAATTTAAACCTTTAACTAAATAAGTAAATGGTTTTGTATCACAATCTATAGAAACACTATTTTCTATGTCCGTAACATTTAAAATCCAGATTTATAAGTGACAAGAACAAATCTAGTAATGGTCGTACAGCTTAGCTATGATACCAAAAATGTTTAGAATAATATGTTCTTTGGAAATAATAACTTAACCTTTTTTGGCCGTCACTTTGAAAATTTTGGTATTTTTTTGTATGGGCCGTGAACGATGTCCTTTATGTAAATATATTTGTTTTTTTTTACCAGCCCATATACGTCCCCGCTAAACATACACAGTAAACATACTTCTAATTACTTTAATTTTGTAACATACTTATTTCTAAATTACAAAAATGTAAAATTTATTTATTTCCTACCTACTTGTCTGTTCATTATATACCTACCCGCTAAGAGAAGAAGTAAGTAAAAAAACTTGAAATAAAAGAAAAAGCACAAAAATAACTCCAAAACAATTTCTTTCCTCCGCCATACAAAGTTCAAACAAACTCCTACAAAGTCGTGTCCCTCGGAGGGAAATTTATGCGCTGAGACCTTGGGTGAGTGACAGGGAGGCTCGATATCAAAACATGTTTACTTGAGGACAAAAATATTGCGTGTTTACTGGACTTCTGTAGGGCTGGCAGAGATCATGTTTACTCTAATACCTATGATAATATACGCCGTATACAGGGTGTAAAGGACAGCTTAGCAAATACTTAAATGGTGTAATCTACCCATAACTATCATCAGCTATATAATTATTTTTCCCGGAAATGTCAAGTTAAGGAGTTTTCGTTATTTATCTACTTTGGCGCTACGCAACGTACCGCGTTACCACGCCCCGCGCGCAGTCCCCCCGTTACGCTGTTATTGATGTTTTTTAATGCAAAATAGATTGTATTTCAATAAATAATTTAATTTTGAAGCAGAAAATATTTAAAACTTGAAAATATTTCAAAAATTTTCCGGAGGAAAATTTCACTGGAAAATCATTTAGAATGACGGTCTCAATTCAGGGTTTCAGTTTTTGCTAAGCTGTCTTTCACACCCTGTATTACACGGCGTTTATGTATACCTGTCGTGTCGAGTATATTTTTGTCTTACCAAATAACGTCCATATTGTATATAATCTCGATACACAATAAAGATGTTTGATTTGATAGGTAATATTTACCTACTTAAGTATTTTGGAAATATGATCAGCGTGAATTGGATTTGAACCCATGACCCCAAGATAAGTTAAGATTTAAGACACCTGAAATCCCACACTAAGGTTTTCCCTTGTGTCGTGGGTCCCTCGGAACATACACGAAGACAGACATGAACACCCACGACCCGAGAACAAACATTTTTACACAAATATTTGCCCCTACCAAGAATCGAACCCAGGACACGTCGATCAAGAGGCAGCGTCACTACCACTACGTTAAACTTCTTCTTATCCTGTAGATAAAATCAAGAGTGTTGCGAACTTGGCTAACCCTGGTGTCAGAGTTTTCAAACCGCTCTATGGCCTCTGACTTGGTTTAACGATTAAGTCAATCGTAGCCTAGTGGCGTTCGCTGATCTCAACCGATCAGTGAGTTAAACAACGTACACAGGGGCGGGGATCCTGATGAATCACCAAACACAAATGAGACCTGCCTCCTAGTAATCCATCTTAGGCAACGACACTTCATTTTTTTCTGAATCTGAGGTGTCGTCCTATGGTCCCATGCGGTGTGGTAGGCTCTGTAAAGGGCTGTCTGGTCCGCGACCACCCTCCTACCGAAGTCCGACGCCAAACAGCTTGCTGTGTTCCGTCGGTGCGTGGGAGTACCAGTGCCTTTATAGGCATTTTCTGGGTTAACTCGCTCCATCGTCGACCTCATCTTTGACCTTGGTCAAGATTGAGGTCAAGAGTTAACCCATCTTTAAATAAAAAAAAATTAAAAAAGTGGCAATTTATCACGAGCGTTTCCGTGCTTCGGAGGGCACGTTAAGCTGTCGGTCCCGGCTGTTGTCGATTGAATACAGTCGTTTCAACCAAGTCAGAGGCTATTGTGCAGTTTGAAAACTCTGACACCAGGGTTAGCCAAGTTCGCCACACACTTGACTATACCTACACGATAAGAAGAAGAAGAATCGACAATAGCCCGGACCGACTCCTTAACTATGTTAATTACAAATCTTTACGTAGCGGAGTTTCATTGTTTCTATGGACTTACCTCAATGAAGGTGTCAGAGACGAACCTCTGCACCAGCGAAGTCTTTCCACATTGAGTGTCGCCCACCAGCACCACCTTGATCTCCTCCTCAGCTGTCGGCGTCCCAGCGCCACTCTCGGACTTCTTCCCTGGCCACATGGCTCTGTGGCTTTTACTCTGTAAAGAAAAAAAGCTATGATTTATAAAGGAAAGAAAAAAAATATTGGGTTCTTCATCTTATCGTGTAGGTATAGTCAAGTGTGGATCGAACTTGGTTAACCCTGGGTGTCAGAGTTTTCAAACCGCACAATGGCCTCTGACTTGGTTTTAACGACTGTAGTCAATCGACAACAGCCTTCGAATGGAATGGGCCTTCGAATGGAAAGGGGAATATTATTTGTGAATATCCATCATGCGGGTAAGTGTTTAAAAAAAAAACGAAATCTATGATTTACTACATAATTAAACTATGATTTACTACATGTGTGTGCTGCAACTCGCGTTCGGTTCACGCTGAAACTTCACTTTCATTGCGCGAGGGTCCCGCGGTAAAGCTTGCTCGCCTAGGCGTTGTCAATGTTGACATTTTAACATATGACCGCGGTGTTGTCGCGGCGCTGTCACTATCGTACTCGGCCTGGATTTGTATCGCACGCGGCGTGAACAAGCGTACGACAGGTTTATGATTACCACCATCATTAGAATTAAGTTTTAGACATTGTCTAAGTGGTGTATGTATGTATGTAAATTCTTTATTGCTCAAAAACAGTGTTATACAAAACATTTTATAGGTAATTTAATAGCAAAGGCGGACTTATCCCTGGAGGGATCTCTTCCAGTCTACCTTAGAGTAGTTGAGAGGAGACACAGGTGTCGCGGGTTACGATGCAATTAAAAAGATTTAAAAAATAAAAATAGTATTAATGGTGTATTATGTAATGCTTTGAGATAAAATTGTTATTGCTTACATCTCAACATATTCCACCAAAATTCACGAATCTGTAAAAAAGTTGTAAACCAGCACCTACTTACTCTAACATATACTCAAACTGAAAACCTGCTTCATCCAGTCAGCTAAATCTGAAATTAATATTTAACATATATATATATATCAGGCAAGGAAACACCTACACACACTCAATGACACGCACACACACATATATATACACTCATACACACACACACACACACACACACACACACACACACACACAGCAAGTAATAAAATATATATATATTTTTTTTTTTTGGGTTTGGTCAAAATAACATCACTGACCAGTAACTTGTAATTCATCATTACGTAACTTTAAATCATGTCTGTACTGCGCCATGTGCCCCAATATATTGTACTAGCTGACTCTTATAGCACAGGTTTGACCTATTTTAAGTGTCAGCTGTCCTCTCTTTGTTTCCCAACAGCCGTATTGTATAATTTAACTATTTCTAAAGATACTTGTATGGTCTGGCTTTTTTGAAATAAAATATATTTGTATTGTATTTGTATTTGTATCTCTTAAACGGCTGAACAAATTTTGGTCAAATATAGCGAAAAGCTATCTCGATTACGTCAGCTTTTAATAAAAAAATCGCATCGAAATCGATCCATACGTTTAGAAGCTACGATGCTACAGACAGACACACAGACATACAGATACCAACGTCAAACTTATAAAACCCCTATTTTTTGTCGGGGGTTAGTAAAATATAGATTTCGAAAAAGAGCTTCCACGCAAAAAAAACGGAGAGAAAAAGTCCAGAAGTCATCGGTAAATTATGATTATTTTTTTATTTTAAGTCGAGAGTAGAGTGTCCACATGTTTGTTATTTTATTACTTTTTAAAAACATGAAATAATTTTAAAAAAACATTATTTTATAATAAATTCGTGTTATACATAATTTATTATTTCAGACTTAAAACCGGCGTCGGGCTGACAGTTTCGATCCTAAAGAAGGACCTTCATTGGACCTTCATCAGGCTCGATATTTATAAACGAGAGTAAAACAGTTTAGAATTATTAATGTCATGTCGTAAATAATCAAGGATATTTTTTGCAACAATGATTATGTATTTAAGACTATGGCTGCGCACTCATCAAACTTTATTTCATACCTAGTGATAATAATAATAATTATTTATAAATAATAATAAATATTTATTTACGTAAAATTTTAGTCTAAACACATCCTTAAGAAAACCTAATTTTTTTTAAATACATTAGACTTATATTGCTAAATATATGTGCCTCCCAAACTAGGTAACCCTGTATCTTGGGAGACAGTGATCGACCACTGTAGAAAAAACTTTATTTAATTTTAGTCACGCGTAAGTACTTAGAATATATAGATTTAACAGGGAATAAGTATATGTGTTTGTTTTCTGGGCATAATTGTGTTTCTAATAATCTTAAGATTATGTACTATTCCAGTTGAATACTATCGCGACGCAAGCTGAAATCTAGGATATTTTAATGTACGTGTCACAAAAAAATGCAGCAATAGACAAACGCTAGGAAGAAGAAGATTAGATTAATTTAAATGTTTCATGAGTAAACACACTTTTATTTCTCCCTGGCGATATTACATGAAGAAAACTGTAGGAGGTCTTCTTCTTCTTATCGTGTAGGTATAGTCAAATGTGTTGCGAACTTGGCTAACCCTAGTGTCAAAGTTTTCAAACCGCTTAGTGGCCTCTGATTTGGTTTTAATGACTGTAGTGAATCGACAACAGTCGGTACCTACAGCTTAACGCGCCCTCCGAAGCATTGAAACGCTCGTGATAAATTACCTCTTTGGTCACCCATCAGGTACCCTGCCTCTATGTATAAGATCAGTAAGCGCCACTGTGCTTCGGGAGTTCGAGCACTACAAGAAGGTATAAATCTTTTTATGAAAATAAGAAGTTCGCAAACAAAAAACATAAATTATGGTCTCACTATTTCTATGTAAAGGTTTTTTCTCAAATTTTTTGACGTATTACTTAGACTTTTAGCATAATGAAGGTGAATTTTGTAAATCCTGATTTATTCAAGAATTCTGGTCACCCTACAACCCTATCTTAAAAAACGGGATTACCGGAAGTCTCGATTGGAGCATTTCCTGTGGTTAAAAGATACCTTTCGTCATAAAAATATTCCTTCTTTTTCCTTAAAAATCTTGTTTTTTTCCGGGTTTTCCCGTTATCTGTCTCAGGAGCTTGCAGGCCATTGCTTTATGACATTTAAAACTGTAACTGTAGGGTTTGGACCCTTGATTTATAGAGGTCCTTCATTCTGACGTTTTGCTACTTAATCTCATTTGCATTTTAAGTATACAAACTTAAGAGGATCGTCTCAGTGTTTTTTTCCCATACAAATGGCGTCAAGGATTCCATCGCCTAAACGTCAACGGATCCCTGTGAAATTTTGGTAGGTATAGTATCAGGAACACCAAAAACTAGGTCCGTACGTTTTGGTTTTTATGATATTTTTAGTAGACAAGAAGATATTTGAGACTAAAAGTCAGCGTTTTGTCCAAAAAATTCTCAACATTTAAGAGGTGACTGTTGATAAAGTAAGAATAATTTTGGTAAAAACAAAACGTACAAACCTTGTTTATACGCTTACGAATCGATAGAGATACAAAACGTTCGATTTCATGAAGTTTTTGGGGTAGGAATTCATTGACGCCTGAACTCATAATTTTTGGAAATAAAACTCGGTATTTCGCCGGAAAGCTGCAATTGTCCCTTTCGCACAAGTCTGAGGCGGGGTGGTCGACATCGAGACAGCATGAAAAACAACTGAGACGCTAGTCCAAACTGAGACGCCCCTCTTAAGGAATAGGTACTAAGTGTCACATTAGTGTTCAGATTTGGTTAAGTCCTACAGTCGTTAAAACCAAGTAAGAGGCCATTGTGCGGTTTGAAAACTCTGAAACCAAGGTTAGCCAAGTTCACCACACACTTGACTATACCTGCACGATAAGAAGAAGAAGTTTTGGATAGTGGTAATTTGGAAGTGGACCCGCTCTGACGTCAGAACGTGTAAGAATTGACGTTTTTGCATTCGCATTCACGTAGAAAATGGGTAGCTAAGGACCTAACGTAAATATATTTCGGATTTTGTATTCGAATTTCATCTCAATATTTTTTTTTGTAACTACACCATCAAGTCTTTTTGCGATGGCCAAATATAACAGTTCAACATTTTTAATCTACTCTTCATGCGCCTCGTCTTCATCCTCCTTCTCCATTGTCTTTTTGCGACATTTTTACTTTTCAGTTTTGGCGTTCCTAATCTAAATTCAAAATTGAACGCTTCTAGCTGCCATTCGGTGAGATGACAGACCCAACTGAATTTCCGTCGCAGGCTTCTGAGGCTAGGAATACATTGAACTTCAAAAAGTCCCCTGAAGTTGGAAAACTAGAGTCAATTGGCATTTTTATAATTTGAACGGTACGGCACGGAAAGGCAAAATTTGTTTTACCATTGCTCCCTATATTTCTAGCTTCCAGTATGACTAGTACATGAGAGGCAATGGTAATACTATTTTGCCGTTATGTTTTCGAATTATAAAAAGGCTCAAGGAGGCATCTCTAACGAGGCGATCATTTTGTCCCCCCCATTCTGACAGTTACTAAATTATTAACTTAATAATATTACCCCTAGGGATATGATTTTTTTCGTTTTCCTGACACAAGGTTACTATAAATTTTTGGGACTCTCGGTAGTAATAAAAATATTTATACAGGGCTTTAGGTATCTCTCTTTCAACCTCTCGGGTGGTTAATCAGTCCATGAAACTAAACAACTTCCCCAAGGAATATAAGGTCTAAATTCGAAAAAAAATTTTGATCTCCCATACAAAATGCGCTATATGCTGATGAAGTTTGTATGGGAACTCAAAATTTTTTTTCGTATTTTGACCTATGTTCCTTGGGAAAGTTGTTCAGTTTCATGGACTAATTAACCACCCGAGAGGTTGATAGAGAGATACCTAAAACCCTGTATACACTAGTATCATAAAGAGGAAAGATTTGTATGTTTGTAATGAATAAACTCAAAAACTACTGAACCGATTTAAAAAAATCTTTCACCATTAGAATGCTAACATTTTCCCCGAGTAACTTAAGACACATAATTTGAATGCCCACGGGAACGAAGTCCAGGGCGGAAAGCTAGTTATTCAGATTTGTAGTATGTACTAACCATCTCTGCGTAACACTCAAAAGGCCTCAGACCTCTAAATTACGTCTCTGTTCTACAAAAAGCAGTCAAGTGTGAGTAATCTCCACTTGATAAGGGTTCCGCACCACAGTTATATTTTATTGACGGTCCATTGTTTTGTTATGGCGGATACCGTTGTCTTGTTCTATTATTTGAAATGTCTACGTATTAATTTTGCCATACAATGTATTTTTCAACACATTTGCTCATAAAGTGGGTCTTATTTCATTGTTTTAAGGTTCATAATGATATGTATTACCCAGCCCGTGAGTAATAAAAATAAAGCACTAGTACGTAATGGTTTTTTTCTTCTAAATTTCAGCAAAGAGATCAGATCTTATTTTTTATTTAAAATTAAGTGTAAATATTAATCTATTGTAAATAAAAATATAATTCCACAAGTTATTTAAATTTAACAGTAAATTATCATTTATTTATGCTAAAACGGTGAAAATATATAGTTCAGTCATTTTTATTATTTGGCTGTATGGCGTACTTGTCAATGTGAATCTCATTTTGCGAGCGAAAAAAGAAAAAATAATGGCGCCTTTTTCAGATGTTTTCACTTGTTTTTAACAAACGGCTTTTATTTTCATCAGATTGTGATTATTGTCTGAAATAAGTACAACACAAAAAATGTCCTCTACATGTGAAGAAGAAGAAAACTACGTGGGTACACCGCCAGAAATACTTTCCGAGGCGCAACATGCAAGTAATAGTTTGTTGCCGCCAATATCAAAGGGAAAGTATTTAGCAGCCTACGAAAATTTTGTGCAATGGAAAACCAGCAAAAATGCCTATTCCTTCTCTGAAAATGTATTCTTGGCATATTTCAACGATCTTGCAACTAAATACAAGCCAAGCTCGCTTTGGTGTACATATTCAATGTTAAAATCTACTGTGATGACAAAAAATAATGTCAACATCAAGACGTATTTAAATCTTACTGCGTTTTTAAAGAGATGCTCAGATGGCTTTACTAGTCGGAAATCCAAGATTTTGTCACCTAATGATGTCGAGAAGTTTCTGAAGGAAGCTCCGGATTGCCAATACCTGGCAACAAAGGTTAGATGATCTATTTATATAACTAGGTATGTCTTAATATAAGTAAAGACGATAGCGCATCAAGTGTAGATCTCTATATAGTTTGTGAGTGTAGTATATTTATTAGCCTTGAAAGTTGGTTAGGAAGTTGGTTAAAAAATAACTTCAACACAAACTAAGTACTTATGTATTTTCTTTCTTTTCAGGTTGCTTTAATATTCGGTGTGATGGGTGCATGTCGTCGCCAGGAATTGTGTAATATAACTACAAAAGATGTTGAAAATCATGGAAATATTCTCCTCGTCCGAATAAATAACACTAAAAACAAGATACCACGGTCATTTACAATTAGTGGAAATCTGTATGAAATAGTAAAAAAGTACGAAGCTTTGCATACGACGAAAGCAAAAAGCGATCGTTTTTTTCAAAATTACCAAAAAGGAAAATGCACGTGTCAGCCTATTGGATTAAACAAATTTGGTGCGATGCCGAAAGAAATCGCTCAGTTTTTAGGCTTACCAGATGCTACATCATATACTGGACACAGCTTCAGAAGAACATCAGCTACCTTACTAGCGGATTCCGGAGCAGATACTTTGACATTAAAGCGACATGGCGGTTGGCGCTCCAACACCGTAGCCGAATCATATGTTGAAGACTCAATTTACAGCAAGAATGCCATAAGTAACAAAATCACAGCAGCAATCAATTTTGAACCACCATCGAAAAAGTTTTATTCTGAAGCGGTTCCATCTACTTCTTATGCGAATAATGTTTCTACTCCTATTCATGAAGAAGCAAAACTCCCTTCCACGTCTACTGCAAATATTCCTGCTTCTCCGACATTTACGGAAACTCAAGAAACCAACGAAATTATCAATAATAATTTAACACAAACTGTGAAAATGCCTGCTAAAACTGTCACATATAATTTCAGTAACTGTACTTTCAATAATTGTTTCAATGCCTAGTTAAATAAACAAATTTTGACATAAAGTTTATATTTCTTTCTTTCCTCGCAAATGTGTTGAAAAACGTCGTATGACACGCGTGCGCATTGGATATTACATTAGAGGCGAGTTTAGAGCCCGAGCCGAAGGCGAGCACACTTGTAGCATAATGTACTATTATCTTTTCTAAATTAATATTATCATACTTTTTTATTAATAATGATAACTAAGTTATAACAATATTCTATGTAATTTGATAAATCAAATCAAATCAAAAATTCTTTATTTTCATAGAACATACAAAGTAAAAATACATTAGCAAAATCAATATAAATAATTGAGCAAAATAGTGAATTACATTAGCATTTTTGACTTTGCGCCTATTCGCAAAGGTGCAGTCTTACTCAGGGGTGGAGAAGAATAGGCAAGAAACTCCGAGGGTCGCTCTTTTTAAGTCAATCATAATTTTCTTAGGGCACGGACTGTGGATGCACAATAGGGAATATGCATGAATTTTTTTTATCGCATTGATTAACAAAATACCGTAGTTGAGATGACAAAAAGTGAAATTAAAATTAAAATCGGCCAAGAAATACGGTCGATATATGCATTTAAAACTATTAATTACGCACCGATTAGACAGAGAGATCCGACATGGACTGTGACGTCACATGTCACTACGTCCATATAAACTCCGTGTTAAATTTCGTTTAAATAAATCTTTGATGGCTTATATCTTTTTTAATTTCATAGTTATTCGAAAAATAGTTTTGCTAAACTGTTAATTACATGAATGAGGATTAATTTTTTTAAATTAAAAAAATCATGCATATTCCCTAAAAAATATTACTTATAAAAATATGTTTCTTTGTTTGTACTGCACTGCGTAGAGTCAGACTCAGTAGAGTCGTAAGATCGATTATGTATGTATTTATTTAAACTTCATTATATTTTATAAATTATGTAAATATACTTTTTTATTTTTTTATTATTATGACACAGAGACATACAATACAATAAACAGAACATAGAACATAGCATACAACAAGGCAGCCTTATTGCTGGGTATTTCTTCCAGGAAACTTTAGGGTAGGACATTTTAAGGTATAAGGTATAGGTTCACTACTTTGACTTATTTTAAGTATAACATCCTTATAAAAATATTTTTTTATAAAAAAAGCTATTTTTGACTTGACTTTTCCTAAAATTCTTTCACGTCTTAAATAAGCATGCCTTATGCTTAAAAAGGAGGTTCTTAAAAGGAGGAGTTTTCTGATCTTAATCGATCAGTGTGGTTAAGCAACGTACACAGAGGCAGGGCACCTGATGGGTGACCAAAATGGCAATTTATCACGAGCATTTCCGTGCTTTGGAAGATACGTTCCGGCTGTTGTCGATTGACTTCAGTCGTTAAAACCAAGTCAGAGGCCTTGTGCGGTTTGAAAACTCTGACACCAGGGTTATTAGCCAAGTTCGCCACTCACTTGACTATAAGAATTAGAAGAAGAAGTAGGTTCTTGTGAGCCCTTGAAGTTTTAAATAAATATTTTGGTAACAGTTCGAAGTTATTTTTGGAGAGAGTTGGAGGGCTTGAGAGTGGCCGAGAATAATTGGGCACGGGAACAAGTTGGGGCAAGAGATCAAGTTAAGGTTGCTTCATAAACCAAAAACTAGGTTTTCTTGTGATGTTGGCAAAAGTCTAAACTGACCAATAAACAAATAACGTCATCGACGTACAGACAGCAGCACGTCAGGTTACTATGAAAACTGGCACTATTCCTAGAGAGATAAGGGTGTCGTTAAGGTCAATATGAATATGTTATAGCCTGATGTGCTACCGTGTGTACATAGAGACATAAAGTTAAATTTCACTGTCATCCGAGTGGCATGACGCGCAAGTTTGTCGCGAGTCGTGTTAGCTATTGTTAGCGTCATTGTTCCGTATAGGCTTTTCTTATGTTAAATATACCTTTGCTATGTATTATTATCCCATTCATATAAAGGTTTAGGTAATTGGATTAATTTAAAATCACCAAGGAGTTAGTATTACGTTTGCAACTCTGGCTGTAAAGACTGTTTGATTTAAATATAGAACCTGTTTAAACTTTCGAATGACAGATGACAAAACAAAAGACAATCGGGCAATAATGGAGGAATCGTGCAATGTTGATTTTGAAAACATTAAAGATAAAATGTGTTTTAATAAACTTTAATAAGCCTTTGCGCGGGACCCTCGAGCAATCGAAGTTAAGTTTGTCGTTATAGTGCTAGAGCTGCTGTATAGTTACTCGATGCTCAATTTCTCAGTCTATCCTCGTAGGGTATTATGCCCATTCAATTTGAAGTTTCTCTTGTCTGCGATATTGCGAAAACTTAACTAACAATGAAAATCCTGTTGCTTGTCAATTGTTTTATTGTGAAACTGCAACAGTTTTGCTTGTAACCTATTGTTTCATAATTTGTTCCGCGATTATGTTACTCGGTAACGCTTGATTAGTGTGGTTTATTTAAAAAAAAAAGGTTTTTAAAAGGCAGAAAAGAAACATTTACTTTAGCAATCTGTAGGTAAGAAACCAGTACACAGCTTACACAAAAGATATTATAGTATAGGTAATATGTACTTAACCTTATAATATTTCATTTTTGGGCATAATATTTATAAATTGTTTAAGTTTACTTGATTTTACTATGAAACGTAATAATTTGAAATTTCTGTTTTATTTCGTTTATATTTTATTAAGTAAATGTTTTCTCGCATCTCTTGGGGTAGGCGGAACATCAAATGACACCGAGTAAATAAATCTACTATATAAAAATAAGTCGGGTTTTCCTTCCTGACGCTATAACTCCAGAACGCACGAACCGATTTGCCGTGTGGTGATCGGTTGAGAATAACACCACCTCATCTCTTTCCGTGGGTGTCGTAAGAGGCGACTAAGGAAACACAAATGTGACCTGCCTCCTAGTAATCCATCCCAGGCAACGACACTTCATTTTTTTTCTGAATCTGAGGTGTCGTTCTATGGTCTCATGCGGTGTGGTAGGCTCTGTAAAGGGCCGTCTGGTTCGCAACCACCCTCCTACCGAAGTCCGACGCCAAACATTCTGCTGTGTTCCGTCGGTGCGTGGGAGTACCAGTGCCTTTATAGGCATTTTCTGGGTTAACTCGCTCCATCGTCGACCTCTTTGACCTTTATGGTCAAAATTGAGGTCAAGAGTTAACCCATCTTATAATAAAAATAAAAATAAAGATTTCCACGGTTTTGCATTCGTTGGAAAGGTCTCGGGCTCCGTGAGGTTTATGGGACACTTTTTATTTAAAAAAAAATTAGGACGCGGGCGGAGCCGCGGACGGAAAGCAAGTCTACTATATAAAAATAAGTCGGATTTTCCTTCCTGACGCTATAACTCCAGAACGCATGAACCGATTTCCACGGTTTTGCATTCGTTGGAAAGGTCTTGGGCTCCGTGAGGTTTATAGCAAAGAAAATGTACGATATAACCTGTAGTCCACGCGGGCGGAGCCGCGGGCGGAAAGCTAGTAATTTAATAAAAATGATGTATCACTCCCGACATTCGATATCTTATAAATTATTAACGGTTGAACTAATTTTGATTAATTATAGCTAGCTAAGAACCATAACTCGATTATGTCAGCTTTCAAACAAAAAAACCGTATCGAAATCGGCCCCTTCGTTTAGGAGCTACGATGCCACAGCCAAACACACAGACATACACGACAAACTTATAACACCCCTCTTTTTTTCGTCGGGGGTTAAAAACATAATATTTACGCAAATTATGACCCGCATAAGTAATCACATTATTTGTTCAAATCGCAAAAGTCTAGTGTTTTAATATTTAATTTTTACTTTAAGGCGACTACAGCACCCGATAAAAGCAGCACACATAGGAATAGTGCCATCTCCGTCTCTCAACAGGCCTGGGCCGGCAGTGCAACAGATACACGAAGTTTACGGACTATGAAAGCGTGCTTACGTAAAAACATGTTCGAAAGTTAGAAAAATGAGATTTATGGAAAGGTAATAGCTTAAATCGAAAAATGCGTTAACTACTTATCGAGAGTGTTCAATCACGAACATTTTGATAGCAAATTCAAGTTCCTGTGTACATTTTACTATCGTTTTTACAGCTTAAAAGATACACAACATTGGTATTTAGAGGTGACTTTGTGAGCTTTTTCTATTGAACCAAAAGTGCTAAATCATGTTTTCAGCAAACTACTTATCAAGTTTATGTCCTGAATATTACCGTAGTAGTTTTTTACTCGATTTATTGCAGTGCGTCATGTTTATCTACGCATCATAAAATCGTAATTTAGGTGCTGTAGTCGCCTTAAGAACTCCATAAGTAAATTCTGGCAACATTGACTGGCGGAGTTTTCAAATATTTTATAGTAATTCTGCTGACTAAGCACCAATAAATTTGTTCTAATTAAACTTCTCGACTTTGACAGGGAATTTATTGTTCAAAATAACGGAAACGAGAAGATTTTCTAATCCTTTAAAGGCTCAAAATCAGTTTGAGATAAATTGAACGTTTTATAATGAAAGCTTCAGGAAAGGTGTGGTGATTTTAAACCGTGTGATGATCGGTTGAGAATAACACCACCCCATCTCTTTCCGTGGGTGTCATAAGAGGCGACTAAGGAAACACAAATGAGACCTGCCTCCTAGTAATCCATCCCAGGCAACGACACTTCATTTTTTTCTGAATCTGAGGTGTGGTAGGCTCTGTAAAGGGCCGTCTGGTTCGCGACCACCCTCCTACCGAAGTCTGACGCCAAACAGCTTGCTGTGTTCCGTCGGTGCGTGGGAGTACCAGTGCCTTTATAGGCATTTTCTGGGTTAACTCACTCCGTCGTCGACCTCATCTTTGACCTTATGGTAAAGATTGAGGTCAAGAGTTGACCCATCTTATAATAAACAATAAAAAAAGATGCTATTGGCTTGGTCCCATACAGTGTAACGCCTGTCTGATTGAGGATGTGAATAAGCGATCAACTGACCGTACAAGTTTCTTTTTTTTTAATTTATTTTTTTATAAGATGCGTTAAGACCAAGGTCATAGATAAGGTCGACGACGGAGCGTCAAAGTTTATGGAGAGGCGACATTTTTTTCTAGTATTTCGACCCAGTCCTACGAGCAATGTGCCCTGCCCACTGCCACTTAAGGTAAGCAATTTGGTCGAGTGGTAGTGACGCTGCCTCTTGATCGGCGGGTCCTGGGTTCGATCCCCAGTCGGGGCAAACATTTATGTAAAAAGCAGATGTTTGTTCTCGGATCATGGGTGTTTGTTTGTGTTTGTCTTTATGTGTGTTCCAAGGGACCCCGACACAAGGGAAAAACCTTAGTGTGGGCCTTTGAGTGCGTGTAGCGTTTATTTTTTATTTTTTTTATTCTTCGACTGAAGGCCGCTGGGGCAGAAAAGTCCTCGAATGGCGACCACGTACCGGAAGGCGCAGTGTAGGAAGGCCTTCCAAAAGGTGGACCGACGATCTGGTAAAGATTGCGGGAAGCCGCTGGATGCGGGACTGATCGAGGTGGAGATCCCTGGGGGAGGCCTATGTCCAGCAGTGGACGTCTTGCGGCTGACATGCTGATGATGCTTTCGACCCATGTTCTTTTGGGAAAGTTGTTTAGCTTGACGGCCGGTTTGGTCGAGTAGTAGCGCTGCCTCTGGATCGATGGGTCCTGGGTTCGATTCCCAGTTTGGTAAAATATTTGTGTAAAAAAAGATGTTTGTTCTCTGGTCATGGGTGTTTGTGTTTCTCTTTGTGTACGTTCCGAGGGACCCACGATACAAGGGAAATCCTTACTGTGGGCCTTTGAGTGTGTAGCGTTTATTTTATTTTTTCATGGGCAAAGTAATAATTGTGTATGTGTGTGACTGAGCAGACAAATAAACGTTTTATCTATGTATCTATCCAAGGGCGTCGCCAGCTTTTTTTATGTATTTTCACCGATTTCTGCACCAATTATCGACCGATTTTCAAAATTCTTTTTTCGTTCGAAAGAGTATACTCCAGAGGTAGTCCCATATAAATTGTATCGAAAATGATTCTGCGCTTTTAATAAAATCAACAAAAACAAAAAAATACTACAAACCAGAACATCATCTAAATAAATGAGTGACATTTTCGTTTGTGGTTATCTGCTAAAAGGCATTGTAGTCTGCAAAAAATACTAGTCGTCTACTTTGTGCGAACTGATGTTGGGATTTAAGTCGGTAACTCATACGTTTTTTCAGGTGGCGAAATTGAGCACTATTGAAACTTCTTACACTGGATGACAAGCGCCACCACTGGTTAAGTTCTAAACCTGGCAACTGGCAACTGAAAATTCAGTTGGCGGTGGCGCCAACAGTCAAAACAGCTGTCACCAAATCTATGTTTCAATACAATACAATATACTATGTACAATAGTTCTCATACAATATGCTGCATGTTTCAACTTTCTCAATTTTGCCACCAGAACGGTACCTACCACGATCGTTTAAAAGCATTTCTGTTTAGGATCCAACTTTGAACTGCTTCGCAATTGGAATGTTTTTTAAAATGGTACCATGATGGCGCTGCTTTTGAACTGCTCGGTTGTCTATGGTCCATTTTTGGTTGTTGTCTTACGCCAAATAAATTGTCGCTGGTCTGCCTTTTAATCGCAACAGCGCAGCGCCAAAATTAAATCGCTTACAAGCCATCATGGTACGAATAAGCGTTGCAGACTCGTTTAGGTCCTAAATCGGATCGCGCTAAGCGATCATGGTAAACCTCCTGATAATTTAACTCAAAAACTAAAAATTTTTTGTCACCCCCGATATTCGATTGGTTTTAACTTTGAAACGGCTAAACAAATTTTGATCAAATATAACTAAGAACCATAGGTTTAGTACATTTTGATTTTGTTATTTTTGTTATTTTTTTTGTTTTAATGTTATTTGTAACTATGTGTATGGTGTGGACTTGTGGAGACAATAAATTATTTCTATTCTATTCTCAATTAAAAGAAAATCGTATCGAAATCGGGCCATTCGTTTAGGAGCTACGATGCCACATACAGTCACACTGATACACAGACATACAGATACACACATCAAATTTATAACACCCCTCGTTTTTGTCGGGGTTTAAAATGGACACCATTGTCATTCCGACGCCACTGAGAAGCCGTTGACAAGTAGAATATAAAACTAACTAAGAGCTAATAAAATTGATTCGGAAAGGGGTAAAGTAAGTAATCCAGATAAATCCAGCTCTTCGCCTGTGCTCCAAAGTGCTCAAACAAAAGGCTTGAAAACGGCTTGAAAGCAATCAAGCCGCGCTGTGAAAAAGAGGCCAAGTTCTACAAAGGGGGAACCTTGTGCTATCTGCGCTTGGTAATTATAGTTCGTCAGACGAAGACTATCTTCTTTTGAAAAGTTTCATGTTTGAAACAGACTTTAATAAAACTGGCCAAGTGCGAGTCGGACTTTGACGGCCGGTATGGTCAAGTGGTAATGGCGCTGCCTCTTGATCGACGGGTCCTGAGTTCAAATCCCAGTCGAGGCAAATATTTGTGTAAAAAGCAGATGTTTATTCTCGGGTCATGGGTGTCTGAATTGTCTTTAAGCGTGTTCCGAGGGATCCACGACACAAGGGAAAACTTTAGTGGGGCTCCCATCTGTGAAAATTACAACTATCTTACTGTCACGGTTCATGAGACAGACGGACAGACATACAGAGAGACGGACGGACAGCGGAGTCGTAGTAATGTGTCCCGTTTTACCCTTTGGGTACGGAACCCTAAAAAAGTTTAAAATTAAGACAACATCAATTAATATGCTACGTAGTTCCTACTGATCTGGTTGAAGTCGGTGCAAAGGCGGTCTATCAGAGTTATTTGGCTTGGTACCGACTTCAAACAGATCAATAGTTACTACGTAGCACATTTAATGATGTTAGGAACAATTTGCATGACCGTGCAACTTACGTAAGAAGACAAAAAATCATGGACCTAATATACACAAAATACACATCAACGCGGTCTAGGGATATTGCACGATTTTTCATACAAAAGAGGTCTGTTTGAGAAGCTAAAAAAGCATACTCGAGATACATGGAGAGCTATATTTTTGAGACGAGCAAGTGCTAAATCTGAATTTTCAATTCTAATCAGGTTCTACTTGAAATTTGTTAAAACGTGATGAAAATGAAAAAAAAAATTGCGTAAATTCGACTATTTTCATACAAAAAGCAGGCAAAAAGTGCATTTTTGTTATCGTTTCCATCACGTTTTCACAAATTTCAAGTAAAACAAAATTTATTGACTAGAATGGAAAATTCAGTTTTAGCACTTGCTCGTCTGAAAATTATAGCCCTCTATGTATCTTGAGTATGCTTTTATAGCTTCTCAAACAGATCTCTTTTGTATGAAAAATCGTGCAATATCCCTAGACCGCGTTGATGTGTGTATTACTATTCTAGTTAAAAAAATCACTGGTGATAAGAAAATAGGTGCTTACCTACATAAAATTTCTTCAACTCTTTGGTAGCGCTTGTAGTCCAGTGGCTCTCGCTGATCTGAACCGATCAGTGAGGTTAAGCAACGTACACAGGGTTGGGAACCTGATAAGCCGGTGGTCTCGGCCGTTGTCGAGTGACTACAGTCGTTAAAACCAAGTCAGAGGCCATTTGGTGGTTTGAAAACTCTGACACTTGGTTAGTCAAGTTTGCCACATATTTGACTAAACCTACACGATAAGAAAAATACTTCTATTGGTGACAACAAGGATTTTTCTGATGAATCTTTTGATTTTATACTTACTTTACAAAATAGGAAATTACTTTTTCAAAGACAATTAAGATCTGAATGTCCAGAACGTATTTAGAACCTAGATTTCATCTTGACCTTTTCCAAGACTGTTTAGCTGGGTGTGTTAGCTGTTAGCTGTGTTTGTGTTTTTAAGAGGTTTTATTAACCCCCGACGCAAAAAGAGGGGTGTTATAAGTTTGACCTCTATGTGTGTGTGTGTGTGTGTGTGTCTGTGTGTCTGTCTGTGGCACCGTAGCTCTCAAACGGGTGAACCGATTTGGATGCGTTTTTTTTTATTTACAAGCAGGTTTTTTGGCGATGGTTCTTAGATACGTTTTATCAAAATCGGTTCAGCCGTTTCAAGGTCATCAGCTCTTTTGTTAGCTGCGGTAGGGTTCTTAGACTCTTAATGTGTATTTACTTTACTTTCAAACATACATGTGACCTAAAACTTGAAACACTCATGTATGCTTAATAACTATGCAGGATTATGGAACTCTTGGTCTGATGCTGCAGCCAGGATATCCAGAACACTAGCACACTCTTAAAAAAATAATAGCAGATATGTCGTGTTTGGACTCGTTTTGTTCAGTATTTGATTCTGCATACAATGCAATGGTGGCAACACGGTGAGCTGATGCTGCGGCCAGGATATCCAGAACACTAGCACATCCTTGAAAAAATAATAGCAGATATGTCGTGTTTGGACTTGTTTTGATCAGTATTTGATTCTGCATACAATGCAATGGTGGCAACACCGTGAGCTGATGCTGCGGCCAGGATATCCAGCACACTAGTACACTCTTAATTATTTTGAAAATAAGTTAAAAATTTTGAAATAAAAATTAAATTAAAAATTTAAAAAACCCCCCCCCGCAAAAAAGTAAAGCGGACATTTAAAAAGTAAAAAATAATATCTTTCGTTGAGCCATCAAATTCATTTCAGAAATACCTATATATATTTTAATTATCGAAATCGATAGATGGCACGATAGGGTTGCTCATTAAAATGGCGCTATAATGTCGCGTCGGGGTACCGCTTTAGTGAATCAGTGAATAGTCAATCAAATGAAGGGTCTGATTCACTAAAGCGGTACCCCGACGCGACATTATAGCGCCATTTTAATGAGCAAACCCTATCGTGCCATCCATCGATTTCGATAATTAAAATATATATAGGTATTTCTGAAATGAATTTGATGGCTCAACGAAAGATATTATTTTTTACTTTTTAAATGTCCGCTTTATTTTTTTGCGGGGGGGGTTTTTTAAATTTTTAATTGTGTATTCTACTAACGTTGGTTTTGTAAGATAAACTATTTACTGACACTTTTATGGGCTCCGCCTGAAATAAACGATTTATTATTATTATTAGCTTACATATTAAAATGTCTAGACTAGACTCAAAACGTATAACATTAAAATGCGTAGACATATTTGAAGTCAAACATCTTGAAATATTCATGAAGTTGGAGAAAAGCTATGAGCGAGAGTGATTCACGCACTAAGGGTTCTGTACCATCGCTTTTGTTAGTAGTACACTAGGTACGTATTTTGTCAATTCGACAACAATAAGAATATTTAGCTTGTAAGTTTGTGAAAACGACGATTTCTACAGACCAAAAAATAAAGTATGGCAAAAATTTTATTGGTTTGATTTTTTAAATTAATAAATTGCTTATATTAAGGCGACTACAGCACCTAAATTACGATGCGTAGATAAGCATGACGCACTGCATTAAACCGAAGAAAAAAAATACTACGGTAATATTCAGGACATAAGCTAGATAAGTAGTTTGCTGAAAACATGATTCAGCACTTTTGGTTCGATAGAAAAAGCTCACAGTCACCTCTAAATACCAATATTGTGTATCTTTTAAGCTGTAAAAACGATAGTAAAATGCACACAAGAACTTGAATTTGCTATCAAAATGTTCGTGATTGAACACTCTCGATAAGTAGTTAACGCATATTTCGATTTAAGCTGTTACCTTTCCATAAATCTCATTTTTCTAACTTTCGAACATGTTTTTACGCACGCACGCTTTCATAGTCCGTAAACTTCGTATATCGACACTGTTCGCACTGCCGGCCCGGGCCTGTTGAGAGACGGTGACGGCACTATTCCTATGTGTGCTGCCTTTATCGGGTGCTGTAGTCGCCTTAAAAAACTTTGTGACTTTCGAAAATGAATTTTCTTGGACGGGAGGGGACTTTTATGGGCTGGTAAAAAATTGACGGATAGATTTATCGCCTAAGTAATGATAATGACAACGATGATGATGATGATGTAATCCTGTTATTCCTCTTTAGGCAGAAGGACCAATCTTCTCGATTAGGTGCTGCAGCTTCGAATTTCCTTCTATACGGATTCTCAATTTTCCTTCCACGCTGGACTGGGAGTAATAGAAAAACTTAAAATGTGCCAGATGCCAATTCTTCCCAGGCATACTGTAGAAACCAGTGAGTGGAGCGTGAAGGTTTTTGCTGTATTGTGAGCGAAAGGCTGATAACCTGTAACCACTATACTCATATTCCATCCAATAACCCTCTGAATTAATATCAAATGTGGCGTCAAGAAGCGGTGATAGCTCAGTTGGTAATGAGCCAGACTTGTAACCCAAAGGTCGCGGGTTCAAATCTTGGTGCGGGCCTGTACCACTAAATTCGTCTTTTCGGATTTATGTACGGATTTCTAATTATCACTTGCTCAACGGTGAAGGAAAACATCGTGATGCAACCCGCTCGTCCAAGAAAATTCATTTTCGAAAGACGAGCGGTCCACCAACCCGCATTGGGCCAGCTTGGTGGATTATGGCCTAAAAGTCCCCTTCGTGTTTCGAAGGGAGGCCCGTGCCCCTCGGTGGGGACGTATATGGGCTGGTAAGAAGAAGAAGTGTCATCAAGTGGTTCCAGAGCAACATGACGCTCTGCCTTCCCTGAAAGGGATTATAGGCGAGTGTGTATAGATAGAACTAACTACGTCCAGATGATACGAAGACGGCCGGGGGATTTCTTGTATCCCAAAGCTACGAGCACTCAACCCTATATAGAGACGTAATACAAGGCGACCCGAACCTGTCAACTCGTCAGTGGCTAGTCACTGATATATAACGCACGCCCTAGCGATCGTGTTCGGAATCTCTTCAGATTCCACCACCACCTTTGCCACCTTTGGGATGGTTCGGCCAAATACCAACTAGCTGCACTAGACTCGGTGGATCGCAGAGCCAGGAGGCTTATTTGTGATAAAAAGCTGGTTAAGGATAAGCTCCAAAGCCTAGCTCATAGACGCAAAGTAGCTTGCCTATGTGTTTTTTATAAGATGTACTTCGGGGAGTGTGCTCAGGAGCTGCATGAGCTCATTCCGCCTGCCCCTTTCTTCCATCGGACGTCCAGACGCACTGCGGGGTATCACCCTTATTTTGTCGAGATACCTCGGATACGTACTGAGCGCTTTTCTTCATCTTTTGTATTGCGCACTGCCAAGGAGTGGAATTCTCTGCCGGCGTCTGTATTTCCGAGCTCATACAACCCGAATATCTTTAAAGTACGAGTGAATAGGCTTCTTCTGGGTGAGCTCGCTACATCCTCAACCGCATCTTTGTCCTGAGCTAGATTGTGGTCAAGAGCGAACCCATTCTTAATAAAATAAAATAAAAGATTACTTCGCACCTAGTTGACAAAATCGTTTTCTTTCAAATTCGCATTACGTCTCTATTAGGGTTGAGTGCTCGTAGATCCCAAGCAAGCATAACATTTGAGTAGTCTTACGCAATCCTAAAATCGTAAGCATTTTCCAGACTTTGCACAGTCAAATACTTAAATACAATTTTACATTGTTATTTTTGTTATAAAATTGTATTTTCATTCCAACTGTATATTTCTGTGGGGCAATATTTTGTAATACTTACATATTTTTTCGGTAAGAATTTCTCCCGCCATAATGAAGGGATAAGAAACGGTTTTTATCTGACTTCTGAATTTGAGATTACTGGAAGTAAGTAAACTTCGACGCTAAACTTTGACGGCCGGTTTGGTCGAGTGGTAGTAACGCTGCCTCTTGATCGGCGGGTCCTGGGTTCGATCCCCAGTCGGGGCAAACTTTTGTGTAAAAAGCAGATGTTTGTTCTTGGGTCATGGGTGTATGTGTCTGTCTTTGTGTGTTCCAAGGGACCCACGACACAAGGGAAAACCTTAGTGTGGGCCTTTGAGTGTGTAGCGTTTATTTTATTTACTTTAAAAGAAAAGTTTAGAATGTGCCAGCGGCTAACTCTTCCTAGGCATGCTGTAGATACCAGTACGTAGGACGCGAGGGTTTTGCTGCATCGTGGAGGAAAGGCTGACTTCCTATCATCATTAATATCAACTCAGGTTACATGTCGAAAGTGGTGTGTGTTTCTGGAACCAAGTGCTTCTGCCTACCCCGACTGGCTTACAGTAGTCGCGTTAAGTGGTTCTAGAAGCGCTCGTAGCCCAGTAGCTCTCGCTGATCTCAACCGATCAGTGAGGTTAAGCAACGTATACAGAGGCAGGGAACCTGATGGGTGACCAAACTGACAATTTACCACGAGCGTTTCCGTGCTTCGGAGGGCACGTTAAGCTGTCGGTCCCGGCTGTTGTCGATTGACTACAGTCGTTAAAACCAAGTCAGAGGCCATTGTGCGGTTTGAAAACTCTGACACCAGGGTTAGCCAAGTTCGCCACACACTTGACTATACCTACACGATAAGAAGAAGAAGAACTACATGACGCTGTGCTTACCCAGAAATGGATTATAGGCGATAGCGTATAGATGGGTTGTTAAAAAAATAAAATATGAATATAATATGATAGGACACATGATATGCTCTTCACAGGGTTCGAAATTATCAAGATAATTACGCTTCTTGATAATTATCGGATAATTATCTGATATATAACGGATAGTTATCGGATACTTATCACCAGTGTAAAAAAAACATTTGTAATATTGGTTTATAACAAATTGTAACAAACCATTATTAAAAACAAATAAATTTTTATTTTTTTATTTAATATCGAACACAAATCAAGTAATCAACATGAATCAAAGGTATATTAAGTTCAAATCAGTTTTCGTCAGATTAGACATCCTTCTAATATCTTAATTTTATACTAATATTACTAGCATCCGAACGAAGTCCCGGGTACGGTAGAAAAGCTAGTCGTAAATAAATTAACTTAGATTGACCAAAGAAGCCAAAGGAATATCTCCATCCGATGATGATTCTATTTCCATTGGCTTTGTTGCTTGTTATTATCAATCGATAATTATCCATCTGTTATTATCACGATAATTATCATGATAATTATCCTTTCGAACCCTGGTTCTTCAGTGTAAAAAGTATAATCATAACAAATAGGGAAAGAAAAATGTTTGGCACGAATGAGACTGAACCCACAACCCCAGGATTAGATCTCCTGGTGCTCTAACTAACTGAGCTATCGTGCCTTCAAGTGTAGTAACGAAATTTCTTATTCCATTACTAAAAATATTACGTTAATAGGTATCACGCGGGTAAGCTTTTCAAAAATACTAAATTAAAAAGTATAACTCTACTTCGGCTTTGTATGGCCACGACAAACTTTCCCAAACATACAATAAACTCCTTAATTAAGTTATTTAAATGGATATAGCTTTAAATGGAGGCTCTCAAGACTTTCCCTTAAGAAATGATGCTAAATTTCCTCAGAGTCCTCCCTTGCAATGTTCGCAAAGGCAAATGGATTAGGTGCTTCAAAATTTTATAGCCAATAAACACCAACAGGGTTGGAAATCAATACTGAGACGAGATTCATGGCTTTTGGAAGCAGTACAGGATAGAAAATAATTAAATTCTAAAACGGGTCTAAATTCGCGTATATATATTTATTTACCTATTCCCGACGTTTCGACGCGGTTGCACGCGCCGTGGTCACGGGTAGACTAATAGGAAAAATAAATATATAATAGGAATAGATAGAAAAATAAGAAAATATAAAAGGTAGCGCCATTTTCACTGACACGATACACGCAACACCAACCACTCACACATACACACACACACACACACACACACACATTCCTACTCACTCTCAAACACACACTATACTCTTCCAAACACATTAATTTTAATTAATCGTTAAGATACAAATGTTTTTACTTTATTTTTTTTATTTTTTTAGTTTTTGTAATTGTGTGTAATGTGTCAGTTAAATAAAGGTTTTATCTATCTATCTATCAAGGTAAATATAAGGTCCTAATTTATTAGTGACTTTCCTTCAAAGACGTTATTGTATAGGTTAATAGTATTCCAAAAAACAACATAAAATTTAATTATCTTAAAATAAAATTTAGCAAAAAAAAATAAAAAAATATTTTTCCATTTAAAGATAAAGGAATGGTTCTCTA
Source organism: Aproaerema taeniolella (assembly GCA_949987775.1). Classification (NCBI taxonomy): domain Eukaryota; kingdom Metazoa; phylum Arthropoda; class Insecta; order Lepidoptera; family Gelechiidae; genus Aproaerema; species Aproaerema taeniolella. The sequence continues at coordinate 3,131,895 of OX465257.1, forward strand.
TCACTTGAAGCCGGCCACTCCCCGCTCGCCCGCTCTACTACTGCCATTATTATTTACGTTTGAATGGATGGGTTTATTCATCATAGTAATGAAAAAATATCATAACAAAATTTTTCAAAACCTTTTCAATTTAATATTATGCCTTTGTTTTTTGACTCAAATGATATATTCTGACCCACACAATAACGTGTTAAAAGGAAAGTCACTAATAAATTTGGACCTTATATACGCGAACTTAGACCCGATTTAGAGTTTAAAGTGTTATTTATAGTACAGAACAGAAACCATTAAAACAAAACTTTGGCAACTTCTTCTTCTTCTTATCGTGTAGGTATAGTTAGTGTGTGTCGAACTTGGCTTACACTGGTAACATAATTTTTAAACCGCACAATGGCCTCTGACTTGGTTTTAACGAATGTAGTCAATCGACAACAGCCGGGACCGACAGCTTAACGTGCCCTCCGAAGCACGGAAACGCTTGAGATATATTGCCTCTTTGGTCACCCATCAGGATCTCTGCCTCCGTGTAAGTTGCTTAACCTCACTGATAGGTCGAGATCAGCGTGCCACTGGGATACTTTGGCAACTAGCCCCCAATTTTACAAGGTTTTTATTAACTTGCATTGTATCTATGTACCACATTTTAAACGCGAAAGGTTTTGAGTGTGTGTGTTTGTATGTTTGTTAAACAACTCGCTCAAACGGCAGAATCAATTTAAAAAAAAAATTGGAATTATTGGAAAGTACTTTTAGACAGATTAATACAGATTAATTTATTAGAAGCTTTCTGTATTTTAAAACGCTTAGTTTTTGTCATGTAGCAGCAACTGAAAAAAAGGCTGAAAATGGAGATTACGATAACGCCACAAAATAGTAAGCACGACTATTGCTTTCTATTTTAATACACGTATTTGATAGGATTATACCGTTACTATTACCCCTGCCAAATTAAATGAAACATTTATGCGATAGCGAAATATTAACGCTTAGACTTATTTCGAAGCGTTATAATCGCTTTTCGCCTTCTTATCTGACGCGTAGTATACTTTGAAATAAAGTTTGTAAGTATACTTCGTAACTGTATTTGTAAGTTTACTTTGTAACTGTGTTTGTATACTTTGCATCTGTGTTTGTAAGTATACTTTATAACTGTGTTATAAGTTTACTTTGTAACTATGATTGTATACTTTGTAACTGTGTTTGTAAGTGTATTATGTTACTGTGTTTGTATCCTTTGTAACTATGTTGGTAAGTAAAAGCATTTGATGGTGTATTATAAGGTTTCGCACTTCTTGATACGTCTATAAGCTGCGTCAATACGCGCGCTCGGCTCTTGTTCAAATTTTACAGCTTTTCCAGTTACAAATCGAGCTTGCTAATCCGGCAGTAACTTACTCGGGTTCTCTAACTATAATCTACTGCGTTTGGTACCAACGATCGTCTACATTCAAAGCAATAAGCAATTAAAAATGTGAAGGAAAAATTATAATATTACTAAGTTTTTTAACGGTAATATTTTTCTTACAATTTAATTAACAAAAGTGTCAGAACGACTGGGCCATTTTCTGAAATTCATGATTTTCATAATTTATTTACATTTGAGTTGGTTATTTACAAGGTACATCTTTTTTTTCACTAGTTACAGTCAGTTTCAATGATTGGGTATATCTGTACAGGATGTATAATATATGCGTATGTTTGTATGTATTTAATGTAACTTTGTCTTGTTTAAGTAACTTCCTGAATGTTTTATGAAATAAAACTATGTTGAATTTGAAAAAAAAATATTAGGATAAAGTAATTTAGTAACTTTATCCTTATTTTGTAGGGGGTAAGGTAACTTTGAAGCTGACCGTACTTAGTGGTAGAATATTAAGCTATTTGAAAGCAGATTTCGTAAATAATTTTAGCGACTGTTTTCAATTCCAATTCGACCCCAATTTTGGTGAAGCGATACCCGACTAACGATTGTTTTTGAACTCATTAAATTTTATTACAGTAACCTAGTTTTAAACATACAATAACGGGTTCTTAGGGGTTATCCACATATTACGTCACAGCGTATGGGGGAGGGGGGGTCATACCAAAAGTGACATTGGCATGTTAAAGGAATACCAAAAAAGCATGCATAGGGGGGGGAGGGATTTTTCGAAATTTTGCGTGACGTAATATGTGGACGACCCCTTACCACAAATTTTGTTTTAAATGAGTAACAGATATTTCGGCGCTATTGCAAGCACCATTACCAGATGAACTGGAGAACTTCGATCGTCAGTCCCACCATGTGCCAATGACTTGTAATAAGTAATGTATTGTTCTGACAGATCTTGAATCATGATCAAGCGAACCCCGAATGAGAAACGGAACTTAGCGCCAGGAAGAATGGACTACGTTAGTATACTTAAGGTGACTACAGCACCTAAATTACGATTTTATGATGCGTAGATAAGCATGACGCGCTGCATTAAATCGAAGAAAAAAATACTATGGTAATATTTAGGACATAAACTAGATAAGTAGTTTGCTGAAAACATGATTCAGCACTTTTGGTTCGATAGAAAAAGCTCACAAAGTCACCTCTAAATACCCAATATTGTGTATCTTTTAAGCTGTAAAAACGATAGTGAAATGCACACAGGAACTTGAATTTGCTATCAAAATGTTCGTGATTGAACACTCTCGATAAGTAGTTAACGCATTTTTCGATTTAAGCTGTTACCTTTCCATAAATCTCATTTTTCTAACTTTCGAACATGTTTTTACGCACGCACGCTTTCATAGTCCGTAAACTTCATGTATCGACACTGTTCGCACTGCCGGCCCAGGCCTGTTGAGAGACGGAGATGGCACTATTCCTATGTGTGCGGCCTTTATCGGGTGCTGTAGTCGCCTTAAATGAACATTTTGCAGGACTGAATAGTCCCAAATAATTGTTAGGGATAGAAAACCGTCCGGCGCGACTGGGACTTGAACCCAAGATAACAGGAATCTCCTGGTGCTCTAACCAACTGAGCTATCGTGCCTTCAAGTAAGCGGCAAAATTAATCATTCCCTTACCAAGCAAATTACGTTTTGCTTGTGGGCTAGCGCCATCTGTGTCTCGTACGGAGAACTCAGACTCATGCGACTTGTTGCGGGCAAGCGTTTAAAAAAAAACGACTGTATATTCACTTTTCCACGCAAGCAGAGTGTCCATAGACAATAAGACATAGAAAAATACATTAAATACCACAGTACCGCTGTGGTAATTCCGCCATATATGACCCACTCGATAAGAAGACCACAGTGTCTCTAAACTAGATTGATTACAAGATTTATAAGTGACACTTTGTCACCAGCACATAAACGCCTACAATTTGTCTTGGAGAGGTTTTCAGGAGCAGGTGGCAAGTAGCCGAGAGATAGATTACTGTTCGACGGCTGTGCTACGGCACTCTTTGATGACACGTTTTAATTTTACTCTTGTAATAAAGCCTACATTTTACAGTAAATAACTCTTACATCCATTTTCTTCTTATCGTGTAGTTATAATCAAGTGTGTGGCGAACTTGGCTAACCCTGATATTAGAGTTTTCAAACCGCACAATGGCCTCTGACTTTGTTTTAACGACTGTAGTCAATCGACAACAGCCGGGACCGACAGCTTAACGTGCCTTCTGAAGCACGGAAACGCTCGTGATAAATTGCCACTTTGGTCACCCATCAGGTTCCCTGCCTCTGTGTACGTTGCTTTACCTAACTGATCGGTTGGGATCAGCGAGTGCAACTGGGCTACGAGCGCTTCAAGACCCATAATAAGGTTTGATTTTGTACAGTTGGTCTTTTGCCACACATGAAACAACAACAATTTTTATGATGGATCTAATGAAACAACAATAACATAGGAAATTTAAAAAAATCTACTAAATCTTGGTGAAAGATTAACAGTACGTTATTTATTTATTCTGCCATGTGTAGGTATTGGGATAATATTAATGGCCATTTGTATCTGTTAAATGTGTAAAAGCATTTGTAAAAAAAGAAACGATCTGCCTTCAGATAATAATGAAAAACTATGTGGAAAATGTTTGAGTTTATAATTAAAAAGTTATTTTTCCTCTTCTTGTAACAAAACTAACAAGTTTTCGTGAAAGGCATGGTCTATGAAAATAACCAATGAGATATACTTAGTTATAAATAAATGCGAACTATTTGCGCGGAGCTGCCAGCTACAGCACTGACAGTTAAAAATAACGCGACACAGGCACGAGTCGGACCGGTGACGTTTACCCTAATCAACAAAAAGTAAGAAGTAAAAAAATATCTTTAAAATCGACCAATGGAATTTAACGACAATATCCTTAAAGAAGAGGTCAGCAGCTTCGTATCTAGTCTGCAGAGGTTGCTGCCCAAAAAAAAAGATATAATCTTCATAGAACCACTGAGACCTCAACTAGTTCGCCTTGGTAACGTCCATCTTGAAGCAAAAAGTGTCTTCCCAAAATGTTTCATAGGGGCCAAGTTGACCATCCTCCGCGAGGTTATGAACAAGGTGAAGCTGGTCCAACAGTACAACTACGGGAAATCGAAAGATTCTCACAGATGTTTTTCTCAACTAATCAACAAAGAGATGGAGCCAAAGAGTGCTGATGACGGCCTCGTCCTCGACTCGAGTGGCTCAGCGACCGCGACGTATACAGAAATCCTGGATTCAAACTATGAAATGCGCCTCACGTCCAAAATAGTCGACTTGGTAGCTTCAGAAACGGAGTTAGTGCTCGAAAAGCAAGCCGAAAACGCAGTTGGGTCCTTTACATGTGCCATGAAAGATGTGGACCCAAATACACTGAAAGTAGTGGGACAATGGATGCAACTAGTGCTCCCTGACTTTAGTATCGGGACTGAAATAGGGTTTAAGCCGTTGACCTACCCTCCTAAGCCTGAGGTATCTATTAGTACACGATATGAGCGCGAGTCACTAACTCTCTCATCCACAATCAGCAGGTCTGGTTTCCAAGTTTGTCTTTACAAGCGATTCGCACACGACCTCCGAATAGCTACGATTGTACACGAGAACAACCGCAGCCTAACTCCGACGATCGGGATTGCTCTGCACAAGGATTACAAAAACGGCTCCGAGCTGAAGATTTTTGTCGATTCTGAAAAATGTGGAGGCTTCACGATCCAAAAGGACCTGTCGTTTCGCGACGCACACGACATGCGCATCGTGCGCATGATTTGGAGCACTCTTATCGACAGACAGAAGCGAGTGCGCTTCGGGATTGGTTTTAATTTGGATTTTTGATCCGTAAGTGTATTGCTTCTCTAAATCCAAAATTAAATTATTGTCACGAAGTGTGTGTGTTGCTCACTTTTTTAGAATTATTTGTTTATATGTAAGTATACATAGGTTTTAGCTTATATTTTATCTTGTTAACTCCCGCTGTTTAGAAGTGCGATTAAAAATTTCTCCAACTAATTTGTATTTTGTTCTGTGTCATTCTTAAAGCTAACTAGCTGGTCCATGTGAAAAGTTAGCCTTCTGTATCAAACTCAAAAGTGTTTATTTCATTAAGCATATAGAATGTTTCTTGAACACGTCAATACAGTTACCCCTCTAACTTTCTTCAGTAAAAAAATTAGGTCAATCCATTAACCTATGAGACGTTCGGGAAGGACAAACAAACTCACTTTGACTTTAGAAGATAAATAATCCTAAACTGTAAGGCAAATTTTTCACTAAAGCAAGGCCGCGTGCGGTCACGACACTTGTGCCATCTCTCTCTTCCGCAAGCAAGATAGGATATGTGTGTCCCACTGAGAATTAATATTTCGAATTAATTTACGCATTGGGCCAGTGTTATGGACTATGGCCTAAACCCCTATCGTGTTTCCAAGGGAGGCCCGTGCCTCTCGGTGGGGACATATATGGGTTGGTAAAAAAAAAAACTTCCATGCTGCACTCGGTGTAAAATAAAAACATTAATGTGCCAGCTGCCTACTCTTCCCAGGTTTACTGTAAAAGTAAGTGGGATGCGAGGTTTTTGCTGTATTGTGGGCGAAAGGCTGATAACCTCTCACCACTTATATCTTGTTTTATCTTATAACCCTCTGAATGTATGTCAGATGTGGCATCAAGTGGTTTTAAAAAAACTGATGCTCTGCCTATCTCAATGGGGATTATAGGCGTGATCGTATGTATTAATTTACGTTCAATGGTAACGTGCTCGATTATTTGTGATTTCTTGTGTTTTACAATACAATATACTTTATTTGCACACAGAGACATACACAGTACAATTAACAGAACATAATACATAGTTATAGATCTGTAACCCGGGGATATTTATATTATGAAAAAGGTTACCGTTTGTCTTTGTGAAATATTATAGATTTCGCCATAACTAGCATATAATATGGAGATTTTTTAACTTATCACTATATATGGTTACGACGGGTTACGGTCATTAACACCTCACTTTTCTATACTAATATTACATTTGTTTGTTTGTTTACATTGAATAGGCTCCGAAACTACTGGACCGATTTTAAAAATTCTTTCTCCTTTAGAAAGCTACATCATCCCCGATAGACATATGCTACATAATTTTCCCGTATTCCCACGGTAGCGAAGTCCCGGACGGAATGCTAGTAGTATATAAAATGGTGAAATCTATAATAATTTCACAAAGACAAACGGTAACCTTTTTCGTAATATAAATGTCCCCGGGCTGCAGATCTGTTAGGCGTGAATTGTGTAAATTATAAATAATAACGTATATTTCATTGGTAAGTAAATAATTTCTGAATTTGTATTTGCTAAAGTTACGATAGCCTATGAAATTTCCACGTAATTTCCGAATGTCAACATTTCAGATTTATTTGACCCCTAATCCATTTGATTTCCGCATCCACACTTTAGTAACAGTCGATTTCAATTTTCGTATCCATACATAAGATTTAATTTTGCTTTAATATACAGGGTGAAAAAAACCTAGTTATATTCAAAACCCTGAACCAGTATCACTCAAAGAACACATTTATGAAAGAAAAAAAATTAAAAAAATATTTTTTCAATGGGAATAGTTCATTTTTTGCCTAAACGTAGACATTACTCCTACACCAGGCACGCGAGAGGTGCGGGAAGCACTCAGGGTGTGCACTCGAGTAGTGTCTACGTTTAGGAAAAAAAACCCACAGTTAAAAAAATATAATATTTTTAGTGTATTGTTAATGTCTTACTAAATTTGTGTGTGCTGAAGATGCAAAAATAAACGTTTGTCTATGTCTAATTAAAAAAGTGTTCAGTAAGTAAGTGATACTGGTTCAGGATTTTCAATAAAGCTAGGAGGATCTTTTTCAACCTGTATGAAATTACAGGTCCTGACTCAATGATTCATCAACGCCCAGCCCAAACCCTTGGACCTAGAAAGCTGAAATTATTACAAAGGCCCTCTTGATGGTGTGGACATAGAATAAGGAAAGATTTTACAAAATTCCCTCGGGAGTAAAGCCTCGGCATTTTCTAGTCACATTTATTTTTCTTCTTATCGTGTAGGTGTATTGTGTGGCGCACTTGGATAACCCCGGTGTCAGAGTTTTCAAACCGCCAAGTGGCCTCTGACTTGGTTTTAACGACTGTAGTCAAGGTCAGGAGTAACGTGCCCTCCGAAGGCACTCGTGATAAATTACTACTTTGGTCACCCTTATCACATCACACTAGTATAATAAAGGCAAAAGTTTGAGTGTGTGTATATTTGTGTAGTAAAACTTTCTTTGTAGAATAATATCACTTTATTACCAACACCTTGCTACATAAAATAACCTCACTTTTTTACAAACATCTCCTCTGCTTGCTTAAACTCAACTGCCATCATTGCCGCCTCTCGGCCCCTTCCGTCTCATCATCTCTTCCAGCCATCCAACCTGAAGTTAGTCATAACACCAACTTTCGGTCCGAATGTATGGAAAAGTGTTGCCATTTTTAAATAAATTAAATAAGTAAATTTAATCAATATAAGCAACCTAACATTTGTTACTTCTTCACGCTCAAACGGTTGGACAAATTTTGATTTTGGAATAGAGTTAGCGTACATCCTGAATTCAAAATTAAAAAGATATTGAGAGAGAGAAAAGAGAGAGCACCAGACGGAAGAACTTTAAGTCACTAATTGCACCACATTTAGGCCAGTGTTCACCAAAAATTTAACCAATGATTAGCAGCTAACCAGAGATTTGACAATGTCATTTTCATACATTTTTTCTGACATTTTGTCTGATTAGCTTCTAACCGCGGTTTAACCGTTGGTTATATATTTGGTGAACACGGGCCTTAAATGTTGTTGAACACGGAGTCCTAAATCAAGTTACCCGATTTTATAATAAGTTGCCTGTAGAGTTGAAGGTCGAAAACAGTAAAAATGTATTTAAGAATAAATTGAAACTTTTTTTATTAAGTAAATGTTTTTATGATGTACAAGAATTTTTAGACGGTTAAGATTGATTTCGAACACAAATGTATTTGTTGTCGAATAAATAAATAAATAATAAATAACACATGGGCTACATAATTTTTCGTAATTCCATCGACAACGAAGCCTTGGGTATCCATTAGTTTACAATAAATAGCAAGTTGCGGCGAATAATTTGTACAATTTTGAGAGACCAGCAGAAGTTGTTTATTCTAGATGCCCTAGGACCCTAATCCTAATTACAAACTAGACCTGTCGCTACATCCGTGTGGAATAGGGATGTTGACAGTGTTTGATTTTATGAATTATTGTTAGTGAAACAAAAAATACTACTAGAAATATATTTATATCCGAAAACATCATTAAAATTGGTTTATAAATGAACAAGTTATTGGCATTTATAATAGGTCTTTACCTATGAAATTGCCGTTTTTCATACAATATTTTTGGAAAACTGAATTTTTCATACTAACGTTTTTGGATTTTTCTCGGGAATGCGAAATCCAAATTTAGCAAAATTTTGTGGGAAGGTTTGGACAACATTAAGTTAATTTTCATCATAATTAGTTTATTGAAAGTTGTAACTGTAACAACGGTACAGCAAAAATAAGCAACGAAACGGGCAACGGATGAAACGAGCTATATTTGAGCTTCTTTTTCAGCAAATAAATCTAAAGTAAATATGTATTAATTTGAATCATTATCTCTGTTATATGGCTAAGGTTTTAAATAAAAAACAATTTTAGTAATAGCTGTTCAATCAAATAAATTATGAATAAAATAAAGCTTGAGAAAAAATCGGCAATTTCATAGGTAAAGACCTATTATTAAAGTAAATACTAGCTATCTCGTTTTGTGGGGAGAGCTAGCTATCTCGTTTTTACCTAAGCAAACAAATGGCGGTTACCTAAGCAAACAAATGGCGGTGACGTCACATGCCTGTAAGTGCATCTCTTTTTCGTTGTTTGACAGTTTCCCCCTCTATTGAAATTTAATAGCTTGTAATTTTTTTATTTCTCAATAGTTTTCAAAAATGATTTCGGTTTTGGGTTTTGGATTCAGTTCCCTTTTAAGATAAACAATAAAAAAAATTAGTCAACATCCCTATTCTGTAATATTGCCTACAGTCACTTTCGGGGTAGGCACAACGTCATGTGGTTCTGTAACCACTTGACGGCCACCTTTGAAATTAATTCTGAGTATTAGTAGACGGAATATGAGTAGGTAAAGTGGTTACAGGTTGCACCAGTCACTGGAACATTTCAGTACTCTTTTTTGTTAAATTTACCGGCAGAAAATCTTTCGCAATCAAACCCTCACCCTCGCGCAATCAAAGTGAAGTTTCAGCGTGAGCCGAGCGCGAGTTTGTCGTTATCATGCTAGAGCTGCTGATTTCAGAACATCATTCTTTATGATTTTCTAATGGAATTTTCTTCAGGAAAATTTTCTTTTCTTTTAATGTTTCTTTAAATATGTATTTTTTGTTTTAAAATTAAATAAATTATTTGAATACGCTCCACGAACCAGCAATGTAATGGCATTCTGACAGCGGCGCGGTGCAGTTTCTCGATTCATTTCGTAGCGCCAAAGTAGACGTAAATAACGAAAACCCCTGAACGTGACGTTTCCGGAAAAAAATAATTACATATAGCAGACCGTAGTTATGGGTACTGGGTAGATTTAATTATTTAAGTACTAGCTTTCCGCCCGCGGCTCCACCCGCGTCGACTACAGGCTGTATCGTGCCTAACTGTGGGATAAAATGTAGACTTCCTTTCCCGGGCTCTAATCTATCTCTGTACCAAATTTAATCAAAATCGTTTTAGTATTTTAGGCGTGAAAGACGGACAGACAGCTTTGGCATTTATAATATTAAAGTAGGGATTGCTAAGCTGTCCCTTAATATGTATTATTATTTACGAGTACGTTTATTAATAAGAACTCGCGAATAAACTAGTCAATCTCACCTGTTTCTCAGTTTATGTTTCACTCAAATTAACGCCATAAATCTTCTAGAAACAGGGATGTAATGTGAGTCTGGGGGCAGGATGGTATTCAGTCCTTTCTTATTGGGTAGATGTAGTTATCTACATCTCTTTGTGGTCCCTCCCGTACGAGTTAACTTGAGACCTGAACTTACGACGCGACGTCACTTTCAATGTACGGTGTGCAAAATGATAAAATATCGAAAAAGATATACAAAGATATAACAAGCATCTTTGTTACGCATACGTGTTTCGACTCTCTTTCGATATTTTATCATTCCGCACACCGTAAACTGAAAATAACGTCGTCGGCCCCGGTCCATTGACACAGAAAAAATAAGATAAATACCACCAGGTCTCAAGTTATACTTAGTACGGCCCTGTCGTGGCCTCTGAATTTTCATATACTCGAAAAACATAACTAATCCAGCGTATGAGCTTGATATTGAGCTGAGCTTGGCGGAGCTTACCCCGTGGGATCTTTTGAGCACCCGTGTAAAAAAGACTTTACTTGGGATTTTAGATGGATTTTTGTCACTAGGATGCAAGAGTTTAGTGGAGTGGCGGCTAAAAGACAAGCGAGAAGTACCAAGTTCGAACCCTGATGCCACGCCATGTACTGCCATTGACTTTGTCGTGGCTAAGTACAGAGAGCCGCACATCAGGTTACCACATGCGTGCACTCTATTGTTACGATAAAAACGATTTTGCAATGAAAATGGGGTAAACTGATATGCTGGCCTTTGTACATTAGTTGCACACTTTTACATGCTTTTACCGATGTTATTAATAATAATAAAATCATTTATTATCAGGCATCTAAGGCCCATAGATAAATACCTTACAAACTAACATACATATGAATTATATAATTAAACAAAATTATTATTAGGAATAATTTTCCACGTTATAAAAACGTATGAGTCACCGACTTCAATCCCAACAACAGTTCGCAAATGCACTCATTTATTTAGATGATGTTCTGGTTTGTTGTATTTTTTATTTTTGTTGTTTTTTTTAAAAGCGCTGAATCATTTTCGATAAAATTTGTATGGGACCACCTATGGAGTATGCTCTTTCGAACTAAAAAATAATTTTGAAAATCAGTCCATGATTGGCGGAGGAATCGGTGAACAAACATAAAAAAAAATACATACATCCTTTTTTGAAGTCGGTAAAAATATGATCAAATCTGTGCATTTAGGCAACTGAATGTGTAACCATGAGTATTCTGAGGTGAAAAGCTTATACAGGGTCTAAGCGGACAGCTTAACAAATACTTGAATGGTGGAATCTACCCATAACTATGATCAGCTTTAAGGCGACTACAGCACCCGATAAAGGCAGCACACATAGGAATAGTGCCATCTCCGTCTCTCAACAGGCCTGGGCCGGCAGTGCGAACAGTGTCGATACACGAAGTTTACGGACTATGAAAGCGTGCGTGCGTAAAAACATGTTCGAAAGTTAGAAAAATGAGATTTATGGAAAGGTAACAGCTTAAATAAAAAAATGCGTTAACTACTTATCGAGAGTGTTCAATCACGAACATTTTGATAGCAAATTCAAGTTCCTGTGTACATTTTACTATCGTTTTTACAGCTTAAAAGATACACAACTTTGGTATTTAGAGGTGACTTTGTGAGCTTTTTCTATCGAACCAAAAGTGCTGAATCATGTTTTCAGCAAACTACTTATCTAGTTTATGTCCTGATTATTACCGTAGTTTTTTTTTTCGATTTATTGCAGTGCGTCATGTTTATCTACGCATCATAAAATCGTAATTTAGGTGCTGTAGTCGCCTTAAGTGAGTCAAATAAGTATGGAGTTTTAGTTTCTTACCTACTTTGGCGCTACGCTTCTACCGTAAAACCTTGCCCCGCGCTTTCCTGTATCATAGGCGAAAGGCTGATAACCTCTCACCACTAATAACCAGCAGAATTGATGTCAAATGTGGCATCAAGTGGTTCTAAAACTACACGACGTTCCGCCTACCCCGAATGGGAATATGTGAGTGTAAGGAAGGGGGTCATGGATGTTTGTGTCCCAAGGGACCTACAAAACAGGATACGACGACAACAAGACGACAAGTTTGGTCTAGTGGTAGTGGCGCTGCCTCTTGATCGACGGGTCCTGGGTTCGATTTCCAGTCGGGGCAAATATTTGTGTAAATAGCAAATGTTTGTTCTCGGGTCATGGGTATTTGTGTTTGTCTTTATGTGTGTTCCGAGGGACCCACGACACAAGGGAAAAATGTGGGCCTTTGAGTGTGTAACGTTTATTAGTTTATTATTAGTATACCACCTTTATATTGTGGGGCTTTTACATCATTACCATCATAACGCACGTAACATTTTGTTCGGAAAGTTCCGTCTCGTATAAAAGGAAACCTTGCGCAATGCACTCTCCATTTTCCCCGATATATTTGTGGTACTCATAAAATAAGAACGAGTGTAGAAATAAATTCATTGCCGCTGAGAATGGGGTGTTTTGCAGCCCGCTCCATATCGAAAAGTTATTACAACCCTTTTCACTCCTTATGGGAATATTGTACGTAAAAGGTGGGGGATGCACTAAGGCCCATCATATTACAGAAAGAGTCTTGATCAATACTTAATTCTTATTGATTCTTTACAGGGCTTTAGGTATCTCTCTTTCAACCTCTAAAAAAAAATATTTGAGTTCCCATACAAACTCCATCAGTTCATAGCACATTTTGTATGGGAGATCAAATTTTTTTTTCGTATTTTTACCTATGTTCCTTGGGGAAGTTGTTCAGTTTCGTGGACTGATTAACCACCCGAGAGGTTGAAAGAGATACCTAAATCCCTGTATATCACTCTTGATCTCCGTATCATAGGTAAATAATTTTCCTCGTTAAAAAAACGAATGAGTCACCGACTTCAACAACAGGCTACTAGTTTAATAACTAGTATTTTTGCACACTACAATGCCTATTAGCAGATAACCACAAACGAAAATGTCACTTATATATTTTGATGATGTTCTGGTTTATAGTTTTTTTTTTGTTTTTGTTGATTTTTTTAAAGCGCTAAATCGTTTTACTCTTTCGAACAAAAAGAATTTTGAAAATCGGTCCATAATTGGCGGAGAAATCGGTGGACACATATAAAAAAAAATATACATGCAGTCGAACATAGAACCTCCTCCTTTTTTGAAGTCTGTAAAAACTAAGTATGGGTTGTTTATTTTAAAAAATAAGCAAACAAAATAACATAAATTTCACAATAGGGATGTTGACAGTGTTTGATTTTATGAATTATTGTATGTGAAACAAAAAATAATGCTACAAATATATTAATTTCCGAAAACAGCATTAAAATTGGTTTATAAATGAACAAGTTATTAGCATTTATATTATCGTAAGGACTAGCTATCTCGTTTTGTGGGGAGAGCTAGCTATCTCGTTTTTACGTACGCAAACAAATAGCGGTGACGTCACATGTCGGTACGTGCATCTCTTTTTCGTTGTTTGACAGTTTCCCCCTCTATTGAAATTTAATAGCTTGTAACTTTTTTATTTCTCAATATTTTTAAAAAAATATTTCGGTTTTGGGTTTTGGATTCAGTTCTTTTTTAAGATAAACAATAAAAAAAATTTGTCAACATCCCTATTGATGTTATTTCAGTCTGCAACTTCTACCGCACGGTGAAGTACCTAGCATAATTAAAAAATTGTAGCCCACCTACAATTTTTTACACATGTGTAAAAATGTCACATCGATCAATGTGAGGGATAAACAAACCAACTAATAAATGATCACAAATTTACACTAATTACAATTTCCTAACATTTTTTTCCAATAAAAAATCTGTGTCGCTAACCTAAGTGCAATTCTGCACAGTGGGCACGCTGCCAAAAACATCAGACATAAAATAAGTAGCAAGGTACGCGTTAAAATTACTACTGAAAGGATGTGTTCCTACGTGCAAGCGGCTGGAACACTGAAAATACGTCTTACAGCTAGCAAGTCAGTATTTTCGTGATAAATTTGTGACGTCGTTCATGAAAGTGGAGCGATGTTTTCAGCTCCGGTTTTTAAGATTTTCTTTTACAAAAAATTTAGTTCACAGTTCATAGTTATTTATTTGCAATAAACATGGTATAAAGATATTACAATTTATATAAACTGAGGTCAACATGCTTAGCCGATAAATATTCAGCATGCAAATATTACAAAATAAATTAAAACATATTAATTATAGCACAATTGAACATTAAAATTAGTCAAAGCAAAATAAGTCAAATACAGGATATCAAAATAATTTACGCATGTCAAAAATTAATTACCTTCTTATGTCAATATCCCATCAAATATTACAATAGAAATTGATTAATTACATGTCAAGTTTTTAATTTTAAATGTCAAAATCCAAATGAATAAAAGTACAATGTCAAAAATTACCCCTTGTATTCTAGAAATTCTTTGACAGAATAAAAACGGTGGTCTAGAAGCCATTTGTACAACGATGTCTTGAACCTAGATAGGGGCAATTCCTTCACTTCTTCTGGAATATGATTATAAATAGTTTTTGTTAAGCATGAAACACTTTTAAGGAACCAAGCGCTCCTGGGATTAGCATCGTAAACAAGTCTATCTTGATGTCTGTATAATCAGCAAAATATTTTGTAAAGAAATTCATACAAAAAACATCCTTATAAGTTGTAGATCCCAAATAAATAAAGGTTTTGATAACAAACGAAATCCGTAAAAAACAGGTAAATTGAAAGACGATCTAACACGATCATTGGAATAGCGGAAAAGATTGTTCAAGAAAGCTAAACCTTATTGGTTTTTTCGATGCATATATAAAGCTTTTTTTAGCTTAAGCGCGGGAAATTCCACTTAGACATCCAGTTTTTCTTTGTGTTCACACATACCTCACGCCTACAATCCCTATTGGAGTAGGCATAGCATCAGTGGATCAAGAACTACTTAATGCCACGTTTGATATAAATTCTGAGGGTTATTAGATGAAACATGATATACAGGTGTAAAAGACAAGTGCGTTTGTCCACCGGGACCAGTTGTCAAATAATGATGTGTTCTATACTAAATTTTAAAGCATAAATTCAGCAATTCTGATATTCAGTCTTAGAATTACAGCATCAAAACGTTCGGTGCTGCCACCTGAAAACAGTGAGAAGCTGGAGAAAATCTCGTCACCGGCGGAAAATCTCGTCAAAACTGAAACCGTGGACTTAGACAATCATTCTGAATGAATTCCCAGTGGAATTTTTCTCTTTTTTTCATGTTTTTAATATTTTCTGCTTAATTTTTTATTACTTAACCGAATACACTCCATTTTGCAATAAAAAACAATCACAACAACGTAAAACACGAAAACCAGCAATGTCCATCGCACTTTGATAACATCGCGGCGCGGGGGGATCGCGCGCGGGGCGTGGTTTCACGATACGTTCCGGAAAGAAATAATTACATATAGCTGATGATAGTTATGGGAAGATTCCACCATTTAAGTATTTGCTAAGCTGCCCTTTACACCCTGTATAGTGGTGAGAGGTTGTTAGCCTTTTGCCCATAATAGAGCAAAAACCCTCGCATCCCACCCCACTTACTAACCTTTACAATATACTTGGGAAGAGTTGGCAGCTTGTACATTATTAGTTTTTCTTTCGCTCTCAACCCAGCGTGGGAGATTGTATTCTTAGTTTCTTTGAGTTTAAGTTTTTGACTATCATTCGTTGACCTGAATAAGCCTAATGCCGGTTGCTGGTCTCAACCGATCTGTGAGGTTAAATAACGTACACAGAGCCATGAAATCTGATGGGTAACCATAATGGCAATTTATCACTAGCGTTTCCGTGCTTCGGAGAGTACGTCAAGCTATCGTTCCAAGTTTTTGTAGATTGACTACAATCGTCAAACCAAGGCAAAGGCTATTTAGGCTGTTTCAAAAACTCCAACACCAAAGTTAGTCAAGTTTTTCATATACTTGATTGTACCTACACGATAGAGGAAAGGAAGGCCTGAATATGCAGTTTTCTTCGCGATGTAAAAGCCGGAAAGCATTAATAAGAACAAGTCTTAAACACAAAAGAGTAATTCGTTAAATGTCGGAACCGACCGCGGGTTCGAACTCGGTACCTCTCGCTCGATACGCTCGCTTGAGAGTCTCGGTAAAGATAATACCATCACGTGCAATTTATACAGACCCTTTGTGACCACGAGCACTAAGTTTTTATTTTATTTAAGTGTAGTTTAAATTGTTTAAGCTACGAAGTCAAATTGTCTTCTGTAATAAAGAGTTAATGTTCCTAGCCACAAAGTTTTAATGACACGAAACTGAAGTCAAACGCAGTTTAGTGGAGTTTAAACTCTATTACCAAGCCGAAGAGTTCAAATTGTTCCCATCAACGTGTGGTTGGCTGTAAGACAGGGCACAGATGAGCCTTTTAATGCAAATCGCATTTTATCGCTAGTAAAACTGCATTTTACAGATTCACAGGTGCATTAAAAGATATGAGTATTTTTAAATACGAAGCTGTCGTTGCGATTTTCATTTAAAACCAGAGTGAAGTAAAATAAACTTTGTTTGCTGTAAATATGGTAATTACAGGTGGACAATATATATTGGTATCACATATTTAACTAGCATCTAGTTTTTGCCCTTAGCTAGATTGTACTCAAGAACGAACCTATTTTTAATAAATAAAAAATAAACATAATCTTATAGTACATCAAATTGGAGGTCCTGATTTACTGACTCATGAACGCCCAGCCCAAAGCCTTAGACCTAGAAAGCTGAAATTTGGTGTCTTTTATGACGTAGGCAGGCACTAAGAAAGGATTTTTCGAAATTCAGCCCCTAAGGGGGTTCAAAGTTTGTATGGAGAAAACAATTTTTTTGGACATATAAAGATAAGCATATAAAAAGAAACGTGTTCCGCGATTTTCCGAAAATCATCCCCTAAGGCTAAGGGGTCAAGAATGAACTAATAGTTTTTGGCGCGAGCGAAGCCGCGGGAAAAAAGCTAGTCTAATATAAAGTAAATGAAAGCCACTTAACAAAACTCTTTTCTTTTATTTACTCAGGTGGCTTTATATTTCTAAAAGCTCGCACACAAATTAAATTAAAAAAAAGAAAAACGTCAACATTTTGAACTACAGCGGTAGCAAATGAAAAATTTTACCAAAAAATGCAATTAGGCCACTGTGTTTTATTCTACACACACATACATGCCTATCTATTTCAATCAAACTGACGCACAGTGGGCCCGTCGCCAGCAAGGACGTACATGGGTGATTCTCTGTAAGGATGTTCAAAACCTGTACAAAATTGTCCAACCAAATTATTTTTGTTTTTATTTAAAAAAAATTACCAAAGGCTACAGAATTATCAGGTTAATGATAATTAATACAAAGCCGATTGAATTTTTGAAAAATATAAAATAACATAGGATGACATTACATAAAATGACAAGGGACTGTTGCCAGGGGACTGTTTATTTTGATCAAATTGAGAAAAATCAAGCAAACTATTTTAATGCATTCAACTTTTTGAGTTCTCAGTGAATAATTACATTAATTAGTATAATCTCAAGACTTATAAATCAAATTTTATAAATAAATTCTTAATAAAAATCATTACCAGGGGACTGAGTTTCGAAGTGGCCCAGACACATTTTTCCAACACAAACGGTGTTTTGACACTAAATAAAATGGCGATAAAGCGCTAACACCACTACGGTTATTAACTTAAGGATAATTAAGTCCTTATAAACCCTACAGAACATAAAATAGCGCGCTGAATTTTTTTATTTTGGGCTTTAAACTTTTGCCAGGGGACTGTCTTCAAAATGCCAGGGACAAACTTTGATTTAATATATTTAATGAAATAAATAAATTTTCTTTTTTATTTATTTGATAAGATAGTTAATTAACTAATTAAGTTTATAAATATTACACACCAAATTGTATAACATCGACGAATAACTTGAAATTTAATTTTAAAGTTTCAATTCTGAGAAAGGGACAGCCCAGGGGACTGTTATTTCGGTAGTTTAGGGCTTTATAACAAAAAAACTAAAATTTATTTCATTTTCGTAATCAATCCTCCAAATAGAAATATTTTTTTACTTTCATAATAAATTTTATTTAATTATAAAATAATAATTTTTCTTAAAAAAAAGCCTGGGACAGCGAAAAACATCCTTACAGAGAATCACCCACATAATAAATGTCACTTGGAATAAAAGTTTACTCGTTTTGAAGAAGTTTTTGAAGTGTTGATGCTGATCATTTGTGTTTCGTTTACCTGTAACAAAAGAAGATTTTAGTTAATAATAGGCTGTCAAAGTTTTCAGAAGGCAATATTTTTAAATATAAGTTAACTAGCTTTCCACCCGGGATTTCGTTCCCGTGACAATTTGGAAAAATTATGTATCATATGTTTAAATCCAGGGTGTCAGCTACCTCCTTATCAAATTTTATCAAAATTGATCCAGCTGTTTGAGCGTTAAAGAGTAAAAAATATCCATACATCCATACATACAAACTTTCGAGTTTATAATACATATTAGTAAGGAAGGATAATTACGAGTATTAACTAACTTTAATTAATTGTTTATTACAATAAAGTTCACACAGGCACAAAAAATTACTAAGAATTATTAATACTTATTAAAGAAAAACTAATTGAAATGGTTGAATTTAAGTTTAGATTGTAAATTTTATGTGCAAAAAAAAGTCCTACTAAACTTTCGTCATTCCGTATGACCGAATCTTAGGAGATGCGCGCACTCATCGAGCGCAGCTCATCAGCGCGCTAATCAAGCGCATCTGCGCGCTACTTGCTTGTAACTTTTTTTTATTTTTTATTATAAGATGGGTTAACTCTTGACCTCAATCTTGACCATAAGGTCTAAGATGAGGTCGACGATGGAGCGAGTTAACCCAGAAAATGCCTATAAAGGCACTGGTACTCCCACGCACCGACGGAACACAGCAAGCTGTTTGGCGTCGGACTTCGGTAGGAGGGTGGTCGCGAACCAGACGGCCCTTTACAGAGCCTACCACACCGCATGAGACCATAAGACGACACCTCAGATTCAGAAAAAAAAAATGAAGTATCGTTGCCTGGGATGGATTATTAGGAGGCAGGTCTCATTTGCGTTCCTTAGTCGCCTCTTACGACACCCACAGAAAGAGATGGGGTGGTGTTATTCTAAACCGATCACCACACGGATGAACTCTTGCTTGTAACTCTTTAAGGTGCGCACTTTCTTAAGCTCCCTACAAATTCAGATCAGCCTCTCTGTTCCTCTGAACCCTCTGATGTATGGTCTCCCCTTTCTGGGGCTCGTCTATAACATATTGTGGCTGGTTTGCGGTCCGCGTTTTGCTTCAAAGTGAGCAGAAATATAAATGTCAACGGAAAATTTAAAAAATCGGTAAAATTACGATTTAATTAGTGAATTACAACCTCTTGCGATATTGCAATTTGGCTAGTAAAATTATAAATTTACGAAATTTTAAGGGACGCATGAAATTAGTTATGTTATGTTAGGTTAGGTTAGACTTTTTTTATTTTCTGTTAGGTTAGGTTAGGCTTTTTTAGTTTCGGTTAGGTTGCGTTGCGCTAATATCATAAAACATTCTGACAATATGAAAAAAAATGGAGCAGTTCACAAAGTGTCGAGAGTTCTTTACTAAGTCAAATTACAATACAATAAACATTATTTAAAAAAAAACTCGTTAGGTACGCTAATACCCATTACCAGCTACAGTTAAAAAGCCATTAACCTACACAATAAACAAATTACCAGCAAAACTAATTGTTTCTTCAAAAAAACTCTGCAAATGGCGGACATCGCATCCAAAGGCCGGGTAATGGTCGCTAGTTAAAATATATCGCTATCGTTACCCCGGTTATTTACCGGGGATAGACAGGGCCGGATTTTAATATATTTGAGTCTAGGACCACATTTTTTTCTTTTAGGACTTATTTTTTATTTATTTATTATGTACACTTTATACAAGATAAGTAACAATAGGTAATGCAAAGTTTTATTCTACGATCCAAAAATAGTGTACACACAAGACTAAATATATATTTTAAATAATACCCGCACGGTCAACCACGAAGGATAGTGTAACTAAGTAGATATTCTAATATAAGAAAGTATTATACATAGTTAATTTAGAGACCTGCCGCAAAAAAAAAGTTTTTTTTCTAACAAACGCTAAAGTGTAAAGAAAGAAATGCTTATAATATTCAAGTTTTTTTTGTACGATAAACAAACTGATCCGTTTTCGGTAAAGTAGTGAAAATAATGATTTAAAACCCCTCAAGTCAATGAAAGAAGTTAGTGTTCTGTTCAGTAGAAGACGACATAGGCTGAATAATCCTTCTTTCCTTACAGTGTAGGGAACATGACCCTGTAGGGCAGGGGTGGCCAACCGGTCGATCGCGACTGTTGGTCCAGTCGATCGTGGCAAGGCAAAAAAATAAAAAAACATTTCACATTTAAGTTTTTTCTCTTAATATAATTTAAAAAAATACTACATGATTGTGTACTGCAAGGTGTCTTTTGGGGGCAAATAACAAAACAGCTGGATACTTCTTCAATCTCCAATATAATCAAAAGACTGTTTCTTCTACGTAACAATATAATATTTGCTTTTTACAATATATCCACAGCTGAAAACTAAGACACCTCTTATTAAGTGCTATTGCACGCCTATAAACGACTTTACATTTATTCCGCGAGCTAATCCGCAAAGATCAAACAATCAATTCTCAACGAATAATCACTGAATACACCACGATCAAACAATGAATGGCGCAAGACCAGATCTTCAATCATTTCGAATCATGACATCGAATACCATTTCAAACCTTTGAAATTGATATTCGAATTATCTTCTTCGAAATGATCGAATGAGAAAGAAGTTGCGTTATGCCCGATCCTCCGTGAAGGTCTGCATACCACAGTACTGAACTATGCTGTTTCATTTAAGATTTCAAGAAGTATGTAATTGGTAGATCGCACAGGATTTCGTTAGTAAAAAGGAGATCTTGGGTATAATCAAGTTGGCCACCCCTGCTGTAGGGTATTCAGAAATATTAATGTGTGAGGGTATAAGTGTAACTACATTCTGTATAAATACGGGCTACAGCCCAACAATAAACACTTCTTTCATTTCTCCTCAACCCCAACCATCGTACAACTATTACGCAGTCTACATAGGAGCAACTACTCCTAAATTGGTGACCCCGAAGAACTTAGGCAGACGCGACAGAATGCCTACAGAAGACAAAGGCGATAAGGAAGGCGAGACTGGGAAGTTGGAACTGCGGGCATTACCTTCCAGTCAACATTGCCATTCTGGCGCGAACATCCACGTCTGTGGTTACAACACTGACTGAATTAGGCCAGGGCACGAAACGAGATACAGAAAGCAATATCTGTCGTAAAAGCACTGTCGTGGCCAACACTTTCCTAAGTCTGGCCCAGTGTGTGATGCTCAGCTATAGAATGCCAGTCTTCAAATAAACTGCTGGTTTTTAATTAAGAAAATCTCCGCAAATGGCGCGAGGAAATACTACATTTTGATTTAGGAGGGAATGATCTTTTGGGAACGGCGCATGAAGCTTTTACATTCTCCTCAAATGATAATAATTTTAATTTAAAAAAATTATAAGAGGAACTGACACCACACGGTATGAAAACTGAAAAAGCACTGTACAAGATCATAATGACTTAAGCCCGTATTACAGAAGGAAACTCAAGTCTTGATCTATACTTAAGTATTGATTGTATTTTTCTCTCACTATCAAAATGACAAAGATGACTGCTATTTAAATATAGATCAGAGTCTGAGTCGCGTTCTGTAAGGGATCATCCATAAATTACGTCACACGTTAAGGGGAGGGGAGGGGGTCGACAATGTTTGACATTGTGTGACAAAGGGGTGGGAGGGGTCATAAGTTTCGTGACGTCACATTTCAAAATGTATTATGAGTATCAAAACGTGTTAACTATTAACGAAAAACTTAAACTCCTCGTCCCAAGCACTCTTTTTACGTTTTTACTTTGAATGAGACAATGAGTTTGGAGTTCTCAAATAGAAAATTACAAAAAATGCAAAATATGCAAAATATGTGACACGCTAGGGAGGGGGGAGTCTTACAAATGTGACCAGCTGTGACAAGGAGGGGGAGGGGGTCGAAAAATCATGAAATTCGTGTGACGTAATTTATGGATGGCCCCTAATATGGACCTGAGTATTTTTTTAAACGCTTAATACCCGGAGAAATTTCGCCGCTTGGCTTGAAGGCACGATAGCTCAATTGGTTAGAGCACTAGGGGATCTAATCCTGAGGTCCTGGATTCAACGCCGAACATTTTTCTTTCCCTAAAATTATTTGTAATCATAAGGGGGCGTCCATTAATTATGTGAGGCGTTTTGGGGGGGGGAGGGGGTCGGGCCGGATCTCACTCAATCTCACGTGGGGGAGAGGAGAGGTCTCTACAAATATCACGTAATATTTTCCCCCAAAAGAAATAGTGTTAAAGTGTGGGAAAACTAAGTTAAACCAACTAAACCATGTTGTTCCAGTAGCCACTTTGAGTTCCCGTGGACTGAATTAGAACAATCTTTTTTTTCAAATTTAAGTTGATAAATCATAGCTGTTTTTTATTGTTCGATTATTAAAAGTTAAAAAATTATTAGGCTAATTATGTAAGTTTTCTAAATAAATTACCAATTAACGTATTTACACTAAAACTAAGCATTTTTATAAAACTCACGTGAGATAAAAGGGGGAGGGGGGGTGTCGAGCCAAATCTCACGACATCTCACCAGAGGGGGTAGGGGGGTCGAAAAATCGCCAAAACACCTCACGTAATTAATGGACGCCCCCTAATGACCAGAGATTACAACTGATCCGTTAGAACCGTTAAGATAAGCATCGTGTTTTTTGATAGGTGACCAATGTGACCATTGACAATAATAGAAGCGATTTATTCAAGTTCCCTTCTTCAGAGAGCACGTTTAGCCTCTTGTTTCGTTCTGATATCGGTTGGCCACGAAAATGAGATTCTAATGAATATAATAGAATAGAAACATATGTGTCTTAAACTAAGTTGCGGATCACTATGTGCATGCCGCAGTGAGTCAAACGGTTATAACTCAGTGCGGTCAAACACTGATTTTCAGTTATAACCTGAGGGGCGAGTACGAGATTAAATGAAAATAAAAATATGAAGAAGTGATGGATGTATGAAATTTGTGTAAGTCCGTGAAATAATATTTCAGCGGAAAATTGTGAAAATCGTAATACTTATTACAAGTTCACAATTTCAATGGCCGGCCAATTGACGTATCTGGCTAATGGCATGCACCCGCTAGTCGCTGCGCCTTGTGGCGCGAAAATTAAATTTACCTACTCTTTATACGCTGTGTGTTTGAAGTAACTAATGAAGTGTACTATATTATAGTATACTAGCATTCCGCCCGGGACTTCGTTCCCGTTAGGATTCGGGAAATTATGTAGCCTTGGGGATAATGTAGCTTTCTTATAGTGAAAGAATTTTTCAAATCGGTCCAGTCCAGTAGTTTCGGAGCCTATTCAATACAAACAAACAAACAAACGATCAAATCTTTCCTTTTTATAAATAGTATAATATAGATAATAACAGATAGGCATATAGATTTTTGAGATGTAGATAAATATTAGATTTTTCAAATGATTTCTGTATGAATTTATAAGTATTTTCGTGTCCATCATAGAATTTCAAATCGGTAGCCCAACAAATCGGCAAGGCCCCTGGTGGTCTTAGAGCCTGTGAGGCAGTTTAAAAAGTACCGAGTAATCTTTTTAAGTCTTACCAGCCCATATACGTCCCCACCGAGGGGCACGGGCCTCCTTTCGAAACACGAAGGGGATTTAGGCCATCTTTCGAAAATGAATTTTCTTGGGTTTCATCACGATGTTTTCCTTCACCGTTGAGCTAGTGGTAATTAGAAATCCGTACATAAATCCGAAAAGACGAAAGACGAATTTAGTGGTACAGGCCCGCACCAGGATTTGAACCCGCGACCTTCGGATTACAAGTCTGGCTCATCACCAACTGGGCTATCATCTTTTTAAGAAAAATTACAATATTATCGGATTTGACAACGTTACGGTGACATACAAAGAAAAATTGCCAGTTCATTACCCTTAAAGCATTTTTTCCATTCATGGACAATAACTTCTTCTAACTTCAACGTATTAAAAAGAACTCACAAATGATTGAGTGACAATCTCTGAATTTAATCTTCACCAGTTATTTCATATCGCATCAAAACCAAATTTAATTTTTTATTCACTTGTCTGACATTTTTCATTAAAAAGAAGCATTTCAAAAGTATTGGAATTGAATATTCATAGTTTATGAGACTTTAAATTAGTATGTGTAAGTTTCGGATATGATACAGTTCAACAAATATTTTCAAGAAACAGAAACTCTTCACAAACTTCTGAAACCTATTTTTAAACTTATTTACACATACATACTGTTAAGAGAAAATCGATCAACGACACAATTGGTACTACAATACCAGTCCACGCGGTGTGACGCAACACTACACGGCACTTTGACAGATCGTTTTCGCGCGTAGATCGGTGTTTATGTGTTCTTGCATCGTAATTTGTAAAATATCGAACTGTTAATGAGTACAAGGTGTTGTAGTGCAACAATACATAAGCTCACGCCTTTGTCCCATTGGAGTAGACAGAAACCAAAGATTGCCAGCCGACATTTAGTTGCATAAAACTTTTTAACGGCTGAACAAATTTTGATCAAACAGAGCTATTAAGAACCATCTTGATTATGTCAGCCATCAAACAAAGAAAATCACATTAAAATTGGTCCATTCGTTTAAGAGCTACGATGCCACAGACAGATACACAGACATACAGATACACAGGACAAATTTATAATACCCCTCTCTTCTTGTGATTAGTTAAAAACTAATCACACATTTTATTAAAAAGCAAAAAGTACAATATTTCTCATCTCCTTCCTGCAAAAAGATGTAATATGGGATAAAAATGAAATGGCGAATGTTTGTAACGGTCAACCGAGCGGAGGGGAACTAATATAGAGCCAAGACTTCAATATCACGATATGAACTTTCTACTAATCTTTAGCTTTCTACCCGCGACTTTCTAGCTCGGAGTAGTTTCAGAGATATATGTGGGGGGAATCTTAATTAGTTAGTGAAAATTAGGGGGTTGTGCTCATAGCCCAGTGGCGCTCACTCATCTCAACCGATCAGTGCGGTTAAGCGAGGTGATTGTGCGGTTTGAAAACTTGGCTAACCTTTTTCCGTGCCGTTTTCGTATTATAAAAAGGACCATTGATTTGTCAAATTAAAGATTGATCAAAACCTAAAATGGTCAAGTACTTGGAAAAATCTAAAGGACAATTCTTACCAAAGTGTGCAATGAAATGTATTTCAGAGTATTTAGAGGTAAAAATTAGTAATTTAAGTGCATATGTGGCATCAACGAAATCTTTTTCTATAAAATGTGTGAAATTGCTATTCTAATTATTGCCGTATTAATGTTTTAGCAATAATCCATTAAATCTTTACAGTTGCTGTCTGAAAGTTACAGTTCCACTCAGGTGTAAAGTACCCTCAGAAAATGAAAGAGAGAAAACCCAGGTTTAGCCCAAAAGAAAATGTACCTCCTAATATCACAGAATAAATAATAGTACTAATATTTGCAATATTAACACTACTATGACTGTAATTTTTGGTTTCTACCCAGACCTAGACGAATTTCTCAAAAACTATTAAGACTCACCACTATCAAGAAATTAGAAGGATAAATTCTCAGATCGCCCAAGAATCTGTTAAGTCACCAACAATAACCTCACCATGAGCGTAATAGCTTGGGTAATTGCTTGAAGATGTAGCTTCGAGCGGGGACGACCACCCACACTTTACTGCTATGAATTAGTAAGAGCCTTGCCAAAAGCGGACTGAAATTTCCCGTTTAATCGTTTTACATTTTGTCGTGAAAGTTTTCGGTTAAGCGTCTCCTAGTGCATTAAAGAAAAGGGGCTAGCCGCTTCAAGTAAATTCGGTTAAAAAAATTTTTCCCGAAAAACTTCAAGGAGTTTTTGTTATTTACCTAATACAAAATACTTTATTAACACACAAATGACATAAAATACAATAAACAGAACATAAAACATAGTGTACTACGAAGCGGTCTTGTTGCTAGGTAGCAATTTCTTCCAGGCAACCTTGGGGTAGGACATCAGACGTTATGTACCGCAAAACCGCACGCCGCTATCAAAATCCAATTACGTTGCTGGTTTCTGTGTTTTACGCTGCTATTATTGTTTTTATAGTAAAATGAAATGAATTCGAGTAAATGTCTTAATTTTAAAACAGAAAATATAAAACTTGAAAAAAATTCGATTTTCCTAAAGAAAATTCTACCGGGAAATCATTCAGACAGAACAATGAAATCAATTCAGGGTGTAAATTATTGATAAACTGTCCTTTACACCTTGTATAAAAGTATAAAATGGCTAAATAGGCATTTTCTGGGTTAACTCGCTCCACCGATGATCAAGATTGAGGTCAACAGTTAACCTATCTCATAATAATAGCAAAAAAACTCATTTTATTATGTATTTTGTCCACCTGTCAATGGCGTATCTAGGGTTATTTTTAGGGGGGGGGGTTCTAGCGCAAATGTACTCTATACAAGGTGTTTCAAAAAACCCAAAAAAAAGATAATTTCAAAATTACTTAAAATTTAGCTTATTGCGCAGTTCTATTACAAATATGACAAGTATGTCATATTAATTTTATGAAACTTTCATTTGGAAAGATGTCAAAACGTGCAACTGGTTACTAGAGTTGCGACTATTTCACTTTTAAAATTAAATTTTGGAATTTCTTTTTTTTGTTTTTTTTTGAAACTCCTTGTATAGCTTAATACGCTGTGTATTCAGAAGTAAGTAAATAGAATTTATGGTATTGTGGTATGCAGACCTTCACGGAGGATCGGGCATAACGCAACTTCTTTCTCATTCGGTCATTTCGAAGAAGATAATTCGAATATCAATTTAAAAGGTTTGAAATGGTATTCGATGTCAAGTTTCGAAATGATTGAAGATCTGGTCTTGCGCCATTCATTGATTATTGTGAATTCATTGTTGTGAGCTCGCGGAATAAGTTGTAAAATACGTTCGTAGGCGTGCAAATAGCACTTAATAAGCGTTAAAATAATATTGTAACGGATGTGCAGATTTTGATTATAACCATATACCAGAAGAAAAATCAAGTCTTTTAATTGATCGCCCCCAAGAAACACCGTTACAGTATCATAGTATGTGATAGATTAATAATAATGTAGATTTCTCGGCTGTTGATAGATAATTGACTTTTAAATTAATTTTCTGTGAAGATTTTCGCGTCCATCATATAATTTCAAATCGGTAGCTTAAAATCCTCTAATGGGCCCTACACCATACTGGTTTACAAGTAGAGTACTCGAACTTGGTACTCTGAGTTCCCAGCGTACTCTTCAAATATAAACAGTGACAAACTCAAAGCAAAGCGAATGCACTGTCCCAACAAACAAACAACCCCCTCTATGGATATGTGGAAGCGGTAATGTTTGTTTAGCGCACTAGGGATGTAAAGGAGAGATTGTAACCAACCACCAAAGTGTCTAATCAATAGGAGTGATATGAATTGAAATGCGGGAAAGGCGCAAATATTTATTAAATAATAATAATAATTAATAAGTTTATTATTTTAAATTCGTGGCAATAAATAATTTTTTATCTTATTTTTTTTTGTTTGAAGTGTTTGGTTTCCTAAACTCGTTTAGAAACAGAACCTTTATCAAATTGGGATCTCTATTAACGTGTGGAGAAAATCAGTTTTTCCCGGGCCGGGTTTATTAATTGGGCCCAGCTGTCTTAGGGATCCAATTACGTTTATTGTCAATTTTCTTGCTGAACATGGGCGGTAATGAAATCTTTCAATATAGGGTGTACTGGACTGTTTTGGGACACTATTTTCATTTACTGTTTTTGTTTAGAGTTTGAAATGTTAAAATTGTAGTCTAGTTTAAGATCAATACGTGACTGATTGTTGTAAAACTTTTTTTTAAAATAACGAATAGGTTCGCTTTTGACCACAATCTAGCTTAGCGGCTCGAGCACGATGGCGACAAACTCGCGCGGCGCGCCACTCGGCTGACGGTGAAACTTCACTTTGATTGCGCGAGGGCCCCGCGCAAAGGCTTGCTCGCCCTCAGGCGTTGCCAATGTCGACATTTTGACATGAGACCGCGGCGCATTACGCGCGCTATCACCATCGTACTCGAGCTGCTAAAGGGAAGATGTCGAGGATGTAGCAAGCTCACCCAGAAGAAGCCTATTCACTCGGACATTAAAGAGACTCGGGTCTTTGACGCATTAGTCAATTTGGTTGAAAAAGTACAGTGGAGAGCACGCCACGCTTGACACTACCCCTTTAAGCTGAGCTCTGATTTATACTGCGCGCCATACAATGCAGGGCCGGTACAAAGTCCAAAGTGTCAAGCTTGACGTGCTCTTGATTGTACATGATTAACGAACCTGATAAACATATAGGGGTGAGTTTAAGTTAGTAAGCCATACTTTAGGTGGTGTTTCTCCCCAAAAAGCAGGAAAACTTTTCCCGAGGAACACATAAAAAATTCTCTAAGGTTTTATGTTTTTTTTTCAGCCCATATACGTCCCCACCGAGGGGCACGGGCCTCCCTTCGAAACACAAAGGGGATAAGGCCATAGTCCATCACGACCACGCTGGCTTAATGCTGGTTGGTGGACCGCTCGTCTTTCGAAAATGAATTTTCTTGGACGGGCGGGTTTCATCACTATGTTTTCCTTCATCGTTGAGCAAGTGATAATTAGAAATCCATACATAAATCCGAAAAGGCAAATTTAGTGGTACAGGCCCGCACCAGGATTTGAACCCGCGACCTTCGGATTACAAGTCTGGCTCATTACCAACTGGGCTATCACGTTTTTTGACATGGTATTTTTTTTTAATTATAAGATGGGTTAACTCTTGACCTCAAACTTGACCATAAAGGTCAAAGATGAGGTCGACGATGGAGCGAGTTAACCCAGAAAATGCCTGTAAAGGTACTGGTACTCCCACGCACCGACGGAACACAGCAAGCTGTTTGGCGTCGGACTTCGGTAGGAGGGTGGTCGCGAACCAGACGGCCCTTTACAGAGCCTACCACACCGCATGAGACCATAGGACGACACCTCAGATTCAGAAAAAAAAATGAAGTGTCTTTGCCTGGGATGGATTACTAGGAGGCAGGTCTCATTTGTGTTTCCTTAGTCGCCTCTTACGACACCCACGGAAAGAGATGGGGTGGTGTTATTCTGAACCGATCACCACACGGCCAAAAATTGTATTGTACTGAAAACATTATTCATTTTATCCTTACCCTGAAAAAACGAATAAGCAACTCCGAGAGTTGCTCTTTTCGAATAATATCCCTTCTTTACTTTACCCAGCAGTTATACTTAAACCTTGTTTTACGGGAAGTAAGGGGCAGCCTTGCAAAAACTGAAACCCCTAACTCAGACGATCATTCTCTAATGATTTTCCAGTGAACATTTTCTCAGGTTTTCAAATTTTTAAATATTTTTTAATCATTTCTGCTTTAAAATTAAATCAGAATCACATACTTGCAAGTGGCGAATTACTATGTGAATTATTAAATTTAACTGTTTTTTTGAATACACTACTTATATATCTTGCAAAAAAAAACAATAATAACAACCAGCTTGGCACAATGTTTCTATTTTCTTTTTGTTGTTCGGCAAATTTCGTGTTTCGAATAGCTACCTGCACCCCTCGCGTGCGGTGTAGGAGTAATGTCTAAGTTTAGGCAAAAAATGAACTATACCCATTGGAAAAATGAAAAAAAAGAATTCATAAATGTGTTCTTTGAGTGATACTGGTTCAGGATTTTAAATATAGCTAGGAGGCTTTTTATAATCGTGCATAGACGATCATAGTTAGGTAATTCTACTTGTTAAGTATTTGCTAAACTGTCTCTTACACCCTGTATTTCTAAAGGAATTTCAAAAGTATGTAAATGAAAACAAAACTTTTTTCATCGGCAGCAGCTGGGGTTGTTTTTTTTTAATTTTTTTACCGAGCTATCGTCTCTTCTGAAAAATTCTTAATTAAGAACCTTTTAAACAAACTGTAGCGGTCTTAATTGCGGTTGTTTGAATGCAAAGTGCTTAAATGGGGTTTTATGATGGTATTTGCATTCTAAACCGACTGTACTATGGTTATAAAGTTATTCAGTATCTGAACGGCACTGAACTGGTTTTTTTTTTCATGTTATACATTGGGGGTGACTTTAAATCAAATAACGAAAATTGAGTATGTGAAACAGCCCACAAAACTGAACAACTTTCCCCAACGAACATTGTTGCCTCTTTATACAATCACAAATGAGACCTGCCTCCTAGTACTTAATCCATCCCAGGCAACGACACTTAATTTTTTTCAATTTGAGGTATGGTCTCATGCGGTGTGGAAGGCTCTGTAAAGCCGTTTGGTTCGCGACCACCCTCCTACCGAAGTCCAACGCCAAACAGCTTGCTGTGTTCCGTCGGTGCGAAGGAGTACCAGTGCCTTTATAGGCATTTTCTGGATTAACTCGCTCCATCGTCGATCTCATCTTTGACTTTTATGGTCAAGAGTTAAACTCATCTTATAATAATAAAAAAATTGGTAAATCCTCTTCATTAGGGTCATTAGGTATACCTTTTTTTCGTACCACATTTTAATAACCCGACAAAAAAAAATTACAGATTTCATGCCATGCATGATTTCAGAGTACATTGGAAATGACTTTCATATTTTAAATAAAACAAAACTAATTTTTTCATCTTTCATTTATTTTATTTTCCCCACTTTATTATAGAACACGAATGTTTCCGCGTGAACTAAGAATTCACGCAAAGTTGACCACCTTTAGTGGAAAAACTAGTCGACCGATTTTCATTTTTTTTGGGCTTAAAATGTTCGCAATCTATGTCTCCAGGGGTTATTTTTTCGAGATTTCGATATCTTTTTTAGTTTGCGAGATATTGGACTGGAAAGGAAAAAAAATGTAAAAAATCCAAAAATAAGGATTTTTCGTCATAACTTTTTTGATTTTTGACATTTTTCAAAATTATTTTTTGCATAATGTAGTCCTCGCAAATGCACATATTTTGAGCCTCATCCATTATCCTAGCTACTCATATATTATCAACGAAGCTCGCAGATTACACTTTTCCGTGAAATGAGACCCTATACCGAAATCTCCCAAAAAATATTTCCAATGTCAAAAGACATACTAATCGAGATGTTTCTGAGCTATATTTGACCAAAATTGGCTGCTTTCCCACAAAACATCAAAACACCAGTTTTACGATATCTTAAACTGACTTAATTTCATTTTGCTGTTGTTTAATTTATCCTTTTTGGGAAAGGCAAAGTAAAAAACAGACATTTTTAAACATTGTTACATTTTTAATTTTAGAGTTATTTGCCCTATTACTCTTTAAATGGGGCAAATTCACCTCACTCCTATTTAAATGAACACTAATACTAGCAAAATGTACCTAGGTAGGAGTTAGTTCGTTTCCTATTACCTAAGCTGGTAGCAGAACTTTTGGCGTGAGTTAACTTGTAACGTAGGTATTCTATTCCGTTCTATTTCACCGTCGCTAGTTACAGTTATATGCAATTTAACGACATAGTACATACAGGATGGAATTTTGTAATGCCACCTGTAGAGAAAGTACCCTTAATACTGAAGATAGAAAATTGTACTCAAAGAAAACATTCCTTTATTTTTGAAAAAAAAAAGAAAACTTAATTCAAGGATTTTCGAAAATTCGCTTACCACACCCGGGAATTGAACCGACTCCAATCTGTAAGAATTACACCCTGTACTTTTAATGCATCGATCGTTAGGGTCAATTATAAGAATGAAATCTCTCTGACAAGCTTGGTAAATTAAAATGAAAGGAAAACTATGAAATCTTAAATTAAACCATTGAATTTAGCATGTTGGTATTGACTCATTGAATTTATAAGTCCGGATTTCACAGATTTAATGGTTTTTCTTTCATTTAATTTACCAAGTTTGTTAGAAAGATTCCATCCTTATAATTGACTCTAACGATCGACGCAATAAAAGTACATGGTATTCTTACAGATTTTAGTTTGTTCGATTCTTAAAAAAAGAAGTTTAACTTTTTAAGGTTAACTTTTTAAGGAATGGCGTGGGCTATAATATAATTTTCCGACGGGCCAGGAACTCACGTCATAATAACTCGGTCACTCCACAGCTCTATCTATGAATGTGTTCTTTTTCCTCGCTATTGCCTTGTACTAATTATCTGACTATTAGGAAGAAACTTGATAAACTGTTCCTGATTAGGTACTAGAGTTTTGGCAGCTTGTATAGACAGAGGAACTAACTTTTATTTTAGTACAGACAGCTGCAAAGATACCTGACCACTTCTACCGGATAGAGATCAAATTGTCTATGAAAAGACATAAACTTTAAAATCGTGATTAAACGTAATTGTTTAGTTGACAAAACTATACAAGGTGTTTCAAAAAAACCCAAAAAAAAAAGAAATCCCAAAATTTTATTTTAAAAGTGAAATAGTCACAACTCTAATAATTAGTTGCACGGTTTGACATCTTTCAAAATGAAAGTTTCATATAATTAATATGACATACTTGTCTTAATTGTAATAGAGCTGCGCAATAAGCTAAATTTTAATTAATTTTGAATAATCTTTTTTTGGGTTTTTTTGAAACACCTTGTATTAGTATACAAAATATTATTGAAATACCTAAAACATTTCGTGAAATAACTTCATCCTTATTATTCTTTCGTAATATTTACCTTTTGCTCAGACAGGGTTATTTGATAAAACACTTATACTTTGCAGGACTAGAATGCTTACATAAATAAACAAAACTCTAACCCTCGAAAATTGCGAATTACTTTTAAACAGCTAAACCAATAATGATCAAATGAAGCTAAGAATCATCTCGATTACGTCAATTTTAAAAAAATTCGTTTAGGAGCTAAGTTGCCACAAATAGACACCAGACATGTCAAACTTATAACAACCTTCTTTTTGGTCGGGGGTTAAAAGAGATCCTAAAACGAAGAGAAGAGAAAATAACTTTAACTGTAATAGTAAAAAAAGTTGGATAAAGGTATTAAACTAAAATCGAATACAAAATAATAATAGGTCTTTACCTATGAAATTGCCGATTTTTTCTAAAGCTTTATTTTATTCATAATTTATTTGATTGAACAGCTATTACTAAAATTGTTTTTGATTTAAAACCTTGTCCATATAACGGAGATATTGAGTCAAATTAATACATATTTACTTTAGATTTATTTGCTGAAAAAGAAGCTCAAATATAGCTCGTTTCATCCGTTGCCCGTTTCATGGTTTATTTTTGCTGTATTACAACTTTCAATAAAGTAAGTATGATGAAAATGTCCAAACCTTCCCAAAAAATTTTGCTAAATTTGGATTTCGCATTCCCGAAAAAAATCCAAAAACGTTAGTATGGAAAATTCAGTTTTCCAAAAATATTGTATGAAAAACGGCAATTTCATAGGTACAGACCTATTACTTTAAAGTTGGCACTAAATTATTTAATTAATTAGTTTGAGTATTTTTTGGAGATTAATGCATACATATTTTATCTATTATTTATTATTATAATTTTCTCTTTGATAGCTCCACTTTTGTATCCTTCTCTACTGTTTGTTAATGGGAACACTGCCCATCCTCTCAGCACAGGAATCCGGATGTTCCAATTCTGAGTATTGGCGACAGTTAGAACATTAATTGCACATGTTCTATGTTGAGCTGTTTTACTGAATAAAAAAATATCTAAACTCATCTTTTCTATTTAGAAGCCTATAAAAATGAGATATCTTCTCAAACTAATTTAAACACAAACCGCTATTTATTTATTTATGTACAATGTTTAGTCTTACAGGCTAACCTAATACTAATAACTATATTCTTCTAAGCATGCGGCTCAACATGTTAAACCACAAACAAAATAATCTAGAATAGACTAAGTTGTCTACTAACCAAATAGCGACTTACTTGCATCAGTTACATTGTAAGAAGAGTTACATTGTAAGTTACATTGTGGTTAAGGAAGCCTTGGCAAATTCATCTAACTTGGATCTGTGGGTGGCTATTTGTGAATCCGTGATTTGCGATCATTTTTTTCCGATTACATGCTTTTGACATTGGAAATGTCTTTTCAATCGCTCCAGTGTATTAGGCTCCGATTTCACGAAAAAGTGCGATCCTCTTATATCTCGGAAAGTTGTAAGGATATGATATTCAAAAAAGATTCAAAAGACGTGTATTTACAAGAGCTGTAAATTTCTAAAAGAATTATTCGTGAAAGTCTAAAACGAAGAAAGTTATGGCCGAAATAGTAAAATAAAAAACAATATTTTCCAAATTTTTTAATTTGACGTTTGATATTTTGGAAACGAAGAATGTTATCAAAAATTGGAGAAAATTTCCTCTGGACAATTTGAGCTTAAAACGAAGACGATCGGGTTAAGGGTTTGCCCTGTAGCCTAACCTTGTTGAAAAAAGTTAAAACGACATTTTTCACATGTCCCGATTTTCTCGTCATTCAGCGACAATATTTTTTCTAATTCCGTAGATTCATTTCTAATGTGCTCGATAGTGGTACAAGAAATTTGTGTTTATTTGTAAGCTAGTATATTAATGGTTAGTAGGGTAGGTTGGGATAAATTTTCCTGAGATCATTTACAATCTCTCACCACTCATCTAAGACCCTCATAATTTATGTCAAACGTGGCATCAAGGGGTTCTGAACTAGTGATGCTCTGCCTACCCCGTATGGGATTACAGGCATGAGCGTATATACGTGTGTATTATTTTCTAAATTCTGTTAAAACTATAATACAGAGATACCTGGCCAACCCTACCGGATAAAGATGAAGTTATTCATGCCAAAACAAAAAATAAATAAATCGTGATTATGCTGACAAAACTATGGTAATATACAAAATATCATTGAATCACCTAAAACATTTCGTGAAATAACTTCATCCTTATTTCATAGGGGTGGTCAGGTATCTCTGCAGCTGTCTGTACATCAAAAGAGGATGGGCAATATTGTACGACTACCTCCCCAGGGGTGTCCACGGTTGTGACATAGGTCATGCTGAAGGTTATAATAATACCTTCATTTTATGGTAAAACATAACAACGGAACTTTTGAAAGAACTGAACTACGGATCATTTTGTTGTTTACCTTTTAGATTTTGATTCTTACATTTTGTTTTCCAAATTCCATTTTTTATTCACATGATGTTTTTGTCAGTGGCAAAAACAAAAACCGTCACGCCATTAAAAAAAATCAATCTTGTGACATGGAAAACCTAGTGGTAGTGGTTTGTTTAGTACAGATAACTTTTTATAACTGAAATAGTCAACTTTTAAAAACTGAAACAATCGAAATTGTAGAATTTTCTATTGGCAAAACCAACCGTTTCAAGAATAACCGTCTGTACTCGTATATAGGGTGTATCCAAGCAGAATGTGCGGATATGTGCATGTGCAACGCTTAGAGTGGTGTGCAGTAATCAAGTTTAAACACACAACGCAAACATGATCAAAGCAAGTGCGACGGAGGTTCGTTATCCAATGCTCTTTCAGTGAACGAAAACATCACGAGGGAACCTACTTAAACTGGGATGAAACAATGTTTATTTTTTTACCACGTTATTCATATAAGTAGGTACCTATTTTAATTTAAACGTAATTTAAAACTAGATATTTGCTCTCAGGTCATGGGTGTTTGTGTCTGTCTTCATGTATGTTCCAAGGGACCCACGACACAAGGGGAAACCTTAGTGTGGGCCTTTGAGTGTGTAGCGTTAAAAAAAAGTTAAGTGGCAGAAAGCGTATAGCAGCAGCTCGAGCAAGATGACGACAAAATCTTGCGGCGCGCCACTCGGCTGACGCTGAAACTTCACTTTGTTAGCGCGAGGGCCCCACGCAAAAAAGGCTTGCTCGCCCTCTGGCGTTGTCAATAATAAACTATAAATAAAAAAGTGGCAATTTATCACGAGCGTTTCCGTGCTTCGGAGGGCATGTTAAGCTGTCGGTCCCGGCTGTTGTTGATTGACTACAGTCGTTAAAACCAAGTCGGAGGCCATTGTGCGGTTTAAAAACTCTGACACTAGGGTTAGCCAAGTTCGCCACACACTTGACTAAACCTACACGATAAGAAGAAGAAGAAGTTTCCCTAGCACGGTCACGGAGGTCAGGTGGCGAAGTCCTAGAATGTCAAATCTTGGCTTCTCAAATCCTGGGTCATGCATAACGAAATGTAATACAGCAGCACCTCCGGTTATCCATTCTCACTACGAAAGCTGCCGCTATTGCAAGCGAAGTAATATATGGCGACATCAGGGTCAACGTGTGTACCAAAAATATCAACCAAACAGGCGGCTTACGAAGTTTTGGAGTAAAGCTGTTTTTTTATATATTAAGAATGGGTTCGCTCTTGACCACAATCTAGCTCAGGGCAGAGATGCGGTCGAGGATGTAGCGAGCTCACCCAGAAGAAGCCTATTCACTCGTACTTTAAAGATATTCGGGTTGTATGAGCTGGGAAATACAGACGCCGGCAGAGAATTCCACTCCTTGGCAGTGCGCAATACAAAAGACGAAGAAAAGCGCTCAGTACGTATCCGAGGTATCTCGACAAGATAAGGGTGATACCCCGCAGTGCGTCTGGACGTCCGATGGAAGAAAGGGGCAGGCGGAATGAGCTCTTGCAGCTCCTGAGCACACTCACCGAAGTACATCTTATAATATTATAGCTAGTTTTCTATTCGCAAAACCGATCGTTTCGATGGATGCTATTTTTTTTTACAGTCCATATACGTCCCCACCGATGGGCACGGGCCTCCCTTCAAAACACGAAAGGGATTTAGGTCATAGTCCACCACGCTGGCCCAATGCGGGTTGGTGGACCGCTCGTATTTCGAAAACGATTTTTTCTTGGACGAACGGGTTTCATCACGATGTTTTCCTTCACCGTTGAGCAAGTGACAATTAGAAATCCGTACATAAATCCGAAAAGACGAATTTAGTGGTACAGGCCCGCACCAGGATCTGAACCCGCGACCTTCGCTTACAAGTCTGGCTCATACCAACTGGACTATCAACTGGGTTCCTATTACATCTAGGTATATGCGGATATGTGCAATGCTTAGAGTAGTGTAGCATTAATGAAGTTAAGTTTAAACATCCAAAGCAAACATGATGCGAAGTTGCCGGCTCGGGCGACCGAGTTCGACGAAGCTGGCGTATTCTGGATGATATATACATACATATGTATCATCGCCGGTTTGTTCGAGTGGTAGCGGCGCTGCTTCTTGATCGACGGGTCCTGGGTTCGATTCCCAGCCGGGGCAAATATTTGTGTAAAAATCAGATGATGGATATTTGTGTTTGTCTTTATGTATGTTCCGAGGGACCCACGACACATGGGAAAACCTTAGTGTGGGCCTTTGAGTGTGTAGCGTTTATTTATACGCTCACGCCTGGAGTCCCAAACGGGGTAGGCAGAGCATCAGTGGTTCTAGAGCCACTAAATGTCAGGTTTGACACAATTTGACAATTGTGACAATTTGTGCCGGTTATCGGATGGAAAAGTTGCATGACGGTCAGAGGTGGTCAGCTTTTCGCCCATTATACAGCAAAACCCTCGCATCCCTCTTACAGACTTTTACTGTATACCTGGGAAGAGTAGGTAGCTGGCACATTCTAAGTTTTTCTTTCTCTCCTAGTCCAGCATGGAAAGTCTTCTGGATGATATGGAGAAATAGAGGCTGTATTATTTGCTTCTTCTTCTTATCGTGTAGGTATAGTCAAGTGTGTGACGAACTTAGCTAACCCTGGTGTCAGAGTTTTTAAACCGCACGGCCTTTGACTTGGTTTTGACGACTATAGTCAATCGGCAACAGCCGGGACCGACAGCTTAACGTGTAGAAACGCTCGTGATAGATTTTCACTTCTTTGGTCACCCATCAGGAAACCCACCTTTGTCTCAGTTGCTTAACCTCATTGATCGGTTGAGATCAGCGAGCGCCACTGGACGACGAGGGCTTCGCTATTTGCTTAAATAAAAGTACATTTAGAACCACACTAAACGCTATGCTGTTACGAATGGGTGTCCGGAGCAAAATGGACGTCCTAATGCGGACCTTTCGATGTTCTTGTGGGATCCTAGGCCCCTAAAATAAAAATGATTGGATAACTTTCAGACTCTAAATGTCTCTTTCTCAAAACGTCTCATTCCCAAAATGTCCCTTTAGAGTAGGCAGTAATTTTGGGATATCATAGACATTTTAAAACACTCTCATCCTGCAGCTTACCCTTTTGAATTGACAGGTCGAATAAAATAGATTAAAGTACTTGTTTCTCTTTAGAATCTGTAAAGATCAACTAACCATGAAAATTAACTACTCAGTTAAACAGTCATTTCAGATTTTAATCAGCTAAAAATAGAAAATAAGGAAATTTTTAATTAAATTGGCAAGAGCACTCCTCAGAAATTCTTGCCTTTTCTTCTCGGGGGAAGACTACACCTTTGTGAACAGGAGTAAAGTTTTTTTTTATTATCAGCCCTTAAAAGCCGAAACACGAAGGGGATTTAGGCCATAGTCCACCAAGCTGACCCAATGTGGGTTGGTAGACCGAAAACGAATTTTTTCAGACGTGCGGGTTCATCACGATATTTTCCTTCATCGCTGAGCAATAAGTTAAAGAACTAAATAGTAGATTACCCAACAAGTGAAAAAAAGATGAATTATTTTCGAGGGATACAAGAGCCGAGATGAATTTTTTTCACGTAATAGGTACTCTACTTTTTACCATTGACTACGAGAAAAGGAAAATAATTACTCTGTGACAGTAAATTATCAACAATAGCTGCTGCTTTAACGCGAAATGACTCTGGAACGAGAGGTTCACTTTCATCACTGGATGTCGAACTCATTTTATGATTTTGAGACAACAACTTTTAACAGAAACTTTTAATTGCATGAAAATTGCACAGAAAATTAGCTGAATTCCTTATTCTAAATTTAAAATTTTTAACCGAGCCATATTTCATACAGCCAGTTATTACATACAGCCAAGTTTTAGTACGTTTTTATAGCGAGAGCATGCAACCTCCTTGCACATTTTCTTTTGTTTTCTTATTAAAATCCGTATATTCGGTCATGTTCCCAATTCAAAATGTTTTATTCACTCAGTGAAATAAACAGCGTTTTATTCACTGTTTTTGAAGAATAACGGACCCTTTTTCGAGGGGCAATGGTAAAAATGTAATTAATTCACTTTGACAACCTACATCCTACTTTATCTACATCTACTCTCACAAATATCAAAGATTTGTATTTTTCTATGTAACGAATAAACTTAAAAACTACTGGACCATTTTCAAAAATTCTTTCACCATTAGGATTTTCACCACGGATAATGTAGCACCATTAGGATGCTACATTATCCCTGAGTAACATAGGCTACATAATTTTCCCGAATTCCCACGGGAACGAAGTCCCGAGCGGAATGCTAGTAATATTATAAATGCGAAAGTTTTTAAGGATGTATGGATGTATCGTATGGATGTTTGTTACTCTCACGCTCAAACGGCTGAACCAATTTTGAAAAAATTTGGTATGGAAGTAGCTGACACCCTGCATTACCACAAAGGTTACATAATTTTCCCAAATTCCCACGGGAACGAAGTCCCGAGTGGAAAGCCAGTGTTCTTTAAAATAAAGCTATTTTTGTCTTTAATCGAATATTAAGGAGTATTCAGAATAAGGCCACAGGCCATTAGTTCCCGAGCGCCACATGTCTCGGTTAAACTTCAGTTCTGTAATGACACTCTAACTGCCAGAAAAAACTAGACCAACAACTTTTGCACACATGCGGTTAATACTTATACAGGGCTTTAGGTATCTCTCTTTCAACCTCTCGGGTGGTTTATCTATAAAACTGAACAACTTCCCCAAGGAAGTTACGTCAAAATACGAAAAAAAATTTTTGATCTCCCATACAAAATGCGCTATATGCTGATGAAGTTTGTATGGGAACTCAATTTTTTTTACGTATTTTGACCTATGTTCCTTGGGAAAGTTGTTTAGTTTCATGGACTGATTAACCACCCGAGAGGTCGAAAGAGAGATACCTAAAGCCCTGTATATCTCCAGCTAAATGCATGCTGTTTTAAACCCCGACAAAAAAGAGGGGAGTTATAAGCTTGACGTGGGTATCGTGTGTCTATTAGTGGCATCGGAGCTCCTAAACGAATGAACCGATTTTGATGCGGATTTATTTTGTTTGTAAGCTGACATAGTTGAAATGGTTCTTAGTTATGTTTGATCAAAATTGGTTCAGTCGTTTAAAAGTTAAGCAATCAAATGTCGGGGGTGATCCCAATGTTTAATTTTAGAGTGACATTATTGACATGAAATATGAATATCGTGGTGATAAGTTGTCATCCTTTCGCCCGCGACACAACGTAACAGTCGCGTCCCACTTACTGACTTCTATAGTATGCCTGGGTAGAGTTGGCAACTAGATCGTTTTAAGTTCTTTCACTCCCAGACCAGCGTAGAAGGAAGGTGTTTTTGTAAACTATCTTATCGCCAACGGCTTTGTTCGTGTTGTATCAAGGTTTTTTATTATTATTAAAAAATGGGTGACTCTTGACCTCAATCTTGACCATAAAGTTAAAGATAAGGTCAACGATGGAGCGAGTTTACCCAGAAAATGCCTATAAAAGCACTGGTACTTTCACGCACCGACGGAACACAGCAAGCTGTTTGGCGTCGGACTTCGGTAGAAGGTTGGTCGCGAACCAGACGGCCCTTTACAGAGCCTACCACACAGCATGAGACCATAAGACTCAGAAAAAAATGAAGTGTCGTTGCCTGGGATGGATTACTAGGAGGCAGTCTCATTTGTGTTTCCTTAGTCGCCTCTTACGAGTGGTGTTATTCTCAACCGATCACGACACGGTTAAAATCACACACGGTCACCACACGGTATGTCACCAGCCCTGCAGCTAATGCTGTACAAAATATCACGTTGATTGGTATGCTTATGTTCACTGTATCTTAGGCACTTACCTACATACATAGAATAGAATAGAATAGTTTATTTGACAGAACGTAGTAAATAAGTTGTTACAGAAACTGCGTTTCTAATGTTCAATTGTTCAGCCTTAAGGCGACTACAGCACCCGATAAAGGCAGCACACATAGGAATAGTGCCATCTCCGTCTCTCAGCAGGCCTGGGCCGGCAGTGCGAACAGTGTCGATACACGAAATTTACGGACTATGAAAGCGTGCGTGCGTAAAAACATTTTCGAAAGTTAGAAAAATGAGATTTATGGAAAGGTATCAGCTTAAATCGAAAAATGCGTTAACTACTTATCGAGAGTGTTCAATTACGAACATTTTGATAGCATATTCAAGTTCCTGTGTGCATTTTACTATCGTTTTTTCAGCTTATAAGTTACACAATATTGGGTATTTAGAGGTGACTTTGGTAGCTTTTTCTATCGAACCCAAAGTGCTGAATCATGTTTTCAGCAAACTACTTATCTAGTTTATGTCCTGACAATTACCGTAGTATTTTTTTTCTTCGATTTAATGCAGCGCGTCATGCTTATCTATGCATCATAAAATCGTAATTTAGGTGCTGTAGTCGCCTTAAGAGCATAGCATGCAAATTGTGAGGGTAGAAAATAGTAGCAGACATGTTAAAAATATAAATAATTAACAACAATGTCAAAAATAATATCAATGTTAATATTATTTTGGAATAGAAACAGTTATCTATTAACCAGGCACGTAATTTAGTTTTGAATTGCTTAGGAAATAAACATTTAAATTGTTCAGATAATTTGTAAGTAACGTATTACGTTCCCACTTGTTTAATCCTTACTAAGATAGGCAGAGAACCAATCTGTTAGAGTCCAACTTGATCCGATGTTTATCCCATTAATTATTTAGTACATATGGGATATTATTTTCCTTTTCCTGTACTATAAGCAACATTTTCTTTTCGCATGTGGGAAAGTACATAATCACATAATGAGCGCTGTACTAAATCAGATACGGTTGACCGCCCTGCGAAATTAACAGGGCCCTAACGAACTAACGCAGGGGTTCCCTAACTTATTTGAGACGCGCCCCTTTTCGACCATGAAAAAAATTCCGCGCCCCCCAGCCTCCAGTCCAGATTATTAGGTCAGAATAAAAAAGTATTAGGTCAGAATAACAAAATAAGTATTTTTATTGCTAAATTAAAGTTTTAAAAAAATCATATAAAAGGTATTTGGTAAGTAGAACCTACTTATTGGGAATGTGATGGATGAGCTTGCATGGATTTGACGAGCTTTACAATTCTTGGCTTAACCATAAAAATCGCACAACACAACGTAAAACACTACTACCAATGTCAAATGTATTTCTATACTTTGATTTTTATTGCAACTATTGCAGAAAATCCCCTTTTTTATTTACTTGAGAAGGATAAATAGGTACAATTGAAGTGCTTTTTCTGTTAGTTTGGGGTAAATTGAGAAATATTTGACCCAAAACAATGATTGACCCATTTTTTCAAAATTGTATTTAGCAGCAGAACAATTTTTAATCTCCAAGACTTCCTTTCTTGTTTATCTATATCTATACATATTATAAAGAGGAAAGATTTGATTGTTTGTTTGTATTGAATAGGCTCCGAAACTACTGGACCGATTTGAGAAATTCTTTCACCATTATAATCCTATATTATCCAGGATGGACATAGGGTACTGATTTTACCGAATTCCCACGGAAACGAAGTCCCGAGCGGAATGTTAGTCTCTAATAAGGTTTTTAACAATCGCCCACTGAGGAAATAATTGACAGGCGTCAATCCCAGATAATTTCTGTGCCTTTTAATCGAAAATTACTTTTACTGGTCGTATCGAGCAGACTGGAATGCATTCTCTCAGCGGTCGTAGGATTTTTATACTTGTCTACACAGATGGCCCACGCCCCCCCTTTAAAGGTCTCTGCGCCCCCCACTTAGGGAACCCCTGAACTAACGTAAGGGTAAAACACACTGAATATAGAGCAATGAAATAAACAGCCTAATCATCATAATTATTGGTGCTGACTGAAAAACAGCCTGGCTGAGGCAGCACCTTTTCACCACATTATTCATTAGTGTGGTATCTGTTTTGTATGGTGAATAAATTTCTTTTTCTTTCTTTCTTTCAATGTATTTCCACACTATACATGGTGTAAGGGACAACTTAGTAAAAACTGTCACCCTGAATTCAGACCCAGTCATTCTAAAAAAAAATTCTGCTGAAAACCAGCGTCACGGCTTCGGCTGTGTCATTGTGCTGAGCTGCATCCGTTTCGGCACTTTGTAATTTAGTTTCCTACACAACACGTAGAAATAAACATAGGTGGTTGCCGAATAAATAATTTCTATTATTTTCTTTTTTTAAATGTTTTCTGCTTTAAAATTAATAATTTATTCGAAGACAGTCTGTTTTTTTATTTAAAAAAAAACAATAACAATAGCGTACA
Organism: Aproaerema taeniolella; assembly: GCA_949987775.1. Taxonomy (NCBI): domain Eukaryota; kingdom Metazoa; phylum Arthropoda; class Insecta; order Lepidoptera; family Gelechiidae; genus Aproaerema; species Aproaerema taeniolella. The sequence goes on from OX465257.1 coordinate 3,176,132, forward strand.
ACATGACAACAGGCAAAGTAGGTTAAATAACAAAAACTGCCTAACTTGACGTTTCCGTGCAAAAGAAAAAACTTCAGTGTGGGTAACATGGTGTCCCGAATATGAAATGATATAAAATGTAAGGAGAAAGGTGGTTCAAAAATCGTTTATCATCCCTTCTATTCGAAAAGTGTCGCTTTGTTCCTCTATAAGTGGGAGCAAAAGAGCTCGTTTCTGTTAAGAACTCTTTGGCGGGCGTAAAAGACATTGGAATGTAGAACATGTGTCATTCATAGAAATCGAACGCAAATTGTACGAATACTGGCTGGTACGTGTTGGCTGCACAGCGGCGGCTGCCCCGCGAATTAAAAAATTAGCGCGCGAATGAAGTCTCTGTTCTTGTAATTTATTTTCTCATAGAAAGGGGATGAAAAGTAAAGTATATGACTCGAGAGCAAATTATTTTTACCTCGGGCGATGTACTTTGAATCCTTCGCTTCGCTCGTGGTTCAAAGTAGCGCCCTCGCCGTAAAAATACTATTTTGCTCTCTTGTCATACAATCTACTATTGAAAACCTTTAATATTTTTGGTGTCAATTGGTTCAAGAGTGACATGATGTTTTGCCTACCCTGTTATGGATTTATTTTATTCATGCACTCATGCCTACAACGGCTGACTTAAGCCTTGTTTGGAGCGCGCGCGATTTGGGTTTTTGAGGATTTTCATGCTGTCTCGATGTCGTCTTCGCCGGCCCCACACAAGCACGCGAGAACACACAAACTCACAATGGCCTTAGGGTATTAAGGAAATGGTTATTTCACTTTGGCAACACTAAAAAATATCGTCAAAATGAAACATGACCACCCTGGGAGCAGCACTATTCTCCCCGCACAGTGGCACAGTTGCTCACCCAACCAGACAGTATGAAATTAATGATCGAGTGACAGGAGATATTTGACACGCGTTTTGGCCCACTGTGCGCCTCGTGACCCATTGTGTACCCTTTGGAAGTTGATTGAGAGAAAAAGGTTGTTTTCTTTCTGTTATGATTGCTGATAAGACTGCCTGTGCCTATGCCTTATAATTGTCAAAACATGATCTTTTACCTGACGTTATTATAACTACCCCTAACAATATTTGTTGATGGCGTTTAATTTTGGAGGATACAAAACTATTCTGCGGGTAACTCTGTAGAAAACTGCAAAAAAATAATCTGTCAGCGATCAAAATATATTGGCGACTACTATAAAATAAATATTGATTCGGTGACAAAACTGCACCCTCATATAAATCGATAAGTTGCTGCTAGAAAATGGTAGCAAGAGGTAGCAAATAATAAATCAAACGAGGTGATAAAAATCATGAAAGTCTGCTAAAAATAATAATTAGGTTGTTAAAAATAAAAATTGGACTGCTAAAATAATGACTTGGCCGCTAAAAATAATCACATGGCGACAAATATTATTAATTAAAACAAAGGAATAATAATTAATAATAATAATAAACGCTACACACTCAAAGGCCCACCTAAGGTTTTCCCTTGTGTCGTGGGTCCCTTGGAAAATACATAAAGACAAACACAAACACCCATGACCCGAGCACAAACATCTGCTTTTTACACAAATGTTTGCCCCGACTGGGGATCGAACCCAGGACCCGCCGATCAAGAGGCAGCGTCACTACCACTAGACCAAACCGGCCGTATAAAAAGGAATAGCAAAAAAATGTCCGCCATCTTGGATTCAGATATGGGTGGCATATTATTGTCTTTGTCCTATCCCAGAAGCCCTAGAAAATGACTGCGGTATTAATGCGACCGAAAGATAACCTGATAAACATATCAAAACTGCTACAAAGCCTACCTTACTTATCTAAAAATCTCTTCCATAAAGTTACACGTTATATCGTTCAAAATTTACAACCTACTCATGCCTAAAATCCCTACAGAGCTACTGAACTGCTTTTGGTCTTTTTACGACTATATCTAAAGGTTTATGTCTGCATAAAATCCCTTGTAAGCCTTAATGCGTGTATCTTCAACCTCTGTACTGACGGATAGTAGTTCTATTGTACTTATACTTATATTATGTTTTACACCACAGTATAAAGGTGTTCAGTCTGAAATTAATTTCTTTTTAACATGGAAAATCATCAGTTACATGATAAAACACACTCTCAGTTTTTCCTTGTGACGTGGGTCCCTTGGAATATACACAAAGACTGACACAAACATCCATGATCCAAGCACAAACATCTGATTTTTATTCCACTGGAAATCGAACCCAAGCCCCGTCGATCAAGAGGCAGCGTCACTATCACTCAACTAAAGCGGCATTAGAGTTGGAGTGTAGTGTAGAATAAAGCCAATGACAGTTTCGCTTTTGTCGAAGCAATTTGTAAGTTTATACAGGACTTCCATGGTGTTGTAGAGTCTCACTTAACTTTATATTTTGTGGGATATCCAGAGGCGCTAGAGAGCCGAATCCCATAGAGCACTTCCCATCCCATGTAATGTAATTTTTTTCTTATTCGTTTATTTGGGCCAATATTGGGCCAGCGTAGTGGACTAACGGCGTTACCTCCCTTCGTTTTTTCGAAAGGAGGCTCGTACCCTTTGCTAGGGACGTAAGTGATGACGAATTTACGTGTAGTTCCTTTTAGACATTTTGAAAATGAATGTGGGATTATGGTTGCGCTCTTGTGCGTCATTCTGAAGTGTTCAATAAACTACCTATAGTTCATCCGATTGTGATGGCACTTTAGCTTTAATAGCTAACCCTTAGTAATAAAACAGATTTAGACATTACGGATAGTGTTGCTAAATACAAAAAAAATTGATAGCCAATATTAGAACATAATACATCCGTTTATTTTTTAGTTTAATATTCAGAAAGAAATAATTTTGTCCAGGTTAAAGAGATTGTTTTTATTTTGTTTTTTTTTTTAATTTTTTTGTGTACTAATAATTTTTCTTTTATTTTTAACTTCCTTTTTGTTTACTTTCTGTTTTAAATCATTTAATTTTAACAGTTCTGTTATGAAATCAATAGCGCATGTCGTTATCGGCTATAATTAGAGTCTAATTAAGCTAGTTTCATGATTGTAAATGTAGTTTTAAGTGTTGTTGTTAACTTGGTGATCTAATAAATAAAATCTAAACCTAAAAAATCTAACTTTAAATCATAATTTACGAATGCTTATCCCAATTTTTTCCACATACTTGACAGTCAGTACTTTTATTGGCTTTCAATTTCCCGATCTTTTCGAAAGAGTTGAACAACTGAAATGTTTACACTACGTTCGTTTCCGTAGATAATACGTCTTTTAAGGAGACTATTCGTCCGTGAAAAGGCTTTAGTCACTGTCTGGATCTAGACTAAAGACTGATGTGTTTCTTGATTAGGGTATAGCTTAGAGTTTGAACGGGGTGTGTGGAGTTAATAAGAAATTTTGGCTTTTTAAGTACATAATACACAGTTTTAATTTGGATTTACCTACGAAAACAAAAATATCCTTCAAGATTCGTGGTCACACCATGTTTTTACGCTGGTATGAGAAAAATATTTTTTTTTCTTGATTGCCATACTGATGGTCTTATAATATTTCCTTAATAATTACTGGTAAATTAATGAGTAAATTACTCATAGATAGTGAAAGCTATTAACTGTATGATTCCACGTGATTCCTAGTTCTAAGTTTTTCTGTATGATTCCATGTGATTCCTAGAAAATAATAAAGAAAAACGATTATAACATTAAATTCATGTTTTAAATTATGATTACCTTTTGTGCATATTCTGTTACAAGGAAAAACATTCTCGCAGTACTTCTAGTACCCTTACGGAATTTTAAAAAAATTGATTCCCATTTTTTTTAAACTTGTATCGCCTCTGAAACTAACCCCTACAAAGTCAGGTGAATGAAGTAGACTATGCTATATTGTTTATGTACAATTCGATTTATATTAGATGGTAAATATTTTCATTCCAAAAAGAAAAAGAAAAGATAAAAAAGAAGATAACTATGTAAAGTCCTCTTAATCCAGTGTGTTAGAAGTTATCTCGTGTTAGAAGGCTGACGGGTGCCAAGCATGAGTGTGACATCATTAATTTTAATCCACTTTGGGCCGCTGGACTGCCAAGCCAAGAATAAATGAATGTGATGCACAAACGCCTTGATATTGTAGTTACTTAGGGGCCATCCACTAATTACGTCACACGAATTTCATGATTTTTTGACCCCCTACCCTCCTTGTCACAGCTGGTCACATTTGTAAGCCTCCCCCCTCCTTAGCGTGACGTCACATATTTTGCATACCTATTTTGAATTTTTTGTAATTTTCTAATAATAGAGTTTTTTTTTTTGGGAACTCAAAACTCACTGTCTCAACCAAAGTAAAAACGTTAAAAGAGCTTGGGACTGAGGAGGTTAAGTTTGTCGTTAATAGTTAACACGTTTTGATACTCATAACACATTTTGAAACGTGACGTCACGAAACTTATGACCCCTCCCACCCTCTTGTCACACAATGTCACACTTTGTCGACCCCCTCCCCTCCCCTTAACGTGTGACGTAATTTATGGATTGTCCCTTGACAGTGTAAATTAAAAATTAACTCTAAAATTTAAAAAATTGTTTCACCCCCGACATACGATTGCTTATAACTTTTGAACGGCTGAACCAATTTTGATAAAATATACCTACGAACCATTTCGATAACGTTAGCTTTCAAATAAAAAAAACGCATTTGTTTAGGAGCTACGCTGCCACAGACAGACACACACAGATATACAGAAACACTCGTCAAACTTATAAAAAACCTTTTTTTTATTTTTATTATAAGATGGGTTAACTCTTGACCTCAATCTTGACCATAAAGGTCAAAGATGAGGTCGACGATGGAGCGAGTAAACCCAGAAAACGCCTATAAAGGCACTGGTACTCCCACGCACCGACGGAACACAGCAAGCTGTTTGGCGTCGGACTTCGGTAGGAGGGTGGTCGCGAACCAGACGGCCCTTTACAGAGCCTACCATACCGCATGAGACCATAATAGGACGACACCTCAGATTCAGACAAAAATGAAGTGTCGTTGCCTGGGATGGATCACTAGGAGGCAGGTCTCATTTGTGTTTCCTTAGTCGCCTCTTACGACACCCACGGAAAGAGATGGGGTGTTGTTATTCTTAACCGATCACCACACGGTACAAAACAACCTCGTTTTGTCTGGGGTTATAAACTAGACAAATTAAGCCTTGTACTTACACCTAGCACTATAAGTTGCAGAATCAACTGATAACGTACCTGTAACAATAAATTTTATTAGTGTCTAGTTAATAAACAAAATTAACCGCGCTAACCTATAAGCACAACGTATGTGTTAGTAAGGGAATGATAAATTTCGCCGCCTGACTTGAAGACACGATAGCTCAGTTGGTTAGAGCACCAGGAGATCTGATCCTGGGGTCGTGGGTTCAAGTCCCATTCGCGCCGAATATTTTTCTTTCCCTAAAAATTATTTGTGAGTATCCCTCACGCGGGTAAGCGTTTTAAAATACTAAAATAAACAAAATATGTATAAAAATTTAAAGAAGCATTTGTCACTATCTCAAAATATTTTACAGAAACAAACAACTTACTCCACTGCTTTATAAATTGGGGAGTCATTGGACCGTTTTATAATTCTATAACGGCACAGCAAAATTGTATTACCATTGCCTGTAATACATAGTAATACTATAGAAGCTGAGATAAAGGGCAATGGTAATTCAAATTTCGAAGTGCCGTGCCGTGCCGTTCGAATTATAAAAAAGGCCCATTGCTTTATGCTTTAACCAATCCATACTAATATTATAAATGCGAAAGTAACTCTGTCTATCTATCCGTCTTTCACGCCTAAACTACTGAACCGATTTTGATGCAATTTAGAGATAGATTAGAGCCTGGGAAAGGAGATAGGCTACATTTTATCTCACAGTTGGGCACGATATAACCTGTAGTCCACGCGGGCGGAGCCGCGGGCGTAAAGCTAGTGCCTTATAAAAAGTCATTTTTTCCAATGCAATAATGTGTAAATTGGGGAAATGTCAAATCAATCAAAGTCGCAGAAGGTAGTATTTTTAGAAAAGGACTTTTGATACTAGTTGCCCTAGCATACGCAATGAGACTTTACTCTTATGAGAATTGTTTGAAGGAAGGCCCGTACATACCGAGTTTTTTACCAGCCCTTATACGGTCCCCACCGAGAGGCACGGGCCTCCCTTCGAAACACGAAGGGGATTTTAGGTCATAGTCCACCACGCTGGCCCAATGCGGGTTGGTGGACCGCTCGTCTTTCGAAAATGAATTTTCTAGGACGGGTGGGTTTCATCACGATGTTTTCCTTCACCGTTGAGCAATTGATAAATAGAAAATGAATTTAGTAGTACAGGCGCGCACCAGGATTTGAACCTGCAACGTTCCGATTACATTGGCTCATTACCAACAGGGCTAATCACCGCTATTAAGGCACGTATAAAAAAATTATACACAACTATTGAAAGCTTATATCAAAACACGGAAAAGTCCATATAAAACTATTAATAAAACAGCCACGCGGTGCTATGGCCTCGTGCCAAGTTTTGCACAAAACAACGATTTTCCACCAAGTTACATTCCTTTCACAGGTTTTCCTTTTCATTTCTTTCATTATATTTTTTTCTTTTCCAACTCTCAGGTAAACACGAATATTTATGCAGAAGTAACTCTTATTAGGTTTTAATCATTGTTTATATGAAAGAAAGCCTTTCTTTATCCATTGGCGTATCTAGGGTTATTTTCTAGGGGGGGCCGCGGGCCTCAAAAGTACGCTGTGCATTCAAAAGTAACTAATACTGTATTATAGTATGTAATCGGACGTCCAGACGCACCGCTGGGTACCATCCTTATCTTGTTGATATCCCACGGATTCGCACTGAGCGCTTTTCATCATCTTTCGTATTGCGCACTGCTAGGGAATGGAATTCCCTGCCTGCGTCTGTATTTCCTAGTTCATATAACCCGAATCTCTTTAAAGTTCGAGTGAATAGGCTTCTTCTGGGTGAGCTTGCTACATCCTCGACCGCATCTTTGCCCTTGGGCTAGATTGTGGTCAAGAGCGAACCCTTTTTTAATAAAATAATAATAATAATAAGTAAGTATGTAGATTTATGATTTTTTTAAAATGATTTTTGTGTGAAGTTATCAGTATTTTGACATCGATTATAGATGAGATTTATGAAAAGGTGACAGCTTAAATCGAAAAACGCGTTAACTACTTATCGAGAGTGTTCAATCACGAACATTTTTATAGCAAATTCAAGTTCCTGTGTGCATTTTACTATCGTTTTTACAGCTTGAAAGATACAAATATTGATATTTAGAGTTGACTTTGTGAGGTTTTTCTATCGAACCAAAAGTTCTGAATCATGTTTTCAGCAAACTACTTATCTAGTTTATGTCCTGAATATTACCGTAGTATCTTTTTTCTTCGATTTAATGCAGTGCGTCATGTTTATCTACGCATCATAAAATCGTAATTTAGGTGCTGTAGTCGCCTTAAAATATGTCAAAATAGTGAATTACATATGTTGTTTTAACTCTACGCCTATTCTCTATGTACATTGTTTATATAAATCTCAAAGTCCAGCATAAGAACGAAGTCGCAAGCAGGAAACCAGTAGCTTATAACATTTCCCCTGTCTCATTATTCAGAACAAAGCAGTAGAAGCTCATTTTGAAGACAGCACGGCGAGGCATTATGATCGCTTAGGTCTGGCAGGCTTCATACTTTACCTCCCACTGGCAATACGCCAGCCTGGGATTAGGAAATATTGTAGATACTCTGTGTGCATCTGGGTTTATATTTGGAGAGTTAGTTCTTGAACTTTACCTTATTTTCCTTTTTCCTGGGTTCGAATCCCAGTCGGGGCAAATATTTGTGTAAAAGCAGATGGTTTTTCTCAGGTTATGGGTGTCTGTTTCTGTCTTTATGTGTGTTTCTAGGGATCTACGACACAAGGGAAAACCTTAGTGTGGGCCTTTGAGTGTATGGCGTTATACTAAAATAAGTCAAAGAGTGAATTACATAAGTATTCGCAAAAGTGCCGTCTATAAAATTGTAGGACCTGACTCACTGACTCATCATCGCCCAGCCCACACCCTTGGACCTAGAAACCTAACTTTTTCAAATTTCTACGGGAACGAAGTCCCGGGTGGAAAACTAGTTAAGTTATTTTAGCAAGTTTTTGTGGTACGGAAAAGTGACTGTTTCATATTCTGAACTATTTTCCTTTGGCTAATGTGGTTCAGACTTCGTTTCCAAGGTAATTCTGAAAAATTATAAAGCTTAAAGTTTTATCAAAATAGATTTATTTGCTTTTGCTTGAAAGAGTAACAAATATGCATCGATCTATAGAAAAGAATAGAAAAAAATCTTTATTTTATAGGACATTCGGGATGCTACAATATACATTAAAGGATTTAAATACATACATACGCATTCGTTCTATTGACCCTACTGACTCTACGCTTATTCGCAAAGGTGCAGTCTTATTTCCTTTTCATAATTGATAAAAAAGGCTACCTCAAAAATTAAGTTCTCTGTAAGCATATCAAAAATCGCAAACTTGCAAAATTAAATCGCAGAATAGATCCCCACTTCAATTTCCGAGCTCTATTCTTGAAACCCTCGAAATGCTATGGAAATATTTATAACAACCCCGAGACGACGGCGCCGGCGTAGCGATCAAATCGAGTGGAATGAAACTTCCGAGACGTTAGTCGTGCGGTTTACCTGGGCACTGGTCAATTTCCTGGGGAGAGGTATTCTTTCTGAAGCATTCGGAAAATTTTATCTTAGGTATTTTTCTTATAACTGGTAATTTTCCTGCCGGGCTAATATGGACGCACGATAATTTTTTACTGACTTCAATAAAAGAAAGAGGTTTTCAGTTAGACTTAGTTTTTTAATGTTTGTTATGCTATAACTCCGTCAATCGGGAAGGTGACATTTTTTGTTGATATTTTTAAATATTTATATATGTATATAAATTTAAGATTTAATAATCACTTAGCACCAGTTAGATTTTTTTATTGTGTAATTTTTTATCATTTTTTAAAGTTCAGTACCATGCTTTATCGCACTTTAACGGCTCTTTGTTAAATTTTCCTTTGCCTGAGGCCTGAACGCTGAATGCTTTATTTACACCGGATGGGTTGGCTGGAAAATATATCTTAAAGAGATAAGGTTATTCTTATAACCTGTAACGATAAAGAATTGTAATAAATAATTAACACTAGAGCGCACGCGCGGGCTACAAGTGTAGCCCACAGTGACATTTTTGGCATTTTTGTCAAAACGATTCGCGCTACAGTGTCGCCATCTTAGGTATTCTTTTAGTAGGAATCTCTGCACCCGTCAGTGGCATCCGCCAGGAGTATTACTGTTCTGTGCTCGCGGCGCAAGGACGTCTTCGTAAATTGCCTTTAAAGTTGCTGGGCTACGTATGTAGCCCGCGCGAGCGTTCGAGGAACTTCTTCAATAAAGATCTCGTCAAGTTTAAAGGTAAATATATGATTGTTCCTGTAATATACTTATACAAAGTTCATATAATATTAATAATAGGTTATGTTTACGTCATATTAATGTATAACTACATAGTATTTCTATCTTTTTAGACAATTATGGCAACAAATGCAACTAATGAAAAACAGATACAAGAATGGTTGATAGAGGACGATTAAGACAGCGATAGTTCTAGTTCAAGTAAAAATGAAGAAGTAGAAGATCCTGTGGAACAAAATGTACCCTATCATTCTCCACACGAGTCCGAAAGTGAGCAAGATGGCTCGGAGGTGGATGCGGAACAAGAGATGTCTGACGACGATATTCCTTTGTCAGCTTTAGCCAGTTATCAGTCTCGTAATGGAACAGAATGGAGTAAGGTACCACCGCTTACTACAAGAACACGATCCCACAATATTGTTTCTCGTCCCCCGGGTGCATTAGGCGTGGCAAAGGACGCTAAAACAGCTCTTCAGTCCTTTACCATTTTCTTTGATGCGGACATATTGAATATTCTTGTGGAATCAACAAACATTTACATAGATACCAAAAAACTAAATTTCAAAGAGATAGAGATACTCTTGTGCCGATTCGGGGTGATGTTGGTCGTTGTTCTTTTTGTAGCAGAGTTCGAGACCGCAGCACTCGCAAACAGTGCAGCAAATGTATGAGGCGCATTTGTAGTGACCATCAGGTGACTCTGTGTCCTCAATGCGTAGAGAGCGAATAATTTTTTTTAATAATTTTGATTTCCTATACTATGTTGATAGTAAAAATAGTATTTAGCAATATGCTATTTATTGTAAATCTAGAATTAAGGCTGATTGATCTCGCACTGTCCAAATAATGTTGATTTTTAGAAGTTTAGTAATTACACCAAATTTTAATTCCAAAGGTAAAATTTTGTTAAAGAAATAATATATCTAGATAAATAAAAGGTTTATTAATAATAATATTTTATGTTTTATTTATTTTATTATTATTTGAAGACAGAAAATGACATGGAAGTGGGCTACACCCGTAGCCCGCGCGAGCGTTCAAGGAGTATTTTAGAGCGCGTGCGCTCTAGTGTTAATCAAAGAAATGGTCGAGGATATAGCAAGCTCACCCAGAAGTCTTTTCCCTCATAAATTCGTACGAACTAAAAAAGGCAAGATATCAAACTTAATGTGCTCTGAGTACACACAGCAACACGTCAAATTATTTTTACTTTTTTACTTTTAGTCTTATGCTTATTAGCGATCTACACTAGTCGAATTATGCAATCATACTTGTAGTCGGCCCCCACGATACAATACAGGCTCGGCCGAGTGTGGGAGCCACTGTGTAAACACTGTACAGAGGCCAGCGCATCAGGTTACTCCATTTTTATTGCGAAACCGCTCTTATCACAACAGCACAGAGTGCACGCATGTGGTAACCTGAGTTGCGGCCGTCCGTACTACAATCGCAAAAAAAACAACGGGTTGCACTCCGGGAGTGCCGGCAGAAGTGAAAACTTGAACATTTACGTTGTCCATTAATATTTAATTTAATTTTTTCTATGCTGACACCGGATGACATATTGACTTCTGCAGTTTTAATTTCCTATATGGGATCATTCAACAATTACGTGATCAACACACCCTCTTCCCAAATTTAGGTCATTTAAGACCCATAGAAACATGACATACGTGTCAGTGCTAATAAACAGCAAACCTTTTAAGCACGGACGAAGATTACGTAATCAAGGCGAGGGGGGGGGTGGGGTTAAAAACAAAAGATTACGCTGTGATCACATAGAGGGGCTAAAAATGACCAAAAAAACGGCCATAAATGATCACGTAATTGTTGAACGATTCCTATTTATTAAACACCCCTCCGCCTTACGAATTTTCGATCAGGCGGGTCACGTGTCCGTCACGTGTCCTGACGCGAGTTTAACTTTTTTACCCATACTTCAAAGTGCACAACGCAGCTAAAGAAGTTTTCATTTCAAAAAAAAGGTTAACACACAAGCACACACGCACACAGTTATTTCTCTATTGCTGTTGTCTACACTACACCAACCAACATGCTATCTCTATGCTTACTTTTGTTGATTGTATAGCTTCCAGGGGAAGGCCTGGTGACCTCTAGTACAGGTTTGATTACCTAGTTTAGGCACCAACCCTCCACAAATAATGTAAAAATCTGAGGTACCTTTAAACTTATTTTACTTTTTTTTTATTTGTGGTGTGGAAATAAACCTATTTTCTATTCTATTGCGAACGAGATAAGGGCCACGGGTCAACATCATGTATAGCCTGTGCTGCCGTCAGTACACTCGTAATTCACAGATTGCCCCCCTTTCGACCGGCGGTTCGTAATCTCACTTCCTGCGCTAAGCGCCAATCAGTAATAAAGAGAAAGTTGCACTCGCCTTGCCGAGTGTCTTTAAACAGTACTACCGGTACTTAGTAGAATAGAGGTCTGTTTTTTTTCCATGATGACTAGTTTATAAAGACGGACCAGAAGAGAGTCAAACTACTGATAAGAGACAGTAAGACCATTATGAAACCTATGGTACAGGGCCGGAACATTAATGAGACCTGCCTCCTATTAATTTATCGTAGGCAACAACACCTCAATTTGTTCTGAATCTGAGTACCATCGTATGGTTTCATGCGTTGTGGTAGGCTCTATAAAGGGCCGTCTGGTTCGCGACCACCCTCCTACCGAATTCCCACGCCAAACAGCTTGCTGTGTTCCGTCGTGCGTGGGAGAACCAGTGACCTAATAGACATTTTCTGGGTTAACTCGCTCCATCGTCGACCTCATCTATGACCTTGGCCAAGATTGAGGTCAATAGTAAACCCTTCGCAAAACAAAAGTAACAACATTAGCTAGGACTAACCTACCCTAGGACTAAACGTTACATCCCGAAACGATGAAGCAATCAACGCTGCCTGGTGGATTTATCCCTCCGTGTGAAACAGCTTTATACACCGATGGGTTGCGAAATTAGGGAGATAGTACACTGTTGCGAATCACGTTATGTGCCCAGTTATAGTTTTACTATAAATATATGTAGCCGTGTAAGTCCCCGGCAGAGTAGAATAGGACCACCCTCTTTCTAACCGAGGTGTCGTACAAGGCGACTATAGTTATTAACGATACTAGTGTCGTAGGTAATGTGTAACGTGAGCCCATTTGAAACACGAGCGAAGCGAGTGTTTTATAGGGCTCCAGTTACACATTACCTAAGGCACGTATATTGTTCAACGTTTTACAATGCAGTAGCCGAGGAAACGAAAATAAAAAAAATGTTGTCAAAAACTTACATCGTATAGGTATATCCAAAGATCTTAAAAGATAGTATTTTCAATCAACGTTCACTGAAAACGAGTTACAATTGAAAAATTTTACGATTAAACACAAAACATCAAGGAATTAACATTTTTATAACTCAAAAATGATTTTGTTGATCAAATATTTTCAAATGGCGGGCAAAACAATGTCGAGCAAAATGTTTTTCCACATTTATGAGGCAAAGGCGAAGTAAATAAAATGCCAATTGCGCCTACAGAAATTATTAAATAGTTCAATTATTTGTTAGAAATCGGATTTGTTTGATTGAAAAAGTAAAATAAATAATTTACTTTTATATTTTATTTCACTGAAAATCAAGATTTTCGTCTGAAATAATTATTTTGTCAGGCATAAAAACTCTTTGCTGTCATTCTATAAAGCCAGTATGAAGCTTTATGAAAAATGTATTACTCTCACTTGTCAAAAGGGTCACTGAATTATCAAACCAGCTACTTTTTATTGCGTCATACATTTTTGTCAGTATTGTATTCACTTTTTGCTTCCTTTTTATGCATCATTTAATAAAAAAAATTACTTTACTGGATCACAGAATATTCACTGAAGTTGAATTTTGGTATATGAAAAATGGTTTATTTGCTGATTAGTTCAAATATTTTATTTCTTTTCAAAATCGTCTCCTCATTTCGAAATTCCATAACATGACATGTATTTTATGGGGTACGTAAACTTATACTCCGTGGCCATGTTACGGGGCCATTTCCGAGCAACTGCATTGTAAAGGTAAATATGCAAGCAAGTTCATCTGCACACAGAGAAGGAAAACTCTGCAATTATATCAAAACCCTCGCCAACCCATCTGCCAAGCGTGGTGAGTATGGCATTTACCCCTCATTTTATTGAGGGAGGCCCGTGCCCCAGCAGTGGGGACGTATATGGGCTGATGAAGATAAATATATTTCCCTATACAGGGCTTTAGGTAAATCTCTTTCAACCTCTCGGGTGGGTAATCAGTCCATGAAACTAAACAACTTTCCCAAGGAACATAGGTCAAAATACGAAAATAAATTTTTTTAGTTCCCATACAAATTTCATCAGCATAATATATCAAGATCAAGCGCACCCTGAACAAGACGAGAAAACGGTTAAATCTCCCAAGCGTTTGATTTGAAGAAGATTTTCAGAGTTTTAGTCCTGTTTACTTTAAACGTATGTTTTACAATGCGGGTCATTTGAAATAGATAACAATTATAACAAGAGCACCGTGTACACGACCTTTAACCGCGCGTGTGTTTCACTCGCAGCCTTCCCCTCCATACGGGTTCATTACTGCACGTGTAAATTCGGCCGTTCTGCCCCTCTGTTGCGTTCACAATTCTACCGTAATTATTACCATCAATCACTCAATATATTGCATAGAGACATTCATACATGTTAGGTGCTCAGCGGTGAAGGAAAACATCGTGATGAAACCCGCACGTTTCTCAAAGAAAAGACAGAGCGCCATAAACTGTAAAAGTGAAGCCACAAAAACAAAGTTCCTTCTATAGATACTCACGCACACACATACACTCCCAAACCAAGCTCATCGCTCTTCAGTACGAGTCGCGGCACCGTGGTGTAAACATAGTTAAAAAAAAAAAATGCCGTCCTGTGTAGTGCAAACGTGCAAAAACACTCGTCTAACACAAAAAAACGTGTCTAACACTCATTTTTAAGTAAATAAACATCATCAAACATCAAGCGTTTAAAGCGTTTATTTGACACACACACACACACCACAACACAACAACGACAATGAAACAAAGGAATAAACAACACAAAATAAAAATAATAACAAATTAAAAGAAATTAAAATATAAATTAAAATTAATGAAGTTGTGATGTAGTGCGATGACAAACAGGACCCACCTCAGCATGTGTTGCAGCAGAAGCCGCAACGCTGGTTTTCAGTTGAGCCCCTAAATGAGTGTATGTGTACTTACGTAGTACTTACGGAATAAAGAAAGTATATATATACGTGTTATGTTTTGGATATACGTATATAATGATAAATGGATACTTAAATAAGTGATAATGTAAATTGTGTTTTCAAAATTTAATAATTATGTGTTATGCAATAAGGTATCTGAGAGTCATCACGTCATCACATCACGTTTTTAGGTTACTTGAAACTTGCAGTGTTGCCAGACTTTAAGCTTTAAAATTGGTTGCGCCTTGGCAGTCGATGTCATCGGCCGCTAGGCCGCTCCGCACATAAGTATCGGTAATAGGTTAACATGTCATACATAGTACTCGGTATTAGTCAAATAATATGGAACTGAGTATTCACGGGCTGCCAAGGCACAGAATTCGAAATTTTTTCAGGATTCAAGCTACCTCGAAAAACACCAATTATTGGAAAACGATAATTTCATGGCAACACTTTCACACGCACACATCTATTCATTATTGGCTTCACTTCTACAGTTCATGGCGCTCTGTCTTTGCTTTTTAGTTGGTCTGAGACACGTTTAAGAAAACTCGTTTTCGAAAGACGAGCGGTCCACAAACACGCATTGGGCTAGCGTGGTGGACTAATAGTCTAAATTCCCTTCGTATTTCGAAGAGAGGCCCGTGCCCCTCGGTGGGTACGTGTATAGGCTGGTAACTGGTAAGAAGATGTCATGACCCCTCACACCCCATTGCATTTACTAAAAGGCAATAATTTAAAACAGAAAAGAATTTCCTAATGGTAAAAGACGATCCGCCATCAATTCAGGATGGCCCCGTATCCCGACATAAGAATAAATTATGGTACGAGAAGTAATCCTTTGACTTGACAAAGCGCTCGGAGCCCAGCGGCACTCACTTTTTAGAATCAATGAGGTTAAGCAATGTACAGATAGGTTTTCCGATAGGTTGATGATTTACAATACGAGCGAAATAAGGGCGATATAAAGGTCAACATGTATAACCTGATGTGCTGTTGTGTGAACACGGACCCAACCGTAGTGGCAATTTCACTATGACGACTGTAGCATTCAAACAAGTTAAGAGGCCATTTGGAGATTTTAAATTACTGACGCCAGTCAAGTTCTCCATGAAAAAATATGCCTAAACGATAAAATAGGATGTATTGTATACAGACGTCTTTTCATCAGTCATGACCCGTCCACCCACTGGACTTTCCCACTGGTGGGTGGACGGGGTAATTCACGATTACCCCTCCACCCACTACGCTAGTGTTAACCAAATTAAGTACATAATAATCGATTAATTAATAAATTCGATAAATTTAAAAAAACGAAACATTGATTTCACGCCTATAATAACGGGATAGGCAGAGCTTCCCTTGGGTCACATGACGCCAACGTTTGACTAGCATTCTGAGGTTACTATAAGACGAGACATGAGCTTACTGACATAAACGAATATATTATGTGATTATATTTAGTAAAAGGTACAACTTTCGGGGTAGTCAATAAGAGCTATTTACAATAGCTCATCTCACTAATTGTGAACCTTAACGACTATCACGAAAGTTGTACCTTTCAATTTTCACAGTCACATAATGTGATTGTGTTTAGTAAAAGGTACCACTTTCGGGGTCGTCTATAAGAGCGATTTACAATTTTCATCACTATAATCCTGAACTTGTATTTTAAGTCAAAGTAGATTTATTTCATAGAACATTCAGAGTGTTTCTTGAAATAAACACTCTGAATGTTCTTTGTGCCTATTCGCAAGGGTGCAATATTCTTGTATGTATGTATGTAAACACTTTTATTGCACATAATAAAAAATACAAAACAAAAGAGATGGGTACAAAGAAAACTATGTACAAAGGCGAGCTTATCCCTTAGAGAGATTTCTTCCAGCTAACCCTCGAGAGAAACAAAAGGAGACTAATCGCAGGATCGGCGTACTTGCGCAATAAGGAATTTTAACTAATATTATCTAATTTAACGCTACACTAATATATTGATAATACATATATAAAATAAATAAATAAATATAATATAGGCAAGAAACTCCGAGGGTTGCTCTTTTTAACTCAGTCATATAATTTCCTTATTTATAATTTCAATTGACTTAATATCTGAATGACTCTGGAGCTGAGCAATTTATTCCCATGGTTGCTTCTCTAACAGATAAAATCAGAAATTCCAGAATAGCCCTTTTTACGAAGGTTTTGTTTAATTATTGTCTTAAATTTCCCATGTGTATTCAAAAAAAGGTAAATTTTGATACACATCCCCAAAGTTATACTTTTCCATATATACAGTCACATATTACCAACAGCATGCAAAGTAAATCTCATAATATTTTTGAAATACTCCATAATATACTTATCTCTTCTTATTTGCGCAGAGTTCGGAAAATAATATTTCCAGTCTTAATTTACATGTCCAATTCATTTTAAAATGAAAAGAGAATTTTTTAATGTGGCTACGTTTCCGCGTCAGTTGAATGAGTTTTCAGCGGAGTAAAAACTGAAAACGAACAAAAATATTCCTCAAATTTAATAAATGAGAATGTGAGATAAATAAATAACTGTAAAATTTAAAAAAATGTATCATCTCGAAATTCATAGCTTATAACCTGAAACAACTTTGATTAAATATACAGATAAGAACCATCTCGATCACATCAACTTTCAAACAAAAAACCCTCAATCTTCTTCTTCTTATCGTGTAGGTATAGTCAAGTGTGTGGCGAACTTGGCTACCCCTGGTGTCAGAGTTTTCAAACCCTCGTAAAAATCGGTTTATTTATAGGAGCTACGATTGTGAACAGATTCAGACCCTCTATTTCGTCGGGAGTTATTGAAGATTAGGTGCTTCCCGTGCCGTGCAAAGCCGGGGGAGTTGCTAGAGTTGCTAGTATAGCATAAAATACACACGACTTTCGAAAAAAAGAAGCGATCCCAGTTGTGCTATCGCGGGAATTTAATTTCAAGTTGTGGCAAACAATAAACGAAGGAATCCACTCCGCGGACGACGCCTATACACTCGTGCGCAATAACTTTACAATGTATTTTATTTATTATACCATACTCAGTTGCTGAATCAAAGTGCTTTTATAACCTTTTGTAAGGTTACCCAAAAGGTTATAAAAGCCCCCCGATAAAGGAGTGTTATAAGTTTGACTTGTGTATCTGTGTGTGGCATCGAAGCTCTTAAACGAATGGCCTGATTCCGAATGGAGCCATTTAAAAGTTATTGTAACCAATAATTGCTTTATTTTAAAATTATACTCTCGGACAACTCATGGTGCCATCTAATCCCATTGATGGCTTGTACAGAGAGCCACACATCAGGTACTACATGCGTGCACTCTGTGCGGTTACGATAAGACCGGTTTAACAATGAAAACAGGGTAACATGATGCGCTGGCCTCTGTACTGTAGGTGTTGCTTTGTTGTAACTGTTGCTTCTTTAGACACCTCCTATAGCTATTCATTCATAGCAGAACACACACGCTCACGCCTTTGTCCTATTGGGGTGGGCAGAGACCACATATTTCCACCACAACAAGTATACTTACGTCAAATTAAACTACCTGACCAACGCTATATGTTACACGAAAACTTTGCGTTTAAATTTACATTTATACAATTCGAACGGAATAAGCGAAACCCAGTCATTATTAAGCGCTTCCACAATGATTAAGCGAAAATTAAGCGTTCAAAAACCAGTTCCATCCAGTTCTGCGAAAAAACGCCGAATTACAAAGCCATAAATTCTGAAACTGAAACGATGCAAAATGGAGTTAAATACTGAACCTTTTTCAGGAAAACCCATCTGTTATGCTGTAATCAGGCGTAAGGTTCGGATTGACAGCGGCTGTCAAACTTTGGGAGCTGGGCCGCTATTCCACTAAACAACACACACACACACACACACACGCAGATACACACAAACACACAAACAGACACAAGCACTTGTACAAGCATACTATAATTTAGAAATAACTTTTAAAATTGTTAGCCAATTATATACATAACTTTTTTATCACCAGCCAAATTTTTCTTACGGTGTCAGTAACGTTGATAGAACGTAAATAAGAAGGAAAAAAATTTCTTTTCCAAAATTTTCAAATTTTGTTTCCCCTTTTTAACGTCTTAGAGGATACATTTTGTAAATCGCAGAAACACGGGTGTCACAAATTGTGTTGAAGAGTACTATTACCAAATTTCAAGTCAATTGGACGATGTTATTTTTTTTCCATACAAAAATTTTGATTTATTTTCATGCTTCAGACGATCTAGCTTGAAATTTTTATATGAAACGATATAAAACAAAAAAATACGGGTCTGTTAAATTTTCGTACAGTATTCGTACAAAAAATTCGGATGGTGATAAAAAAATCCTGTATAGTACTAAGTATTAATTATTTCAATTTTCTTATACTTTACCAACTTAGGATAGGCTGGATAGGGAGGAGCGGGACCTCCTGGTACAGGCATAAACATGCTTAAAAGGGGGTCCCGACACTTGCTATTATAGCTATAAAAAAATTATGTTTCTTTGGTAAAAATAAATAATTTTGAATTTTTTATTTTTTATTTGAATGGCCTCGCAATGGCGGTGGAATGATAGTGGTGACTACTTCATCCTTTCAGGTGAAAGAAAGAAAGAAAAACTACATAATTTATTATTTCGGACATCACAACACATAGAACAGGTAAGATCACACAGTAATACAAGATACACTAGAGAGAAACATTTTTTTTACCAGCCCATGTAAGTCCCCACCGCCCACGGGCCTCCTTTCGAATCACGAAGGGGATTTAGGCCATAATCCACCACGCTGGCCCAATGGAATTTTTTTGGACAGGCGGGTTTCATCACGATGTTTTTCTTCACCGCTGAGCAAGTGATAATTTCTATCAAACATTTGATGTCCTTGACTGACAGCGACACCACCAACAGAATGTTAAGTTGCTTGGTAGATTGCAAATTAAAGTTCGGCTACCGGGGGTGCTACTGATCAGGACGGTTGTCATCAAGTGTATGAGATTTCGATAGTTTTGAATTTTGCCACCACATTGTCATTCAAACGCGATTGAGACGCAATTGATTAGTGGAATAGACGCCCTGGTGTTCCTCCCTAAATCAGACAGATAGACGGTACATGGGGACCGAGTGTAGCTTGAATAAAGTTGAATTTAATTCAATGATACAGAGAAACATAAAATTTAACAAATCGCACAAAACTATATTGAAATCGAGCGAACTTTTTTGTAGCGCATTTACATGTACGAAGAGCTGCACATCAGGTTACCACCCGCGTGCACTCTATGCTGTAACAATAAGAGTTTTTGCGTCTTTGCAACAAAAATGGAGTAACCTGATGCGCCGGCATCTGTAAATACTAAGAAAATGTAGTATCTGTTATGTTATAGCACATCAGTCAATCCAATTCTTCATTTATCGCTTTTTTAGTTCTCTCAGATTTTTCACAAGGTTGGATGAAAACTGACATCAGGATTCGCCACTTGATTATCATATTATACCATACCTATGCGATGGAGAAGGAAGGATGAATCGCTAAACAATATTACTTGCTTAACATTCCGAAAATGTTTAGAAAGTTTGTCGTCCCACGTAGCTTGCGGTGTCAAAGGGTTAGTTTGAAACAATTTATTGAACTAAAACAATTTCATCCATAACGCGTGCACTTAGGCAAACTGCATGCCGATGTTAAAAACTAGATTTCCGTCCGTGGTTTGGCTCGCGTGAAAAATTGCCTACGTCACTCTCCGCCCCTCAACTATCACAGAGAAAAAAAAACACATCGATTCGTTGCCTTGTTCGACGTGAAAGGTCGCTAAACAACTAAACACACTTTTCACATCTATAGGTGACCTTAAATTAGTTACCGAAAAGTGATGTGAATTCGCCCACGAAACTAAATAAGTAACTTTCCCTAAGATCGAAATATGAAAAATAAAATTTCGGCTCACCATACAACTTGTATGCTCTCAGCCCTCAGCTGATTAGCCTTTGCATAGGAGGCGAAATTTTTTAATAGGTTCCTTGATGAAGGTTGTTCAGTTTTATGGGGAGAATGACCCCTTAAACCCCTTCGCTAACTATTTACAAATCTAAAAGAAACTTACTGGTGACTGACATAACAACAACGCACAGTCCAAATACCCGCTGGGTCTAGAGATTTCAAATTTGGCAAGTAGGTTTCTTATGAGGTTTAGGGGAGCACTAAGAAAGGGTTTTTCGAAATTCAACCCCTAAGGAGGTGAAATGGGGGTTCAAAGTTTGCATGGAGAAAACAATTTTTTTTTTACATTTTGACTCGAAACTTCGTCAAGGTATATCTTGAAGCAAATAAACGGACACGTGTTTCAAGATTTTTCAAAAGTCAAAAATTTTGGGAATAAAATGGGTGACTAAAAAAGTTCTTTGCGCGAGCGAAGCCGCGGGAAAAAGCTAGTTACCCCATATAATATAAGTAAGGATAAAGATTTGCAGAATAACTGAACTCAAAGTCACTTTAAAAAAATCAGATGCAACTCCCATCCTTCATTGTTTCTCTCAATAGATAGAACAATCAAAAGTTCATTAAGGGGACCAAAGCTTCCCAGTTTTGGAACCGGTGGATTAGATAAAAAACGTGACCGGGACATCGGTCATTTCGCCGGGATCTTTCCCCGGGTGTAACCAGGCGCTCCCGGAATACAAATGAAACTATTACGTATACTTACTTAGTCGCCTTTAAGTGACACACTGAAAGTAGAGCATACAGGGACGTAATGAAGGATTATAGGACCCAATCGATTGGAACGACTGCCAAGTTTGGTTGCGTCGAGTGGTAGTGTTACGTCTCTTGATCGACGGGGCCTGGGTTCGATTTCTAAAATCTAGGCTCACACTGGTGTCAGATTTCCACAAATCTCCAAACGTCCTCTGACTTGGCTTGGCTACTGTAGGCAATAGTATAACGTCAACAGCTGATGATTTAACGTACCCGCCGAAACAAGAAAGAAAACTTCCAGAAAACTGCTACTTTAATTACTACATGTATATTATTAATAAGCTGATATTAGTTAGTACTCGGCAATGGAGGTTTTTGTAAAGAGTGATCTTGATAATGGTTACAGCTTCGAAAATATTAATCTATTATATAAAATGAATCTCTATTTCCCTTGGTAATCGCATCACGCGTTAACGGATGGAATAATTTCGCTAATTTTTTTTTATTGTGTTTACTATTTTGAGGACAAGGTTCTTATGAAAAAAATATTAAGAGAGTTACGCGGAACATTAGAAAATTTAAGACAGGACAACTTTTGTCGGGTCATATAGTTTCGTATAAAAATGATTAAATCTCTTACAATCCGATTGCGTCTGTTTTGTAAGAATTGGCCCCCTACTCGCCACGGCAGTTTGTAAACGGTTTTGCTTTTGCATTCGGATGATATTTTACAATCAGGGCCCTGTTTATAAAACTTACAATTGTAAAATACAATTACAATTCGGTTTACATTGCGTAGTCATTATGAGTATTAGTTATGAGGGTAGTAACTAAGCAATGTATAACGAATTGTAATTTTATTTTACAATTGTAAGTTTTATTAAACAGGGCCCAGGCTTTAACCCCTGAATACCTCCCTGGCCAATACTTAGTGCTTTTTGTCTGTCCG
Organism: Aproaerema taeniolella; assembly: GCA_949987775.1. Taxonomy (NCBI): domain Eukaryota; kingdom Metazoa; phylum Arthropoda; class Insecta; order Lepidoptera; family Gelechiidae; genus Aproaerema; species Aproaerema taeniolella. The sequence goes on from OX465257.1 coordinate 3,198,628, forward strand.
CTCTGTAAGCGACTGTCATCTCCGAAGGCTTTATCTGATGGGGAATTGGAACGTCGTCGAATGTCATTTGTTTTAATAATCGTGCTCAGCTGGTCCTTTTGTTAACTATGCCAGACAAGGAACAGGGTTAAATTTTGTTTTCTATGTACCTAATTAATTGTATTGGCCCAATTAATATGGTTCTACAAATGACGTCATCGTTATTTTCTGAATGACTATAATGGCTTACAAAACGTACAGATACAAAATTGTGATGTTCTTATTCAACTACGGAACGCAAAGCTATAGAGGTTTGATATAAACTTAACTAAAAAAACAACGACTCCACAAAGTCAAAGTAACAAGCAGTTTTCTGCAAGATTTCCTCTTTAATAAATAACTATAATAAATGGAATAACGAAATTCCATTTTCTTTCATAGTTGTTAAACTTGAAGTACCTCTGCAGCTAAGATTAATGCGGATCGAGCTTCTTTTGTTTTAAACGACCCTCTTTTGTTTTTCAAAGAACGTCTGCCAATGAGAGAGGAATTTTCTAGAAAATTGCTTGAGAAAATACTGAAGTGTTTTGTTTTTGTTCTTAGATTCGAAAGGATAGATAAAAACTTGGCTGTTTTCTACCAAATTCTGTAAAAAGAGGCTAATAATCCAGCTCATATCTAACAATAGCGAACACATGAAAGCTAAGAAGTATTCAAGTTGAAAAAAGATAAAAAAGGGGGAAAATGATTTAAAAACTAAAGTAACAGCAAAGCTACCAGCCCATATACGTCCCCACCGAGGGGCACGGGCCTCCCTTCGAAACACGAAGGGGGTTCAGGCCATAGTCCACCACGCTGGCCAAATGCGGGTCGATGGACCGCTCGTCTTTCGAAAATTTTCTTGGACGGGCGGGTTTCATCACGATGTTTTCCTTCACCGTTGAGCAAGTGATAATTGGAAATCCGTACATAAATCCGAAAAGACGAATTTAGTGGTACGGGCCCGCACCAGGATTTGAACCCACGACCTTCGGATTACAAGTCTGGCTCATTACCAACTGGGCTATCACCGCTCAACTAGGTTCTGGGCTAGGTTCTATATTAAACTAGCCTAATTAGTTTTAGTTTGTTACCATTTATTTTTGGTCCGTACTAACCTAAACTTTAATATTTTTGGTTGTTAAATTAATTTGATATATTTTTATTTATTCTATTTTACTTAAAGAATAGCCCTTTTGTCGCCTAGATACAACCCAATATATTTACTTTTAAAATCAATGAAATACTAGCTTTCCCACGGCACCGTCCGCGTGGACTACAGGTTATATCGTCCCCAACTGTGGGATAAAATGTACCCTATGTCCTTTTCCAGGCTCTAATCTATCTCTGTACCAAATTTCATTGAAATCAGTTCAGTAGTTTAGGCGTGAAAGACGGACAGACAGACAGATACAGTTAATTTCGCATTTATTATATTAAATAAGGATTCTGCTCTAGTTAAATTAAAGAATAGGTAGCCCTTTTGACGCCTAGATTAGGGCATGCTCCCGGGAAATCCCGGTACCGAAAATCCCGGGAAATCCCGGGATTTTTTAAGCAACCCAGTACCGGGAATCCAGCGAACGAATCCCGGTTCTTCGATACTTTCGGTACTTTATAAGTGCATATCAACTTAACAAAGCTTGCATCACCTTTTGGCAATGCAAAAGACTAATAGGGAAAAAATGGGGCTTGAACCCAAAAATAACCCTATGGCTATACAAAGCCGTAATAAGACCAACCATAACATACGGCTCTCTAGTGTGGTGGCCTAGAACCCAACTAAGCACCGTAACGGACAAACTAAGAAAACTACAGCGACTGGCGTGCGTAGCCACTACAGGTTGCATGAGGACAACTCCAACGGTGACGCTAGAAGTACTGCTTGATCTACAACCGCTTCACCTAGTTGTACAACAAGAAGCGGCAGCTGCCGCAATAAAACTCAAGGCGGCCAACGAATGGAGGCCCTACAGTTCCTCACACACGCATCCTAGAGGAAGCTCTTAGAGACTTCCTTATTATGGATGCCCCTTGAGACAGGATACCGAAAACGTATGTCTTTGAACGACATTACAGCATAGAACTTCTAGCAGAAGAAAAAGACTATTCGGATATAAACGAAATCAGAATATACACAGATGGCTCAAAGACGGAAACCGGTACAGGAGCAGGAGCCTTCTCACAAGAACTACACATTAACATTGCAACCACCCTGGGTGCACACAATACAATATTCCAAGCGGAATGTGTGGGCATAACCAGAGCTGCTGATGCGATAAAGTTAAGGAACATACATGGCCAAAAAATACGTGTCATATCCGACAGTGCCTCAGTACTTCAGGCACTAAAGAGCAACAGCATCAGCTCGGGTCTAATCCTAGAATGCCACAATCTGCTGGAGGACATCGCAGCGGAAAACAAAATTACCCTGCAATGGATAAAGGGTCACAGTGGTTTCCTAGGTAATGATGCTGCTGACAAACTTGCAAGGAGAGGCTCCAGCACCTTACTAGCTGGATCAGAACCAATCATGCCTCTACCTTACAAACAATTTACATCCTGGCTGAGAGATAGAACCAGGAGACGACATAAGGAAGCCGTGCCAACACTAAACAAACGCCTAACACGAAGTTTGTTGCACCTGCCCAGGAAACACCTAAGAAGAGTGGTAGAAATAATGACAGGCCACTGTCCACTAAACAGGCACATGTTTAACATGGGCATCACAGACAGTCCCCCATGCCGCGGTTGCATGGAGACAGAAGAGACTCCAGCGCATGTTGTGATGGAATGCCACGGCGTGGAGGCACAGCGGGCACAGATCCTACATAACCCGGGATCCCTATCAGAGGCAGGAACGTGAGAAGTCTTGCGTGCTTCTGGGAGGACATTGGCTGGCTGGAATAGCTAGTCCAAACAATATCACGCACAATGGCTCAATTGAGAGGCTAAGTACGGAAAACGCCCGACAAACATAACATAACAAGTGCATATCATTTTCTATTTATGTCTTTTTCTGTACGATAATATCATATAAATAAATGTATTTATAATAGATAAGGGGTCATCCATTAATTACGTCACGCGTTAAGGGGGAGGGAGGAAGTCGACGAAGTGTAACATTGTGTGACAAGGGGGTGGGAGGAGTTCGTGACGTCACATTTTAAAATCTATGATATCAAAGTGTTTAAACACGAAACTTGAACTATTAACGAAAAACTCAAAAGCATTTGTAACTAATATAATTTAAATGGAAATAAAACTAATTTCGGAACTAATTTCATTAATCACTAGATGCTTAGCTAGATGTAAAATTGCAAAATATGTCACGTCACACTAGGGAGGGGAGAGTCACACAAGTGTGACCAGCTATGACAAGGACGGGAGGGAGGTCAAAAAATCATGAAATTCGTGTGACGTAAGTTATGGATGGCCCCTAACTACCTATTTTATATATTATAGAAGATTTTTAATCAAAATGAATACTAAGAATATTCGCACTATACTAAAAAGTTAGTAGTATTTTGAATTTCGGGATGGCAACACAAAGGCTAGATACCAAAGCCGCATAAAAAACTGTAATAAACCGCGATGTTAATCCGTAAGGTACCTAACCTACTATCTACTTGTTTTATAAAATGATATCATTTGTATTCTCCGTTGAACAAAATTTTAAATAAACTTAATTACATGCACGCTGCATGCACTCGTGCCCTTTACACAACTAAATATAGTAATATTTAAGCAAGTACCGAAATTCCCGGGAAATCCCGGTTCCAAGTCCAGTACCGGAAATCCAGTCCCGGTTCTTGAAAGGGAACCGGTACTGCATCCCCTAGCCTAGATTCAACCCAATATATTTACTTACAAAATCTATGTAATATTAAATAGTAAAACTAAAAGCACCGATCTCCACAAATTTTCCGTGGAATCATTCCGCGACAGTTTTTATCCAACCTTAAAATAAGGACCTTAGCCCAGCTGTAAAGCCTTTGCAATAAATCCATCCCCTCTTAGGGTAAGTGGGTGTGTTATGGGTGGTTATGGCCATAATAACACCATTTCGAACACGGAACTCCTTTCTAAGGAGTTACAGCGGGTTACGTCATAGATTCTATTATGGTTTAATATTAATATGGAAAGATAAGTCGCTAGGTTTACAGAATATTAAGTGGGAAATTTGCATGGCAATCTAGTGGAAATAAATTAACTGTATTGTAGTAAATCATTACTTTGTAAATTTTGATATCTAATTATTTAAATATGCAGGTTCTGACTCACTAATTCAACAACGCCCAACCAAAACCCTTGCTGATATATTGCACAAAGATTGCCTAGAATTTAGTCAACTAATATTATAAAAGCCAGCAACTTTCGCACTCTACCAACTTCCTCTCCAAATCCTTCACAATCCAATCTATCCAACTATGGAACAATCTTCCCGAGTCCATAAGACGTTCTCCTTCCCTAGATTCCTTCAAATCCCGAGTCAAAGCCCATTTCCTTCACACTCTCTCCTCTTCCCAATGATTTTTAACCTCTCCTTATAATATAGCAGTATTATATGTATAGGTATTTATATATTATATGTATGTATGTTCTTTGTATATGTGTTATCTGTTATATGTATGTTTGTTATTTAGATGTATTCTTATTTATACTTAGTTTTATGTTACTGTTTAGCAAGTATTTTTATTTATTTTTATTTTAGTTCTAGCCACCACCCGCTTTGCTTTTTTACCTCTCTGAAAATATCCTAACCTAAAGGTTGCCTTTAAGAGATTGCTACCTAAGCAATAAGGCCGCCTTTTTACCCGACTGCCAAAGAAGGAGGGTAATGTTTTTGTACATTATACTTACCTGATTATTCATGTCCATTTACTTTGTCTGTCCCTGGTGTGCAATAAAGAATATTTCATTTATTCAACTTTGTCTGTCTGTCCGATTTTGATTAGATTTTGATAGATTAGACATTGGGAAAGGACGTAGACTACATTTTATCCCACTGCTGGGTAAGATATAACCTGTAGTTCACTCGGACAGAAAGCTAGTATCTATAAATTAAAACCTGAAGGTTTTGGAAGTCTCTTAACCGGCTCCGGACGGGAGTAGGAAGATCCGGGGAAAAACGAAAAAAGTGAGGCTTCAATGACAGTGACGAGTGTATCTGTGGATCTGTACAAAGTGTGGGGCTTCTACTGTCTTGTTCTAGCTGTCCAGTCACTTGCACCTTGAGTGACTTATATGAGGCCAAGCCAAACGCAGTCGCCGTGGCCACTTTTTGGGCCAACACCAATTTAAAAAAAAAAAAATTAAATAGCCATTGACACGAAAAGAAGTAGAAGACTTACTGATTCATCAACGCCCAGCCAAAACTCTTGGACCTAGAAGGCTGAAATTTTGCACAAAGAGTGCCTAGAATTTAGATAAGAAAAAAGAAAAGATTTTTTAAAATTCCCACAGGAACGAAATCCTGGGCGTAGTCCTACTAAAATTATAAAAGTGAAGTTTACTTTTTAATAAGTTTAGATGTTTGCTACTCAATCGCGCAGAAACTACTTCACATATTTTGATCAAACTTTGTAGAACTATAGTTTAGATATCAAATACGTGGGCTACATAATTTTCCCAAATTCCAACGGGAACTTTCGTACGAGAAACTAGTAAAAGAATCAAAATACGTGAAATAGAATATTATTTCTGATGGTCCATAGACAAACCACTACTGCAACAAGATCCGAACTCCCGACCCTAGGTAAACAAAGCCCTTATCACCACCGAACAGTCCCTCCGTTCAGCCGTGAAATTAATAGCTATTGGAAAACTTTGGCCACCACTAAACGGTTTTTCATGCTCCATGTACCTTGATCACGATTTTAATAAACGCCTAGCCAATAAAAGTTAATTAGATCAGAGGGGTTAAATAGTTACCATGAAATATTGTAGCTCAGTGGCGCTCACTGATCTGAACCGATCAGTTGGGTTAAGCATCGTACACAGAGGCAGGAAACTTGATGGGTGACCAATTATTTTACCTAAATACCGAATTATATTGGATTTATTTATTAACTGGGATCGAAGCAAACAAAGCTTATTTCATCTGTTGCCAGTTTTAATTAATTCTCATTTTACCCTAACTACTTTGACCGCAATCATTGATTTATTTTGACTTGATTACGTAATAGTATTGGTCTACGACAGTGTTTTTCAAACTGTGAGTCGCGACCCCCAAGGGCGTCGTGAAGCTTTATTCGGGGGGTCGCAGTTAAAAGAAAAAACAATAATTTGTACATCTTACACTAAAATAAGACAATTTCAGTGAAATGCCTCCCGTCGCCTTCCGCGTCTACCCCGCGGCAAACTCTTTTATTATATTTTAAAATCTCCGAAGTAGTACATAGATTTAGAATAAAAGGGTCCTGGAGACCTTAGGGGGTCGCCAGAACTTTATATGATCGAAAGGGGTCGCGAATTCAAAAAGATTGAAAAACACTGGTCTATGACTATAATTACCTTCCTACAACATTTTGCTACATTGGGTTTTCCCTTTCATAAAAAAACCTGAAAATGCGAGTGCAAAAAAAATCCGTTTTCAAAATAAATATATGGAGGAAGGCAACACTTCGTTTTTAAAGACCTGGAGCCAATGCATCTTGTATTCTGTGGTTTTACATAAAATTTGAAACTGTTCTTACTTAATTCAGTCAGACAGAAACAAGTTCGTGAGACAGAAACAAGGTCCCTTACTTTTCTGATAAAATCTTCTTTGAAATACCTACTTATTTTTCCTATCCAGAATGCGAATCCACAAGGAATGCTCTCTTATCGCTCTGTATGAATTCTAATCTTGAATCGAGCTATGCAACTGAATGCACATTGTGCATTCCAATGCAGTGGACAAAGCGACGCGATGGGAACAAATATGACAAGAATATAATATCACTTATATTCAGATCATAAAATCCAAAACTTTTATTTGAAACAGATAAAAATGAAACAAATTAATTCTTCTTCTTATGGTATAATGGTATAGGTATAATGCGGTGATAGCCCAGTTGGTATGAGCCAAACTTGTAATCCGAAGATCGTGGTTTCAAATCCTGGTGCGGGCCTGTACCACTAAATTCGTCTTTTCGGATTTATGTACGGATTTCTAATTATCACTTGCTCAACGGTGAAGGAAAACATCGTGATGAAACCCGCCCGTCCAAGAAAATTCATTTTCGAATTTCGGTCCACCAACCCGCATTGGACCAGTGTGGTGGACTATGGCCTAAGTCCCCTTCGTGTTTCGAAGGGAGGCCCGTGCCCCTCGGTGGGGACGTATATGGGCTGATAAGAGATAGGTATAGTCAAGTGTGTGGCGGACTTGGCTAACCCTGGTGTCAGAGTTTTAATTAGAAATACATGAAATAATTAGAAACAAAACAGCAAAAAGTCAAGCAATTAATTAGTTAGGACGGTTGATGCACTTCGCTGGTGTTCCAAGTGGGCTTGCATTAAATATAACTTAACGCACTTGTACTATTAGATGCTATTCAAATAATTATTTGCACTAATTACTAATAGGTACGGAGGGCCGCAACTCAGGCTACCACACGCGTGCACTCTGTGCTGTTGTGATAAGAGCGGTTTAACAATGAAAATAGAGTAACCTGATGAGCTGGCCTCTGTACATTTTTTTAATTGCAACGCTATGGAAAAGTAGCTGCATTAAAAAAACCAGTACCCTATTTTCAGAGATAGTAAAACATATAATTATTGCGTAGGGGAGTGGGTTAACTTCTTAATAAGTACATAATAGGTATAAAATCAAGTTTGTAGCATACTCGACTAACCTTAGTGTCAGTTTTCAGACCGCTAAAAGGCCGCCGCCGACTTGGTTTTACAACTGTAGTCAACCGATAACTGCCCTGCCGGGACGGATAGCTTAACGTGCCCTCCGAAGTACGGAAACTCTCGTGGTTTTCCACTTTGGTCACCCATGAGGTTCTTTGCCTCTTTGTATATCGATTAACCTAACTGATCGGTTGAGATCAGCGAGCGGTACTGGAGCCACGAGCTCTTTATGAGTTTTTTTATAAAGAATCTTCTTCTTCTTCTTATCGTGTGGGTATAGTCAAGTGTGTGGCTAGCTTGGCTAACCCTGGTGTCAGAGTTTTCAAACCGCCAAATGGCCTCTGACTTGGGACCGACAGCTTAACGTGCCCTCCGAAGCACGGAAACGCTCGTGATAAATTGCCACTTTGGTCACCCATCAGGTTCCCTGCCTCTGTGTACGTTGCTTAACCTCACTGATCGGTTGAGATCAGCGAGCGCCACTGGGCTACGAGCGCTTCTTTCTATGGAATAAAAATCTCTTTAAAATTCTTTATAAGTAATTTTAACAAAACTTATAAAATCTTTTTTCTTTTTATAACTTTCTATCATAAAGCTAAGTTAGTTCTGATTTCCATACCCACATGGGTCGCAAATAACACACTTACATTGAATAGTCCCATAATGGCTAAATGTCATTATTATCCAATTTGCTAGCACTTTCAATCTTATTGCTTTATAATGGTGCCCTTTCTGTCTTTTGAACGACAGTTGTTACTGTAGAGTACACCATACATATAGAAAACTAGCTTTTTTCCGCGGCTTCGCTCGCGCAAAGAATTCTTTTAGTCACCCTATTCTTGACCCCTTAGGGGATGATTTTCGAAAAATATCAAAACACCGTCCGTATAGGTATCTCGACGAAGTTTCGAGTCAAAATGGTACCTAAGGGTTTGCGCTGGGCGTTGATGAGTCTATGAATCAGGACCACCAATTTTATACACCTAGTAGAAGATTATATGAATATCTACAGACAGAAACACTCTTCAAACTTATAACACTCACTCTTTTATTTGTAGGGGTCACTATCTTCATTCCACTGTAATTGAAGAACGATTGACTAGTAGAATAGCTATCCAGGTATCAGTAACACAATGCTATGTTATTTATTTACTTTATTTATTGACAAAATCACAGTATTTCAACAATGGTTTATTTAAGGTATTTTACATAATTGAAAAATATCACGTTAGTCTTCTTGAATTAATTCATTCTTCATTGCTGTATTGCCTCATCCCATTCAAGTCCATACACTTATCGAGCGATCAATGGACTTGGTTCATTGACCCCGCTATTGGGTGAAAGTAACCATTGTGTTTCGCGGTGTTGCGTAATGCGTATGTACGCGCAAATGCAATGAATTGTACAGATACAAGCTATAAAACTAAAATTTTGTATTAATTTGAGGGTTTCCCTCAATTTCCCTAGGTCCATAAATGGCGGAGAAATCGGTGAACATACATAAAAAAGATACATCAGTCGAACATACAACCTCCTCCTTTTTTTGAAATCGGTTAAAAATAAGTTAAAAGAGAAACGCTTGAGACGTCAAAAGTTCATTCAACTTTGTCGGCAAAGGATGGAAAACTAGAAAGCCAATTTCTCAGAAAACTTAAATTATAAACTCAGAAACGTTTAATCGTTGTCTATTACAGGAGTTCAATGCCCTTGTTTTTCAGGAGTAGGTATTATTATCTTATCGGGTTTCAGCGTTCATGAAAGAATTAAATGTTTTTGGCTTATTTGGCTCGGGTTGAGTTGAAGAAAAGTAGTTTTCTTATCATTTGGGTGACGCTTTGAGTGAGTGAAAATTAAGTATGTAAATTACTTAATTATGTAAATGTAAATAATATAATACTAGCTTTCCGCCCGCGGCTCCGCCCGCGTGGACTACAAGTTATATCGTGCCCAACTGTGGGATAAAATGTAGCCTATATCCTTTCCCAGGCTCTAATCTATCACTGTACCAAATTTCATCAAAACCGGTTCTGTGGTTTAGGCGTGAAAGACGGACAGACAGACAGACAGACAGAGTTACTTTCGCATTTATAATATTAGTAAAGATGTAAATAGGTTAGCTGGAAGAAAACTCATTGCTTGAGTTAAGCTCGCCGTTGTATTTGTCCTTTCTTATGTGTAATTTTATATGTATTTGTGTGTACAATAAAGAATTATTTACAGGGTAGCTATTCTGCTAATCATGTGTGTTTTAGTGGCAGTGGAATGACCGGTTTTACCAAAAAAAAGAGGGGTGTTATAAGTTCGACGACTGTAGGTATCTGTATGTTTGTGTGTCTGTCTGTGGCACCGTAGCTCCTAAACGGATGGACCAATTCTGTAGTGGTTTCATTTGCTTGAAAGCTCACGTAATTGAAATGGTTTAAGCTAAATTTAATCAAAATTAGTTCAGCCGTTAAAAGTGACTAGCTTGTTCCCGCGGCTTCGCTCGCGCATAGAACTCTTAGCCACCCATTTCGTTCTTGACCACTTAGGGGATGATTTTCGAAAAGTCGCGGAAAACGTGTCCGTTTATTTGCTTCAAGGTTTATTTGCTATCTTGACGAAGTTTCGAGTCAAAATGTCAAAAAAAAATGTTTTCTCCATACAAACTTTGAACCCCCACTTTACCCCCATAGGGGTTGAATTCCGAAAAATCTTGTGTAATACAAATGTTATACTATATTCTTAACACCTGCATCATTTGAGTCTGGATTAGCAATGTTACAGCCAATTTTATTACTTTGTTTGCACTTACTTTGTTTCTCTCGTTAATGGAAAAAAAAACTTTTTATAAATAAATTAAACCAACTTCAAAAAGCGAGAAATAAATACATAGCATTTAATGTACTTACCTTTGAAGTCGGTGCCAATACAAATAAGTTTGATAAGCTATACGTAAATCCGCCTTCGCACCGACTTCAAACAGATCAGTAGGTAAGTTTTTCGTTTTCGCTTTTTTGAAGTTGTTTTAAAAAAAATTTGTGTCTATGGTTTCTCTACTATTATTTCTCACTTTTACCCGTCTGTCGCAGAGGGTTATGTGGTTTGTATATCTATATTGTATGTATCCAACTTTCTTTGTGACCACACGTAACCATGGACCTAATGTCACGTAACTTAACGGCTGAACGGATTTTGATAATCGAGGAATCGTCAGATTCGTCGTAAAAGCTCAAGTGTCATAAGTGTCACAAATAAAACAAAATAAAGTCTGCAAAATGCCATTTGGTCGACGTTGAAAAGAAAATATTTGCGCACCCCCACAAATAAGTCCGGAATTAGATTTTTCAACTGTGATTCAGAAAATAATAAAAAATACTTATTTCATAAATTGTAATTCATTGGCAAAAAAAAAAAACACTTGAGTTATTTGGGAATCTTTTTTTTTATGGATAGAAAATTCCAAAAATTGGTGCAAGTCGCTTTGAATTTTGAAACAAAAACAATTTTAGAAACAGCTGTACTAAAGAAATTGCAACTTCAGAACCATTATAATATTTATAATACTACTTAGCTTGATGACAGCAAATGCATCAGAGACTGCATAATACCACAGTTCATTACCATTCGTGAAAAAAGAGAGCAACCGCAGAGCTTCATAAATAAAGTTATTGTTTTCAAAGACAATGAAGTAAATTGAAAATATGGCTGCTTTTGTACAGTTAATGGCAAAAGTGATAGCGTTTTTTAATCACTTAGTTCCTTTTCTCGTTGCTTTGTCTCGGCTGACCTAGTTTGTTGTCTGGTAGACGAGAAGCAATTTATTAATATGAAGTCCTGTCTTACGGTGCTCGAACATGATCTTTGACTGAAGCGCCAGAAGTCCAAACTCAAGGATTGTCAGCGTGCTACGGAGAGTGTCAAAAGAACTGATACAATCAGGAATGAGGTTCTGCGTTCTAAAATTCGTATCACAGATTAAGGTTTTATCTGCTAGGTTTCAATTTTTTTATTATGAGATGTGTTAACTCTTGACCAAGGTCATAGATGAGGTCGCTGATGGAGCGAGCTAACCCAGAAAATGCCATTAAGGCACTGGTACTCCCACGCACCGACGGAACGAAGCAAGCTTTTTGGAGTCAAGCTTCGTTAGGCGAGTGGTTGCGAACCAGACGGCCCTTTACAGAGCCTACCACACCGTATGGGACCATAGAACAACACCCCAAAATGGAATAATAGGAAAGAGATGGGATGGTGTTATTCTCAACCGATCAGCACAAACTGCAAAAAACTGGCCAAATTTTCCTAGCTGTCAGAATGCATACGGCTGACATAGACCCCAATTAGACCCCAACAGACGGCCATAGAGACACGGTGAGACGACCTAGTCTCATTCACGGGATGTGAGGTTACTATTTTATTGTCGGCAAAACGCTAATAACCTATCACCGCTATACGACTATTATTTTTCTTTTTCTTATCGTTACCCTGATGATATTCATGTTTCATCTAAAACTCTTACAATGTATGTCAGACGTGGTTTAATGACAAACCACGTCATTTACCTACCCTGATATGGACATCAGGCGTGAGTGTACGTATACTGGGTGAAAAAGAACCTCCTAGCTATATTCAAAATCCTGAACCAGTATCACTCAAAAAACACATTTATGAAAAAAAAAATTAAAAATATTTTTTCAATGGGAATAGTTCATTTTTTGCCTAAACGTAGACATTACTCCTACACCAGGCACGCGAGGGGTGCGGATAGCGCTCGGGGTGTGCGCCCGAGTGGTGTCTACGTTTAGGTAAACAAAAAAAAGTGTTCAGTAAGTGATATTGGTTCAGGATTTTCAATAAAGCTAGGAGGTTATATAGAAAATTATACAAAAAGAGAAGAGCTACGTTTTTGTAGCATTGCCGACACACATCCGTAAAATATTTTTTAAATTAAAATTTGTGGGTCTTTCTCCTCAACACATATCGCTAACACTAACTGAAATAAACTGCATTGCACTCACCTGTAACCATATGGGATTCGAATTTCGAATACACTTTCAATTTAAATGTATGCAACAACGCGCGTGGCATTAACGTGATTAAAATGTGTTTTTCAGTGTGCACGCGACTGTACTTTCAAGTAAGTATTAGTACAAGAAAATGCAGATTTTTGCGGAAAGTTTTCTTGATGTTTGCAGATGTGATTTGTTCTTGGAACTTGCATTTCATTGAAAAAAATATATTCATATATACGTGACATAAATCACTATCGGAGTAGGCAGAGCTTCAGTGGTTCTAGAACCTGTTGATACCACATTTGGTATAAATACTGAGATTTATTAAATGAAACATGATGTAAACCAGTGAGAGATTGTCAGCTTTTCGCCCATATTACAGAAAAACCCTCGCGTCCCACTTACTGAGTTTTACAGTATGCCTGTGAAAAGTTGGCAGCTGGTACATTCAAAGTTTTCCTTTTAGTTCAGTGTGGAATTTAAAAAAAATGCTTTAAAGTGAGTACTTGGCTATGTTTAACACCATGCAAGAGAAATGATCAACGAAACAACGAGCACAGAAACAATCGTGTGTTTACTGCTTCTGTTAAATTTGCACTATGGTCACCCATATAGTTTCCTGCCCCGTGTACGTTGCTTAACCTAACTGATCGATTTCGAAAAGTGAACGAAGAAAAGAAGCCTAATAAAACGAAACGAAACACAAATAATAATAGGTTTCTTTGTTTTTGATTTAGCTCAGCAAATACTTCGTCGTAGGAGTATGGTTTATCCCTATTCCTGTAATTGTCTATGTTCCAGAAATTTCCTTTTGGGATATTTCACTAGGAAAAATGTTCTTAAGCCACACGTGTAAAAAAGAGCAGTTAATGAAACCAGAAGTGTAGAAAATATTTTTTATTAAGTATTTGTTAAAAAATAGCTTTTAAAAAGTCAGAATGGAAACTATTTCTACAGAGAGATTAAGGACAAAATTGGATCCAAGCGTTCTAAAGAGTCATTTTACAATGTACAGATTTGTAGAAAATCTCTAACAAAATCTGCTGCTGTATCAAATTGTTTTAAGTACACACGGCAGCACGTCAGGCTATAATAATAATAATTTATAATAATTATCATTTATTTCAGGCTTTGCCCATATTACACAATCAGATACATATACAAAACAAATTACTGAAGTTATTACAATGTTAAAAAATAAAAATAATTATAATGTAAAAAATAATAATAATAATAATAATAATTAAAAAAACTCATATCAAAAAATAAAATAAAAAATAAATAAATTATAATTAACAAGCAAAAGAAAAGAAGGGACCTTATAATATATAAAATTTAAATTAAATTAAAATCAGATGAAATATAAATGAAAAAATACAAAAATAGAATGAAAATTGTTAGTATATCTTAAAACTATGTTAGTAATTAGAAGCGATACTGAGTCAGTGGCTTGTGTAATGACAGCCAGTGTCTCAGCATCGGTCCATCCATCCTCGCGGCGACGACGGAGAGCAAACTGTTGTTGCTGCCCCGCACCCGCGCCGCGCTCGAGGCCGCTCTCTTGCGCATCGTACTATAGAAGCAGTCTATACGAGCCTCGGCGAACATACCTGAGGCACTGCAAAAGCGGGGCAGCCGCAACAGCACCCTAAACGCGTTATTATATTGAACACGGAAGGCGTTGTAGGCTTTCTGGGTGTATGAAAGCCACAAGCTACTCGTATAAAAGGTGGTGCAGTAAGCTCGGAACAACGTAATTTTGACTTCCTTCGAGCAACGAGCAAACCTGTGAGCTGTCATGTTCGCCCGCACCGACAACGCCCTCCGCTCTCGTTCAATGTCTTCGTCGTCGCGCAAGTCGTCAGTGACAATATGTCCTAAATATTTAAATTTATGTACCCGCTTTAAGGGCTCGCCGGCCAGGTAAACTGGGGGCACATCCTCAGGACTCCTGCCATTTGCACGGAACACCATGATCTCACTTTTTGTGGAATTGTATTTTAGGCCGTGACGTAGGGCATACTGCTCACAAACGTGCAGGAGCTCCCGAATGCCGCCGACCGACGCGCTCAGCAGCACCATGTCGTCTGCGTAGCTAATGTTATTGAAGCACGCTCCGTCTATATGACACCCGACATGGTGGCTGCTGAGCTCGACGATCAGATCGTTCACATACAAGTTGAAGAGCGTCGGTGAGGTCAATCCCCCCTGTCTCACCCCGCACTCCAACCTGTATGGGTCCGATAGCTCACCTGCCCATTTTACCTGGTTAACCTGGTTTCCATACCAGTATCTGAATATCGTAGTCAGTTCAGGTGGCATACCTGTGTTCTCTAGTTTTTTCCATAAGATGTCGTAGGAAACCAGGTCGAAGGCTTTCGAGAGGTCGAGAAAACACGCATACACAGGTGTACTACGATCGCTATAGTATCCGACGGCATGCTTCAAACACACAATAGCACTCTCAGTTGATAAGTTCGAACGAAAACCGAACTGATTGTCATGCAACTTAACATGGTTTCGAAGGTGTGCGTTTAGCAAGCCGTCGAAAACCTTAGCAACCACAGTAGCTAATGAGATCGGCCTGTAGTTACTCCTATCTGCTATGTCACCAGTTTTATTCTTGACAATGGGTACTACTACCGTCCTCATTAGCTCCATTGGAAGATAGGAATGCCTAACACAGAAAGTAAACAACATGGCCAACACTCGAGGTAGGTGAGGACCCGTATGCTGGAGGTGCTCGATGCTGAGGCCGTCGTGACCTGGTGACTTACCTCTTGACATTGATTTTATAGTCCGGGCAATGTCTTTGGCAGTGAACTTAATACACCGATCACTCCGCGTCTCAGCACCCGGCATCCCCTCAGCCTTCCTAGTGAGCAGCGGCGCTACAGTGAAATGACTCTTGAAGAGTTCAGCGATTTGTTTCATCTCACTCACCCCCTCTACACTCACAGGCAGGCCCGGTCCAATGTTGTGTTTTTTTGTACTTTTCCAAAAGGAACGGAAATCATTTTTATTGTGATGTTTAGCTAATAGATCCATCTGAATTTGCTCCTTGTGTACTTGACACCACTTGAGTTTAGACTTAAATATGTTGACCTTGACTCGCCTATACTATACATGTTGACCTTGACTCGCCCTTATCTCGCTCGTAATAGCGCTGACTTGTCTGATGAGTTGCTGTCTTACTGTACATAAATAAAATTTGAGTATTTCTTAAGATTTAGAAAACTTGTTAAAATTTCACGACGTAAGCTTTTGTAACTAATTAAGTCTCGTCATCCCATTCATAAAATCTGAAGTTATTTAAACTTAAAGTATTATTTCAAGAACATAGAACTTTAAAGGTGATTCACTCGTAAATATAGTTCTTAAAATGTCTTCGTGTCTTAATGCCTTCTGCTTAATGCCTTTGACTTTGCTTAGAAGTCAAGTAACAGAACTTTTCTAACCTGACTTTTTCTGACTTTTCTAACCGTGTTGTGATCGGTTGAGAATAACACCACCCCATCTCTTTCCGTGGGTGTCGTAAGAGGCGACTAAGGAAACACAAATGAGACCTGCCTCCTAGTAATCCATCCCAGGCAACGACACTTCATTTTTTTCTGAATCTGAGGTGTCGTCCTATGGTCTCATGCGGTGTGGTAGGCTCTGTAAAGGGCCGTCTGGTTCGCGACCACCCTCCTACCGAAGTCCGACGCCAAACAGCTTGCTGTGTTCCGTCGGTGCGTGGGAGTACCAGTGCGTTTATAGGCATTTTCTGGGTTAACTCGCTCCATCGTCGACCTCATCTTTGACCTTATGGTCAAGATTGAGGTTAAGAGTTAACCCATCTTATAATAAAAAAAAATAGTTAATTAAAAAATAACATAAATTTGCGCACTCACTCACCCCCTTTAAAACGGTTAAGGTCAAAGAAACGGCCAAACAGCAGTAAATTTTTTATTAATGTCAACTTTTTAATTACATTCGAACCAGTTTTAAATACCAAAACTGCACATTGCATAAGATAATGTCAAATTACAGACACGAACGGTTAATGTAACGTTTATGGTCAAAAATGACTCTTAATTTAACTACAAAAGGAAGTAATTATTGCATGGAGTTATGCAAAGGTCACCTTTATAGTGCAGGTGCGTTTAAAATAAGGGTGAACATTAATTTGTTTTTTTACTAAATACATTTAAAATTTTAGCTTTAATGATTATGTTGACGGCCGGTTTGGTCGAGTGGTAGTGACGCTGCCTCTTGATCGGCGGGTCCTGGGTTCGATTCCCAGTCGGGGCAAATATTTGTGTAAAAAGCAGATGTTTGTACTCGGGTCATGGACGTTTGTGTCTGTCTTTATGTATGTTCCAAGGGACCCACGACACAAGGGAAAACCTTAGTGTGGGCCTTTGAGTGTGTAGCGTGTAGCGTTTATTTAGTTATCCATATATAGAACGGGACCCAAGGAGAATGACTTCATTTCCGTGGGACTTACCTCCGCCATACGAACTACTGGTATGTACTTATTCGGCATATTTTCCTGAACACAAAAAGTGCGGTAGTCACTTTCTGAGGGTATGGAGGGGGTAGCTATGACGTAACAAATATGGCGGCCAGGCCTATTTTATTTACGCTATATTTAGATAACTACTGGGCAGATTTACTTAAATAGGGTCTCAAATGAAAGATAATTTAATATACATTGTTTTATTCTAAAGATGCATTAGTGTAAACCTAGTAACAAAATAAATATTTTCAAAAAACGACATTTTGTAAAATTAAACTTTTTTTACTGTGTGAAAAGAACAGAAACGTTAGGATTACGGTAATTTAGCTTATTATAAAAAAATTGCTACACTTATCAGCATTCTAATGAACCTAAAAACGTTTAAATCGAGCTATAAACAACAGAACTGCAGTCGTCTAAGTGAGCGTGGGTAGCGCCGAACTGACTACAAAACGGCAAAATGAAAAAGTATTAAGAGCAAGCATCATTCAAAATGAAAAAGTATTATGAACAAGCATAATTTTTTTTTAACAGGCATCATTTTTTTTGTCAAAAAATTTTTCTTAATATTTTTACGAACTATTTTTAAAAATTCTCGTACAAAAATAACGCTTCGTATCATATCGAAATAAAACTCTTCATACTTGTACGTACTTGCGTTATATTTCAAAACAAAGGACTCAATGGTACTGGTCTGTACTGATGGACATGAGAGTGTAAACGTACGCACTCGAGACAGAGGCAGGTCGCTGCCGTGCGAGAGTGTACAGCCGCCGTTATATTTTTTACATCGGCAACACTGAGGAATCCCTGCACCGTGCTGCGCCGTGAACTTTGGCACTTGTCGCTTCATTCATTTGAAATCATTTGGTCAGGCCTATGACACTGTTAGTACCAATAACTGCGAAATGGCGCTGCTATCGCCTTTCAAAACTAAAAAAATAGTTGATGTTTGATATGGGTTCCTTTAAAAAAAGTTCTTTAGCTTCATGAGGAGCCCTAAATTTTGCTAGTTTAAAAGCATCTATAAAGCTTTTTTTATTTGAATATTTGACCCATTTTAATAAATCATACATGAGTTGAAACAGACTTTTGAGTAGCTGTTGCCTTTATGTTGTTGCTACGTAACAGCTACTAGGTTGGTGCCCTCTAAGTTTAATTTTTTGTCAGTTCTTGGAGGATGACTGCACTTTAAAAAGACATAGATAAAAATTCAAATGCAATCTAAATAAAAATGCAAAGCATCTCCTTTTCAGATAACTAGATTATGTAATATGAAATGCTATGGTTAAAGTTACATTACACGAATCAAATGTTTTTGACCCTGATTGATTTTTTAGATACATAGTTTCATTAAATAATAAATATACCTACCAGCCCCTCCAATCACCAAAGTCATTTCTGGGGTATCATCCTCATTTTGCTCTCGAAAATAATTATAAATAAACAAATAAATAAACGCTACACACTCAAAGGCCCACACTAAGGTTTTCCCTTGTGTCGAGGGTCCCTTAAAACACACATAAAGAAAAATACAAACACCCATGACCCGAGAACAAACAAATAAATCTTTGACATGCTGCTGGGTAGTAATAACTAACATTACTTAAATACTTAAAAGCAGTAGGTACAGTTTTAAAGTACAGTGTGTAATAAATATGCCTATTGGGTTTCTTCATGGGACAGACTGTCAGCCGACTCACCCTGCACTAGGAATAAATCTGTATTGCAGTGGTAAGAGATCTAGTCAGTTCACGAGAGGCAAGGTTATGGTACTTATAGTTGAGTTGTTGTACAACTGAATAGGTACTTCGCTAAAGGCTTAACCAATTTCCAGAACTAGTAAATAAAAGTGAATAGATAGATTCTCAAATATAGACCCATATGTGTTGCCACAATTCCGTCAATATCATGTAGCGCAGAACACTTCACTTTATAATAAATGGCAATCAGCCGTTTTGTGAAAAAATTGTGGATAAGAACTTTTTTGAGTGGCACCCAGGTGACACCTTTAACACTCTCATGTTTTCAAAATGGTTCAATGATAATCAATGGAAAAGTAAACGAAAAAATAAAAATTTTCAATGACTATCAACGTCTGACCTTTTTGGCGGGAGCTGTCAGGCAACTTGAAAGACTACTATAATTATTGAATTGTTATCTTTTTTGGTGACCCCAGTGTCATTAGTTCATTACACGGTTACACATTACTCTCTCTGCTCTTTGTAGCTGACCCACGTGATGGAAAGTTTTGAATTTGAAAATTAAAATAATAGGTATAGTGTGTCCAATTAAGAGTAATACGTAACAGATTTACTCAGTGGTTCACCCAGAGCAATTCCGTTTTCAGTGAAGAGACATGTGTAAGAAAAGCGAATTCTCTTGCCTTCTTCATCGAATTGCGTTTTGTCAAAATGTTTTTGACAAACACATTGTTTCAACAATTGCTCTTCAGAGAGTTCAAGGAGTATAGGATGTGTTGGCGCGAGAAAAGACATATCCACAAACTTCTTAGATAACTGTTTCTCGGGAAACAAAAAACCTTAGCGTTTCACCTGTTGCAGTGCAACCACCAACACAACACTTAAGTGTTTCGTCGACGGAGGAGGATTTGTGACAAGAATCTCAACTTCAAACTCAACATAAAATACACGAGCACTCAACTCGAGCTCGCAAGGGTTCATAGAATTACTCTTGAACGATAAAATCCCTACTAATATTATAAATGCGAAAGTAACTCTGTCTGTCTGTCTGTTACCTTTTCACGCCTAAACCGCTGAACCGATTTTGATGAATTTTGGTACAGAGATAGATTAGAGCCTGGGAAAGGACATAGGCTACATTTTATCCCACAGTTGGGCACGATATAACCTGTAGTCCACGCGGGCGGAGCCGCGGGCGGAAAGCTAGTTGTATATAAAAATCACTGTTCGCCGACCATCGGCTGAAAGAAAAAATCTTCAGCCGATACCTTGTTGTGCCGACAGCTCAATTCGCCGAAAAGACGTTCTAAATATTATTTTTTTGCCGATGGCACGATTTGCAGATAAGCCGGTTCACTGAAAGCTCGACTGAGCGAATTAGCTATTTATCGATAGAAAGAATTGCAGAAAGCACTGTTCATATTTTCATTTACTAATACTTACTACGCCATTTGTTGGAACATAAGGTTTAGTTTTTTCAGAATAAAAAGTAGCTTATTTATTAATCTAGAGCAGCACATTCCATAAAAATCAGTCCGTTAGTTTTAGGCATAGAATAAATAAGGTGTAATTCACATTTGTTTGTTTAGATTTATTATAAAGTAGTCATAAAAAAACTTATATTATAATTTGCAAAACAAATGTATTTATTTTAGATATAAAATTGTTACCAAATGTTGTTGATAGTTTTGATACTCTAAAATATTTTTTTTCACGTACCTACAAAATAAATAAATAAAAATTATATGGAATCAAAGCTAAATGGTAATAATACGGGTTACACATGTTAAAAGCTGCTTATGACAATCATAAAATAAAATAAATATAAATGCATTTTAGTCATTTCCGCGACGAAAACTGATAATAAGTACTGCATTTATTTAGCAATGCACTTCAGTAAACGCCTGTGCGAACCATGAGAGCAATCATACATAATACCGTACTTGTACTTGCTCAGTGACAAGACACCATCATGGAAGTTTGAGGTTATCTTGACATACAGCATGACGTCACAAGATGGCGATTTAAAGGCGATAGCAGCGCCATTTCGCAGTTATTAGTACTAACAGTGTCATAGGCCTGACCAAATGATTTCAAATGAATGAAGCGACAAGTGCCAAAGTTCACGGCGCAGCACGGTGCAGGGATTCCTCGGAATGAATCTAAGTGTTGCCGATGTAAAAAATATAACGGCGGCTGTACACTCTCGCACGTCAGCGACCTGCCTCTGCCTCGAGTGCGTACGTTTACACTCTTATGTCCATCAGTACAGACCAGTACCATTGAGTCCTTTGTTTTGAAATATAACGCAAGTACGTGCAAGTATGAAGAGTTTTATTTCGATTTGATACGAAGCGTTATTTTTGTTACGAGAACTTTTGAAAATAGTTCGTAAATTTTTACGAACGAATTTTTTCGTTTTTTTTTACGAATTTTTTTAATCATTATTTAATGAAGAAAATTTTTTGACAAAAAAAATGATGCCTGTTAAAAAAAATATGCCTGTTCATAATACTTTTTCATTTTGCTGTCATTCTACTCGTTTTATCACGTTATTTTCAAGATTATTCGTACCCAAATCTAAGTACCGTAGCCAGTTCGGAGCTACCCACGCTCACTTAGACGACTGCAGTTACGTTGTTTACAGCTCGATGTAAACGTTTTTAGATTCATTAGAATGCTGATAAGTGTAGCTATTTTTATATTAAGGTGCATTCCACGGTCACGTACGGACAAATTCAACTATTTCTAGGTTATTAAAAGAAGTCCATCTATGAGTACATTACATAGTCCCGTAATTTATTAATTTTATCTGACAGTTTAAACATAGCTCTATAAGAATACGCAAACATTCAATACAGATTTCATTGAATGACTTAAGAAAAAAATTTTGAAAACTGTCACGTAATGGACGGGTCGAGTCAACCAAGGTTTCGAGTTAACGTCTTTACATTAAAATTACAGCGAAACTATTGAATGTAGAGTAAATGTGTATTAGAAACAAATTATAAGAGAGAAATAAAGTTTGTAATAAAAACAATAAAAAAATGAAAACCCAAACAGTTATTTTTTTACAATTTTTTTATTGTCACGTCACGTACAGACAAATTGCGTCACGTGTTGGACTGAGTTGAGAAATGCAGTAATCATTGGGAGGTAATTAATAGTTAAACACAGTTTTATCTTCTGATAGACCATGATTTCGGCACTCGATGAGTTTCTTGACAGTTTTAATCAATGTACCTTTGAAATTCCTCGTATCGGCTTTACATTTTCCCATGGCGACGCAACATTTATTTTACGAGATATTTCTGAGGCTGTAATCTAAATAACTCTGGTTTTAGACACCAATCGTGATGCGAGTTCAGCAAATTCTTTGACCGATTGTACATACTACAACATTGTCATCGAAATCAGGATTTAATTCTTTGAAAATTGAGAAAGCTTCTCGCAGGTACAAGGTCAAATATGGCTTCTGAGATTTTTTTTAACTCCATTCTCCCATACAACTACATACATAGTCATTAACACCAGGACAAGTGTACACAATGTCTAGGCGGTAGTAAAAAGCATTCACGGCTTCGTATTGTGCATTATCATCTGAAATACTTTCCCTTGAATTTTCAGTCAGTGCAATGTTCATCCTCCGCGCTAGTTCTGTGACTACCACTTTCCTCTTTCTAGGTGACGTAGGCAAAGCTCTTAAAGCCTTGCAAACAGCTTTGGATAAAGTTTGTTTCAATTTATATGGAGTTTCAGTGCTCACAGAAGATGAAGAAGCAGTATTCTCGGTAAAAGTAATCTAAGTCCGCTTTTTAGCCCGTTGTAATCTTTTTACATCCCTGTCTTTACGTCGGATAGCTGCCAACTCTTGTTCAGAATCTTGTGTGTGTTTTTTTTTACCCGTAATTCAGCAATCTGTTTCGACTCATTGGCTGTAAAGTTTGGAACTTCGGCCTTTTTCCTTTCTAGAATTTTTTTCATACGACTAGCACTGGTGGATCGAGACCGATCGGCATTATTTCAAATTGATGTTCTAAAACCAAAGAAAGTAGAAAATCATTGATTAAGTCCAAAAATGTCTAACAAAATCACAAGTTCAAAAAATGCGTCACGTACAGACAAAAATTGACCTTCGAGTATCCATTACAATAATAAAGCTATACCCGCATATTGTACGTTATTAATTAGGGCACTAACAATTACCTTTAAAGAATAGAAATGATTTAGGAAAACCAGTTTGTTTTAAATTACATGTAAGTAATATATGAATAACGCGTCACGTGTTGGACGCTAAAACTTACCTTGCGTTTCGGGCTTTTATCACCTAGGCGAAAGACTTATCGAAACAAATATAGTACAGAATAATACTGCTAACTACACACTATAATAGTAACCAAAGATTTGCAAATTAACGTTCACACAACACTGACAAATACGAGCGCAACGATGACATCCAAATGAGTAAAAAGCAACAATTATTTTAACACTCAACAAAAGTGAGGGTAGAAATGAAACAAGTCACTAAAGTTTTACGTTCCGTTCGAGTTATTGTAGATGAGGGTCTACTCTCGCCATAAATGTAAATATGAGTTTTGAAAGTTGAAGTTTGTAAATCGGTTCCTAGTTCCACTTTTTCATGGAATGCACCTTAAGCTAAATTACTGTAACCATAATGGTTTCTGTTCTTTTCACACAGTAAAAAAAAGTTTAATTTTACTAAATGTCGTTTTTTGAAAATATTTATTTTGTTACTAGCTTTATACTAATGCATCCATAGAATAAAACAATGTATGTTAAATTATCTTTCATTTGAGACCCTATTTAAGTAAATCTGCCCAGTAGTTATCTAAATATAGCGTAAATAAAATAGGACCGGCCGCCATATTTGATACGTCATAGCTACCCCCTCCATACCCTTAGAAAGTGACTACCGTACTTTTTGAGTTCAGGAAAACATGCCAAATAAGTACATACCAGTACTTCGTATGGCGGAGGTGAGTCCCACGAAAATCGTTATTTGAAGACTTTCTTACGAATGGGTCCCGCTCTAATATTAGATTAGATCATTTATTCCAACATTATCAATTTCATAAATTACACTGGATGTCAGAAATGTCAAAGAATAATGTTTTCGTCAAATATAAAAAAATATGAATATAAAAATAAAATTAATAAGTAGAGTCAGAATGTCAAGCAAATAAAATAATAATATTAGTACAAAATTGTACGTAAAATCAGGATGTCAAATACAATAATAATTATAAATAGGTACGTCAATGTCAAATCATCAAATTAATTATTCAATATAGCATCCCGCTCGGGACTTCGTTCCCGTGAGAATTCGGAAAAATTATGTAGCCTATGTTACTTAGGGATAATGTAGCATCCTAATGGTGAAAGAATTTTTTAAATCGGCCCAGTACTTTTTGAGCCTATTCATTACAAACATACAAACATACAAAAATAGGTACAAATCTTTCCTCTTTATAATATTAGTGTAGATTTAGAATATTTTATCAGTAAATTCTTTCAATGAATAAAATTCATGATCTAGTAAAATAGTATATCGATTATAGACTACAGAAAGTAACTTTTTTTTACACAGTACTTATATTACACAGTACTTATATTAGTCAATGGTTCTTTTCTGGTTTCAAAATAAGACCCAAATTCTTAGATTAAGATTTTGAATCCCTACTGCTAAAAGACCTTTTTTATCATAGAAGTAAAAATGTGTTTTATCGCACACGTTGTTTAAAACTTGTTTTCTATTTCATAATCCTGTCGTTAATAAAACTGGTTAATTAGTATCAACCACTTATACGTTGTGAAATTCTCACAGTCTACTTAAATATAACAACTTCTGACCGTTTTTAACATTGGAATATAGGAATAAATCAATGTTTGGGAACACAAAGACATAGACATAAAAAAAACATCTCTGTTCTTACTAGTATATTTTGCAGACTTCAATGCTTATTAACAGATAACCACAAATGTCACTCATTTATTTAGATGATGTTCTGGTTTGTAGTATTTTGGTTTGATTTTTTTAAAAGCGCTGTATTATTTTCGATAAAATTTATATGGGACCACCTCTGGAGTATACTCTATCGAACAAAAAAGAATTTTGAAAATCGGTGAACATACATAAAAAAATACATACAGTATACAGTCGAACATAGAATCTCCTCCTTTTTTAAAGTCGGCAAAAACTGGACTATGAATGCGGTGCAGTTATTAAGCACTTTAAAAGAACAAACTGGTCGTGAATTGGATTTATCTCCAAGGCTAGACACGATCCGGTGCCGATGCCCACGTTGTACTAGTGACTCACATGGGACACGGTTAATGCAAATTGTGTGGCATACCACTGCGTGTGTGACGTAAGATGTATGTCGTGTGTTTTCAAGGCCAACATAAGAGTTCGTGTCACTTTGGACTTAGCCCCGTATACTCGTATGGTCTTGATGTATATGTCGTCGTATACAGGGCTTTAGGTAAATTTCTTTCAACCTCTCGGGTGGTTAATCAGTCCATGAAACTGAACAACTTCCCCAAGGAACATAGGTCAAAATACAAAAAAAAAATTTGAGTTCCCATACAAACTTCATCAGCATATAGCGCATTTTGTATGGGAGATCAAAATTTTTTTTTGTATTTTGACCTATGTTCTTTGGGAAGTTGTTCAGTTTCATGGACTGATTAACTACCCGAGAGGTTGAAAGAGAGATACCTAAAACTCTGTATAAATCCATCAACATTTACAAACATTTTTTCAAATCAACATTTACAATAATAAATAATTATGTGAAAGTAACTCTTTGTGGACAATCTTCTATATCCCCTAATCCCCTCGGTGATGCGTACTATAGGCTACTAAAAAAACACTCTGTCTATCTGTTACCTTTTCTCGCCTTAACTATCTAACCGATTTTAATGTTTCTAATATCTTGACATAGTTTAAAATACGAAGAGGACATTGTGCTTGTGATAAGGATAATAGTTAAGCCCTTCTTCGCCTGAAACACAGGAACTTCCTAGTTCAGGCATGTTTAGTATTATTTCTGCCCTAATTTTAAGTAAATATATTGTGTAACTAAAATATTTATACAGGGTGAATATTTATACAGGGTACAAAAAATTTATACGTACAAAAAATTTGGATGGTGATAAAAAAATCCTGCTGTATGTTCTAATGTTTATTATTAATAAATTATTTGATATGATATGTCATTTTATGCACAATGTGGAATAGTTCCTTTGGACGCGGACGAAAAGCTAATCGGTACGTATACGAACATTACATAAAACTGCTGGAACAAATAACTCTCCTTTTTTGCAATAGGCTAAAGATATAACGAACTCGGATAACTCGGAGCGCACCGAAATTTTTTGTCAACGTTTCTTTTCAGCCGTATTACGTTGTTACAGTAGGAAGGGAAATGGCAACATGAAAAGAAATGTCATTTAGAAGAGGGTGTATCAGGAAAACGAGAGGGTAGAGGGGGGTTAATGGTCAAGATTAACCTAAAAGACGGTTGCCATTTGCAATTAGCGATATCAGAATCGGTATGAGGATTATGAAGATATATTTGTTAAGCAATAGTCTTTAGATGGTTAAAACGCGGTTAGAACTAAGTTACCGCAATTCGGATCCTCTAGAATTTTTGTATATACCTAGTCGGTTCATAAGTTCTGTCACATGTTTTTGGTGAAATAATTAAGACACGATTGTATTTACTGTAACCATTTATATACCAAAAGGAACTTACTAAAACATGGATTCTTATATTAGTTAAGCTTATTCGAAATGACCCCCGCGATTTTGAATACAAGCCTTCAACCTGCGAGGCCAGTCGTCTATAGCAGCACGAACGACGTCCATATCAATATCGGCGGCTGCTTTGATCAAGGATGCCTTGAGTGAATCCAAATTAGGGTGAGGCTTCGAGCAGGCTTTTTCCTCTAAGTATTGCCATATTTTATAATCCAGCGGATTTAAGTCTGGGCTGGAGGAGGGCCAGTCTTCGTGCCGGATGAAGTCAATTTCATGAGCCGCCAGCCAGTTTTGCGTGCTTTTCGCTCTATGAGCTGGCGCAGAATCTTGCTGGAATACCCAGTGTCTGTTTTTGAACATGGTATGAGAAAGTGGTTTCACAAGGTTTGTTAGGACTGTATTTTGGTACACAGCTGCATTGGTTTTTACGCCTTTCTCACAAAAATATACCTCAGTTAGGCCCGAATATGAGACTCCTAGCCAAACCATGAGTGACGATGGGAAATGGCCTCGCTGGACACGCGGAATGCGGCTGCTCGCTTCTTCACTGTTGTGGGCGTACACTTTATCATTTTGTTTGTTGTAGCTCTCTTCCACGGTAAAATTTTTTTCATCCGAAAAAAGAATTTCACGGTGTTTTTTTCCCGCGTATCTCTTAACCAAAACGCTGGATCTCTTCAGTCTCAGGTCCATTAAACGCGCATCCAAACGATGTCCTGTTTTTCTTCGATAAGCTCGTAGGCCTAAGTCTTCATTCAACACCCTTTTCACCGTGGTTCTACTTAATCCCATCTGAAGGGCCAACAGTTTCTGCTTACGCATGGGATTTCTTTGGATCCGCGCCTTAACAGCTTTTATCACTGCTGGAGTCCTAACAGTGCGAGGACGACCACTTCTTTTTCTGTCTTCTACACCTAAATCTTCATTATATCGTTTGATGCATCGATAAACGAATCTTTTAGTTATTTTTAAATTTTTCAGCAGATTGAAAATCTGGTTTGGCGCGTAACCGCACCGGTGCAAGGCGACAACCGCGACTCGGTCTTCCTTTCGCGTCCACTCCATTTTTAAAAATAAATGAAATTAGATAGAGTGTACATTTTTAAATTCATAAAAGATTCGAAATTCAAATTCAATTGAAAAAAAGTAGCCAGCATTCTAATTTAAAAAGTTTTGTTTATGTGACAGAACTTATGACCTGACTAGGTAGGTAGGATGATAATAAATTACGTACTCTGTCCAAGGAGCAAAGTAACTTTCCCTAACTTTCCTTGAGAAATCAAGGAATTATATTATGTACCAGCTTTCCGACCGGGACTTCGTACCCTTGAGAATTCGGCAAAATTGTGTAGCCTATGTCCAATGCAAACAAACAATCAAATCTTCCCTGTTTATCATATTAGTATAGACTAGCTTTCCGACCGGGACTTCGTACCCGTGGGAAAATTATGTAGCCTATGTTTATCAGGTATAATTTAGGATTCTAAAGGTGAAAGAATTTTTCAAATCGGTTCAGTAAGTAGTTTCGGAGCCTATTCAAAGCAAACAAAAAAACAGTCAAATCTTTCCTCTTTATAATGTTACTATAGATAATATACTTTAACGGGCCGACGCCCGGTTTGGTCGAGTGGTAGTGACATGCTGCCTCTTGATCGGCGGGTCGGGGCAAATATTTGTGTAAAAAGCAAATGTTTGTTCTCGGGTCATGGGTGTTTGTGTCTGTCTTTGTGTGTTCCAAGGGACCCACGAAACAAAGGGAAAACCTTAATGTGGGCCTTTGAGTGTGAAGCGTTTATTTATATTTAAAAAAAAACAAAAAAAAAAACATTAAATTGCACAAGCAGTCAAATACGTTCTTGTAGTATGCAGGACATACTTACTACAAGGACGTACGCGCAAACATAAAGGCATTATATTTATTTTTATAATCATCATCTTCACCTACTTTACTTAACTTGACTGATTAAAGAGTGAGCACCACTGGGCTATAAACGTATTACTAGGTAAAATATCACAGAGAAGGGACATGGGTTTTTTTTTAAAAGTAAAGTCACGAAAATGGCTACCTCTGGTTTCAGAGGTTTCAAGCCACCAAATGGCCTCTGACTTAGTTCAACGATTGAAGTCAATTGAAAACAGCCGGCCGGAACTGACGACTTAACGTGCCCCCCAAAGCACGGAAACGCTTTTGTTACTTGCCATTATGGCACGGTAATCTTCTACTATGTAAAAATAAGTCGGGTTTTCCTTCCTGACGCTATAACTCCAGAACGCACGAACCGATTTCCACGGTTATACATTCGTTGGAAAGGTCTCGGGCTCCGTGAGGTTTATAGGATACTTTTTATTTTAAAAAAATTAGGACGCGGGCGGAGCCGCGGGCGGAAAGCTAGTATTATCTATAAACATTACCGTGATTATGGTCAACCACCCTGTCAAAGTTTACTGCCCTGTCAAAGTAAAAAAAAGCTTTATTTCATAGAACTTTAAGGATGTTACATAAAATAAGTCAAAGTAGTGAAGTACAGTCAAGAGCAGGTCACGCTTTACACTACCAGTTTAAGTTGAGCTCTGATTTATACTGCGCGCCATACAATGCAGGGCCGGTCCAAAGTCCAAAGTGTCAAGCTTGACGTGCTCTTGAGTGTACATTAGCATTTTTAACTTCGCGCCTATTCGAAAAGATGCAGTCTTCCTCAGAGAAGAATAGGCAAGAAGCTTATACCCTCACGTAGCTTACCCTCACTGATTGACCCAAGCTGTGCGCGCCACTGGGCTACGAAGCTTTTCACTTTTATTTCAAATACATGTAAAGTTGGCTTCGGAAATAGATTCCACGAATATCTGTGGACTTGATTGAATTTATAGGAACTGCGAATCAATTGCCTTTACATCGATTCCTGTGAAAGCTTGTTCTGAGAACGACAAAACAATTGAAGCGTTTCCCAATCATGTGGGTGTATAGAATAGGAATTCGCAGAAACTTATACACGAGATATTGAGGTAGTAGATACATCATTCATGGACAGAGAACAGTATCTGGCACCCCATTATCGTTACAAAACAGTTCATATCATAATGACACAGAGTGCACGTATGTTTGTGTGAGGCTGTAACTTGATTTTACGGCCTCACTATACATTTGCCTTTTATCAAAGAACTAGCTTTTTCCCGCGGCTTCGCTCACGCAAAGAACTCTTAGTCACTTTCTTGACGCCAGGGGATGATTTTTGAAAGATCGCGAAACTCGTTTCCGTATGTTTGCTTCAAGGTATACGAAGTTTCGACTCAAAATGTCAAAAAAAATTGTTTCTTCCATACAAATTTTGAACTCCCATTTCACCTCCTTAGGGTTTGAATTTCGAAAAATACTTTCTTATTGCTTACTTACGTCATAAAAGACACCTTTTTGCTCAATTTCAGCTTTCTAGGTCTAAGGGTTTGGGCTGGGCGTTGATGAGTCAGTGAATCAGGACCTCCAATTTTATATAAAGAAGATGGTACACAAGATAAAATTGTAGTGAAGTCTACACTACAGCATTAACGGAACATACAATTGTTATGAAAATTCGATCTTAACTTTTGTCAATGAAGATTTAACTTTTTAAAGAGGCTTCTTATCTTTTTCGATTTGAACCACGATTGTTAAAAGTTAAATCTGTTACATAAACGTTGATAATGAATAACAACCTACACAGAAGCTTAGATCAGGCTGTGTGGTAAATTTACCACCCACACGCATCAGAAGCCCTTTGCGATAACAATGGATCGCTGAATAAGTTTCTATAAAAAACAGTTATTCAATACAGATATTTTAGTACAGAGGCCAGCGCATCAGGTTCATATCAAAAAACTCCATTTTCATTGAAGAATCGCTCTTATCACAACAGCACAGAGTGCACGCGTGTGGTAACCTGAGTTGCGTCCGTCCGTACAATGAACAATACCTATCATACCAGACAGTGCATGATTTAAATAATTAAATTTGATCAATAAACTGGGTAAAGCTTTTATTAAGGATTTAGAGAAATATTACGTGACTTTTAAATTAATTAGCAAAACAAACATGAATCAACCCACTAAAACAAAAAAACTTGAACAATCAACTTCTTCTTCTTATCGTGTAGGTATAATCAAGTATGTGGCGAACTTGGCTAACCCTGGTGTCAGAGAAACCGCACAATGGCCTCTGGCTTGGTTTTAACGACTGTAGTCAATCGACAGCAGCCGGGACCGACAGCTTAACGTGCCCTCCGAAGCACGGAAACGCTTTTGATAAATTGCCACTCTGATCACCCATCAGGTTTCCTGCCTCTGCCTCTGTGTGCACTATCAGCTATTTGCCTTGTTATCAGAACACGTTAGTACTATTATTTATTCTGTGTCAGAACTCGCAATTTTTATTGTAGAATTTCATATGGGCCCTTTGGAAAAGTTGTTCAGTTTCATAGAAGGAATTACCCCTTACAGTTTTGCTAGCTAATTTACTCCTTTCTTGGTTTTGTTTTTGGGGTGTAAATACCCAAAGCCACAGGCTCAAAGCAGTTTCATTAACAAGAGTTAATTTCGTTGTGGAATTTAAACAAGAAAACTGCTATTAATTTCAAAACTAAAACCAAAATTGCTAAAATAATTAAGGCGAACACAGAGAATTATTTATAGACCAGTTAATTTACTGAACTTGTGCGTTAAATGTTCCCTTTCCCTCTGGTGGCAAAATTCATTAACTCGCAGCTGACTTCAGCCTCAGTGCAACAGTTCATGAAATAAACATATCCACTCTGGCTGTTACCCTAAATCCTGTCTCTTACAATGTACCGTAACTATAGTCAGTAGAGTCAAAAGAAAGAATGCGTATGTATGTATTTAAATCGTTTAATGTATGTTTGTATGTATTTCATTGTAATCTTGACTTGTTTTAAGTGGCATCCTGAATGTCCTATATAAAATGAAGTTTTTTTTATTCTATTCTATTCTATTATATAACCTACAGTGTAGGCAGAATCTGAAATGGTTACAGAATAAGAAATACCTTTTTTGCAGTATTCTGTGTCACAGGCGAAAGGCTGACAACCTACCACAGATAGGTTGTCAATACCAACAGACCAAGATCCCAGGGCCGCCAGACCTTACTTATTTTCTCATAAACCAAATGTGTGGGAAATAGTAGTGCTAGTCCGTACTAGTAATGTATGAATACCAGCTAACCTGGGCCGACGGCCAATTTTCAGCTACCAGGTACTGAAGGTACTTCCAAAAATTACTCACTTGTTTTGAAGTCTGGGTGCTATAAAAAGTATTTTTATAGTTCTCTGAACATCATATACAAAAATCACGGCTCAGATTGTAGGTATAATCGCATAATTTATTTGTTATCTGTAAAGCGTCTGGCAGAAATTACAGCCTGGCGGTGAGAGTGTCTGGCGGTGTTGAACATTAAATTTTATATTTAATTAATTATATTTTAAAAGACATCAGCCGCCAGACTTCAAGACAAGTGAGTAATTTTTGAAAGTACCTTCAGAACTTGATAGCTGAAAATTGGCCATCGGCCCAGGTTAGGTGGTATTCATACATTATCAGAAAGTACTAGCACTACTATTTTCCGCACATTTGGTTTATGAGAAAATAAGTAAGGTCTGGCGGCCCTGGGATCTCCGTCTACATTGTTTTATGTAATAACCCAAACCCAAAGGTTGCCGATAAGATATTGCTTCTTAGCAATGGGGCCGCCTTTTGTACCCATTATAATGTAACTGTACCTTATTTGTGTTGGGGTGCAATAAAGTATATTGTATTGTACTGTATTGTAACTTAAATGTGTCGTTAAGTGTTTTTAGAACTACATGATTGTCTGCCTACCCCAGAGATCAGAGATCATAGGCGTGAGTGTTTAGAAGTAACATTCACAACGGTGTGACAAAACCCTGTTTAGATGCCATCACAAACAATGTGATCCAATGCAATTTATTTTATCAATTCTAAGAAAGAAAGAAAGAAAGAAAGAAAGAAAGAAAGACAAATTTATTATAACGGACTTCACAACAAATTATAAGAGGCAAGTTAAACAGTAAAACACGATTACGATACACTACATGAAGACGATAACAAATACAATAGAAAACTAGCTTTAGATCGCTATGTGTTGTAGGGTCCGAGACAAAGGGTCTAGTCTAGTGCTTTGAGTCTCTTCTCCCTTTTCTTTGTAAGATACTGTCTCTCATTGTCTGAAATTGGTACCTTGTATTGTAAACAAAGAGGAACCATCTTAGATTATGAAAACTTTACGTTCTCCTTCTTACAATACAATACGAAACACTAAAGTATCACTCTTTGTGAACAATTGTTCAAATGAAATGTTTTTCTTTCTGACAACTGTAAATTTCAAAGTTTGTGACTACGTTTTTAATTTTACTTTTTATCAGGTTTCTAAAAAACAATTTAAATGAGTGAGACCTTAAAATCTTCATGAAACTGAACAACTTTCTCCAATTAAAAATTAAAACTTTTAACTTTTCATATTAGGTAATCAGTTGATCACAAGTTTATTTTAAGCTATTTCTTACGTCCGTCCGTGTTACAGAACGCGACTCAGACTCTGATCTATACTTAAGTGGCAGTCGTTTTTATCATTTCGATAGTGAGAAAAAGAGGCAATTAATACTTAAGTATAGATCAAAACTTGAGTCTCCTTCTGTAACAGGGCCTTAGAGTTTGATAGATCTTCTTCTTCTTCTTTTCGTGTAGGTTTAGTCAAGTATGTGGCTAACTTGGTTAACCCTGGTGTCAGAGTTTTCAAACCGCACAATGGCCTCTGACTTGGTTTTAACGACTCAATCGACAACGGCCGGGACTGACAGCTCAACGTGCCCTCCGAAGCACGGAAACGCTCGTGGTAAATTTCCACTTTGGTCACCCATCAGGTTCCTTGCCTCTGTGTACGTTGCTTAACCTCACTGATCGGTTGAGATCAGCGAGAGCCACTAGGCTACGAGCGCTTTAAATATAGTGGGATAGCTACTTTTTTCGTTTTTATTTGGGATTTTATCAATTGCTGATACCTTTAGTAGGTAAATTGTGATAGGTTTGAAATGGCTTTTCTAAAGGCGCCCTTATACTCTCCCTTTGACTATTACGTTCCTTTACATCGTCCCTTTCACTTTATTTTCATTTATTGCAAAAAAGATCTTTTCATCACTAAGACCTTAAGAGATACAACGTCAAAGAAATTTGTTGCTACGAAAATGTATTTATTTTATCTTGATATGTATTATGTATTTTCAATCATTTCATATAATTCTATCTGATTCATTTGAAGTCAAATCTTAAGAGACCGACTTACTCCAATATATGCGTATTCTTAAATAAAAATACTTTTGCAAGAACGTGTTTTTTTTTCGCGTTTTTGGAACTGCTGCTGTATTCTTCTTATCGTGGTGTCAGAGTTTTCAAACCGCACAATGGCCTCCCAAGCCGGGACCGACAGCTTATTCCAATTTATGCGTATACTTATCCCAACTCAACATTATAAATGCGAAAGTAACTCTATCTGTCTGTCTATCACGCTTTCACGGCTAAACTACTGAACCGATTTTGATTAAATTTGGTACAGAGATAGATTAGACCTTGGGAAAGGACATAGGCTACATTTTATCCCACAGTAGGCCTCGATATAATCTGTAGTCCA
Organism: Aproaerema taeniolella; assembly: GCA_949987775.1. Lineage (NCBI taxonomy): Eukaryota > Metazoa > Arthropoda > Insecta > Lepidoptera > Gelechiidae > Aproaerema > Aproaerema taeniolella. The sequence continues at coordinate 3,233,156 of OX465257.1, forward strand.
CGCGGGCGGAAAGCTAGTACTTATATAAAAATACTTTACGAAGAAAGTTCGTTTTTTTTCGCGTTTTCGGAATTGCTGCTGTATTGAAAGTTGTTTATTGATGGCCTCCAACACTTCTTTTCAGTGCATTTACACCTTGTTTATCTATATTTTTTTCAGACGAATTCTTGTTTTTTTATTATTGTTTTTGAATAGATGTTGAAAAAGAAATATACACATCAACACGGTCAAGGGATATTGCACGACTTTTCATACAAAAGAGGTCTGTTTGAGAAGCTACAAAAGCATACTCGAGATACATGGAGGGCTATAATTTTCAGACGAGCAAGTGCTAAACCTGAATTTTAAATTTTGTTGTACTTGAAATTTGTGAAAACGTGACAAAAATGAAAAAAAAAATTGCGTAAATTCGACTATTGTCATACTAAAAACAGGCAATAAGTGCATTTTAGTTTTTCGTTTCCGTCACGTTTTCACAAATTTCAAGTAAAACAAAAATTTTTGATTAGAATTTAAAAATCAGGTTTAGCACTTACTCGTCTCAAAAATTATAGCCCTCCATGTATCTCGAGTATGCTTTTATAGCTTCTCAAACAGGCATCTTTTGTATGAAAAATCGTGCAATATCCTCAGACTGTGTTGATGTGTGTATGCATATCTTTTTAAAAAAGGATAAAACATTCTTCAAGTTCGTTAAAATTCTTATAAAAAAAGTCAGTAGCATAAGATAAGAGGTGTGACAATAAACACAGCTAAAACATAAGGGTTCGTTTTTTACCGTTTTTAGGGCACCCTAAAAAACTTTTATAAAAAAAGATAAATCCTACCGGCGACGACGTAAATTAGTCTCCATGACAAATAACCTGTCAAGTGGAATATGGAAAGTATGACGTCACGAAATAATGGTGCAATCTATGAGAATAAGCGATGAATGACGATTGGATGAGGCGGATGAAACATCTTTTGTCCATTTTCTTAGATCACTGAATCTCTGAGCTATCTATTAAATCCGTGAGAATTTCTAGAAAATATCCCTTATTTCTCGTTAGTTTCTGGGAAATTAGTAACATAACACTTAAGTTTGGTAATCGCAGAAATCAAATTGTATCCATTAGAAAAATCTTTACACTTTAATTGTACACACGCAAAACAAAATAACAGCAAGAGATCCTTCCACGCTGGACTGGGAGTGAAAAAAAAACTTAGAATGTGCCAGCTACCTCCTCTTCCCAGGCATACTGTAAAAGTCAGTAAGTGGGACGTGAGGGTCTTGCTGTATCATGGACGAAAGGCTGACCACCTCTCACCATTACACAACATGTTCCATCTAATAACCCTCACCATTTGTGTCAAACGTGGCACTAAGTGGTTTTCTGGAACCACTGATGCTCTGTCTGCCCTGTTGGGAATTGCGGGCGTGAGCGTATGTATGTATGTAGATATAAAAAAATACGTGTACAAAAGGCAGCGTTATTGCTAAATAGCAATCTCTTCCAGGAAACCTTAAAGGATCATTTACGACACTTTGTACTTAGCCAGCTCCTATCTGGACCTCTCATTTTTCCTTGATTCCCGAAATGGTTTCCTCTACCCGCCCGCCATTTATTTCTATTACAGGTACCTACAAACACAATGCCTCAGGTATCTCGCAAACCGACATTATATCACTAGTGCGGTATTCGAATTATAACAGTGCAGTATTCCTTTTTTTTGCGTACTTTAATTAATTGCCTGTTTTCTAGACCTGTGGGGCAATGAGGGATTTTTTTATAACGTTTTTATCATGTTTTAAAGTTCAGTGTAACTCCTGATCGCACTTAAACGGCTTTTTATGAAATTTTCCGTAGCCTGAACAGAAAACAATAAGAACAAACTCGGCTGTATGGACATAAATGCCTTTGCCTTTCCCGAATGGGATAAATTAAAAAAAAACTGAACTTAAGAAAATAACTAAAAAAAAGAAATAAAATCTGACTGCTGCAGGCCAAGTACGATAATGACAGCGCCGTGACAACACCGCGGTCTTATGTCAAAATGTCAAAATCGAGCAAGCCTTTGCGTGGGACCCTCGCGCAATCAAAGTGAAATTTCAGTGTGAGCCGAGCGCGAGTTTGTCATAATCGTGCTAGAGCTGCTGTTTGTTGATCTTTAGACCATTTAAAAAATTACACATTCCCCGTTCCATAAACTTAGGTTTTGTTTACAAATACACATTTCATCAGAAGTGGATAGTTTACGATAGTTATTATTACTAAATCTATTGTTAAAAATGGTTTTAGTAATACCATGATGATTTAATAATACAAACAATATACCTTTCATGCGTAAACTACAGCTAATGAATGATCATTAGCACGAATAGGATCACCTATTCAAAACATGAATCTATTCTTGTATCGATAGTTGGAAGATATAACTGGCCGTCTATATAATACCTACGTCCTTCTAGGCAAATGCCTATAAGACAGTACCAGTGCCTTATAGGCATTTTCTGGGTTAACTCGCTCCATCGTCGACCTCATCTATGAACTTTCTTCAAGATTGAGGTGAAACCCCATAATATCTTGTAGTAATAAAAAAGTCACACGAAATTTCGTTTTCCCTATCTCTTTATCGTGTACTGTTACGTTTAACATTACCGCTCCCTTCCCATATATGACTGTTAAACAATATATGTATACTAGCTCTCCGCCTGCGGCTCCGCCCGCGTGGACTTTAGGTTATATCGTGCCCAGCTGTGGAATAAAATGTAGCCTATGGCCTTTCTCAATGTCTATCTAATTAATATCTGTACCAAATTTCATCAAAATCGGTTCAGTAGTTTAGCCGTGAAAGCGTGACAGACAGATAGACAGAGTTACTTTCGCATTTATAATATTAGTATGTATATGAACCGCCCCTAACTAGCAAAAAGAGATAGTATAACTCTAGACAAGGGCACGGACATAAAATCTGTAGATCTTAATAATATAAAAAAAATTACATTCGTTACTTAGCTTACTTATAGGTTACTCGCGGGAGAAAAGCTAGAAACAAAAAAACTATTGTAGCTACTGGTGCAAATACTACGAAGAATTTTAAAGAAATAATTTTTTTTGCGCAAATGGGAACTACCTAATACCTAAGCGGGTAGGCTTTTTAAAAATACAAATTTTCGACGTTGAGGAAGTCTAGAATGACAAACACTATACTTCAAATTACCAACTCAATGAATGGTGGAGGAACCCGAAAATAGAATAAACCAATTGGTAAAGACGATGTCTAAAACTGTTTGCACAAAGGAAACAGCTTATCTCCCACAATGACTATTACTTGCCTCCAAAACTGTGTCAGGCAAAGATAAAATATATTTTTAAAAAATTATAACGCTATTAATGATGATATTTTTATATATTTGATAATGATACCGTGTTAGATTGCGATAATATCCATGATAAAAATATTACTGATTAGGTTAACAAATAAGAAATTGCTGGTGACTTAAAAATAATACAAGATGTTTCAAAAAAAACAGATAATTCAAAATTAATTAAAATTTAGCTTATTGCGCAGCTTTATTACAAATATGACAAGTATGTCATATTAATTTTGAAAGATGTCAAACCGTGCAACTGATTACTAGAGTTGCGACTATTTCACTTTTAAAATTATATTTTGGAATTTCTTTTTTTTTGGGTTTTTTTGGAACACCGTGTATATTTAGAGTAATCTAACCAATTTACCTTTATTCAAAATTCAACATTTGTATTCAAAAACCTTTGGACAAATTTAAGACAGTAATTAAACAAAAACTTTGCAAAAAGGGCTATTACAAAATTTCTATCAGACAGACAGCCATGGGAATGAACTGCTCAGCTCTAGAGTTATTTCAGATTAAGTTAAAATTAGTAAATAAGAAAATTTGTAATGCGATTTAAAAGAGCAACCTCAGAGTTTTTTGCCTATTCTTCTCTGAGGAAGACTGCACCTTTGCGAATAGGCGTAGAGTCAGTAGGGTCAAAAGAACGAATGCGTATGTATGTATTTAAATCGTTTAATGTATTTTTGCATGTATTTCATTGTAATCTTGACTTGTTTTAAGTGGAATCCTGAATGTCCTATAAAATAGAGATTTTTCTATTCTAATTTACCTATTCTATTCTATATCCTTGGAGGCTGCCTTGATTTGTCAAAAGGGAATTATTTTATACTGTAAGCAAAAAATAAGGAAGTATTTTTCGAAAGTCCCACGGGAACCAAGTTCCGGGCATCCTCTAAACATTTCTAAATCACTTCCAAGTAACTTGGTCCCTAGCTACCTATATGTATTTCATCAATCACCTACAGTTCACACTTAAAAGATATCGAGTAAACAAAAACGAGTTATTAATTTATTATTTTTTAAAATCGGGTCCTAGAAGCACATGAGGTTCTACCTAGCCGACAGGGATTACAGCGTGAATGTTTGGTATGGCACTTCTTCTTCTTATCGTGTAGGTATAGTCAAGTGTGTGGCGAACTTTGCTGACCCTGGTGTCAGAGTTTTCAAACCGCACAATCGCCTCTGAGTTGGTTTTAACGACTGTAGTCAATCGACAACAGCCGGGAGTGACAGCTTAATATGCCCTCCGAAGCACAGAAACGCTCGTGATAAATTGCCACTTTGGTCACCCATCAGGTTCCCTGCCTCTGTGTACGTTGCTTAACCTCACTGACCGGTTGAGATCAGCGAGCACCACTGGGCTACGAGCGCTTCTGATTATGTTGGAGTAGAAATACATTCTCAACAAATGATTTTACTACGAATCCAATAAAAATTAAATAATTGGATGAAATCAATGTTGGTTACAAAGTTACTCTTCAAAATACAAAGAATTTTAAAGAGAAAAAATAGGTAAAAATACTAAAAATAAGGAAAACTCTTTATCTTGAAAGGCCCATGAAATAATAGAGAAACTAAAATGTGGCTCACGAATGACAAGGAAATTGCACAAGAATAATATTAAACACTAATGACATATTAATGACTCAACATGACAAAAACATAACAATACTGAGATAATAATAATCCTGTTGAAAACAAGAATCTTGATGCAAACTCCGATTGTATTGTAGTCACATACAGGTTTAATAATAAAACTAATAAAAGCATCATTCCAATAACGAATAAACAATTAATAAACGCACTTGATTGCAAATAAATGCTTTCCCACGGTGAACCGGATGAAAAACTGGTTTTCATATAGCTTTATACTGAAAGCAAACCACTGGATCTGTACTACAAATTAAAAACTAGAAAACTGGCTGACATACCTTCAAAGAAAAATCCCAATAAAACTGCACAAAAATTCACAAAACACACATGGTTCTTAATTTCACTTCGTAAGGTTAAAATATGTGGAAATAATCGTAAAATAAACGGTCACATCAGTTGGTTTTCGACACTCGCGAATGCCGGCAAACGAAAAATTTGAATAAACGTGCTCTCTCCACGAAGGCTTGGACCGAACTGAATTCTGCTTGTAGTGGAGTGCTTGTGTTGGTGTGATGTCAGCTCATTCTCGAATCGTACAGGCTCCCATTCAGGTATGTTAACAACCTCGCTTCAAGATCACAGCAATCAAAATGAAACCCAACTCCTTCAACTTAAACGCTAAAATTGATCGAAGGATTGGCAGTGATAAGGCTGCGTCGATATCACTGCTGCGACTAAGATTCCAAACAGAATGAAAAGGATGATCGAAAAGGGCGTGCGTTGGAGAAGGATGGATATAGTTTGACATTAAGATGATTGAAGCGTGAAATTTTTAAATTCACTTTGCAGTGCAGCGTCAGGACAATAGTGCTAGGAAAAGAATGCGCTTAGTTCATTATCTGCAGTCTTTACTACTTCTAAATTAGTTTTGAATTCCTAACAATTTATTATTCTGAATTATTTTGGACTCTTTCAATTTCAGTTTCTTTAATTCGTACAGAAAATAATTTATAGAAATGAGACAGCGAAATACAATAAATTAGTATGTAGGTACTTCATCTTTGAACAATTTTACATGTACGAGTAATACTCACATTGTTGTTATTTAGGTCAATTTATTAAACCTTTTATTACATTTTTGTGACGCCTTTGATGATTTTTAACACCCGACGCAAAAGAGAGGTGTTATAAGTTGACCGTGTGGTTGTCTGTGGCACCGCACCAACGGGTGAACCGATTTAGATGCAGCTTTTTTATATTTAAAAGCAGATTTTACAGCGGTGGTTAATAGACATATTTTATCAAAATTGGAGTTATTTGCGATGAATATCGGGTATTACACAACATTTCAAACATAGATACAGTATAAAAAAGTCAGTATTAGTAATCTAGGCTATATATTGTAGCCTAGATTACCTGTATTTTCTAATACTGTATTTTCTAATTCTACGCAGATAAGACGATAATTCCAGCTAAATTTAAAAAAAAAGACTAAAGGCGACTTACACCAAAGTGCTAAGAAACGTATTTAGCAATAAGTACTACTTTTGATTAATTTGACAGATTTTGTTGCTTTGACAACCGAGTTAAATGTGTTTAGGCTGTTAAATATGTTTATAGCTTCGGTGCAAGTCACTCTAAGTAAGTTTACTCATTACATTTTTCCACACAAACAAAAGAATAATACAATTTCCCGTGGGACGTAGAGTGAAAAAAAACTGCTAGCTATATCCCTTGTCCATAAACGCAATGCAACTGTATAAAAAAAACTGCTAGAAACATCCCATTGTCCCAGATGGGAAAGGAATTTACAGTTTAGAGCAAATTAAGCTCAACAAAATCCTTGTTCAATTACTACAAGAGTGAAAAACAGTAAAGTTTGATCTGGATATGCTTTTGATTGTTCAAAGTTCAAAGAAGTGATGAAAATACCAGATAATTCAATTTAACTTTTAACAATGAGTCAAAAGATATAACCTATCGACAAAAGAGCTATCTAAAACTTGTTAAATTTTCTCTATTATTCAATATTATGAGTTCCTTATTTCTTAATTGAAATGAAAAGAGCCACCCTCAGAGTTTCTTGTCCTTTCTTCTCAAGGCTCGAGGAATATTGCACCTTTGCGAACAGACAGAGATGAAACGACAAAAATAATTCAGTAATTTGGCGTATATTTTTTTAATTATAAGATGGGTTAACTCTTGACCTCAATCTCGAACAAGGTCATAGATGAGGTCGACGATGGAGCGAGTTAACCTAGAAAATGCCTATAAGGCACTGGTACTCCTACGCAACGACGGAACACAGCAAGCTGTCGGACTTCGGTAGGAGGGTGGTCGCGAACCAGACGGACCTTCACAAAGCCTACCACACCGCATGAGACCATAGAACGCCACCTCAGATTCAGAACAAATTGAGGTTTCGTTACCTGGGGTAGATTAATAGGAGGCAAGTCTCATTGTGTTCCCTTAGTCGCTTCTTACGGCACACTCGGAAAGAAATGGGGGGGTGTTATTCTCAACCGATCACCACACGGTACAACTTGTTAAGTGACTATAGTGCGTCTGTGTTTAGTAAAATGTACAAATTTCGGTGTTCTTTACTATAAGCGACCGGCACCGAAGTTATACCTTTTCACAGTCACAAATGCTCTGGATTGATTACAGTCATTAACCAAGTCGGAGTCACCCAATATGCGGTTTGAAAACTCTGACACCAGGGTTAGCCAACTTCGCCACACACTTGACTATACCTACACGATAAGAAGAAGAAGAAGACATACGCTCTACAACTTTTTAAATGTATTGTAGCACTTAGATAACATATAACACATCAAAAAAGGTTCTTTTTGAACCGAGTAGGGTAAAAAAAAACATAAATCATGTGTACCTACCATTAATAATCTCATTAATCTTTAAAAGGGGCTTGAGGCTTTTAAGCTTTCTAAAATGTCATGAACGATGTATTCCTTCATCGTTAAGTAAGGACTTATACCGCATATTACTTTGAACAACATCACATCACTCTAATAAACATAAACCGATATAAAAAAGCGAAAGTATGTTGGTAAGTTTGTTTATTTGTTTCGCTTTTACGCCTGACTGAATGGATTTGGATGAAATTTAAATTTGGTGGGTAGCCAATTAAAAATTTGGTAAATTTAAATGTGTTAGTCCAGATCAGGCACTGGACTAACACGTAGGCTACTTTGCCACACGAATGAATTTACGGTCGGAAAGCTAGTACAAAATAGGACGAAAGATTCTGAGGCCAAATCAATCATCTTCAAAGAGTTTACCGAACGACCGAACGAGATCACGTCATGCAATTCTACAGGTCCCTTTTTTCTGGCCCTCGAATTCCTTGTGAAATTGGCCCTTTACGAGACCAACTTTTTCTATCATAACTCTCAAAAGACAAATATCCTACGTAATGGTAATAAGAGCTATTTTGCAACACTTACTTCTGATTTACTACGTCTATACAAGAACCCATAATAGTCTACCTGCTTTGGTGGCGGATGTATCAAGTTTAAGGGGAAAAAAATTGGTATTAACTGTTAGAATCTCTCTTTTTAATTATACACCTTAAGGGTAAGTAATAAGAGCGCATTCACATTTTAAGATCGATGGATCGGTGCACTATTTGGGTGAAGTAAAATTATGAAAAATTTGTACGGTTGTAAACATGTTTGAACCTGTCGCTGCACAAGTGCATCTTTTTTTGTGCGAGTGCGCCTTTACGTTGATGGCACCCAACGATTATATTAATTTATCTAAATATATAAAAGGAGAAACTGACTGACTGACATATCAACGCACAGCCTAAACGGCTAAACGTAGGCACTTGAAATTTGGAAGGGACGTAGCTTAGGTACCGTAGAGGTGCACTAAGAAAGGAATTCCTGAAATTCCCACGGGAACGGGAATTAGCGGAAAAACCCTTTTGTATGAAAAATCTAAACCGCTTAAGTTAGACGCTTGTTTGGTATGCAGGTAAACTTAAAGCTTAGTTGCAACAGGATATTGCAAAATTCCCACGGGAACGGGAGTTAGCGGGAAAAAACTTTTGTAATCTGTTCAAAAGAAAAAATTAACACGCAAACGAAGTTGCGGGCATCAGCTAGTGTTTTATACGAGCCATCAGTAAAGGGAATATAATATGTTGCTGTGAAACTTTACTGTTTGTTAATATCCTATATCCCACTGTACTTCCTATCCTAACCTAGTAATATTATAAATGCGAAAGTTTGAGAGGATGTACGGATGTATGGATATAGATGAATGCATGTGTGTTAAAGCTGTAACGGCTGGACCAACTTAGATAAAATTTGATATGAAGGTAGCTGACACCCTGGAGTAATAGATAGGCTATATGATTTTCCCAAATTCTTAAGGGAATGAAGTCCCGAGTGGAAAGACACTTTTTATTTTATTTTATGGAATAAAAAAGTGTCTATCAAAACTGTCCATTGTCCAACTCGCCCCATGAATTAATATTTACTTTCTGGCCGTTTATTGTTCTCAAAATTTTATTTTTATTCTACACACTAGCTTCCTGCCAAGACTTTGTTCCCGTGGGTATTTCTGGAATGAATTATACTCGTATACCTCCCCTTGAATCACTCCATCCATGTCCATATGAAAACCGTATCTTGAGTTTATCGCGTTCAAACAGACGGACGTGGTCGGGGACTCTGTTATTTATATATAGCCCTAGATTTCTACCCGGGACTTCGTTCTTGTGGGAATTCGGGAAAATCATGTACCCTATGTTCATCAAGGATAATGTAGGATTCTAATGGTGAAAGAATTTTTCAAATCGGTCCAGTAGTTTCGGAGCCTATTTAATGCAAACAAACAAACAAACAATCAAATCTTTCCTCTTTATAATATTAGTATAGATGATTGAAATAGAATTCAAAAAGCATTAGTTATTGTGATTTGTGAGGATTTATGTGAAGAATTCCCAAATAAAAGCCATTTTTTTATTTATTAATTTGTCTTAATGTCATTGAAATTACATTTTGTTCTTTATCAGCAGTATTTCATTGATGGTATTGGCATGCTTCCATCATCAACTTCAAACTTAAAGTCTCATTAAATCTTGAAGCCATGACTAAAGCTCATTCTAAGATTGTAATAAAAATGCGTGAGAACACTAGATTGTTGATGATGTATGCCAATTACCACTAATAAGCGGCTGGGAGCTACAATAAGCCAATTGCTTTAGATTAGTTTGTAAGATTACCGCTGTTTACTTCTTACAAAGTTATTACTATTGCTATGATGTTTTACAATGAACTATTTAGTTTGGAAGAAGTTAAGATGTGGGTACGCGATGTATTTGCAAAGCATGAGAATCGGTTTAATACATAGTTTTAGATATGTAGCCCAGGGAACATTTATATTACTAAAAAGGTTACCGTTTGTCTTTGTGAAATTATTATAGATTTCGCCGTTTGATATAGGTACTAAAAGTGAGGTCTTCTTTTTATTTTTTTATACATTTTTGCGTTACCATTTCAAATTTATATACCTATCTGTTAATAGGCCCTCTGAACAAACCATATACCTATTTTAAGATGATTTCTGTGGCCAGTTTAGATTTTAAGACTTATTTAGTCCATTAAAAAGAAACGAGTTTTAAAATCTAAACTGGCCACAGAAATCGTCTTAAAATAGGTATATGGTTTGTCGAGAATGCCTATTAATAGATGAATAAGTGATGAATAGTGTGAGTGTTATTAATATATGTATGTGTGCCTATTAATAGATGTAAGTGGTAAGGCACTTAGTTCTAAATTAAGTTAGTATAAGTAATATATGTATCAGTGTTCTTGCTGTTGGTCAGAGCCAAATAAATAAAATAAAATAAATAAATTTGAAACGGTAACTCAAAAATTTAAATAACTTTTTGAATTAAGAGTTTTTTTAACTTATCAATACATTATGGTTACGGTGGGTTACGGTCATTAAGACCTAACTTTCAGTATTTAAAATGGCGAAATCTATAATAATTTCACAAAGACTAAAGGTAACCTTTTTAGTAATATAAAATGTCTCCGGGCTACCGATCTATAACTTAAACAAACAAGTACAATTTTTCCCGATGAATATCGGTTGAAATATGAAAAAAGTCAATGAAGGAAAAAAGCCGTTTTTTTGGGAATTTCACTTGGGTTTCTTGAATAGTTGTTCAGTTTCATGGGTAGATAATAATTAGATTTAGTCGTACCGAGAAAAAAGGGGTATAATCACGTTTCGATAACCAATTCAATATCAGCCCATATACTGGGTGAAAAAGAACCTCCTAGCTATATTCAAAATCCTGAACCAGTATCACTCAAAGAAAACATTTATAAAAAAGCACCCGAGTAGTGTCTACATTTAGGAAAACAAAAATCCCCCCCCCCCCCAAAAAAAATAAAAATAAAAAAAAAGTGTTCAGTAAGTGATACTGGTTCAGGATTTTCAATAAAGCTAGGAGGTTATTTTTCAATCTGTATAGTTAACATGTTAACCCACGATGAGAGAAAGGTGTTATATTTTGACGTGTGTATCTGTTTTCTGTATCTGTATGTTTTTAATTTTTTTTTCCGTGTGGTGATTGGTTGAGAATAACACCACCCCATCTCTTTCCGTGAGTGTCGTAAGAGGCGACTAAGGAGACACAAATGAGACCTGCCTCCTAGTAATCCATCCCAGGAAACGACACTTCATTTTTTTCTGAATCTGAGGTGTCGTCCTATGGTCTCATGCGGTGTGGTAGGCTCTGTAAAGGGCCGTCTGGTTCGCGACCACCCTCCTGCCGAAGTCCGACGCCAAACAGCTTGCTGTGTTCCATTGGTGCGTAGGAGTACAGTGCCTTAATAGGCATTTTCTGGGTTAACTCGCTCCATCGTCGACCTCATCTTTGACCTTTATGGTCAAGATGGAAGTCAAGAGTTAACTCATCTTATAATAATAATAAAAAATAATTAAGAGTTATCTCTTCTTAATTTTTAATTCTTTGTTCAAGACTAAAGATTAAGAGGCGTTCTCACAATTAGTCTCGCAAGATGATGATTGGTTCCCGGTCTTCATACAAGATAGGTCGATGACTTCATTGCAACGCGTGATCTTTCACACTGGATTGGGAGTGATAGAAACACACGGGACAGCCGGGTCTGATGGTTTTACGTGCTCTGTGAAGCACGGAAACGCTCGTCATAAATTGATGGGTTTACGTGACCTCCGAAGCACGGAAACGCTCGTGATAAATTGATGGTTTTACGTGACCTTCGAAACACGGAAATGCTCGTGATAGATTGATGGTTTTACGTGACCTCTGAAGCACGAAAACGTTCGTGATAAAATGCCACTATGACGACTGTCTAACACGAAAACTACTGAACAGATTTTTATACGGTTTTCAGCAATGGACACTGAATTCAAGAGGAAGGTTCATTTGTATAATTAATTAAAAAAGCTAATCCCTTCTAATATTATAAATGCGAAAGAAACTCTGTCTGTCTTTTTTTGTTTTATTATAAGATGGGTTAACTCTTGGAGCGATCGAGTAAACCCAGAAAATGCCTTTAAAGGCAATGGTACTCCCACGCACCGACGGAACACAGCAAGCTATTTGGCGTCGGACTTCGGTAGGAGGGTGGTCGCGAACCAGACGGCCCTTTATAGAGTCTACCACACCGCATGAGACCATAGGACGACACCTCAGATTCAGAAAAAAAATGAAGTCTCGTTACCTGGGACGGATTAGGTACTAGGTGGCAGGTCTCGTTTGTGTTTCCTTAGTCGCCTCTTACGACACCCACGGAAAGAGATGGGGTGGTGTTTTTCTCAACCGATCACCACACGGTTTAAAACTGTCTACTACTGAACCGATGTTTGGTACAGACACCTTGGGTAAAGACATAAGCTACATTTATCCCACAGCTGGGCACGATATAACCTGTAGTCTACGCGGGCGGAGCCGCGGGCGGAAAGCTAATTTAGTATAAAAGTAAGTTTCTTTTGCATCCATCCTCTTTCACTTGTTAAAAATTCCTGACAATCAAAAGCAATACTCACTGTAAAAATGAAGTGCAATTTTCACTCTTATTCGAACGGAATAAGAACAGTACAAGTCCAAAGTGTCAAGCTTGATGTACTCTTGAGTTTAGCTTTTGAAGTTTGCAAATTAGTTCCCTCAAAGAATTTAAAACTTCGGGTTTTTATAGTCAAATTAGCAACTTTTAACGGAGATCCAACTTTTTTTAAAGAGTTTAAAGGTACTATGACTGATCATGACGTGGCAACATTTTGTAATTGATATTAATTGATTTTCAATTAAAGTGATAAGATTTTACTTTCGATTTTTTAAATATTATTGAAACCGTTTTTCTTTTTTTTATCTGCCTATCCAGGGCTTTAGGTAAATCTCTTTCAACTTCTCGGGTGGTTAATCAGTCCATGAAACTGCACAACTTCCCCAAGGAACATAGGTCAAAATACGAAAAAAATATTTTGAGTTCCCATACAAACTTCATCAGCATATAGCGCATTTTGTATGGAGTTCAAAATTTTTTTTCGTATTTTGACCTATGCTCCTTGGGGAAGTTGTTCAGTTTCATGGACTAATTAACCACCCGAGAGGTTGAAAGAGAGATACCTAAAGCCATGTATCTATACGTTCCCACGGAAGGGCACAGGAATCCTTTGGAAATACGAAGGATATAGTATAGGCCATAGTCCACCGCGCTGGCCCAATGCAGGTTGGTGGACCGTCCTTCAAAAAAGAATTTTCATACACATGCTGGTCTCATCACGATGTTTTCTTTCACCGTTGATCAAGTGATAATTAATGAGAAATTCGTCACAAATCAGAAAGGACGAACTTAGTGGTACATGTCCGCAACAGGATTTGAACCCGCAACCATGTGTTTTTATTAAATAAATAGTAACGTAGGTATAGTTCCATGTAAAAGAATTATTACCTCGGGTCTTTGAAATAAGTTTATTTAAAGATTTTATAATATACAAAGGTATTTGAAAGTTAAAAGAAATGAACATCAATTCGGACTTCACAACACAAGCTCAATTTAAAAAAAAACAACAAGTATGCACACAGAGAAAAATCAAACGAAAATTTATTTTACAGTTATTATTTTTAGGGATTAGAAATGGCTGGGAGATTGATATGGTCCATGGAGTGGGGTTTTATAGAACATGCTCTGGAGCATCGGCCATATTTGTGACTTTAATAGCCGTACCGCATCGGCCACCGTGTCAACTCGAAAACTGGAAGAAAAAATAGTTATTACAAATCCTATTGAAAGTTTACTTCCACGCTGGGCCCCGATTCTGTAACTTCAGTTGTGTGTCCCTGGAATGGTCGCCATTTTATCCGTTCAGGTGGCGAAATTGAGAACTATCAAAATTTTCAATTAAAATTATCAAAAATTGGCAGTGGCGCCACTGCCAACTGATTTTTTAGTTGCTTGGTAGTTTGCAACTTTACGTTCGGTCGACGAGAGCGCTGCTGGTCGGGGTGGCAAGTAAGGTAAACGTCCCGATAATCGTCAGTTTCTGCACTTGGGTAACTTTGCAGTGATGCTGTGACAAAATGAGAAAAGTTTACACTGATCTGATTGAGTGATAAGCTGTAGAATTTCATCATCATCATCATGTCAGCCGCAAAACGTCCACTGCTGGACATAGGCCTCCCCCAGGGATCTCCACCTCGATCAGTCCTGCGCCACCCGCATCCAGCGGCTTCCCGCAATCTTTACCAGATCGTCGGTCCACCTTCCTACGCTGCGCCTTCCGGTACGTGGTCGCCACTCGAGGACTTTTCTGCCCCAGCGGCCATCAGTCCTACGAGCAATGTGCCCTGCCCACTGCCACTTAAGGTTAGCAATTCTTTGGGCTATGTCGGTGACCTTGGTTCTCCTGCGGATTTCCTCATTTCTGATTCGATCACGCAGAGAAACTCCGAGCATAGCATAGTATTTATCTAAGTTTATATCTATTAACGTTTTCAAATAACCGTCAAAATGACCCAGAAGTCGTCATTTTTTAATCTCAAACTGAACTCTATGTCTTGATTACTAAGGGCTAGGTTTTACTATGAATTTACCACCCCGGTTGTCAGCAAGTATATGAAAATTAAATAGTCCTCAATTTCGTCTCCTGCCGGGCTATGATGATCGCAACGACATATTATCTAGGCGTTATCTCGTGGTCACGTGACGCTTTCTCGTAATCTCATTGGTCGAAACAGTCACGTGACCACGAGATAACGCGTGAGATAATATGTCGTTGCAATCATCATAGCCCGGCTGAACAGATAAAATGGCCTCCATTCCATCGACACACAACTGAAGCCACAGAATCTTGGCCCTGGACTGTGGTAAAAGAAAAACTAAGAATGTGCCAGCTGCCTACTCTTCTGGTAAAAGTCAGTAAGTGGAACGCGAGGGTTTTGCTGTATAATGGGCGAAAGGCAAACTCACACCATTTTTTTTATGAGATGTGTTAACTCTTGACCCCAATCTTGACCATTTAATTTATGACTGATCTAATAACCCTCTGAATTTATTCAAACGTGGTATCAAGCGGTTTTAAAACCATTGATGCTCTGCCTACCCTGTTAGGGATTATAGGCGTGAGCGAATGTATGTACCTATGTACTAAAACTACCGTGCCCGTGCCTGTTGGTGGGGACGTAAATGGAACTATTACCACTCAGACAATTTGTCAAGATGGAACTTGTCACCAGATGTCACCCTTAGAATAATTATTCTAAGATGTCACCGTATCATTGTTATAATTTTCAACCGACTTCAAAAAAGGAGGAGGTTCTATGTTCGACTGTATGTATTTTTTTAAATGTATGTTCACCGATTTCACCGCCAATTAAAGGTAGATTTTCAAAATTCTTTTTTTGCTCGAAAGAGTATACTTCAGAGGTGGTCCCATATAAATTTCATCGAAAATGATTCTGCACTTTAAAAAAATCAACAAAAACAAAAAATACTACAAATCAGAAGATCAAGCTAAATAAATGAGTGACATTTTCGTTTGTGGTTATCTGCTAATAGGCATTGTAGTCTGCAAAAAATACTAGCTATCTACTTTGTGCGAACTGTTGCTGGGATTGAAGTCGGTGACTCATATATTTTTAACGTGGAAAATTATTTTACTTAGTAAGATCTCTCGGTACTTTGTCTACAGCTTTAATTTTTCCACATTGACGGACTTTTTTATAATACTAGCATTCCACTCGGGACTTCGTCCCCGTGGGAATTCGAAAAAATCATGTACCCTTTGTCCATCACAGATAATGTAGGATTCTACTGGTGAAAGAATTTTTCAAATCGGTCCAGTAGTTTCGGAGTCTATTCAATGCAAACAAACAATCAAATCTGTCCTCTTTATAATATGTATATAGAAGATGTAGGTAGATTAATGCAACCTAACCTAACCGAACCGAACCTATAAAAGCCTGACCTTTTCTTTCTCTAGCCATTACTGTCTAACAGCTGAGCAAAGGCCTCCCCCGCAGCCATCCATTTGTCCCGATCCTGTGCAAACTCCATCCAGTCATTTTTATAGCACCTAAGTCATTCTGCCATCTTTTTCTGGGTGTGCCTCAAAGACGTCACCTGTCTTGGGATACCCATTGAGTAGCTAGGAGACGGACCCATCTGTCACGGTGCATTTCGCTTACATGGCCGGCCCAATCCCATCTCAGGGAAGTTAGATTAGGTAAGACTTATTTCATTATCCTTTCGACTGGAAGTGAAAGAAAAACTAAGAATGTGCCAGCTACCTACTCTTCCCAGGTGTACAGTAAAAGTCTGTAAGAAGAATTCAAGAGTTTTGCTGTATAATGGGCGAAAGGCTGACCACCTCTCACCATTATGCAACTCGTTCCATCTGATAACCTTCACTATGTGTGTCAAACGTGGCATCTAGTGGTTCTAGAACCACTATGCTCTGCCTACCCCGTTAGGGATTATAGACGTGAGCGTGTGTATGTGTAGGTAATTTCATGCATGTGGCCCTTAAGTGTTATTTTTGTAATTTATATTGGTGTAATTTAATTTTAAGACTAATTTCTAACACAATAGAAATTGTTATGAAAAAAAAATAAAAAAAAAGAAGTTCGGTGAAAATGCAATTTACTGAGCACATTGTAATGTCGCGGGATATATAATTTTAATAGTGAAATGGCGGTAGTATTAAGATTTTTACAATTTTCCGGTGACAGACGCACAAGATCACTCAATTTATAAAACAAGTAAAACACTTTAAAATGAAATTAAAATTATAATAAAAAAAACACCAACAAACTTAGATATGAACAAAGTGCACAGTGAAAAATCCAGCTAAGTATAAAATATTTGATAAAAAAAACTAATAATCATGATCAAAAAGCCTTTGGAATTTATCACTGTCGAGATTCAAGGCATCGGAGATAGAATGGTATTTTCCATCTAGCGTGGCTCTTAACAACCTGCTCCTGGGCACTGACCATATTTCTGAATCACCCATCGTGTGAAAATTGTAACTGGAAAAAAGTAAATTATTACGAGAGAAATTATTGGTAGTTTCTTCCACGCTGTACCTACTGGAAGTAAAAGAAAAACTTAGAATGTAATAACAGCAAGTCAGGTTACCCATTTACGAAAACCGACGCTTCACGAGCGAGATAAGGGTGTTGGAGACAAAGGGTCGGTCCCAACACAGGTCTTTTGCTCCAGCAGTGGACTGTAATCTTTTTCTGAGGGGTTTTTCGTTCTTCGGGCGAGGTGAAACTATATAAACGACACTTTTGGACACTGAATTACTTTATTAGCGTACAAAGAGCAACGTTTTTTTTTTTTAATTATTATAAGGTGGGTTAACTCTTGACCTCAATCTTGACCACAAGGTCTAAGATGAGGTCGACGATGGAGCGAGTTAACCCAGAAAATGCCTATAAAGGCACTGGTACTCCCACGCACCGACGGAACACAGCAAGCTGTTTGGCGTCGGACTTCGGTGTTCAGTTCAGCTTGTAACAATGACATATTGACAGTATTTTTCTTCTTCTAATACAATTTTTGACGTTTTGATGGTGTTGCCACCAAAGGGCGACGTCAAGGTCAACATATGTGGCCTGATGTACCAGCTGCCAAGTCTTCCTGGCATACTATAAAAGTCAGTAATAGGGAACCGAGGTTTTTGCTGTATGGGCGAAAGATTGACAACCGCTAACCACTATACATCATGTTTCATCTAACAACTTCAGAAGATTACTACAGCTTAAACTTTTAGAAATTATTTTTTACCTCTTTAGTTTAGTTTCTTACCTTTCTTTTCTGTATTTTAGTTCTTTACCTATCTTCTCTGTATTTTAGTTCTTTACCTATCTACTCTTTTTTTTTAGTTCCTTACCTGTCTTTTCTGTATTTTAGTTTTTTACCTATCTTCTCTGTATTTTAGTTCATTACCTATCCTTTCTGTATATTGATATTTATTCTAAATTTTCTCTGCTTCATTTTAATTAATTAATTTTTCAACACTATGTCATATTATAAAACTGCTTCTTCTTCTACTGCTTATGGTATGTTATATTAGATTAATCTATACTTTTTGCTACCACTATCACCCTTAACTAAAATCTATGTTCCTAGTAATTCGTGGTTATCGGTGCTGATACAATTACGTGTTCTTAGTTTTAATGTTTTTTTATTCATAAATATTGTGTTACTGTTTGATAACCCCAATAAAGTGAAAAAAACCCTCAAAATTTATGTCGAACGTGGCATCAAGAGGTTTTGAACCACTTGATGCTCAGCCTACCCCGTATGGGATTACAGGCGTGAGCGTATTGTAATTTAATGTAATTATTGGTAGTGCCGCTACCTCTTGATCAACGGGTCCTGGGTTCGATCGGGGAAAAAAGTTGTGCAAAAAGCAAATGTTTGTTCTCGCGGCATGGATGTTCTTGTCTGTCTTTGTATTTTCCACGGGACCCACGATATAAAGCCCACACTGTGGGCCTTTGAGTGTGCAGCTTTTATTATTATTATTGGTAGAGAATTTATTCGATTTTGACCACAATCTAGCTCAAGGGCGAAGATGTGGTGGATAAGTCGTGGTCAAGAGCCAACCAATCTTTCTTCCATAAAAGTTTACAACTTAGCAAGAACTTGTGTTTGTCTTTATGTGTTTTCCAAGGGACCCACGACACAAGGGAAAACCTTAGTGTGGGCCTTTGAGTGTGTAGCGTTTATAACTAAAACATTGAATTAAGACCATCATTCCAGTGGATTTTTTTTTCAGGAAAGTTTTCAAATTTTCATGTTTTTTTAATTACAAATTAATATTTAAACATCATGTATAAGTAGCAATATCAGTTATCTAGCAATAGGGCCTTTTTATAATACGGAAACGGCACGGCAAAATTGTATTACCATTGCCTCCTATGCAGTAGTGATACTAGAAGCTGGGAACATAGAAGACAATGATAATACAAATTCTGTCATACCGTGCCTTGTCGTTTGAATTATAAACAGACCCATAGCCTATTTTGGGGTTAGAAAGTGCTGTGTGGGTTGGCCTATAGGTAGTTGTTTAAAAAAGTTACATTTTGTAACAATTTCTCAGCTAGCAATTCAGCTAGCGAATGGTATGTATTAATTAATTACTTTCAGTGGCCGGAAACCTGATGGGTGACCAAAGTGGCAATTTATCACGAGCTTTTCAAAGCTGCGAAAGGAAAGCTAAACCGGCGGTCCAACTGTTGCCAATTGACTACAGTCGTTTAAACTTATTCAGAAGCATTTGGATGGTTTAAAACTCAGACACCAGGGTTAGAGAAGTTCGCCACACACTTGACTATACCTACCACGATAAGAAGATGAGTTACATACTTTCGATCCTTAGGTCTCAGGAGCGGTGGCATAAATAAATCTGCAAATCGTCGATTTCTCTTGTGCTCCCTATTTACTTCCTTTTCCTTCTTCTCTTCTCCCATCTTCTTTTCTTCTCCCACCTTCTTCACTCCTCCTAGCTTCTTTTCGTCTCTTCGTCTTAAGATAAGTGGCTCCATATCAGCTGACCCCACTAACCAAACTGTACGGTTCGGTGGTTTTGTACCTTCTACAATTTCTGTTACTATTTCTATGACCTGGGCGCATCTCCGTTCTTCTGTTAATACTGGAATATCGTAGAAAGATTTTGAAGTGAAAACTTCTTTAGCGGCGTTGTGCACTTTGAAGTATCGGTAAAAAATGTAAAACTCGCGTCAGGACACGTGACCTGATCAAAAATTCGTAAGACGGAGGGAGAGTAGACCGCAAGGAAGTAATATATATTCAAGTTTTCACTTCTGCCGACACTCCCGGAGTGCAACCCGTTGTTTTTTTTTATACCATTTCTTCCTCACCAAGCACGTAACCAATAGATGTGCATTGAACGGAAATTAATTAGAAATATTTTTTTTTGGGCCTGAATAAAAAAAATTGGGACAGAAATAAATTCTTACCAATAGCTGAGATAAGAGGTTCGATTCCTATATTGATCTTGCGAGAGAAAGAGAGACAAATGTCTGCGCATAATCACAGAGATGTTGTGAGAAACTGATCGTCATAGATTGCCTGGTTAATTGCTCGTTGTTCTTTTTTTTTTTTTTTTTGGCAAGTTCCCTGGTTAAATGCTCGGTGTTCTTTCTTGTTTTTTAGGACAAGTTCTCATTCGGGGTACGCTTGACCATGATCCAGAATTTAGCAGGTCAAGTTATTACAGTGAAACGACTGTCATCTGACCTCTGTGACCCGCTTATAGAGGAACCTAATCAGATTAAACGATGACTCCACAGTCGACTGAATGTGGAGGTTTCCTCAAAATGTATTCCGTCACCGTATGATCTTGATCATTGGTTAGTGTCCAACTGAGTAGCACGCCAGGATACCAATTTGCACTACGAAAAGCGTCACTTTTCGTAGTGCAAATTGTATCCTGGCGTGCTAATTTGAACCTTATCACGAACAGACAAGAAACTTGGGTGGGTATTTGGAACAGTCGACTGTACCTAACTGAGAAAATGGGTAGTTGGTACATGGTGTCACCGGTAATCGAACTCAATACTTCTGACTTATAATCCAACCCGTATGAGGCCACCGATGCACGATTGTTTATAGTTTTATATTTGTTTGTTGCGCTTTCTAATGAATGCATTTAGATGTTTTTTTAATTGAATGATTGGTGGGTAATCGAAAAATAGGTAATGGAACTGGACTAACACATAGGCACTTTTCCACTTGAGTGAAATCACAGGCGGCAAGCTAGTTATAACAAAATCATCATCCCTGTTATCTCTATTTTTTAAGCAAAAAAAATATTCACTCACATAACACAAAAATACATAAAATCTGTAATATATTCCACTTTTTTCCAGTAAACATTTTACATGAAAAAACCTGCTGAAATCTAGTTTATCTTTATTATTCAATTTTACTAGTGTAGTCATCGACAAAAGTGCTTTTGTGAACTAAGTCAGTTTTGTAAGTAAAGGGTTTACATTAATACATTTTTTAAAGAAATATTTATTTAAGGGGGAAAATATGTTTTCTTTTATTATTTATATTTGACTGATGATTTTGGTTTTTTTGTCAACTAGGTTACGTAGGACGTCAATAATTTTTTCGTCAAACTTATTGTGGGGTGTGATGTGAAGATTATTTTTTTTATTTATAATATATTTCTAACAAAAAAAGTTACAAGCGGAATCACTCCATGAGAATTTAGGTTTGCTGTTCTATAAAAAAACAAACTCATAAATAAAACATAAAGTTTATTTACAACAGGAATACGTAGCACGTATTATATTTTTAAAACTATAATAAATTAATAACATGGGTATAAATAGTTATAAAAAGTCGATAAAAAATCGTAATATTAATAGTTATTTATGATTAATTCTAGCTGTACAAGGTCCAATTAAAAATCGAAGATGTCAAAATCGTTCTTAAACTTTGTGTTAAATGACTAGCATCAAATAATTTTGTCCAAATCCAAACTCGCGTAGACAGATCAAAATATAATTTTAATCTTAGAACACATGAGCGGGTTTGGCCTTAAAACCACTATTGTTGTTCTTTCTTATCTTACTTACGATTACTTTAAAACTTAAGGCAGCTAACTTTCTGAGATAAAATGTAAATGTTGAAAAATTGTGGCTGTGCAATGTGCATGTATGGTAAAGTTGACAACTGTTTTGACAGTCAATGAGACCGTTAATATTTTATAAAGTCACTTAGTATAGGCAATAAATTACATTATAAAGCATTTATTCTAATAACCACAACGGCAGAGTCGGCTGATATAGAATGGCGATTTTCAAAACTAAAAATTGAGCAACCAATGAAAATAAATGTAAAAAAAAATTAAAAGCCCAACACATTAGGCTTTTTTCACAATAAAAATAAAAAGTAGAATAGTATAAAAACTGGCAGAATTTGTCAAATGATAATATCTGTTAGCGAGTATTGTTGCATTGTCACATCTCAAGCCACGCGCGCACTATCTTGATACTTGGGCCATGTTTACTATAATCGTATCGAATCAACTTGATAATAGAATCAATTTCACAAAAAAAATGAGTTAGTCCTCCTTGTCAGCCCAAATACTATCTCCGTTAACTTCAGTGGTCCCTTTAATGAGTTTCTGTATTGTTGGCAGTTTGTAGAGATAGACAGAGAGGACCGATCCTGCGCAAGCGCCGATCCAGTAGACAATGGCGTGTTCAAGCAACGTATGCCCTTCACAGCCAGCCTTCAACGATGTGGCCAGAACTGGGTTGAAGTAGCCACCGGAATAGTCGAAAGCTGAAAGGATAGGAGTTTCAAGTTACTGTTGTTGATAGTTATCCGGATTCACGAACAGTTCTGTAACTAGCTACGTTTTTTTATTTTACAGATATGTATCTAACGTCGAATACAGCTCTCTTTGGTCAAATACATAGTTATAAGATTATGTACAGATAGCTGAACAGATACCTGACCCCCTCTACCCAATAAAGATAAAGTTATCTATGAAAAAAAGTAAATTTTTAAAATTGTGATTATGCGTAAATTTTTAGTTGGAAAAACTGTGTTAGTATTCAAAATATCATTTGAATCCAACAAAATTTCGTGAAATTATTTTAGCCTTATTTCGTGGAGGAGTGAGTTAACTTAGCAGCTGACTATACATTGTACAATGTTGTATTGTACCTGCTAAGTGTTACTAAAGAGGTCGTATTTTCGAAAACTGCCTTTATGACCATAAGGGCAAGGAATGTTTTTCTGAGAAACGATGCGTCCAGTGCGACGGACAGCATAACACGTTGTTACACGATGCCTACGAATCAAGTGCTCGCTGAAAAAAAAGTGACATGTCAACGACTTACATTTACTTATGAGAAAAAGTTTGTCGAGTTTTCGTATGACCAACGACTACTTATTAAGGCATTCAAAAAATGATTTTCATTTATTTATTTGACTATGTCAAACCGAGACAGTACTTGTGTACTCGAAAGTACAATGGAATAAAACTATATTGCAGTAAATTGTAAACTACTACATAACGAAATATACTTTGTTCGTGAAAACGGATATTAAATTGAAGGAAAAGGTACTTAGATTGTACTTTAACATCTACATTTCTATTGTTGCGATCTAGCCATGAAAAATAAAGCCTTACAAATGAAAGTGCTTACGACATTTCATGCGAATTATGTACAAAATTAGTTTGTCTATCTATCTGTTTAACTTTTGAAAAATGTGCGGAAAAATACGATTTTATTTTAAGAGGTGTTACAAATTAAGTCTGAAAACCTAAAATTCTCGTATCTTAGCATAGGTAAGAGATTTTTAATAAAGGAGTAATTACAGCAACATGTATGTTTTTTAAATGTTACCGGCCAAACCCGATATTATACCAACTAAGTTCCAAAGCCGATATTATGCCAACTAAGTTCCAAACCCGATATTATGCCAACTAAGTTTCTCCTAAGAAAAAATAGTTTTTTGGTAGTTATATTTTCATTTTTACAGCGACGGGCTATGTTCCTGTTTCTGTGTAGTATTATCACAAGGGAACCTAACCTATCCCGAGATATTTCTGCAAAACTCCAACTACTCAGTTTTTCCTAGCTAGACCAAACTAAGTTTGGGCCAAAATCGGGATTGGCCAGTAATATATGGGGTAACTTTAAATGAGTTACTTTAGGGGGCGATTCTCGCCGTGAAACTGAACGACTTTCTTAAGAAACCTATATGAGATTCACAAAAAACATTGTTCGACTTCCCATACCAAAGCAAATCAGCTCACAAGTTGTATGGAGAGACGAACATTTTCCTTCATATTTTGACCTATGTTGTTCAGTTTTGTGGGCTGGCTCACATCCTATATTTTCAATATCTAGTTTAAAGTCAACCCAATATACTTTAAAACCGATAAAAAAAAATACTACAGGATATAAAATATCGATGTTCGAAAAACACCCAATCGCTACCTTTCAAGATAGACAGACAAACACGCTATAAATTTAGACAATGAGAATGAAAAGTTAGTAGACATGTGCACAATGTATGTACCTTTTCCTAAATGGACTTTGCAAAAGATGGACACGCTTAAATCGGCATTGGCACTTGTGTCCTGATATCTGTAGACGAAAACAGTGTGCCTAGCGAGGACCCCTGCAACAGTGAACCCAATGTGAACCCAAATGGTTATGATGAACCTATTTTGAACCCACGTGAACCAATGGGAGGTTTTCTTTTTGGGTATTAAAAAAAAGTAGTTCCCCAGAGCTCTCTAGATGGCGCTGAACTGACTCCGTTACTAGGTGCCGAAGCCAAAAGGCTTGGAGAAAAACATTGCATCAAATATTCTGAGTTTGTTTTGGCTTTACAATCATCCTAGTTTTCTCGCGCTTTGTTATAATTCAGTTTTGTTTTTTCGTTGTTTTCGTAAAATCGCCTAACTACGTATGGTAGACGTGATTTATTGATGTGATATAACAATAACGTTTCGTTTTATGATCTCAAAATTACGTTCAAGTGAATTAATCAAAAATAATTTAACGTTCCGTTCCTTGCAGTATACATAGTTTAGCGCCATCTATCTGGCGACTAGGGAAAAATTTAAAAAAAATAAAAAGAAAATCCCTCATTGTAACCCGTCGAGTTGGGATGTGCTAGGGATTGGCAGTGGACGCTGGGCTTGCACCAAACATCATAGTAAGAGTTAAATACTTTAGCTGGAAGGCTCACTAGATGAAACCCTGTGTGCCAGTCCCGGCCAAAGTTCTAAAGATCCATTAAGAATACGAATTGCGGGATTTTTCATCTCACTTTTTATAAAGCAAGTTAAGCAGGAATGGCTGATTGACAACTAGCACGCAAGTTTATTCAAGTTTGTGGCACACACCTGCATGCGAAACTGACTTGCCAAATAAAAGTCCTTGTAGAGTTCTTAAAATCAAAACAAACTACAAATATGTTTTGAGTTGCCAGTAGGCGCTCATGATCATGACATGGCCTTAGCTACTAATTTTCCTACACGTGAATATAGCTGATCATAAGCCAGAAGCGCTCGTAGCCCAGTGGCTCTCGCTGATCTCAACCGATCAGTGAAGTTAAGCGACGTACACAGAGGCAGGGAACCTGATGGGTGACCAAAGTGGCAATTTATCACGAGCGTTTCCGTGCTTCGGAGGGCACGTTAAGCTGTCGGTCCCGGCTGTTGTCGATTGACTACAGTCGTTAAAACCAAGTCAGAGGCCATTGTGCGGTTTGAAAACTCTGACACCAGGGTTAACCAAGTTCGCCATAAACTTGACTATATCTACACGATAAGAAGAAGATAAGCCAGAGGACACTTTATAAGCCCTTCAAATTTTTTTTATTTAATAGATCACGAACAAGTTACACACCAACTCTTAATTAAAATGGCACAAATTTACAAAACAAAGGCTTAATGGTAACCCAATTATAGGTGACAACCGCATTCAAAAAATTAAGTAACATTATACCAAGAACATAGTGATATTATACCTTAAAGAAAAATTAAAGAGTCGTAGGAGGTTTAAGTGAACAGGATCAACTTCTTTCGTGATTCGTCAACAACACAGTTATTCCTCAACATTAAAATGTTTATGGTCATATAAAACACGAAAAAGCAAAACACAATAAACTTTTGCATGTTGACGATGAAAAAGATGACGATGATGATATAAAACTTACCAGCAACAACGAGGGAAGTCCCGATGAAAGAGTCAATGGCAGTAGCGAACCGTGGACTCAGATCTCCCAAGGCCTTAGATGCAATCCTGCACATGCAAGTGGCGATACCTTCCACGACAGCTCCGTACAAAACTGGCACCTGGAATTTGTAAGACAAAACTTTGAATGAGACATTTTGGAAAGCTTGTATAATTTTTCCTATCAGGGAATCTTGTTAACCAAATCAATCATAAGACATAATATCATTAATCCTACCGACAGGGCCCCGATTCTGTAACTTCAGTTGTGTTTCGATGGAAAGGGGCCCTTTTTATCTGTTCAGGTGGCGAAATTGAGAACTATTTAATTTTCATATACTTGCTGACAAGCAGCGCCACCGCCAACCGAACGTGAAGTTGCAAACTACCTAGCAACTGAATATTCAGTTAGCGGTGGCGCCACCAGCCAAAGCAGCCGTTATTAGATGAATGTTTGGATAGTTCTCAATTTCGCCACCTGAACGGATAAATTCGCCACTGGTTACGAAACGTGTTTGCGAGGCGGCCGGAAGGAAAATGGCGACCATTCCATCGACACACAATTAAGTTACAGAATCAAGGACCAGAGAAGCTTGTTTAAAAAAATTAATCCGAATGTTTGTACTCGTGTAAACCTATTTAATGCCACGAATAACGCTGTGCACGTGGCTGAGTACTGGTCTAGTAAAATTTGAAATTCAGCCATTTGATATTTCATTTCAAAATAAAATTACAATCCATGAAGCAGGACTTGGACGGAAGGTACAGATTCGTTTAATTAGGATACTTTTGCGAAAGTACTTATAGTTTAACAACAAACATCAGCAGCTCGAGTACGATGGTGATAGCGCGCGTAATGCGCCGCGGTCCTGTATCAAAATCTCAACATTGACAACGCCACAGGGCGAGCAAGCCTTTGCGTGGGGCCCTCTTCAACGTCAGCTGAGTGGCGCGCGACGCGAATTGTCACCATCGTGCTCGAGCTGCAGTTTTGAATATTACTTTTAATATCAACAAACAGTCATTAACTAACTCAACTAACAATTTGACTACAGTGTCAGTTGATGATCTTTTAAAGACCTTAGAAACAAAGTTTAGTATTAGGCAGCATGTACCCTAACGGACTCTAGTGCTTGCATCTAGGTTCAAATGCAGCCTTGTCTGGAAAGGTACTCTATGTTGCACCCCTCGTAGAAAACCGGGACTCGTTGTTCCTTCGGTTTGCGTTTGAGTGCCAGTAACTCTACAGCTCGATTCAGTGTCTGTCCAGTTGCTTTTATTTTTAAACCCCGATAAAAAATAGTGTATCTGTGTGACTGTCTGTGACACCATAGCTCCTAAAAATATATACCGGTTTCGATGCGATTTTTTCGTTGGAAAGCTGACGTAATCGAGAGGGTTCTTAGATATATTTCATCAAAATTGGTTCAGCCTTGTAAAAGTTATAACTTATAATAAGTAATCGAATGTCGGAGGTGATATGTATATTTTTTTTAGAGTTATACCATCGATCGAGGGCCTTCCTTGTTAATATTATTGTCTTTTTTGCGAACTTTTGCATTATTTCTTGCTTTGACTGCCAGGAAGATGAAATGGCCTTCATTCCCGCACAACTTTTGTTATAGAGACTTCATGAACCTGAATCGAACTGTTTTTGCTTTTGGAAATCTCGCAAAAAAAACTCACATAAAAATTTCCAGCAGTCAAAATGTTTTAGGTGCCACACTCAAACACAAAACAAAGTCCATGCAATTACAAGGATTAAAGTTAGGATACATGCTATGTACTGTAAAAAGGGCTCAGAAGCTTGTTTACGAGAATCTTCAATCTTTCGTCAAATTTTTTTAAAAGTTAGTTTTCATATTGCATGTTGCAATGGAAACATGTTTAGTCTCTTCATGTTATTTAGGTAACAGACTAGAATTTTTTTTCGCTCCTGACCACAATTTACCTAGTTCAGACAAAGATGCTGATGACGACTAGTTATCCAATTTATTACTGAACAAGGTCAATCCTCTGTTAGAATGTTCATTTTACCGCACAGGAATGGAATTCTCTGCTTGCGTCTGTATTTCCGGGCACATATGTATTATAACCCGATTATCATTAAAGTTCGAGTGAATAAACATCTTCTGGGTGAGCTTGCTACATCCTCTCCGTCTCTGAGCCAGATTGTGGTCAAGAGCAAACTCATTATGTTTAAAAATAAAACCGTATGAATTTAGACTTTTTGTTGTCGAGTCCGTCAACCACGGACGGTACCTTTCATCAACTAAAAAAAGACTGAATTCCATAGCCAAACCAAATCACTCTGCAACATCATTACCTGCAAATCAGCCTTACAGTCTTCAAACGCCTTGTCCTTGTGTGTTTCCGAAATCTCCAACGCCCAATACATTTGGACGTACTTGAACACCAGCAGGCCTCCGCCTAGTTCTGCCCAGGTCTTCAGCAAGGCTTTGCGGATATCACCCTTGCCTGGAAAATGATATCCAAAATATTTGTATCAATCAATCTTACTTTTTCTTCTTCTTCTAAACCTTTTTCCATTATCAGGGGTCGGCTCTCCTTGTCTGCCTTGTCTATCTTTCCCTTACTTACTGTTAAATATTCACCTGGATGGGAACGGGATAGATGCTGAGGGTTTTTTTATTTCCGACTTTAAGCTAGGTTGATTTATGAATTGTCAGAGATTTTTGGTTCTAAATCCTTTCATCCTTACTAATATTGTAAAGTAAATCTGTCTGTCCGTCTGTCTGTCTGTCTGTCCGTCTTTGACGCCTAACTACTGAACCGATTTTGATGAAATTTGGTACAAATTTGGCTACATTTTATCCCACAGTGGAGCCGCGGCGCGGGCGGAAAGCTAGTAAACAATAAACTTCTGTTAGGATGAACTTTGTAACTACACCTCATTGGATTTAAGCAGATTTTTTAAGGAAAAACAATTGAAACATCTTATTGACGAAGGAAATCGTGGTGTGGGACTCCCGTTAGATGGATTTCTGAACTAGAATACCTCAGGTTGGATGCGAAAAACAGGATATATGGTAATGTGGCGTGCCTTGGGAGGCCTCTATCTAGCAATACACCGACATGGGCTAAGACGACGAAGACAGAAAAGCAGGCATACGGCACATAGATACTACCTTCAATAATATCCTCAAGATGTGTGTACGGGCAGGCAGTTGCCTCTCCCCAGTTCATTGACCACCAGATGGTCAGTGCGAAGAGGTATATCGCATACGTCGCCACTCCAAAGTTGTCCGCCACTGGAACAATTTAATGCAATGGTTACATCAATAATATACTCAGAGATCAAGAAGAGCTGGCCAAAGTGCAGATGCAATGATGCATCTGCACTTTGGTCCAATGACCTGAATGAACTAAAAAAGATAATAATTTTTCTGCCATATTTTTTGAAGAGTGAACGAGGTATTGAACTGATTCTGACTTTATTAGGTTTTGCGCTTTCCGGTTTCTTGATGCTTTAAATATGACTTTTAGAACTAAAACGGAACACACAGTTTAACAAGGGTTCTTCACACATTGGATAAGATCATTTAAATTTTTGTGCAAATAAACCCACACTAATTTCCAGTCCTTACTTTCTGGGGTTGTTTTAAAACTGTTATTCATTTATATTAAGAGTAATAAAAGTATTTTTATTTTATTATCCTAAAAGAAGGATTTGCCATAGATGGAAAAATCACATGATCGTAATAGTGCTCACATGATGAATGATGATGTATTTATAAACTGGAATGTTTTTATTATTTGTTCACACAGCACAGGTTTGCATGCAAATTTTGCTATCAGCGTTGAGCCGATGATATCCAAAATAGATTTCACACTGGATGCAGGAGTAGGGTTCAAACTTGTTGCAAAACACGGTTGTCACTGACATTATTCCAAAACCTGCAGTATGGTTACTGGAGGCTTAGATCCAGTCAGGATTTGATCTTGGCTCCCACTGATAGCTGCAAATACTCGGCTGATATCTACTGCTCGTCCTGGAGCCCTTTACATGCAATGCTGGGATTGCTGGCAAGGGCTAAAATCACTGTTGAGAGGCGTACAGGGGTGCGCTTTGACCACAGTCTATTAGTTTAAGATTAGTATTTATAGCTGTAAGAACTTTTGGAAGCGTGGTTTAGTAGCTTAAAATACCTTTTCTTTGGTTACCAAGACTGTATAGATTGGTGTAAGCGGAGCTTTCAATTACAAATTGAATTGTCAGTAGATGTTTAGGGTCAATCAATGTACTGGAAAACTGCGCAACGTATTGGAATGGCTGGTATGGTTAGAAACGCGCTTGCCTCTATATCAACGTTGTCTGGCATGGATTTCCAATCAGGGCAAACATTTGTTTAAAAAGTATTTTCTTGTGTTCAAAGGGATTTACGATGGAAACTGTAAAGAGTGGCCACAGGTCATAGAGGCAGCAGCAGTAGAGGCAATATTCCACCACCATTGCTCGCATTGCACTTTACAAGAAATTATTCTACCATTGCGAGAAACGGAGACAAAAATTCGCTTTCGCCGCCGCTACCGCTCTGAGCTCTAGCCAGGTCTTTATATTAGAGGGTTTTTTATTATTATTAGATGGGTTAACTCTTGACCTCAGTCTTGACCATAAGGTCAAAGATGGAGCGAGTTAACGCAGAAAATGCCTATAAAGGCACTGGTAGTCCCACGTACCGACGGAACACAGAAAGCTGTTTGGCGTCGGACTTCGGTAGGAGGGTGGTCGCGAACCAGACGGCCCTTTACAGAGCCTATACCACACCGCATGAGACCATAGGCTGACACCGCAGATTCAGAAAAAAATGAAGTGTCGTTGCCTGGGATGGATTACTAGGAGGCAGGTCTCATTTGTGTTTCATTTATCTTACGACACCCATGGAAAGAAAGGTGTTATTCTCAACCGATCACCACAAGGTTCATGCGATCATACCAATGATAAGCTCGAAGCAGCACCCGCATAGCTCAGCAGCAGCTATAGCCTCCTCCAAAAGCTGTCTTGCAAGGGATTCCTTCACCAGCCTCTGCACCAGCCGCCTTGCGCAATGGGCCAGCAGTGACGTCAGCAGAATGAACAGCGTCGACACCACTAGGGGTGCAAACGTCACTTTGTTTATCTGAAAGATTGAGATTTTTTTAGTTTTAATTCTGATGCAAAATTTTTGAATTCAACATTATGAGAGAAGGCAAATTGAAATGCGGGTGGGGTCAAGTGAGTTTAATGCCTGTATTACAGAAGAAGAGTCAAGTGTTGATCTATACTTACGCATTGATTGTCTCTTATAGATCAGAGTCTGAGTGTAACTTTAGTTGGTTTAAAACAGCTGTTATTGTCATAACTCTTGTACAAGATTAAAACTAAAGCTAAAACACATTAGGAGGTTTACCATGATCGCTTAGCGCGATCCAATTTAGGACCTAAACAAGTCTGCAACGCTTATTCGTACCACGATGGCTTAAAAGCGATTCAATTTTGGCGCTGTTGCGATTCAAAGGCAGACCAGCGACAATTTATGTAGACATTTAAAATGGACCATAGACAACCGAGCAGTTCAAAAGCAGCGCCATCATGGTACCATTTTAAAAAAAACATTCCAATTGCGAAGCAGTTCAAAGTTGGATCCTAAACAGAAATGCTTTTAAACGATCGTGGTAGGTACCCAGTTGATTAAACTGAATCACTTTCCCCAAGGAACATACCTATGTACAGAGAGTCTCACAACAGATTACCACGTCTGTGCTGTTGCGGTAAGAATGGTTTTGCTTTGAAAATGGAGTAACCTGATACACTGGCCTCCGTACATTGAAAAAAAAATCACCTCCCCGTGCAAAGTGTAGAATCAACTGATAACACTTTGTATGAAAAGTCTAAAATATTCTATTAATTTATTGTTTAGTTAGATGGACTGGTTCGTATCCTGACGTTTTAAGCGTAGCAGTAGCTTCCATGCTGGGCCGGGAATTAAACAAAGACTTAGAATGTGCCAGCTGCCAACTCTTCCCAGGCATACTCTAGAATTTAGTAAGTGGGATGTGAGAGTTTTACTGTATCGTATAGGCGAAAGGCTACCACTATACTCATGTTCGTTTATTTATTTATTTATTTATTTATTTATTTATTTATAGGAACACCAACAGTACATATATTCAATCATAAGCAATATCCACAATCTAGGTTACGCATCTGATATATGCACCAATTACAGGTGTACACAACATTTGCAAACCTTATACTTGAATTATTAAGATGTTACATGCATAGCCAAGAAACTAAAATCTAAAAATATAAAATACGAAAAAAAGAACACATGGCAAATTAAATTAAAACGAAGAAAATCGTTGTATCTAGTAACCCTCAAAATGAATGTCAAATATGGCGCCAAGCGGTTCTCAAACTAAATGGCGTTCTGTCTACCCCGAAAGGAATTATTGGCGTTAGTGTATAGATAGTAGCTACAAAGTTACACTTCCACGAAGTTACGGGCGGAGAGCCAACAGATAAGAAATTGAATGACCACTTTTTATCAGGACACGGTTTCTGCAAAACCTGGGCAAGTATATTATTCATTGGACTTCGCCACATCGAATTCAATAAAGCCTGGAGATACTTTAAAGTTAAAGCTTGCTCTGTTCTTATACGTCTTCTAGATAAGGAGAGTGGTCTGAGGTCTGACTTGGGAGAAAACACACGGATGTATATTTTGGTGAGACTATTTTAGTACCTAGATGTTTACTTAATTGTACTCTGGATGGATAGAGGGGTATTATAAACTTATAAAGAGTGTATCTAATACACACATCAACACGGTCTAGGGATATTGCACGATTTTTCATACAAAAGAGGTCTGTTTGAGATAAGCTACAAAAGCATACTTGAGATACATGGAGCGCTCGCTATAAACCTGAATTTTCAATTCTAATCAATAAAGTTTTACTTGAAAGGTGATTTTTCAAAATGGGCCTGGTCTTTGTACAGTATCCAGAAAAATAAAAAATAAATAGTTTATTCCTGGAAAAATATCAAAAAATTTCAAAAATCCCTGGCTGATTTGTAGAAAATTATAAAATATTGAAAATCATACGTGTTTTTGTAGTTACCACACTGAGGTTGCCATATTGTTTGACAATTCACGTTCAAAATAGTCAATGCTTAATTGTTAATAATTATTCGACTTGTTTTTATTTAACAAGTAAATCCTAGCTAAATCTTTATAATATTGGATAAAACAAATGGCTTAAGAATAATAACACCAGAGCATTAACTTTTTATAATATTTTGATGTCATGAGATCGTTGAGATTAAACTGGTAGATAGATTTTTGAACGCGCGTTCACTTGTCAACTGTCGTTAATGTCACTGTCATCTGTCATTTCATTCCACCATCATTGTAAGTATGGCAATAATAATCAATCTTAAGATCTTTGGCGGGAACTCGGCGTGAGCGGTTGCTTTGTCAATTGAATTTTCGTTTTCGGCGTGAAAAAGTTGTTTAATGTGTAATAGTGATAGTGTATTATGCAGTAAATTGACTAAAATTCGTGTAATGATGAAAAATTCAAGTGATAACAGTGTTTCTGCTCCGTTTGGTACCGACAAAGATCCTCGCGGTTGTGCTTCTCGCCGCCAGTTTTCGTAAAAAAGACGCTATCCGGTTTTACTCAGAACATGAGGAGCTTAGGGCTTAGGTTAAGTTGAAGAAAGAAGATTTTTCACTGAAGACATGGCTGTATGGACATAGTTTCCTTTGCCTTTCCCGAAAGGGATAAATTTAACAAAAAAAAAATCAATCTTAAATATTTTTCTACAATAAAACTAATGTATTTTATGAAAAATAGACGCTACTAATGTCATCATTAGTATTAATGACGACTTATGGAGTACTGTACAATGACCAGGCCCAAGCTCCATATAAAAGTGAAATATCACCTTTGTGAAAACGTGACGAAAATGAAAAAAAGTTGCGTAAAGACTATTTTCATAAGTACAAAAAGCAGGCAAAAAGTGCATTTTCGTTTTCGTTTCCATCACGTTTTCACAAATTTCAAGTAAAACAAATACATACATACATACCTCTTTTATATGAAAAATCGTGCAATATACCTAGACCATGTTGATGTGTGTATATGTGTGTCTGTAGCATATAGCGTAATAGCTCTACCTGGGTACCCTGGATCACAGATTTTCTCCAAGTAAAACAAAAAAAGAGGTTCATAAATTTTCAGTTAGTTACGAGCTTTTTCAAACTTCAGAGGGCTTGGAAGGAAGTTTCGGAGGGCCGTAAACCGTCAGTCCCGGTTGTTGTCATAATCGTTACGGTTAGTCCGTCATCTGTAATATTTATAATATACTATACTTTTATTTTTATTTTTTATCTTTCATATCCTTTATTGTAAATTACTACATCATTTTTGAAGTGAAAACTTCTTTAGCGGCGTTGAGCACTTTTAGTATTGGGAAAAAATGTTAAACTCGCGATGAACTCGCGTCAGATGTCACGAGTCCGTGATCGTCAGATGTGATCGAAAATGCGTAGGATAGGGTTGCTACCTTTTTTGAAGTGAAAATTTCTTTAACAGCGTTGTGTACTTTGAAGTATGGGTGGAAACCCGGACGGATGGCAGCCCTATGGTAAAATTATCTCTATGACAGATGTCAACGATGTCAACGATTATTCGCACATAGTGCACTAATACCGATACACTATTTTACTGAATTGAAAGTAGACAGTTTAGTCGAGTGAAAAAGTTGCCAGATTGTAAGCAACAGGTCCAGGGTTCGAATTCTGAGAGAATAACGGACTTCTTTTGTGTATTTTGTGTATATTTTCCCTATTAATGCAAAACGTTAATGTTCAAGTTTTTACTTCTGCCGGCACTCCCGGAGTGCAACCCGTTGTTAGCAAAAGTACTGTTACTGATCAATGACGAGGTTACCTTAATGGGCATGTTTAAAAATTGTTACCTAGTTCATAGATTTATATTATAAAGTAGATATGTTTGCCTATAAATAAAGAAACCAAGTCAGCGGCTCCAGGACAACCTGCCCACGGTGAAACTCGCGGTGAAAAGTCAAATTGACCGTCATCTGAGTGGCGTGACGTGCGAGTTTTCCGCAAGTCGTACTAGACCCGCTGAGACCATTAGGCAGTGATAGCACGGTTGGTAGGAGCCAGCCTTATAACCGGAAGATTGCGGGTTCAAATCCTGGTAGGTACCACTTAATTCGTCTTTTCGGAGTTATGTACGGATTTCTTATTAATTATCACTTGCTCAACGGTCAAGAAAAACATCGTGATGAAACCCGCACATGAGCGGTCCACCAACCCACATTGGGCCAGCGGCGTGGTGAATTATGGCCTAAAATCCCCTATGTGTTTCGAAGGGAGTCTCATGCCACGTATATGGGCTGGTAAGAAGAAGCATGACAGAACAAAGCAGTCATTATAATAAACACAACCTTAAGCTTTAATAAAAATCCAAATCGTCTGTTGTAGCATAAGTAATCCGTATATTCGTCTGTCTTAGATCCGACTGGATTGGGTGTCACCAAACGTGTATCTCTACTTTACAATTGCCTTTGCTTTGTAGCTTGTGGTTTACTGAGATTCTGATGTAATTGAATGCACTGATAATGATGTACAGTGTAAGTCAGAGAGAAAATGTAATTAAAGACTAACCCAGATGGTTCCGTTGTTTGTAAAACCATACTTACAGTGCTTTTATTTTCTTAATGTCGGCAAACAGTGTCTGTCTCGTTCCTGTGATATATACTTACTAATATTATAAAGAGGAAAGATTTGATTATTTGTTTGTTTGCATTGAATAGACTCCGAAACTACTGGACCGATTTGAAAAATTCTTTCACCGTTAAAAGCTAATGGATAATGTGTCCCCGATGAACATGGGCTACATAATTTTCCCGAATTCCCACGGGAAAGTAGTCCCGGGCGAGACACTAGTCTTCTCTTCTTCTCTAATCTCTAATATTATAAAGAGGAAAGATTTGATTGTTTGTTTGTTTGTTTGCATTGAATAGGCTCCGAAACTATTGGATCGATTTGAAAAATTCTTTCACCATTAGAATCCTACATTATCCCTGATGAACATAGGCTATATAATTTTCCCGAATTCCCACGGGAATGAAGTCCCGGGCAGAAAGCTAGTTTGAAAATAAACTTGCTTATTCCAAATAAGTACGAAATTTGCCAAACCACAATAAAAAAATCGAGGCACCAATTTTTTTGTATGGTGCTTTTTTTATTTTCTCTGAACTTCGAGCCAATACAGTGTGATAATGATAATTAAAGAGTGCAGCAATGATTCTTATACACACATCAACACGGTCTAGGGATATTGCACGATTTTTCATACAAAAGAGGTCTGTTTGAAATAAGCTACAAAAGCATACTCGAGATACATGGAGCGCTACAATTTTCATTCAAGCATGTGCCAAACCTGAATTTTTAATTCTAGTCAATAAATTTTGTTTTACTTGAAATTTGTGAAAACGTGATGAAAATGAAAGAAAAAAGTGTAAATTCGACCATTTTTATACAAAAAGCAGGAAAAAAGTGCATTTTCGTTTTGGTTTCCGTCACGTTTTCACAAATTTCTAGTAAAAATAAAATTATTGACTAGAATTGAAAATTCAAGTTTAGCAACAGGGTTAGCCAAGTTCGCCACACAATTGACTATACCTACACGATAAGAAGAAGAAGAAGAAGCAGGAGCACCTGCTCGTCTGAAAATTGCCCTCCATGTATCTCGAGTATGCTTTTATAGCTTCTCAAACAGGCCTGTTTTGTACGAAAAATCGTGCAATATCCCTAGACAGTGTTGATGTGTATATTACTCGATAGGTAATTAATTATTTTTTATAATATAGATTATTATTCTTTGGTAGTTTGAACAAAACTCATTTTAATTAACACACCAAAAACTAAAGAATGGGATTTTTATGCTGGTTCCCTACAGGACTTTTGAGAGATTACTTCTGCGATCGTAAGGATTCTCTACCCCAAAAAAATCTGCTTAGAGTTTATCTTAACCCTAAGCTTAACCCTAAGCCCGTCGTAAAAAGGTTTGTTTAGAATGTTACAAAAAAAAACATAAGCAAAAGTTTTTTTTTTTAAATACCTATGACTTTATGCTCCATCTATAGTATTATAAACAACTGTGTATATCTATACCATACGTCTTTTTCGCTGCCGTAACGCATTTTAAGATATCATGGCGTACTGCCAACCAGGAAAGATCAAACAATTGTTTATGTGTAATTTTAATACGTTTTTAAACTCTTTAATTTAAACTGTTTCATTTGGCAAACTGAAACGCCTGATAATAAAAACATTGCAAAAATACCTAGTTTATGATTTTTGCTGTTGCTAGTACTATTTTACTGGGCGTTAAGCACAAAACAAATGTAATGTTAAATATACATAGCCGATCGAGCTATGAAGAATCTTTCAGCTAACCTTACAAAAAAATGACAACATACGCAAAAATTAGAAGCAATAATTGGCAAAACTAGAATTTAATTCAATACTTTTCATAGAGTAACACGGGCATCATTTTTAAGGGAACGGGACTATTTAATTCTGTTTAAATAGTAGCTAGCTATGAATAGGTATCACTAACAGGTCTCTATTCATATTGCGCGTGAGCCTTGCCAATTCGACATTTACCGGCTTTTTAAAAATTCAAGTGCTCTGTACATAGTAAACTATGTAGGTTTTTTTTTTTTTTTTTTCCTTTTATTTATAATCAAATTACATAGCATGAGTCACAGATAAAGTAAATGGTGGTAAATATAGTTAACTAAGTAAGACACAAAAATATGAGGAGACTAACTAACAGCAAGTTGATACTATTTAGTTAAACATCGCCCATATATAAAATTTAGTTACAGGTATTTTACAGATATATTCCCTTGTGGTAACTACGTCAAAACGGACTTTGATAGATCACAATATTTAAATTCGTGGTCAACCATAAAACAAAAATAAAATATATAAATACTTTAAATTACAATACTAAAATTTAAGTGTCATTCAACTGTTTTAATCTTGATACAATATTTTTTATTAATGAAACATAAGAATCCATTGCAGACTCTTTCTTGACCAATTCTCCCAAATTGTGAGGTGACACCCTCAAGTTGCCACAAATCATTTCATGATTATATCGCGCGTTGCCAAATGCTGGGCAGTGCTGTAACAGATGCTCAAAGGTTTGAGATGTAGTGTCATCACAAGGACAATGGTCGTCATTTGTTATTTTGAACCTGTGTAGATACGACTTATGGTATCCATGACCGGTGAGAAACTGAGTGACTTCGAATGATACCCTTACTTGCGAAAATAAATGACCAATGGCTTCGAGACTGGGAAGCAGCCTTTTGGTGTGTGCCCCTTGTTCTGCACTATGGTATCTATCCTGCCAGATGGTAAGATTGAGTTTGCGGATTTTGTGTTTTAGAAATGATATTACCTACAGTTTATTACGATGCGTAGATTTGTCCGTCATCATGATGTATCGTCACACGGAAATTAGGCTCACCTTGACCAATAGGTACCTATAACAACTGCAGTTCACCTTCAAACAGACATGTATGGAATTTGAATCTGAATGTTATTCATAAACGTAATTTTAAGTCA
The DNA here is from genome assembly GCA_949987775.1 of Aproaerema taeniolella. Taxonomy (NCBI): domain Eukaryota; kingdom Metazoa; phylum Arthropoda; class Insecta; order Lepidoptera; family Gelechiidae; genus Aproaerema; species Aproaerema taeniolella. The sequence continues at coordinate 3,272,070 of OX465257.1, forward strand.
AGTGACAGGTGAGAGCGTTTAAAAATGAATATTTTTTATTTATTAGTAAGGGGCCATCCATAAATTACGTCACACGAATTTCATGATTTTTGACCCCCTCCCCCTCCTTGTCACAGCTGGTCACATTTGTAAGACTCCCCCCCCCTCCCTAGTGTGACGTCACATATTGTAATTTTCTAATAAAAGAAGTACTTTATAGAGTTGTTATTTTTTTGGGAACACAAAACTCATTGTCTCAACCAGAGTAAAAACGTAAAAAGAGTGCTTTGGACTTAGGAGGTTAAGTTTGTCGTTAATAGTTGACACGTTTTGATACTCAACCACATTTTGAAATGTGACGTCACGAAACTTATGACCCCTCCCACCCCCTTGTCACACAATGTCACACTTTGACGACCTCCTCCCCCCTTAACGTGTGACGTAATTTATGGATGGTCCCTAAGATATTGTTTTTAGTGCAAGAAATTTACAGTCGGCTAGTATAGCGAAACTGAAATAATTTACAATAGCAGTAATTCTTTTTTTATTGATAGATTAAATTCCCGGCTATCATATACCGTAAGAACCCAACTAAAACAGATAAAATTATCTATTAATTTTTACACGCTCCCAAGGCTCTAACTTTAAATATCGTTCATGAATAAGGGAGTTAAAATGTTTTAAGTAATGCAAGGGAATACACACACGATAACGGGAAGGATCTTGTATTATTAAGTATATTAGTTAGTATTATGCTATTCTTTCAACGACATATAAATAGGAAGTAAGAAAAGTGCTTCTATTTTACTTCCTCTTGTTCTTACTTTCTCTTGCAGAAATTTTATTTATGTAGACAAGATCTATTAATTAAGTCATGAAGATTAAAACGAAACAAGAAGAAAGTGCGAAGTTCTAAATCAAAATTATTGTAAGCGATAAATCTTATAATTTATAGACATTTTGTGTACTTAGATTCGGAAAATCGATGATTGCCGAAACACAACAATAAAGAAACATTGTAAGTTCTTGCACAATACTGTCACAGATTATATTTGGCGACATTAAATTAGTTAGGTAGCGAAAATGAATCAGCCCACTGTTTCGCCAAAAAACGTGAGGTTAAACTGTTAAAGTATGAAAAGAAAATCCCTCCTCTTTAACTTTAACAAACGTTTCTGCAACTGAGTGATCCCTACATACCTACCTAAGTAAGTACAGTCTGTAACTCTTTAGTATTAGTTCCTATTCTTGGCTTCTATTCTTTACTAACGCGGCATCAAGTGGTTTTAAAACCACTGGTGCTCTGTCTACCCAGATAGGGATTTTAGGCGTGGGCATGTGTGTGTGTGTATACTATTCTTGGCCAAGAAACAAAGTTATTGACAGAAAAATAAATTAGAAGAATATAGGCAAAGGTGTTGGCTCCATGCCAACTGTGTTAAATTAAAACAGAAGAAATTAAATAAACAAAAAAATGTAAACAACGAAAACTAATTTTAATTTTAGTTTTTTTAGAGCAATGAGTCATTCTGGCTCTAATGGTAATTTAATTTTGAAAGCTTTGACTGTTTAACTGACTCTACAAAAACATTTTTCATCGAAAAATTCTTGGAAGATTTTAAAAATTAATTTTGCAACAGCGTTACCCGTTATTTTGCCGGTTTTATTAGAAAGCTAGGTACTTGTAATTTCATTTTTCGTTTGCAAAAAGAACATAAACGACTCACCTTAACGACAACTTTGAGAAAGATTCCTAGAACATCGATTGTTAACTTCATAATGACGACTCAAAGCTTTTACTTTCATACGCCAATTAAAATGTCTGCAATTCACTACACTGTCTGAAAAGTCAGAAATTTGTCTAATTAACACATTTTAAATTACATTTTAACAATTAAATCGAACTGTTACGCGATCATTTTCGCCTCTGCGCGTGAAATTTCAAGAGCACACTGCTATTTTTAAACGAAACCTCAAGAGTTACTTACCATATTATTTTCGACGGAAAATCCGTACAAGAAAATATCTTTTCACAAAACCAGTGATAACTTGTTATAGGAAAAGTCGAATTCGTTGGAAAAATATAATATGTACTACGTTTGGTTTTTATTGTGCGGGCGATAGATGTGCGCAGACGCATCGTGAGGAGTCGAGGCCAGACGTTGGCGGTCTTAATTTAGACGCGAACTAAACGGCACTAGTGATCTGTTCTCCCAGGGATCCAGTTATATACTGCGTTAAAGTAAAAAATAGAAAAATGTATGCGACTTCGCTTGTGGTAACCATATGTGCTACCTACTTGTACACTTATGAGTTAATTTAGCTTTACACTTTGGATCTTTCTTTTTTCTTTTGTAGAACCGCTTTAATTTTTGATACGCTCGGTTGCAGAAACGGTAATTAATTTTCGTCGTGTGGTGATCGGTTGAGAATAACAGCACCCCATCTCTTTCCGTGGGTGTCGTAAGGAAACACAAATGAGACCTGCCTCCTAGTAATCCATCCCAGGCAACGACACTTCATTTTTTTCTGAATCTGAGGTGTCGTCCTATGGTCTCATGCGGTGTGATAGGCTCTGTAAAGGGCCGTCTGGTTCGCGACGACTCTCCTACCGAAGTCCGACGCCAAACAGCTTGCTGTGTTCCGTCGGTGCGTGGGAGTACCAGTGCCTTTATAGGCATTTTCTGGGTTAACTCGCTCCATCGTCGACCTCATCTTTGACCTTTATGGTCAAGATTGAGGTCAAGAGTTAACCCATCTTATAATAAAAAAATTAAAGTTAAAGCCTATTTTAATGTGATGCCGTCCTTGTTTACGTCAACAAGACGGAAAGTGACAGTGCATTTAAAGTGGTATTTATTTTAGTGGACGTTTCTGTCATGGGCGTAGCCAGGCGGGGGTTTTGGGGGTTCAAACCCCCCCCCCGAAATTTTCAAAATTATGACCATCTTCCTACCCTACCCACTACGACAAACCGTAAAGTATAGTATCAGCAATATCTGTTGTGTTACCTCCAAATTTATTTTCTTAAACCCCCCGAAATAGAATTCTGGCTACACCAGTGGTTTCTATGCAAGGTGTAAGGGAACCCCTTCCGAATACTGAAAGTAGGTACATGCTCAGTCAATGGTTTTGAGTAACTTTATCGAAGAAATTTTTCCAGGAAACGAAAAAAGTTTTGGACTTCTTCATACAAACTGTCCGATGAATAGTAGATTGTTAAGCGAGGGTGGAAAGAATCAATTCCCGAGGTATTTAGATTATAGTCCGAGTAGGAATTGATTCTTTTACCCGTGTTAAACACTCTACTTTTCATTTCGAATATGAGGAAAGCAAAACTAGTTGTTTATCTAAACTATTTAGATAAACAACAAGTCACAAAACATATTCTAAATCGGAAACATCCTCGTCACATATCTAATTCTAATCAAACAGACCGCCCCTTGTCATCCCCGGTGCAAAGGTGCCCATGACACTCGCGGCATTACCTCGCTGAATGGCTATGGACAGCCTTTGCACCAGGTATGACCTGGAGCGGTGGTCACACCCCTTTTCATTTAGGCGCCGGCCGATTTCCGAAACAAATTTTTTTGCTTCACTTCCCCAACAACCCGTCGTTTCCACCGCAAAAGGGACAACAACTAGTTTTGCTTTAATATATAATAATATTAGTAGCACCTATTTAAAATTAATTGTCAAATTGGGACAATTCGTGAAATTAAAAGTTACATTTTAAATAAACTCACCGCGTAATTGTTGCGGCTTATTCCGCTCAAAGAAGTTTGCGCTAAGTTCACACTGGCTGTTTAGAAACTCACATGGCCGCAGCATTTTTTTTATAATTAGATTTTATTTTACATAAAACTCTTCACAACTGACAGCAGTTCTATTTTTAAAGTTCATTCCGGCCCTTATAGGTGGAAAGTAATTTGTATGAGTTTTTTCGTCCCTATGGAGGGAAGCAGCATTTTCCACCCAATAATCAAATCAAAATAACACTACTTTCCGAGCATGAGAAATGAAAAATGACTTTTTTGTAAGGGGCCGTCGTTTTTTTTCGTTTCCTGGAAAAGTTTCTTTGAGAAAGTAACTCAAAACCATTGACTGGGCATTGGGCATTGTACTTTCAGTATTCGGAAGCGGTTCCCTTACACCTTGTATAGCTGGGTGATAAGCTGCTAAATATTGTCCGACTTTAAATTATCAAAAATTGAGGATATGAATCAGCTCACTAAACTGAACAACTTTCGTTATGGAACATACTCGTAGGTCGAAATATAAAAAGTCGCGAAGTAATTTTGAAAATTTGATATAGACTTCTTGGGGAAAGTTGTTCAGATTCATGAGTAGAATCACCTCCTATAACGTTACGCTAACTTATTTTATTTAAGTCACCAAGTCACCCCATGGAGAGGCAGATTATCAAATATGTCCAATAATGCACTCTAATTCTCTTATAATAAGAAGGGTTTTGCAACGAGAATGTAGTATAGTGGGTTCACAGCTTGACTCGACTTTGCATGTGGCGTAGCTACCGGAGGGCTAGACGGGGCAGTACCCCGGGGCCCTCAAGCTCAGGCAGGGGGCCCCTCGAACTCTAGACTTACAAACTATAAATTTAACTAGTGATAATTTTCCACGTCAAAAACGTAAGAGTCACCGACTTCAATCCCAAATAATTTTGTTACAGAGATCCCATACTCCTAAACCATTCATCATCAGCTTCATCATCAGCTCAGCAACATCAGATGGTGACCATTAGATGCAAAAATCTACATAGATTAAGATAATTTCTGATAAACAGTGTATATGCCTACAAAATTTGAGGGTTTCCCTCGATTTCCCCAGGATCCCATCATTAGATCCTGACCTGGTGACAATGGGACCACCTCTGACGTATGACCTACCAAATAAAAAAAGAATTATTCAAATCGGTTTATAATTGCCGGAGTAATCGCGTAACAAATATACAAAAAAAAATACAGTCGAATTGAGAACCTCCTCCTTTTTTTGAAGTCGGTTAAAAACTTCTCCCACATTCGGTATACAAATAAACAAAATTCCAGGAACGCATTTGTTTTCAGGTATTTCCAGTTGGATATTTTCTTTCATTTTCATAAAATAGTTTTAATTTGTTCATTAAAATAAGTTTCAATTTGTATTTGGTTTTTAATTTTATTATGGAGTCGACTGTATTACGACGAATATGGATTACGACAAATCTAGAACACATAATTCGAAACACGACGAATACGGAACAAACGATTTTAAATACACACATCAACGCGGTCTAGGGATATTGCACGATTTTTCATACAAAAGAGGTCTGTTTGAGAAGCTACAAAAGCATACTCGAGATACATGAAGGGCTATAATTTACAGACGAGCAAGTGCTGAACCTGAATTTTCAATTCTAGTTAATTAATTTTGTTTTACTTGAAATTTGTGAAAACGTGACGGAAACGAAAACGAAAATGCACTTTTTGCCTGCTTTTTGTATGAAAATGGTCGAATTTACGCAATTTTTTTTTTCATTTTCATCATGTTTTCTTAAATTTCAAGTAAAACAAAATGTATTGACTAGAATTGAAAATTCAGGCTTAGCACTTGCTCGTCTGGAAGTTATAGCCCTCCATGTATCTCGAGTATGCTTTTATAGCTTCTCAAACAGGCCTCTTTTGTATGAAAAATCGTGCAATATCCCTAGACTGATGTGTATAGTTTAGTTGGGGCCCTAGTTTAGTTTTTTCCTCACGGCCTTTGATTACCTAGCTACGCCACTGTTTGCATATTTTATGAACGTTCTCGTTTCTCATAGGAAGTTATTTTTACTGAGCGACATTATGATACATTGGTAAAAAGATTAAATGCCGCCGCGTTGCAGATGCGATACTTTAACTTTTTTCCAGTCTAGAGTTAGTTCAGGCAACCAGAATTAGGTTAGGTAAGTATCCCTCTTAATTGCAGTGCCCTAGAACAGGGTCCATATTGGACACTTTTATTAGGTAATTTGTAATACCACCACCTCGTAGCCCAGTGGTGCTCGCTGATCTCAACCGATCAGTGAGGTTAAGCAACGTACCCAATGGCAGGGAACCAGATGGGTGACCAAAGTGGCAATATATCACGAGCGTTTCCGTGCTTCGGAGGGAACGTTAAGCTGTCGGTCTCGGCTGTTGTCGATTGACTACAGTCGTTAAAACCAAGTCAGAGGCCATTGTGCGGTTTGAAAATTCTGACATCAGGGTTAGCCAAGTTCGCCACACACTTGACTATTCCTTCCACGATAAGAAGAAGAATACCACCTAAAACTGTGGGGTCCATCCATTATGACGTAGACTATATTTCCTGGAGCTGGTAGTTCTTTAAATAAAACCCACATAAAACCGGTAATCTTCGTTTATTTCTTGTTTCTTCAAATTTTGTTGGAGTGTTCCTAAAAAAGGCTATGGATGAAATAAAGTATTAAGTATTGAATGAATTGTTTATTATTGTTTTTTTAAGTTGATCTACGATTTCCTGTCTTAATTTTCAAAAGTATTTGAATTTCCGTCACAAAAACGCATCTTTTTTTCATATTCCCACCTGTGTTATTAAACAGGGAAAGTTAACAGGTATCTATTGATTTACACCAGTGGCAGCAATGTTGTTTGATTTATTTTATACATAATGTATACTTATAGTGCTTTTTTTACCATAAGCAGCGCTTCGAAACACGAAGGGGATTAAGGACATAGGTAGTCCACCACGCTGGCCCAAACGGGTTGGTGGACCGCTTGCTCGTCTTTCAAAAACGATGTTTTCCTTCACCGCTGAGCAAGTGACAATTAATTAAAAATCCGTATATAAATCCAAAAAGACGAATTTAGTCATTTAACCGCACCAGGACTTGATCCCGCAACCTTCTGGTTACAAGTCTGGCTCATTACCAACTGGGCTATTACTGTGGCCATAGGAGATCTCACTAATCATCATGCAAATTTTATACACACTACCGATAGAGTTCGAAAAAAAACCGGCCAAGTGTGAGTCGGACTCACGCACTTAAATAATTATTTTATTTTGTTTTAGGTATTTGTTGTTTTATCGGCAACAGGAGGTTTACCATGATCGCTTAGCGCGATCCAATTTAGGACCTAAACAGGTCTGCAACGCGTATTCGTACCATGATGGCTTATAAGCGATTCAATTTTGGCGCTGTTGCGATTTAAAGGCAGACCAGCGTCAATTTATGTAGACATTTAAAATGGACCATAGACAACCGAGCAGTTGAAAAGCAATGCCATCATGGTATGTACCATTAAAAAAATCATTCCAATTGCGAAGCAGTTCAAAGTTGGATCCTAAACAGAAATTCTTTTAAACGATCGTGGTAGGTACCCTGAAATAAATCACTTGTGAAAATTTCAACTGCCTACTATCACGGTTCATGAGATACAGCCTGGTGACAGACGGACAGACAGACAAACAGATGGACGGACTTATTTTAGGTTAAAAACTGGATCTTAGTCCCGTTTTTAACCTAAAATAAAACCCTAAAAAAATGATCTCCAATACTGGTAATGCCACGCAATTGTGTCTTACAAAACGATTAAAATCAACAAGGCAATGGAGAAATTAATTACTGTAATGTTACTCTTTGCCGGCCCTCCGTGAGATGCCAAATGACATAAATTAAATTGGTATATCTCCATGTGGTGACGAGAAAGTAAATTATAGGACTTAGTCGCCCCTTACGACACCTCCGGAAAGAGATAAGATGGGGTGGTGTTATTCTCAAACGATCACCACACGGCGAAAACTAAATGGACTGTTTGCAAAATCCCATATTATGTATACATAACAAACCAAGATTATTTATTATTTGGTGTAGTGAATACCGTTGCTGTCAACGGGTGAACTTGCTAAGTCTGAGATTATTCCGATGATTTTGGAATAACCCACTGGAGTTAAATTTTAATAATTTTCTAGATGCCAATAGGTATTATTGCGCTAAAAGACTGAAGTACCTACTTACCTATCTCAAAAATAATAAATATTTCCTTGAAATCTGCCCAATTCTGCCACTTTTTCATTAGGTACTGTGATATACCTACAGTCTTTGCCGTAATGGGACTTACGTTACTGGCTGATCAGAGTTGCTGTCAACACAATTACAAATCAATTTGAATTCAAAATTGAATTACGATATTCTAGAAAAATAAGAGAAACGGAGAGACAGCAGCGTCATTCATGGGTGGACTTTCAAGTGTGTTAAGGTGGTGGTAGTTAGTTGTGATAGGTATGCATGCAGTCTTTACCGTAATACGGCTGACCGGAGTTGCTGTCAACAAGTATCAGTTTGAATTCTAAATTAAATTATGATATTCTGGAAAAATAAAAGAAACAGAGAGACAATAACCAATAACCCGGGGCCAGGCGTCATTCATGTCATGGGTGGACCACAAATTAATAATAGTACCTAATGGGGTGGACTTTCAAATGTGTGTTAATGTGTTATTTTATCGCTTAGTGTCCTGTGTTTATAAAAACTTAAAAAAAATAGAACCAACTTCAAAAAAGCGAAAAATAAATAAAATATCAATTGATGTGCTAAGTATGTAGTAGGTACCTACTTAATGAGCTGTTTGAAGTCGGTGCGAAGGTGGCCTATCAAACTTAATTTTCTTGGCACCGACTTCAAACAGCTCAGTAGGTAGGTACTACTTATACATAGCACATCAAATGATAGGTGTATTGTATTTATTTTTCGCTTTTTTGAAGTTGGTTCTATTTTTTTTAAGTTTTTATTTTTCCATTTTTAGTGCAAATTATAACCTCTTCATTTTTTTAAGTCGGTTAATAAAACGAGGTGTTAGCTTTGAAAAGTTTAAGCGAATTTTTTTATTCTTATTTTACATAGGTACATACCTACATTTTAAACTGAGAACCTCCCCTTTTTTTCAAGTCGGTTAAAATACTAAAACCTTCTCCTAAATGTAACAAATACTTTTCTGAAAACCGCATATCAAAATCGGTTCAGCCAAACGCGAGATAATCGCGGACAAACATACCTCCTTTTTTTAAAGTTGGTTAATAAATAGGCGTTCATGTATATGTCGCGTTTCTATAATTAAAACCAGTGTAAGTAGGTAGGTATACCTATTACGTTTAAAACGCTTTAAGTATTGATTTATACCCTTAGAAGTCCCCCTACAGTAGGTATGCCTGTACTACATATTGGATGTGGTTTAATAGTTCATAGTTCATAGTCATTTATTTACATTATTAAAATTAAATATGGTACAATGAGATGGTAAATACAATTTTGTTATACCTAGTGTTCCACATATTTAGTCGGATCACGACATGCAAAAAACAGTTTTTACATTATAATCATCCAATAAATTAACCAATTGACAAATAATTCCATTACAATGTATTAAACTAATAATTAATTCATTCTGTAAAATTAAAATTATACTCTCGAAGCCATACATAATGTTGTTAAATGTATTTATCTAATCTCCACATAGTTAAGCCCATCTCTCTAAATTTTCGGCCAAAATACGTACTAGAAAAAATTGTTAAATAATTGTTCGTTTTTGGATGAAATATCATAAAACAAACTCGTTATTTATATCAAACTAGCTTTCTGCCTGGGACTTCGTTCCCGTGGGAATTTGGGAAAAATATGTAACCTATGTGTTAATCAAGAGTGTTAGCTACATGCTACATCCATACCAAATTTTATCAAAATTGGTCCAGCCGTTTGAGTGTGAAAGAGTAACAAACATCCATCTATCCATCCATCCATACATACAAACTTTCGCGTTTATACAGTGTGAGTCTTTATAAAGTGCACATATTAAAAAGGGTGAAAATATAAACAATTTTATCGACGGAAAAAATGTATAAAAAAATCTAAAAAATTAAAAAATAATTGATAAATTTTACATTTATCGCAAAAATTGGTAGAAAACTTGTTAATTTTCCTTCAAAAAATCATTAATAATTAATTTATGAGGTTTATTTTTCAAAAACTTATGGCTTTATTAGCTTGGCCTATTATTAGAGATCATTATTAATTTTGTTTTGTTTTAATATCACATTTAGTTTAAAAGTAGTAACAGTTTGTTTGCATAGGGAACCAAGACGAGAGTAAAAAAAATTAAAAGTCCATAAAAAATGTATTTATTTTTTTAGATTTTTTTTGTCATTTTTTCCGTCGATAAAATTGTTTATATTTTCATCCTTTTTAATATGTGCACTTTATAAAGACTCACACTGTATATTAGTAAGGATAAGAACAAAAATAAAACGGGCAAGTGCGAATCAACTCGCGCACGAAGGGTTCCGTTCCGTACCATTACCTATAAAACCGGCCAAGTGCGAGTCGGACTCTATAAAAACCATTACCTCTATAAAAGCGGCAAAAAATCAAGTTTGTTGTATTGGAGCCCCCTTAAATATTTAATTTATTCTAAAAAATACTTAAATATAATTTATTCTACTTTTTTAGTATTTGTTAGTAGGTATTTGTTGTTGTTATACATCATCTGTGAAAATGTCAACCTTGTAACTATCACTGTTCATGAGATACAGCCTCGGTCAGACTTTCTATAAAAACGAGCAAAAAATCACTTTTTTGTATGGGAGCCCCCTTAAATATTCTAGGAACTGTTAATCCATAAAATACTATTTCTACAGTGAGAACCAATACTTACGGTGTAATCTGTGTATTACGTATTTACTCAGTTTGTATTTGCCAATTAAATACAGAGTACTTATTAAAAAAAGTATCGAGTTTGACATAAAGTAATTACCACTTACACGTATCCCGGCGGCGTCAGGTTCGTTGCTGTACAACGAGTTTTAATAATGACAATTATATTCTGCTTGATGGCATCAAGCAGGCGCGCCTGTAGGGCGTGGCAACTGATAATATACATACTATAAATATATAAATAAGTATGCATAGTATTGCAGAGTGTTTCATAATAAATATTATTTATTGTGCAATAAAGGATTTACATACATACATACAAATACTCAATAAAGATAATATCCAAAAATTAAAAAAATTGATTAATGCTCAGCTCTTTTTCAAATTTATGTAAAAATAAACCTGTTTGAGCATTTAGGGATGTACATAATTACTGATTTTGAAGTTAATAATTTTGTTTATTAATACCTTTAAATTACAATACTAATTATTTTTTTAAAATTTTAAATTATTCCATTTTTGCAAATAATTGCGAATCCCTAAGTTAAAGCAAACTCATTCGTGCCATCAGTGTTTTTAAATCTCATTTGAGATTAGTCTGTGACGTGTTGCTAGGCAACGGTTGTTGATTAGATGTCAATGTAATAAAATAAGTAAATGACTTGTTAAAAAATCACGTTTTTTGTATGGGAGCCCCCTTAAATATTTATTTCATTCTGGTTTTTAGTATTTTTTGTTATAGGGCACAAAGAAATACCTCATCTGCGAAAATTTCAACTGTCTAACTATCACGGTTCATGAGATACAGCCTAGTGACAGACGGACGGACGGACGGACAGCGGAGCCTTATAGGGTCCCATTTTTTTCCTTTGGGAACGGAACCCTAAAAACCAGCAGCGAACTTATTGTTTTGGTGAAATAAGTCAAACAAGACAAGAGGCCAGTGTTGCCAACTCATCTTGCCAGAATTACCGTACGCTAGCTCCCAAAATTTCCGTACAATTTCCGTACATGAGTCAAAAGTACCTGAACAACAAAAAATGACTTGCAGCACCATATCCTGACGAAATACCAATAGAAATAGATGTGTAATTGTTACAGTTAAAACTAGTTAGTAGTTAGAACGCGTTTTTCCTAGTTAGAGCTAGTTTTTACTTGGTGCCTTTGTTAAAACTAGAAATAATCAGTTAAAACTAGAATTTACCACTGACATATTTGATTTTCAGATAAAACTAGTTGTCACATCGAGCTATAGTTAAAACTCCCCCCCCGCGGAGATTATATCGGGGCAGAAACTGTAGGTTAGGTTTGTTAGTAGCCTAGCCTAACCAATCCGTTAAGGGTTGGTTAGGTTAGGTTAGGTTAGAACTGCGACCCCCAACGCACGAGCCGAGCGAGTGAAGCCCCCCCGCGGAGATTATATCAGGGCAGAAACTGTAGGTTAGGTTTGTTAGTAGCCTAGCCTAACCAATCCGTTAAGGGTTGGTTAGGTTAGGTTCGGTTAGAACTGCGACCCCCAACGCACGAGCCGAGCGAGCGAAGCCCCCCCGCAGAGATTATATCGGGGCAGAAACTGTAGGTTAGGTTTAATAGTAGCCTAGCCTAACCAATCCGTTAAGGGTTGGTTAGGTTAGGTTAGAACTGCGACCCCCAATGCACGAGCCGAGCGAGCGAAGCGAGCGTGCCTCGGCAGCGGCCGGCGAAGTGCCAGAAAAGACTTTGGTTGCGTTAAACGGTAAGCACAACAACTACATAACCCACAACATAACCTCAAGCCAATCAGAATAAGGTATGATGAACTCTAACCTCGGTCGGAACAGTTTTAACTGACTCGCTTCGGGAAAACGCGTTTTGTCTTGCAGAAACTAGTTTTAACTGATATTTGATTCAGACATTAGTCAATTCTAGTTTTAACAAAGGCACCAAGTAAAAACTAGTTCTAACTAGGAAAAACGCGTTCTAACTACTAACTAGTTTTAACTGTAACATAATCATTGTTTCATTGCTTTTCTTACCTAATTTAGTGTATTTCGTGACAGTAAAAGAAGGTTTAATCAAAAGTAGGTAGGTAATTTTTTTTTTTACAGGGAATCGTTCTTTTTTTAATTTTTTTTTTTTTACAAAATCACGATATTATCATCATCTTCTTCTGATCCTTCCTCTATTTTGTACAAACTTAAACTGAACGCAGCAACCCTCATTGTGAACCGCCTGATGCGCCAGCACTACACCGTTGATCTTTGGTGTTATTAGGCGGTTTCGCAATTTAGTTTTAATGTTATTTATGTTGGAGAACTGCCTTTCACAATCGGCATTCGAATGTGGCAAACTTAGCATGTTAAGACAAAACTTTGCTTGCTAGAGTTTTAAACTCGAGATAGCCACATTCGTCGTCATGCATAAGCAGCAGAAACAAATGTTAGCATTGTTAGATTTGTTAGTACCACATGCAGTTACATTTGACCAAGCAGAATATCTGTGTGCCAGCCAGAAGTTTTGTCTGTTAGAAGTATTACACTCCTTACTACGCATAGTACTATGAAAAGTAAAGACGAAAATTGTATGTTAAACGGAACGTAAATTTAAAGGATACGTTCGAAAACAAGAAGGGTATGTTCAAAAACATTACAATCGTGATTCATCACAGAAATTTCCGTACGTTTTTTCCGTACAACCGATCTGATCGCAAAATTTCCGTACTTTTTCCGTACTTCCGTACATTTCCGTACAGGGCTCGAAATTTCCGTACAAATACGGAAATTTCCGTACGGTTGGCAACGCTGCAAGAGGCCATGGCAAGAGGCTCAAGCCATAGATACGGCTCAAGCATAGACATTTTTTTTTTTGTTAAATTTATCCCTTTCGGGAAAGGCAAAGGAAACTATGTCCATACAGCCATGTCTTCAGTGAAAAATCTTCTTTCTTCAACTTAACCTAAGCCCTAAGCTCCTCATGTTCTGCGTAAAACCGGATAGCGTCTGTTTTACTAAAACTGGCGGCGAGAAGCACAACCGCGAGGATCTTTGTCGGTACCAAACGGAGCAGAAACACTGTTATCACTTGAATTTTTCATCACTACACGAATTTTAGTCAATTTACTGCATAATACACTATCACTATTACACATTAAACAACTTTTTCACGCCGAAAATGAAAATTCAATTGACAAAGCAACCGCTCACGCCGAGTTCCCGCCAAAGACCTCAAGCATAGACAGAAAAAATAAGTTAAATAGGCTCAAGACGTCAGCCTTCTGTGCCCTATTTCCAGCCACCCTCTGCCCTATCTCCAGCTAATATGCAAAATTGTATTTGTTTACATTTAATTTATCTTATACAGGGTGTAAAGGACAGCTTAGCAAATACTTAAATGGTGGAATCTACCCATTACTATCATCAGCTATAAGTAATTATTTTTTCCCGGAAACGTCATGTCAAGGAGTTTTCATTATTTACCTGCTTTTTTTCACTACACAACGCATCGTGAAACCGCGCCCCGCGCGTGATCCCCCCGCGCCGCGCTGCTATCGGAGTGCGACGTACATTGCTGGTTTTCGTGTTTTACGTTGTTATGATTGTTTTTTATTGAAAAATGAAGGGTGTTCGAATAAATAATATAAAATGTAAGCAGAAAACATTAAAAAACATGAAAAAAATTTGAAAATTTTCCGAAGAAAAATGCCACTAGAAAATCATTCATCCTGTATGTATCTTTACTATTACTACATAGTTTGTGATGTATCTGCAATATCAATTAATGTTATAGTGCCTTGGCTTTTGCTGTTAGCTATAATTAATTTTGAATAAACGACAATGAAATGAGGATCCAATAAAATAAAAAAAACATTTATTTATACATAAAAAATAGACATATTAGTTATATTTTAGAACAATTAACATAGTGGTGTCATTTAATAGGTTTTTGGGTATGCTGATTGCGGATATGACATCTATTTTGAAATCCAAAATGGCGGATATTAACTTTTTTTTAAATATCAATATGGGTATCTTGTAATCGATGAAATCCATGTCGACAATTTCAAAAATCTGCCATCTTGGATTTCAAAATGAATGCCATTTTCAAAATTAGCACGCCCGAAAACCTATTAAACGACACTCATGTTAACGTTTACAATATTCGTAAGGGTATCAAAATGTCTGTTTTATTCTACATTCTAAACATATTTATTTAAATCCCCATCTTACAAATAATCAATAGTCAGATAACACTTCAATCATGCAGTTACTTATTATAAAGCAAATTAAACAAACATGACGTTCGAAACTTTTTTTAACTACACGGAGACATAATTTTCGTCAATTTTCTGTTAAATTATTAAAATTAAAATAAACTGGAAAGATCATTAGGCACAATCTGACCCAATTAGTGAAGTTTTTGCATACAGAAACAAAATTACTTCTAAATTAATAAGGTATATCTTACTTTTTATTTTAAGTAAAAAAATATTTAAAAATAAAATCCGTAATTGGCAATAGGTTTGGGTTATAAGCATAGATATAAACATTTCAGTATTGCTGTGGATTTTTGTTAATAAATAAAATAAAATAAAAAAAACATGCGAAATTAAATATTACAGGTGACGTAAAAGTTGAAGATATTTATTCCAAAGAACAAATTCATGGAATATTATTTCATTTTTATACTTATTGATGAAATAAAATAAATCTCATACTTAAATAAATAAATCTTTTTTTTTTACAAATACAGAATTTTATTTTTTCCATGATGAACGATTTATCGAAACAGTGTTGCCAACTTAGTGCTTTCGGCACTAGATCTAGTGCTTTTTTTCATGTATTAGTGCCTAAAATTCGATTTTAGTTCCTAGTGCCCAATCTAGTGCTTTTTAAGAACTTAGTGCTAAATACAATAGGTATCTAATAAAATTACTTGTATATTCATTTATTTAAAAAAATGCGCATGAGTGTGTACCCGATTTCTACAATTTTCATAAACAAATGTTGGGATGTGGTGTGAGCATGATAGCTTTATGTGATTATAGTTAAGAGTAACAAAGATGTCCGTACTACGGTTTCTTTTCTAGGGGAAATCCCTTAAACCTAAGGAATTCACGTTTTTTCTATTCTTTTGTCTCGGTCAAACTAATAAGTTTTAAAATGAGAGAGAAGAATTAAGATTGCAGGGCGGGGCGGGCAGAATATTTATGACAATATCGGGATAATTTCTTGTATTGTGTGAATAACTGAATTATAAAAATTACAGCAATCGAAACCGGGTCCATCAACTTTACAATCTAGCTAGTGTTACAGCCACTACAATCAACTCCGACAGCAGCCATGACGACTCGGAATCAGATTTCATTGAATAATTTATTTTGATGTTTTTTTTTTACATTTAGCGCCCTTTTTGGCACTAAATACAGAAACTAGTGCTTTATCGCTGTTGGTTTAGTGCCTTTTTGAAAATTGGGTTGGCAACACTGTATCGAAATACTCTACAGTATTTTATTTCTGTAGACTCTGGGTATGTTTTTCGTACTAAGTGAGATAGTACAATTGCACTTGTAGGTATTGATCAAGGTGAAATAAACCTCAGTAATATATTTTTTCTAAGATACAGAATTTCATTTTCTGTCTGATTCCCATTATTTACAGTATAAATCAGAGATATTCTAAACATCCCACATTAATTTATTTTTGTAAGCCGTGGGTAAATTTTTCATACTTAAGTGCCCAATTATACTTATTTTATTTGTTTCCATCACATTGTTTGTATCTTAAATTACGCAAAAACAGTTAAATCAACAAGCCCACTTTGGCTGGCTGGAGTTAGGCACCAACTGGAGACATGGTATTTCTCCTAGACAACGGCTGCATGGATTAGATTACTTTGCCTTTACCATAAGGGAAAATTTTTTTTGTTTAGTAAATAAATACAAATACACGTGTTTTACTTGGGTACATGCAATGCAAAGTTAAAGAGAATATAAACACTAGCTTTGGTACATGGGTAGGCTCTCTGTATAGGTAGGTAGAGATTAAAACGATTTATTAAGAAGTGACTTGTACGACAATTAACGTCGCGGTCTAAGAAGTGGAGCGTGTAGACCGCCGCCGCCGCCGAGCTGTGCAGTTGAGGTTCTTGAAAAACCTACCCAACAATAACTTAACTCGTGCTTGGCTTGTGCGTAAACAGACAGTGTGCTTGTTGAGTTTCGTGCTTGTCGTGGTGTTTTCTATCGGTAAGTAGGTAGGTAAGTGATTTTCCGGATGGATATTTTTTTTGGATCGTAGATTTAATAACCATTTGAACTTTTTCGCAGTTATCTTTCAGAGAGAACTCAGTGTGTAAAAATTGATGGGCACGTCAGTACTGAGAAAGAAATCGTATATGGCGTACCACAAGGCAGTGTTTTGGGTCCTACCTTGTTCTTATTATACATAAACAGTCTATGTAACATGCAGTTACAAAATTGCCACATATTGTCTTATGCAGATGACACTGCTGTATTGTTCACCGGTAACTCCTGGGAGTCTGTAAAACAGGTTGCAGAGAGTGGTCTGACTAAAATTTTGTCATGGTTAAATACTAACCTTCTTACATTAAACACGCAGAAAACAAATTTCATCTGTTTTTCCATTAGCAACACCACTCAACCAGACATAACTTATAAAATCCGGTCAGAGGGTCATCTCCAAATACATTCTTGTTCAAAGAATGTCAATGATAACTCAGTGTGTGATTGCCCTAAAATTGATAAGGTCAACCGTACTAAATATTTAGGGGTTCTAGTTGACCAGAGACTGTCCTGGCACAGCCACATTGACCTTATTAATAGTCGAACCAGAAAGCTTATATGGATCTTTATAACCTTAAAATATGTTGCCTCAAAAGATCTATTGAATAAGGTCTACATTGCTTTAGCACAATCGGTTCTTACATATTGTATTCCAATATGGGGCGGGGCTACAAAAACAAAGTTCCTAGAATTAGAGCGTGCTCAAAGATCACTTTTAAAAGTTATGAGTTCTAAACCTTACCGATTTTCCACTGTCGAGCTGTACCGTGAATGTAATGAATGAAAAAAGTGGCTCCAGACAAAACAGTAAAAACAAATTTTGCCTTTATTCAATACTCAAAACGATCCACTTTAATAGAATAAATGATATGCTAGATATACACCCCTTGTTGCATTTTGAAGCTAAAAACAAAATCACAACTTGGTTAAAAACATTAGACTACGAGCAAACAGAGTTGCTGTTTCATGTAATGAAATAATAATAGAAATTAAATTAAATAGTAACATATTTTTGTTTATGGATATAATGGTGGTTCTTATACGTGGTATAAATAACTCATTATATTTTATTATTATATAAACACCCCACATAAACACACATACACAGACACATACACTTTCTCTGAAACACACATTCACACACACATATTGGTAGTTTTACGTATATGTGTTTGTTCTGTTTTTGTGGTTAGCAAGGAGTATATAACACTGCGTTTTAGTGGTTAGTTTGTCGGTCAACTTGGTAACGGAACGACGCTGACGCCACCCCATTTGATTTGTCGTGACTTTGTTTGATCCACGTATACTAGTAGGTAGCAGCTTTATAATTTTGATAGTGAGAGAAAGAGACAATCAATACTAAAGTATAGATAAAGACTTGAGTCTTCTTCTGTAATACGGCCCTACCTGTCACACCAAAAAGTATCACATTAGATACAGGATTTGTATCGCACGGCGCGTAAGCTAGCGCTTTGTTTTTAGATGATGTCCAGGGTCTTAACACTAACAATTTTTCAGTTTTTTGCACTACCATTTGCTTTATGGAATCAATAGTACGATGTTAAAAATTATACCTATTACCTAGCTGCTGATTGTTTTTACTTTTATAACTAACAAATTCTTTTTTTTTTAATTTTTTAGAAATGGCCTCTTCTAGTAATGATAATGCAGAAGCCCCTTCAGCATTTAATGAAATTTTGTTTGAGGAGGGGGCGGAGCAAGAAGAGAAAATGGAGTATTCAGAGGTTTGTACAATGTACAAAAATTGTAAAAACCATAATATTAGAATTTCACTAGGTAGTGGATTTATAATCTCCTAGTGAAATTATAAACTTACGAAACTTTGTAGGTAGGGCCGCCTGCATGAAATTAGAATAAGTTAGATTAGGCTTTTTTAGATTCGGTAAGGTTAGGTTATTAGGTTGAATTAATGTGGAAAAAAAATAGGTAAAAAAACTTTTTAAGTTAAACGGTTTTATGTTAAACATACATTGCAATGTTTAAGATAAATGTACTAAAAACCAAAAAATAATAAAATAGATACAGTCGTGGGAATTATAAACATATGCATAGACTAGACTAAAATAAAACCGTGGGGCACGTCAATTGTCTACAAATTATCGACTTAATGTGCCCCACGGTTTTATTTTAGTCTAGTCTATGCATATGTTTATAATTCCCACGACTGTATCTATTTTATTATTTTTTGGTTTTTAGTACATTTATCTTAAACATTGCAATGTATGTTTAACATAAAACCGTTTAACTTAAAAAGTTTTTTTACCTATTTTTATTTTCTAGTTTTTAGTTTTTATTAAAAACATACATTTGGTAGCGGCGGCCATCTTGTATTTCAATTTTTTATAGTATATTGTATTCTGCTTGTTGAGCCTTTTCATTTGATACCCATATTGATGGGATTGATAAAAACCTACGTTATCCGCCATTTTTTAGCGGCCGCCATCTTGGATTTCAATTTTTTATAGTATATTGTATTCTGCTTGTTGAGCCCTTTCATTTGATACCCATATTGATGGGATTAATAAAACATAAATTATCCGCCATTTTGTAGCGGCGGCCATCTTGAATTTATAATGATAATGAATAAACATAATTGTATTGTCACCAAAATCCAGAGTGTATACAAAATTTCAGATTAATCGGTTGACAGGAAGAGGGTGAAATTTGAATTACTAAATTTAACCCAAGAATAATAAATAAAACAAACGGGGTGAGCTAAATAAAACCGTTTAAAAATGGGGCAGTCCACAAAGAACAGAGAGTTTACAATCATATTACATAAAAAGTTTACAGCCAAATTATAATATAACAGGTTTAACAATGTTACGGTGATATAAAACACTGCTTACAAAAAATAGTCATAAAGAAATATTCCTGGTAGGATTTTCTTTATAGAATTTTTCTTTGATTGTTGAAGTTTCATTTTATGCCTAATACTATAAAGCGGGCACGACCACGACCATCCTGACATGGTCAAAGCCTTAGCAATAAGATTTAAAAAAGAGAAATTGTTGAGATAAATTGCAGTACTAATAGCCTCAGCAAAAATTTTGCAGTAACCACCACCTTCTTTATCTTTAACTTTAACTTCTTTTTATTTTTTTGGGTTATTTCGTAGGTTTTATTTCCTTACCCTCTATTAGTAACTATGCCTCAATGACCTATCTAATAGGGAAGATTTGTAATTGGCTTAGAACAAATAACCATGTATATCCACAGTTTTTATTGGCTGTAAATCTTCCAAATAAATTCCAAATAAAATCATTTTTTATTTTATTTTTAACTGTAGCCCTTAATAAAATACGCCAGTAAAACTACAGTCGGCTAGTATGGCGAAAGTGAAATAAATTGCAATAGCAGCAATTCTTTTTTTTATTGATAGATTAAATTCCCGGCTATCATTTAACGTAAGAATCCAACTAAAAAAGATACAACATACATTTATTTTTATGAGTTAAGTTTTGATATTTTTTGTAAATTTGTACAAAAATGTTAATAAATAACTTTCTGCACTATTAATCTGATATCATCCAGTTGTTTGAAAGTAAATCGAAATCCAACAATATTTATGATTGATTATGCTATTTTTATTAACTTCAATGTTGTGATATTAAAATAATAAGTAACTGTTGCAATAAAAAATATAATAGGCTAATTTTTTTATAGTATAGCTTGAACGATGTGGATAACTCAATTATTTTGAAAATCCAACTAGAAACGTAAAAAAAAAATGACTTTTGCTATTTCTGTAGTCATTTTGCGGACAAAATAGAAATAGCGATAATTTTGGGTAGACTTTGTAATTTATGTTTTAAATAATACAATATTTTCGAAATCCAACAAAAAATTTTACATTTACCATTTTATTTCCAAAAATATAAATTGTAAGAGTTGCGCGGGTGGCGGAAGGGTGCGCGGGCAGCGGGCGCGCCATCCTGTCAATCTTATGGATGCTTCCATAATTTAGAACGTAATGATTTATTCGCCACGTATTGTTTACGTAATGTCGTTACGTAATTAAATGTCGGTTTTTCGTGTGTTAGATCCTTACTTCCTTACTAATATCATAAATGCGAAAGTAACTCTTTCTGTCTGTCTGTCCGTCTTTCACGCCTTAACTACTAAACCGATTTTGATGAAATTTGGTACAGAGATAGATTAGAACCTGGGAAAGGACATAGGCTACATTTTACCCCACAGTTGGGTACGATATAACATGTAGTCCACGCGGGCGGAGCCGCGGGTGGAAAGCTAGTTTAATATAAAGTGAAAGTTGTTTATTAATATAAGGGTAAGGCCGCCAAAACTGTCAAATATAACACAACAGATTTTGTGTTATCGTTACACAAATGTAACCCAAAAGTAACACATTTTTTGGTAAGTTTCATATCGATAGTTAAAATAATTACATAAATATAAGCATTATAAAATTGTACCGACTGCAGTGATTGTTAAGGGGGAAGTTAGAAATTAATAAACAGCATTTTTTCAGGGTTAACAACGGTGAGTAGAAGTTGCTTAGAATGTTTTTGGGCGTGCTGCTAAGATGTTGACGGCGCATTTTCTTTTAATTTGCGATCCTTTTTCAATTTTCTCTTTACTTATTCTTTTTTTTTCTTCGTTATAGTTTTCTACTTTGTGTCTATATTGTAGTAGTTATTTTTTCTATGTCTATGAGTAGTGTTGTTTCATTATTCTTTTTCTTCTGCTCTCTAAGTTTATCATCAAGTACAGCAGTGGTTAAACAATCGTAAAGATCCGACCAAATGGGGTTGGAAAATTACTGATTGCAGTCTTGTACCTATTCAAAAAAATAATGAAGCTGCTCCCCTCCATATTTTACAAACCATATCCTGCAAGTGCAGGTCAGTTTGCATTCGCAACTGCACTTGCCGTAAGAGTGGAATGGATTGCACTGATTTATGTTATAATTGTTTAGGAAAAGAATGCTATGGTTCATTTAGAAATACATGCAATGGAGAAGATAGCGAAGATGAGATCGCGGATGATATAATCAACTTATGTGAATACGAAGAGGAACAATAATTACTTACTGTATTGACAATATACTCGTACACTAAAGCGCTCCACGTCTTTTCAATAACTCGTGGAAGCGACAAGTTTACTTATTATTTTATATTTTTTAGTATGTGACAGAAGCGTGTTTTTTAAGTTTTTTTAACCGACTTTCAAAAAGGAGGAAGGAGGTTTTATGTTCGACTGTACGTATTTTATTTTTTATGGATGTTCACCGATTTCTCCACCATTTATAAACCGATTTTAAAAATTGTTTTTTTATTTTAAAAAATAAGATTTTAGTTGGTCCTGTGACACACATTCACTCACTACATTAACACAGATTCAGTAGATCAGTAGGTACGTAGCACACTAAATGCAACGTTTTTATTTTTCGCTTTTTGAAGTCGGTTTTCTTTTTTTGTGAAAAATTAATTATTTAAACTATAATTATTTATGTTTTACTTTTTAGTCTAGATAACTTTATAAACAGAACCTGAACAAACACCAAGTGTGATGTATGTCGAATACATTAAAATTAAAACCATAAGAAATAAGCTACACTTTTTTATTTTATTAAAACTAAAATGCCGTTAACTGTCGCATAACGACAAAGAAAATATCGAGGAAAAATTTGAAACTATGAATCCTGAAAAGTTTAGAGAGTGGAAGAAAAATAATAATGAAATAACACTACTACAGTATAGACGTAAAGTAGAAAATTATAACGAAGAAAAATAAAACGGGCAAGTGCAAGTTGGACTCGTGCACGAAGGGTTCCGTATCTTTACCTATAAAACGGGCCAAGTGCGAGTCGGACTCTATAAAAACGATTATCTCTATGAAAATGGCAAAAAAAAAATCACGTTTGTTGTATATTTAACTTAAATAATTAATTTATTCTACTTTTTAGTATTTGTTGTTATAGCAGCAACCGAAATACATCATCTGTGAAAATTTCAACAGTCTAACTATCACGGTTCATGAGATACAGCCTCGGACAGACTTATCTATACAAACGAGCAAAAAAATCAGGTTTTTTGTATGGGAGCCCATTTAAAAAAAAAAATATTGTGGTTTTTAGTATTCTTGTTATAGGGCACATAGAAATACATCATCTGCGAAAATTTGAACTGTCTAACTACCACGGTTCATGAGATACAGCCTGGTGACGGACGGACGGACAGCAGAGCCTTAGTAATAGGGTCCCATTTTTATCCTTTGGGTACGGAACCCTAAACAGAATAACTAAGTAGAAAATGGAAAGGGATCGCAAAAAAAAAAGAAAATGCGCTGTCAACATCTCAGTAGCACGCCCAAAAACATTCTAAGCAACTTCTACTCACCGTTAACCCTAAAAAAAAATGCTGTTTCATTATTACTTATTTTCCCCTTAACAATCACTGCAGTCGGTACAATTTCATAATGATTATAAATATGAAACACGCTTTACCCAAAAAATGTGTTACTTTTGGGTTACATTTGTGTAACGATAACACAAAATCTGTTGTGTTACATTTGACAATTTTGGCGGCCTAACCCTTATATTAATATACAAAAATCAAATCAAACGAGCCCAAATTCAAAGGGTTTAATAGTTACCGTTGAAGAGTTCCACCATCTATCTTCTCGTGTCATCATCAGATCAGCTCGATGGAACCAAATTATTGTATAATTGTATTGTCATCGGTATTACATACATCTGCAAAATTTCAAGTCATCGCAGCTGCCAGGCTGGACCACGCCACGCGCCATCAAACTATTTTAGACCGTAACACCGCTACACTACGCTCAGTTTGGAATGGGCGATTTTGTTATTTTTTTTTTCTTGAATTTTTCACGAAAAATGTTGGATTTTGGTATTATTGTCTTTTTTTCAGTATTGTCAGAGAAGTCTACCATTTTTTATACCTATTACTTTTTTGCCATGCGTTTATAGCTATATTTTATAAAAATGTACAAAAATTAAATAAATATAATTGGATTTTCATAAGTATGCAATCATAAACTATATCCAAATCGATTATAAACCAGTTCAGCTAACTATTATTTTTTTCGCATGAAACCATAAATCCTAATCAATTAAATTTAAATTTTTTGAAAAACAAAAATAAGGTGATGTTTTTTGGTTGGATTCTGTTACTTTTATATTTGTTACAGGTACCTCTATCATGAAAACTGTTCACTTAGTTATTACTATTTTTGCTGAAAATTCTAGGCCTTTATTCGCATTTTTCTTTTTTGAGGTATTTCTATATAATTTTTTAGTTGGATTCGAAAATATAGTCATTTTAAATAGGATGAAAGGCTGATTTACAAAAATACAGCCTATTGCGAATTAATGTTTTGCCAAACCGTAGTTTTACTGGTCTAAAAATATTTCATTCATGTTTTAAGTAAGCTCATGTTACAAATGACTTAATTCAGTTGTTGTAATAATGAACATTTTAGTTTTGTGTTATAAATTCTTTTTTATTCTAGGTAGATTTCCTATATTCTAGATTCTAGGTACATTTGAATAAATTCTAGGTACATTCCACTGCTAAACATGTTAGGATCATTCTGACACTTTGAACGAGGTACTGCTTTGCTATTTATGTTTAAGATTTTTCAATTAAGTAAACTTCATGTTTTTCAAGGATTATGATCCACCTCAATTCTTCCTGACCTATGAGGAAGATGAAGAACCAGATGAAGAAGATGAAATAGAGGTTTGTAAAATTTACCTACTTTTTAAAAAAATCTCACAAATAATTCTATATTTTATGTTTGCTATGTAAAATGTACTAACACTCTGGTATACTTACAAGACTGTTTTCCGATGCTCAAATAAAATCTCTATTGTTTATCAAGAGTACGAGCACATTCCGCCTGCCCCTTTCTACTACTGGACGTCGAGACACTGCAGTGTTCAGTGTACCACCCTTAGGGGCCATCCATTAACTACATCACACGAATTTCATGATTTTTTGACCCCCTCCCCCTCCTTGTCACAGCTGGTCACATTTGTAAGACTCCCCCCTTCTTAGCGTGACGTCACATATTTACAATACAATACAATACAATATACTTTATTGCACTCCAACACAGATAAGGTACAGTTACATTTTATACAAAAAGTTATGTCAGGGTACAAAAGGCGGCCCCATTGCTAAGAAGCAATATCTTATCGGCAACCTTTGGGTGTGGAGAAGAAGTAACAAACCGTTTAGATGTGGGTGCAAATATAATACATGCTACTTACATAGAATAAATTACACATATAGAACAATAAAACATGTCTACCTAACCTAACCTAACCTAACATACATACAAAACATATAATACATATATGATATATACCTATACCTATATAAATATATACCAAATTATACAATGAACATCATTGAACATAACATTACAGAGAGAAAAAAAAAAGGACATTCTATGGAAAATTGAAAGAAGACAAAAACACACAGCCATAAATAAACTAATAATTGCATATTGATTCAAAGTGCCTCCTCAGCATTGTTTTGAAAGTGAGCAAGGTTTGCGCGGATCGTATACTACTGGGCAAGGAATTCCAAAGGCGTGCGCCGTGCACTGTGAAGGATTTAGTGTAGTAATTGGTCTCATGAACAGGCAGGTCGATGAGGTATCTTGTGTTACTGCGCGGTTCCCGCCCGCGGCCATCCGAGCAAAACGCAAAGCGTTCCCTGAGATAAGCCGGAGCATGTGGATCACGCAGTGTTTTAAAAAGTAAGCACAGAATATGAGTGTCACGGCGCAGCCGAATGGGTAACCATTTGAGTTTCCTCCTAAATTCGGATATATGGTCGAACTTTCTGACTCCATAAATGAACCGTATTGCCATGTTTTGCAGTCGTTCCATTTTACTGAGACGTTCCTCTGTCAAGTCGAGATACGCAACATCTGCATAGTCGAGCAACGGGAGAAGGAGAGCCTGAGCGAGCGCAATTTTAGTAGGAATTGGAAGGAAGTTTCCTAACCTTCGCAATGACATAAATGATGAAAACACTTTGCGACTCACTTCGCCCACCTGCTTCGACCAAGACAGCGTCGTATCGAAAAAAACGCCTAAGTTCTTGACAGTGTCACAGTAACTAATGCTAACATCTTTGTTTTATACATTTTGTATACCTATTTTCAATTTTTTGTAATTTTCTAATAAAAGCAGTACTTAATAGAGTTATTATTTTTTTGGGAACTGAAAACTCATTGTCTCAACCAAAGTAAAAACGTAAAAATAGTGCTTGGGACTGAGGAGGTTAAGTTTGTCGTTAATAGTTAACACGTTTTGATACTCATAGCACATTTTAAAATGTGACGTCACGAAACTTATGACCCCTCCCTCCTCCTTGTCACACAATGTCACACTTTGTCGACCCCCTCCCCACCCCTTAACGTGTGACGTAATTTATGGACGGTCCCTTACCTGTCGAGATTCCTCTGTACTGAGTGCTTCCCTTCAACTTTTACATTGCACAACGCTAAGGAATGCAGTTCTCTGCCTGAGTCTGTATTCTTGGGCTCATATAAACCATTAATGTAATTCACTATTTTGACCTATTTTAAGAAACATTCTGTATGTTCTATGAAATAAAGCTTTTTGACTTTGACATATCTCTTTAAAGTTTGATTGAATAAGCATCTAACATTCCACTGCTAAACATGTGAGGATTGGTTTACACTTTGATATTGGTTTATTGATATTGGTTGTGGATTGGAGGTACTGCTTTGCTATTTATTTTTTTAACTTTTTAATTAAGTACACTTTATGTTTTTCAAGGTTTATGATCCAACTCAATTATTCCTGTCCTATGAAGAATATGATGGACCAGAGGGAGAGGGAGAGGTTTGTAAAATTTACACACTTTTAAAATAGACTCAGAAATAATTCTATTTATTTTATTTATACCAACTGGGCTATCACCGCTTAGTTGGTAGTGATAACCCAGTTGGTAATGAGCCAGACTTGTGATCCGAAGGCCGTGGGTTCAAATCCTGATGCGGGCCTGTACCGCTAAATTCGTCTTTTTTGGGATTTATGTACGGATTTCTAATTTTCACTTGCTCAACGGTGAAGGAAAACATCGTGATGAAACCTGTCCGTCCAAGAAAATTTTCGAAAGACGAGCGGTCCACCAACCCGCTGGGCCAGCGTGGTGGACT